>CM029473.1:34735921-35335921 GCA_017140325.1 Eucalyptus leucophloia subsp. euroa
AATCTTTTATCACATTCAAGCTGGAAAGTTTTGAAGAGAAACGATACGATTATTATACTTGAACCATTGTGAATGACATTGTGAACAATGGTGGATTTATTGTGTTAAACCTATTATTTGAAGAAGTTGCTGAACAAGCTCCCGTTATCTCATCTTTACAGCTTCTATGGAAAGAGTCTTGTGATATTGATATTGCACTTGATGACATGTTGGGTAGTACATTCGTGGATAGGGTTACCCAATATTTGGCGTCAACAGGGGAAGAGGCGCGAGGTCTAGCTGTTATCCCAAGGTGCATTGAGTTTTGTACTTGCCTTTTGCCTTCAAATATTGGCTTTCCATATTTTAATGTGTGAATGTATGATTTGACTTGAAGTTTATGTGTGAGTGTTGGTCCTTTGTTTATTCTGCACCGGAAGTTTATAATGTGAGCGGTGGTTATTTGTTTATTGTGCACTCCATTTCGTGGAATGTGATTCCCTTGTCACTAAAAAAAAAAAAGAAAGACTGGAAAGGAGTGTTCACTAGAGTATAATATAAACAGGAATAGGTCCACAGTACCTGTTCAAATAAGTAAGACCTCGGGATCAATGAATGCTAGCTTAGTGCGATGGAAGAGGATTAAAAGAGTGTTTTTAAGGCATGGAGATTGCTGTTTTGAAGATGCAAGACTCTTGATTCTTCATGATTAACTGTTTCTTTTACTTAACAAAATTTGAAGTGCTAGACATTTAATATACAGTGGATTCTATATCTTGAATGTGATCTATGTGTTACGGTTGGCATGCATGTGGTTTGGGTTGTGCCAGACCCTTGTAGCTTTTAGACAGTTTCACTGGAAACAATCCATTTCTATCCCTGTGGTCACACTGCTTTTCACTGACCTCAAAGCACAACCCAAAAACTATGAAGTAAATAAAATAAGTTAAAGATGGGTTCCAATTGCATATCCCGTCCATATCTTACGATCTCTACATCCCTCCAAAGAAAGACTGTCATCAGAAATTCATCATCTCATGATTATCTAAGCAGCCTCCCAAGAGATAAAGCCACTCTGGAGGGAATCGGCACTAGCAAAATCTTTTTCATACTGAGATTAATTAGCCCTCTTACGTTTATTTCTCCAAGGGCTTTGCAATATGATTAAGTGAAGAACAAATGGTTCACTTTTAAGTGGAATAAGGAGTGTGTGCAGGGTAAGTACGTGCTTTTGAGAATACCCCTTTTCTGCTCCATCTTTTGCCCCTTGATTTTTCTTTCTTGGGTCTTACTATCTGGTAGGTCCATTGTCTTCATGAGCTCTGTAGAAGGGCTTTTCTTTTTCTTCTCCTGCAATTCTCTCTTAACTTGTTTTTGTACGTTAGTCATGAAATATGGTCTCGTCGGCATAGTTGAATTTGGAACTTCTTATTACATGAATATTTGCCCATATTTTCTGATTGAATTAGGTTGTGGTACGTTATTGTGGCAGATGCTGTCTCCATTCTGATTGGGTTTTTGAAGACATTTTTACACTTTTGCTGCAACCCAGACCAGTCAAAACATCTGGAAACCGCGAGGACGCGTCTCTATGATATATAAATAGATTTTGTGAACTCAAGGTATGAAAAGTACAGTGACAATAGCCACATTCCCACGCAGATGGTATGCAGTAGTACAGCTGTTAATTGGTCTGTCATATGTTTTCTTTCCACCTGTATCTTGTTATCTTGTTTAGGTGGGGCTTACTAGACAGTATCATTTCCAGTAAATAGCAAAAATAGTTTTTAGCTCTTTCGTGAACTTTCTTTTCTAGGGAAAGAAAGACAAGCAAATTAGTTAGGTGGTATCAATGGGGCAGCCGCTTGCATGCTCTGTGGTGGTCCGTGTACTTAAGGAATGCAAGTGTACAAATGACAATTATGTAGCTCAAAATCAACAGTAAAGTGACTTGAATTCTGACAATCACATGTCTCTTCTTGAACAGCCTTGGTCCAGGGACTTTCTTCTAAACTATTTTTCTTTCTTTTGCTAATTGAGAGGCTTGTTGAACGAACATTATTTTCTTATAAGTGTCGAGTATATCATCATAGATAGGAGGGCCTAAGAATCATCATGAGAGCTAAATGCAATGAGCTCAACGCCTTTTACATTTTATGTCCATGGCCATTCATTTGCGACATTAGCACAGTATTTTCTCCTAGATTGTCAATGCTTGGAGCAAATTTTTGTTTATTTATTGCTTTGTCCTCTCTCTCCATGCACTGGTGTGAGTCCGATGTGATTGCGCTGTTGTTCAACTATTTATCACCCGAAAATCTTGCTATTTTTCGGTAGTTACTTTTGTGAATGGTCGTCCAATTTGACTTCTCTTACAGGATTTTGGCACTACAGAAGAGGATGCTTACAGAAGGGATTTAACTATAAACAGGTATCTCTTCTGCTTTATGTATCTGATAAATTGTTCTCAAACAATTCATTGCTTTGTTTTGGGTGGTATTTGATCTAACACCCATTAGTTAAATATATTCTGAATGAATCAAATCATTCTATTACTCTATAATTGATACATAACAAATTTTTCTGTTACCCTATCCAACCTTATTTCCTGATACTAAGAGTGGACATAGTCTGCTCTTCTGCGAAGCATATGTAGCTGGGAACTTACTGCCTGTTGATCATTTAATGCCAATTAACTGGATGACAATTAAAGAGGAATTGGTGGTCGTTTTGATTTTCGGTCAGCTGGCAAGAAGTCATGGAATGTATAGTCTTACAAATCTATATTTGGATATTGCTCTCTCTCTCTCTCTCTCTCTCTCTCTCTCTCAGCTAATGAAGTGGTTTAGCACCACATGCCTTTCATTAATTTGTGAAATTTGTATGTTAATCGAGGTAGGATTCTGAAGACTACAGTCCACTCTCTATTTTAGACATGACTGGACATCCACATAACAGTTGCTTCTTTTTATGTTTAAAATAAGAGGTTTGTTTACTTCAATCCGTTACTTCGAACAGCTTGCTACTCTTGTTTGTATCGTTCCTCTCTACATTGGTCCAGTTGTTTGATGACCTAAATTTTTATCTGAAAGCATGTTTTATGTTGTTGCGCGTGTGCGGAATATGGACCAGCGAATCGGATAAAATAGTCAGAATGAAGGAAAGGAAATCGGACATCGGATTTACGTGATTCGGTCCGAATATCGGAACCTACATTCACAGGGAGAGCAGTACGAAATTCCACTATAGAAACAAGCAATATACCGGAGATTACAATAACTCGAGCACTCAAACATACTCTCAGTGTTTCTTAACCCCAAATTACATCCAGATAACTCACACAGTGTTTAACCCCTTATAATTTCTAGTGAAATCTCACTCAAGGAATTAAATAAATTCTACTCATAAGAATTTAACTGACTAAAATATTCGGGTGTAATTTCAACGAGAAAATCTCTCTGCCGAGAGCTTCTGAAGCCTCACGACTTCTCTCTTCAGCTCTGCCTTGCTTCTCTTCTTCGATCCTCCTCTTATAGGAGAAACAAGACAGAAAATGTGAAACTCATTCGGTGCTCGCAATCAGCACTGACGCCCACCAAAATTCACGGGCACGCATGCACACTTTGCATTTAATGAGGCAGAAAATGTGCGCCCATAATTCAAGCGCGAAAGAAGGATGGCCGCCGTCTTCCAAGACCATCTCCACGACGTTGAACTCCTTCAAGTAATATTTTATCCTTTCTTTCCTTCTGTTGGTTTTAGCTTAATAAACAAATGGCAAAGGAAAGAAACAAGGAGAAAGAGGACAAAACAAGCCTACAAACTTTTACTTTTGTCTTGGTCTTCAACGCCCACTTCTTGCCATGCATGCACGTCCATGTGCATGCAATTAAAGAGGTAGAATAAAATAATGAACTTTCCCTCTCGCGGCTGCACGCTCTCTTCTCGCCTCATTCTTCACGCTTGCGGCTCATAGATCCACATGCAATCTTCTTCTGACAATTTCGGCTAATTCACATGCTCTGCTGACTCGCACATGGTCGAGTTCACGTATTCTCGTTCGGCGGGCTCAAATCGAGACATATTTTCAACATTTTACAATATCAACACCAGCTCAGTTGAAGATTTAACTGGGAGAGGTTAGAATAGATCTTTTGACTTGATTTTCTTTTTGGGAGACCTTTTGGAGAATTACACTATATTAATTCTTTTACTGCGTTGATTGAGAGTCCCTCTTTTATTGTAGAGGTTGAAAGTTTGAAACTCGTAGTTGTTAGCGATTTAAGTGGAGGGCCCTGGTGGTAGGTTGCTGGGCTAGTCTCCTCCGAGGTATAGGGGCTCGGTCCTCAGGAGCCGTTCGGGCGCGGAGGGTCCGTGGTGGAGTCATCGGTGACCAAAAAAAAAAATTCTTCTATTTTTTGAATTTTATTCACTGTAATAGGGATTGATGATCTTAAATCAGAAAAAATTGTGACACCTTTAGCCCCGAAGGAAATGTTTCGGGATGATCCTGTTCGTGCTCTTTATGCTGTTTGCTTTGGTGCTGTTTTATTGGATTTTTTGCTGAGCTTTTGTTTCTTATGTATATTTAGTTCTGGATATTCTTATTCAGTGTGCCAGAGACCATTTATAATGCGACCCATTGCTATTTGTTTGTTAGTAGAATAAATGGATGTGTTATGTATGTAAACATGGGAAGTTTTATTGTATCTCTGTGACATCCTGCAATTATACCATGTTTTCGATAAAGTGAAATGGGCATTTCGTCGACGTGCTTACGGTCCTTTTTCTCTGAGCTGATCACTCACGAGTTAACTAACCTATTGGGTGAAGCCGTTAAGGGATGTATCTGCAGTAAAATTCCTAAAAGCCACTCAATTGGTTGGTGTTGACACATAAATTTGGGCAACCCGATTAGTCATTTATTGCACAAAAATTAGAGGTTAATTGTGACGCCCCTATCCTCGGGCACGCACACATCCTTCTCACTTGGTCGATTTTATAATGCAATATCCCAGGACAAAGTATCGCCGACCCTTTCGTTTATTAAGCACATGCGGAAGCAGTTAAAATCCCCAGACAATAAAACGATGGGATAGAAAAGTAGGGCCATATTTTTCATATTGAAACTTATAACCAAACTTTTATACAAAACACAAACCACTTCATCACTATTCATATCAAAAAGGAGATCTCAAAAGAAGATAAACTCTCAGTCCATCTGGGCCATACTCAAGGCCTCTCTCGGGATTATCTTCTTCTTCCAAAAATCATTCTCCTCAAGTTTCACCTCCAAGTTCTCCTTCTCAGACTCCTCCTCATCAGCTCCTCATCGGGGTCCTGAAATGTTTTTCCCCAAACTGGGATGAGACTACGTCTCAGCGAGTTCTACCCCACTAAGCCCAATTAGTAAACTATTATACTATAGGCTGCCTATACACGCATAGGGCAGAAGACGTACCTTAGCATCCGATCCCACCTGCAAGTTAGTACAGTTCACAATAGGCACTCAAGCAATCATATCACCGATCGAATCATCGATCAAATCGACCTAGTCGATTACATGCTAACAAGACCACTCACGGTCATTTCTAATCATTCAATCAATCCACGACATCAAATCAAATCAATAATCAATCGACCTAGTTGATTACATATCAGCCTGACCATTTCCCGGTCATTCAAGCTATTGCTATACAAATCATAACTGAGAACCAATCACCGAGCCACGTGCTCTTTAAAATGTCATTTTTAATCAGCGAGCCCACGTGCATTCTCCAAGGCGATGCATCAAGTCACCGAGCCCACGTGTCTCTTCAAGATGCCAAATGTACTCAATGGGACCACGTGCATTCTCCGAGATAATGCATCAAATTATTGAGCCCACGTGTCCTTTTAGATGCCAAATGTTATCATTGGGACCAAGTGCATTCTCCGAGGTAATGCATCAAATTACCGAGTCCACGTGTCCTTTTAGATGCCAAATGTACTCATTGGGATCACGTGCATTCTCCGAGGTAATGCATCAAGTTACTGAGCCCACGTGCCCTTTTAGATGCGGGACCACATGCATTCTCCGAGGTAATGCATCAAATTACCGAGCCCACATGTCCTTTTAGATGCCACACTTAATCACCGAGCCACATGCATTCTCCAAGGCGACATATTTCGTCACCGAGCCATGTGCATTCTCCGAGGTGATATATCTAATCATCAAGCCCCGTGCCTTTCATGATGATTCATGCCATTTCTAAAGTAATTATCCACAATTAAATCAATTCAGTACAATTGAAAGCTTAATTAAATAAACGGATTGCGCCACGACGATCAGCACGAGATTTCGTCGTCGGCCATCTCAAACTTAATTTCCGAAAAATAAATAAATAATTAATTAATTTCGAAAATTTATTATTAAATATTAAAAAATCCGTTTAGCTCAAAATAAGGTCCAATTAAATAAGCGGACTTTACCACGGTCATCAGCATTATTTTCCGGTCACGGGCCATCCCAATTGAATTTTTAGGAAATAAATAATTAATTAATTAATTTCGAAAATTAATTAATATTAAAATTCAATTTATCTTAAAATAAAGCCCGATTAAATAAACGGACTTCACCACAATCATCCGCATAATATTCCGGTTCCAGACCATCTCCCTTGAATTTTCGGAAAATAAATAATTATTTAATTTAATTCCAAAAATTAATATTTAAATGCCAAAAATCTCACTTAGGCCCGAATCGCCAAATTGAAGCCCGATTAGGGGTCGGAAAATTCCCGAGATGCTTCCAATAAATAGTAGACCACGTTTACTTGCTAATTGCGCAATCAATTTATTTAAATCACATCACAATTGACTAATAATTGCTAATTAATTCTAATATAACAACCTAAACATAATTAATTAAAAATAAACCAACCTTAAGCATAATTAGCCAACTAATCATGGATTAGTGAGATTACTCACCAAATCGCGCGCAAATCGGATCAATCCGACGGCGGCGATGCGAGGAACGAAACTTCCCAAAGCGACTCACGGATCCGGGGCTCAGAAACGGCCCTAAACAAGCTCGAACCAGCTGGATACCCACTCGGCGGGGTCGCTGGAATGGTTGGAAAAACATACAAAACAGCAACCTAAAACCACAGCAAGGGCGGCAAGGCGCGGGGAAGGCCGCTGGAGGTCCGCGAGCTCAAACGGCGGCCGGAGGTGGCCGGATTGAGATGGACAGGGGCGGAGCAGGGGTGAGGTCGCACGGGGAGGACAAAGCGAGCGAACGGTGGACGCGGGGCATGCGCGGCGTGCACGGGCGGCGGCGGCGGCGGGACAGGCGACGACGGGCAGCCATAGCGGAGAGCTGCTTCTTCTTCTTCGGTTTGCTGGTTTCGGGCTGGTTCGCACAAAGAAGAAGGAAGAAGAAGAAGTCGGTTACGAGAGAGAGTGGGGGAAAAGAGAGAGGAGAGAGAAGAAGAGATAAGAGAGAAAAGAGAGAGAGAAGACAAGTTTGACTAGTCAAATGGAGAGAAAAAGAAGCCAAATTGAATTTGGCAAGGGGGCATTCGGCGGTGGGGAGGGGATTCGCACGAGGGAATAGGAGAGAAGAGAGAAGAGAGAGAAAGAGAGAAAAGGGAGAGAGAGAAAAGAATTTAAATAATGATCTTATTCTTTTTCTTTTCTTTTCTTTTATCTTTTCCTTTCCTTTTCTATTTTCTTTTTGGTCTTCAATTCTTCCTCCGATAATTTCTTTATTGAAATTTCGGACCCGTCAATAAATTGACGAGCGATGAGACATGATTCTATTTATCCAGTCAAATTAAAACCCGAAAATCTGGATGTCACATTAATTTTAACCCCTACAAAAAAAATGATTATTATTGGCTAGAGCTCTCAAGGGGCCGAAGCTCTCTCTCTTCCTACGTGGTTCGGACGATTCCATCTCGGTTTGCGCTCCCTTGATCATTAGCCGTTCCTTGTGTAGCCCCTCGTCTATGAAGTGCGACACTAGTGGTTCCTATTTGGTGTATATACGCTTTGATCAACATCACAGCAGTGACCACAATTGAATCAAGAGCAGATGGTGATTGTTGGTTTCGAGTGGGGGTTTCGGTCATGATCTCCACGGCTTGGGCAGCAAATTCGGTGACCAAACATTTGGTCAAGCACACGCACGTGAGAATAAGTTCTCCCTATCGCCATCGTTTCTCCGCAACGTCCCGTCCTCGCAACTTGGAGTTTTGTTTACAGGTTTCTCAAGCCGCGAGATACTATCATTTATAGCACTCGCGAAG
The DNA here is from genome assembly GCA_017140325.1 of Eucalyptus leucophloia subsp. euroa. Lineage (NCBI taxonomy): Eukaryota > Viridiplantae > Streptophyta > Magnoliopsida > Myrtales > Myrtaceae > Eucalyptus > Eucalyptus leucophloia. The sequence continues at coordinate 34,744,192 of CM029473.1, forward strand.
CTCCTCCATATATGACGATTTTCCCTGCAGGTTGTTGTCCCAGCAATGCTCCGCGGCTTAAGCGGAGTAGCTATCGGTGGATCGCCTTGGACGTTCCATACCGAGCTAGTTTCCAATTTTGCAAGATTCCCCATTAACCGCCGGGCCGAGTAACCATAGGACAACCCCTCTTAGTTGACGAAGTCGAGAACCACCGTTGGTTACTTCCACGAGCCATCACTGCAAGCTGCACCTTCCTTGGTCGAGACCCCATAAACAGCCACATAGAGAATCGCCAACCGTCTACTTGTTTCGATTTGAAATCAAATTCTCAATTAAATATTCGTGCAATCTATTCAGGTGCGGAAGGAGATATTGCAAACCCATCTTTGTAAGGTTCGGGATCCGGGAAAAAGTCTATTATAATCTTGAATTTTCAGGCTGGTATTTGGTTTAAAGAAATAAAATCGGCGGAGAATATTCATCATGCATGGCCGGATGTCAGAAGATACGAGCATATGCACAAAGGAAATTCAAAAGATCAGCATGAGAAAGGAATGCTGGGCACGTTCTACACTGCGGGCACATCGATTTGCAAAAAAGATATATTCCTGCAGAGAAGGTATTCGGTCAACGAGGAAAAGAAAAGGAAATAGAATATATTTCAAAGCATGCACAGAAGAGGAAACGAAACGTGCTGTTTTTCTTAATAAGTTCGGACCCTCTCCCTATAAAAGGGACCTTTCGCAGACTAGAAAAAGGGGAGATTTTCGGAGCAATACACAGAGAACACACGAGAGAGAGAGAGAGAGAGTTGAGGTTTTCTTCCTTGAGAGTGAGTATTCGTAGCTGCAATTGGGGTCTACCAGCTTCACGATTCAGCGTTGCAAAGGACGCCGCTGACTTTTGCTAGTGTCGCCTCCACCGATCCGAGTGGTGCCGAGACTCATCCTTTTGGGCCGTCGTCTCCAGCTGCATCTCGTGACGCCGGCTTTTATCCCGACGTTGTTGCTGACTTCGCGATGTCTAGGCTATGCATGTCATACCTTCTCCCTACCGCAGTGATCAATGAAGTCCGGCGAGTCAATCCGCGAAGCCACATCTCGCGCTTGACGTGAGTTGGACCAGCGTAAATAGCAAGCAACGGCCGCTATTCGCATCTTGTACTCCACGACGCCCGGCTACTGTTCAGAACCGTTCCTTAGTCGAAGCAAACACAGCAAGCTGTCCTTGCGTCATCACATTGAGCCCATATCGTGATTCACGAGCCGCCGTTCGAAGGCCAAATTTGGAAGCAAATATTTGGGATAGGTAAGAATTTTATCTATGTTAATTTCCAAAAATTTTGTTTCCTTATTTGATATACTCATCGGTGCACGTGATGGAGATTCCCAATATGTCATGATATTCGTAACGCGATTAGCCTTTTAAATTGGGAAATCTTCCTGATTTCGCAACGTACATATGATTGACGGTCCGATTTCAATCTCGAAATACGACCCGCAATCGTACGAAAAAATCACCAATCCGATCTCACGCTCGAGATATGATTCGTGATTTTATTTAAAAATTGGTCAATCCGATCTCATGCGCGAGATATGATTCGTCAATTTAGTTCCCAAAATTAAATGGACGTGGATGATGTCTTGCTTGATTTGGTGCCGTGTTCTTCTCGATGCTTTATTTGTTCGCTCCCATAAAAAAAAATTGAGTTAGATTAGATGCATGTTAGGATGTTACTTGTTTTAGATTATTTTGCATGTCTAGAATAGGAAATTTATTTATTTCGAATTTTTGAAAAAATGAAAAATACAAAAAAAATTAGGATGTTAGATTTCTGCTTCACTAGTCTAAATTGCATGTTTAACTATTTAGCAATTATTAATTTCGAAATTTAAAAAAAAGGGAAAAAAAGGAAAAACACAAAAAAAAAAGTCATTATGCATGTCATGTAAAATTAGGGCATTTTTTGCACATCATTGCATATTAAGGTGAAATTGCATTTAGTTTAATTTAGATAATTTCTTAATTTACTATAGGTTCAGGTATTTTATTAAATAGATTGCATTTTAGGATTATCTAGGTTAAGATAATTGGCTCACCCTAATTCCTAATATAAATTAAATAGGATCTTAATCAAATTAGGCAATTTTCACATTTCATCTAATTTCGAATTTCATGAAAAATACAAAAAATGCCATAAGTTGATTTGGTTTTATTATTTAGGGAAAAAATGCATTCTTTTAGGAAAAAGAAAAAAATGTCATATGCACGTCATTAGGGTTCGATTAATTGAGATGCATGTCATTTAGTGTTTTTGCTAGGCCCATTTAATTAAAAATTACGTGTCATTAGAATTAGGTCATTTAGTTAATATTGCTTTGCATATTGCATGATTTTCATTAATTAAGTGAAAACAAAAAGAAAAAAAAGAAATTGCGTGTTAACTAGAAACCATATTTAGGGTTGTTGATGTGGATTTTAATTTAACATTGCAGATGCTTTCGTTGCTTTGAGGTAAGTTTTTTTTTTTTTCCAATTTACTGTTTATCTGGGTGTTAAATTGGTGGATTGTGCACCCGTATGACCACCTTACATATTAGAGAAATAGATTTAAAATCAATCCAAACTGCTTGCCAAACATTTTTCAAAACAAAAAGAAAGGTACCGAAAGGGCGTTAGAGAATTCTAGCGTAACCAAGTCCCCATACCCATAGTCTCTGGTTCGTAGGAGTAAAATAATTCTCTCGTTATTTTACTTGGGTTTGCAATCGACCCACAAAAAATAGATTAGTGGCGACTCCTAATTGAAAATCAATTGCATGTTAAGAACTTAAACCTAAGTCGCGAATTGGTATGGGCTTGGGAGAGCCCGAGTTAAGTCTAGGCTTAACAATCCATTAGCCAAACTTTAGGTGGTTCACCCCCGAAAATATTTGGTCGCGACAGCTTGGCGACTCCGCTGGGGACTTGAGTTGAAATTCTTAGTGGACTTAGGCCAATTTCTTTTTAAAAATTTTTTTTTGTTTGGCAGCAAGGATCCCAGGTACGTCCCTAACATTTAAGGTGTTAAATGTTTTTGCAAGATGGGAGGTATAAGGGGAAGTGTTTGCTGACCTTTGTTTTGCAGGGAGGTGTAGGAATGTATGGTTTATTTTCATATACGAAGTGTCGCTTGATATAAAATGTTGCGCATGCCTTGCATCTAGCACTACACTATTGCACACACAACCTGCCGCCAGACCTGGGCCGCATTAGGATCATCTAGGATGGTATTGAGATGTTTGCCACTCCGACCGCATGCTCGCGGTATGAGTCGCCCATCTCAATCCCGAAGTTTCTTTCATGGTGTCAAGAGTACCCATCTCGGTCCGCATGCTCACGACCCGGGTCGGCTCTTTGACTAAGCCAGAGTCATGAGGACCCGACATAGTCCACAAGCTCGTGGCTAGTCTGATCATCCTTGTGGCTCCACTTTGATAAGCCTTATAGATTAGAAATCGAGCCACTTACCATGCGCATGTCTATGTGATTGCCCATCATTGGTAAAGTAAGTTATCTAAATTTTTGGCTTTTGCAATTTACTTACTTTATCACATTATTTTGTCGGTCCATGGCATTAGGATTGTCCTGAGTCTTGATCAATATACAATGGGGACACCGGACATTTGAATTATTTTCCCTCCAAGGGAAGAGCTTAGCACTTGGTGGGACAAGTTAGATCAAGATGGCCGTCAGTTTGTAGAGTCACATATTGGTCGATTGCTTCCACTGCTGCGTATCAACATCCATGTCGGCCTCGTCCAAGCACTCACCCACTGTTGGTGCCCTGAGACTTCTACCTTTATCTTCGGCGGTAAGCATGGGCTCACTCCCACCTTGGAAGAGTATAGCATTGCCATAGGAAAATCCTTGAAAGCTGAATTGATTAATCCGCCTATTGGAATAGATCCTGTTATGACCTTATCTGATTTTTTGAGAATTAAGGAAGACGATTTAAGAAAGGTTTTAAAGGCTAACCGCAATGCATGTCCTTTATCTTTTCTGAAACAATGTTTTGAGAAAGGCACTTCATCTCAAATGCGAAGGGTTTTCCTTTTGGCTTTCTTTGGGTTTATAGTTTTCCTTACGCAAGAATGCTATTAACCCTTTGATTGCTCAATTAGTTAAACAAGTGTTGGAAGGAAAGAATTTTGTAAACACTGTTCTAACTGAAACTTTCCTTTCCCTCACTTGGTTTAAAGGAGGCGGTGATAAGACTTTCCATTCATCTCTTGAACTTTTGCAAATTTGGTTTCTTTCACATATAAAAGGGTTTGGTGGTCTAATGACTATACATGAGGTTAGTAATTCCAATCACCCTATTATGAGATTTGAGAACAACCAAAACATGCACCGGATTATCATTATTCTAGGTGGCTAGCTTTCATGAAAAAACCAACTTCCAAGGGTTTCCTATGGCATGCTAAATGGTTCCAAGTTCGGGTAGCGAGACTCTCGTGTGGAGGAGTTGGCCCAATCCCTCTATTGGGATTCACCGGAGCATTGGAGTACTATCCGACTAGGGTGACTTGTCAATATCAAGTCATGCAAGAGCTTCCCCCGGCGTTACAAGTAGAGCCACTCCAAGTCAGTTTTGTCGATGGAAGCCGAGGCCATGAAGATTCCATTCTCACTATCAAATTGATGTGGGACATATGCCATCCACGAAAGCTTAAATGGCCCGAGGAGGAGTTGAAAGGCAAGGAAATGAAGTACTATGCCTCGATTAAGTATATCCAACAACACAAGATTCCCGAGGAGCTGCTTCCGAAGATACCGGAGGCGCCGTTGAAGATCACCAATCAAGCTGAGAATAAACGCCTCAAAAGAGTTGCTGAAAAAGCTCAACAGGAGAATAAACGATTGCGCCGAATGGGGTCCCGAATGTATATTGATCAAGCCAAATGAAGTGCTTAAATCAATCTTGCTATTCTCATTTTTAGATTAATGTTTAGGGAGTTGGGGTCATTTACTTTCCTAGTTCATTTGCTTAGGACATATCGAATTTCTAGGCTTGTCAAAAGCTCCATTGATGAATAAAATTTCTAGAGTATTGCCATGGATCGGCGTATTTTCATATGAGATACTTATTTATGTTCATTTCTTAAAATTTAGGTGATAACGGATCCTCCACGCTCTCCCATTATCACGCGATTAAGAGCAAGAATGGCCGAACAAACCGAAGTGTGTGATCGTGTCTCCGCTATGGAGGGCCAACTCCAACAGTTAGCTGCCTCTATGGAGCTTATAACAGCTCAACTCCAATCCCTCCAAGTGAATCCGGCCCCGTGCCCACTCTCCCCGAGATAGTCATCCCGGCCGGCAAACAAGGCCCAAATTTGTGAGGATGACATGCCCGGGCTGGAAGATGATCCATTCCCAATCAATGTGGAAAAGGCTAAGCTTGTCAACATCCCTAAGACAGAGCAGGATGGACGCTTTGCAAAAATTGGAAGATAAGTTGAAACGATTGCAGGAGTCACAGAGTTCACTCCCGTTCGACTTGTCCGTGTACAAGAAAGTCAATATGCCAAAGAAATTCAAAATGCCAGATTTTGAGATATACGATGGTACTTCTTGCCCAAAAGCTCATTTGTAGATGTACCACGTGCGCATGGCCTAGTATGTCAAGAACGAGCCTCTCATGATCCAATCATTCCATGCAAGTTTAACTGGGCCTGCGCTGAATTGGTATGTCATGAAGAATGTGAACCTTCTCAACACTTGGAATGAAGTGGCTGACGCATTTCTCAAGCAATACAAGTTCAACATGGATATTGCACCTTCCCGAGAGGATCTTGAGAGGATGGAGAAAAAGAAGAGCGAGTCGTTTAAAGAGTATGCCGTGAGATGGCGAAATTTGGCAGCTCAAATCACCCCTGAGCCTACTGATAAGGAGCTGATGAAGTTATTTATCAAAACTCTCCCATCTAAATTCCGTATCTGGATGGCCAGCACGTACGTTGAAAGCTTCAATTAGCTTATTCCCGTGGGGGAACAAATCGAGATGGGGATAAGGGAAGGATGGTTTACTGAACCATCGAATAAAAGATTCTCTGCCAAGAAAAAGAAGGAGGCTGCTGTAGACGTGAATGTGGCTTATGGCCAGGAAAGTGCCAATCGCACCCCAACTATCCAGATGAATCCAAGGCAACAGCAAGCTACCGGCCGTCAATCGTTTGCTCAAGCAAGAAGGCAATTCTCTCCTCTCCCTGGATCTCCATCCCAAGTCTTGGCAATCCTAAGGAAGAAAGGATTGCTTACTAGCGAACCGAAGCGCCCTAACCGCAAAAACATTCGTGGTTACGACTCGACCAAGAAGTGCGACTATCATAGCGGTGAATTGGGACATTCAACTGATGAATGTTTCACCTTGAAGCATAAGATCCAAAATCTCTTAGACACGAAGGCCTTCTCATTTCAAACTACTTGACCGAATGTCCAAAAGAATCCACTACCTAAGCATGAAGGTACGGTCAATGCTATCTTGGAGCCTGAAGTCAGTCGGATCAAGAACTCAAAGGTACACATAGCAGATGCTTACAACGGGCTGATAAGAGCTGGATATTATCCAGATAAGGAGGATGTTCCTCTGTCACTAATGAAGGAAAGAGTCACCAGGATGGTGGATGACGGAATCATCGTTTATGCTGACCATAACTGTATAGTTTCCGCTATTTCACCCATCATTATTGATTGGGAGGAGGAGCAAGCGACACTCAATGCTAATAAAGAGGAAGTTGATCCTTCACTTGTGGACATGTCCCCACTTGAAGATGCATCCGGCGATGAGATAGTGATTGAAATGCCTCAACCGTATGAATATGTCAACAATAAGGCGGTCCCTTGGTCTTATGATCTAGATGTTGACCTCGTTACAAGGTCTGGTCGGACTTATTCTAATGCCAATGTTCAACCCGTAAAACCTGTCACCAATGAAGAGGCTAAGGAGTTTCTAGCCGTGATCAAAGGAAGCGAGTACAAGGTGGTTGAACAGTTACGAAAGATGCCCGCCCAGATTTCTTTGCTTGAACTCCTGCTTACATCCCCTGTGCATCAAAAGTCGCTAATGAAGGTGTTAAGTGAAATTCGTGTACTTGAAACGGTCGAGGCAGACAAGCTGGAAGACTTTGTGGGATCGATCCTTCTTAAGGACATGATTGCCTTTTCTGATGAGAAATTCCCTCTCGAGGGTAGGGGGCATAACAAGGCACTCTATGTATCTATCAAGCATAAGGCTTCTCATGTGTCTCGAGTACTCATTGATAATGGGTCCGCCCTAAACATATGTCCACTGGCCACTCTTCATCGCCTTAAGGTGGACCCGTCCAGGATACATGCTGCAAAGACTTCTGTCCGAGCTTTTGATGGTACAAAGAAGGAGGTGCTTGGAGAGATTCACCTTGATGTGCAAATAGGGCCGGTGGTTTTCAATGTTCCTTTCCAAGTAATGGATATCCTTACTGCCTTTAATTTTCTACTAGGTCGTCCCTGGATTCATACTGCTGGAGCTGTACCATCAAGTCTACATCAAGCTGTAAAATTCGTAATCAAAGGGAAGTTGGTCACTGTCTATGGCGAAGAAGATCACCGGATTTATCATGAGACAGCTATCCCCTATGTAGAGCCAGACTTTGAGTTCGAATCGAGTTACCACTTGTTTGAGTTGGTATCCACTATTCATGCTTCTCAAGACTCACCACCACCAACTCCTGAAGTTTCAAATGCTGCTCTCATGGTGGGAAGGATGATGGTTGAGAATGGTTTTATTCTTGGTAATGGCCTTGAAGAAATGGTCGGGGATTCGAAACCCCATTGAAGCCCTCGCAGGTCCCATGCTGCTGGATTAGGGTACCATGGAAGAGGTGGGGAAAGTTCTGGAGGACGAAGACAGGAAAGGCAGAACCTGCCACCTGATCACGGGCGAGGAAGGCAAAACCCATTACCCCCGAACATTCGCGAGACATTCCCTGATCCTCCCATAATGATGCAGGATGAAGCAGAAATAATAGACACCCTGGGGTAGCCAAGCGGAAAATTCGACTATCTGGTGAAGTATTCGGCTCCTCCCAGTTTCTACATTGATCCCCGCGACATTGTCCCAGATGGATGGGGTGGCATGGATGATCCGACACCCCCGGAGACGGAAAGCCCCGAAGATGCATTGGAAGGAATCTCTAGTCTCTTCGATGATGTCTTCATAGGGACCATTGACGAAGGACCTCAGGAGAAGATGGGCTCTAGCCCACAAGAGTAACTCATTTATCGCTTTCTCACATTCCCCGCGGGAATTTTTATCGCTTTCTAGGGCTTGTTTTTGATTTCTTCTTTTTCGCTTTCTTTTTAGGGCTTGAAAATTGCATTTCCATTCAATAAATGTAATTGATTGATGAATATCAATAAAATTACAAGTTTTATTTTGAGAGCATGATGAGGTACACCAAACCAGCCCGGTGATGATATCTAACCGATAAAAGAAAAAGAAAATCCAAGGAGAATTCCGAGGCCCGGGCTTCATCATGCTTTCTCGTGTCAAAATATTTCAAAAAAAACGTTTTTGCTTTTATATATATATAATATATATATATATACTACTCTGTTTTTCTTTCTAATTTAGTTACTTCATGTTTCAGGAGCAATCTTATGGCATACAAAGGTGCAGAAATGGTCCAATCCAATGCAACAAATGCTGACATTGACGACCTCGAGGACTTGAATGAAGATTCCATTGAGGTGCAGTGAAGCTGGGAACAACATGAAAAACCCAAGGCTCTCACATCCGAGCAGACTGTCACTATTAATTTAGGTGACACCGAAGAAGTCAAAGAAATTAAAATAGGGGCAAATCTTCCTAAAGACGAGGCCAAGCGCCTAACTCAACTACTAAAGGAATATCAGGATGTCTTTGCATGGACCTATGTTGACATGCCTGGTTTATACCCAACGATCGTCGAGCGTTGCTTGCCTACTAATCCGGACGTACCACCTAAGAAGCAAAGGCTTCGGAGAACTAAGCCCGAGCTCTCGAAGAAGATAGAGGAAGAGGTGATGAAGCTTCTGAAGGTGGGATTCATTGAAGTCTCACAATACCCCGAATGGGTGGCTAATATCGTGCTGGTGATGAAGAAGGATGGTCGAGTTCGAGTTTGTGTCGACTATCGAGATCCGAACAAGGCTAGCCCAAAAGATGATTTCCGCTGCCTCACATAGATGTCCTCATGGATAGTACTATCGGATTTGAACTATTCTCGTTTATGGATGGGTTTTCCGGGTACAATCAGATAAGGATGAAGGAGGAAGACAAGGAGAAGACTACATTTATCACCCCGTGGGGGACCTTTCATTACAAGGTCATGCCCTTCGGACTCAAGAATGCAGGGGCAACTTACCAACGAGCCATGGTAACACTATTCCATGATATGATGCATCAGGAGATTGAAGTCTATGTTGATGATATGATTGCAAAGACTCGACCCGGAAGAAGTCATATGGAAACCCTGAAGAAGTTGTTTGATCGACTCCATGAATTCAAGCTTCGGCTAAATCCCACTAAATGCGTGTTCGGGGCAACATTCGGTAAATTACTCGGATTCATTGTAAGTAGTAAGGGGATTGAGATTGACCCATCCAAGGCTAAGGCCATATGCGAATTGCAACCTCCATCAACAGTGAAAGAAGTTCGGAGCCTCCTAGGAAGACTGAATTACATAACCCGGTTCATTTCCCAACTCTCTGAAACTGCCAAGCCATTCTTCAAGCTCCTAAAGAAGAATGCACGAATCAACTGGGATGATGAGTGTCGAGAAGCGTTTAACAAGTTGAAGCAGTACCTGATGAATCCACCAGTCCTTGTCCCACCATCACCAGGGCATCCCTTGATTCTTTACCTCACCATTCATAGTGAGTCATTGGGTGCAATGTTGGCTCAGGAAAGTCCTGTGGATAAAAAAGAACGAGCCGTTTATTATCTGAGTAAGAAGTTCACTGTATCAGAGCTAAAATATTCTGATGTTGAAAAAGACTTGTGCGACATTGGTGTGGGTATTGCATAGATTGCGACAATATACACTGCATTACCAGATATACCTCGTAACTGAGAATGACCCCATCAAGTACTTACTTGATTAGCCAGCTTTGGTGGGTAAGTTGGCCAAATGGCAAATTTTGATTTCGGAATTTGATGTGCAATTCATGCCACAAAAGTCAGCTAAAGCGATCGCTAATCTATTGGTCGAGAATTCAGGAGTCTCTAATGACGATGACAATATCCTTGATGACCGTGTCTTGAGTGTAAATGAAGACTCATGGAAGATGTTCTTTGATGGAGCTGTAAACTTGTCTCGGTTCCGCATCAAAGCGCTTCCGATATCCCAGATGGACAAAGCACTATCCAAAGAGCTGCAAAATTGATATTCCCATGCACTAACAATGTGGCCGAGTATGAGGCTTGCATCCTCGGACTTCAAGCCGCAATCGAGATGGGTGTGCCCAAGCTAATGGTATTTGGAGATTCGGCACTAATCATACTTCAGACCGTAGGTGAATGGAAGACTAAAGATGCCAAATTGCTCCCGTACCACAAGTACCTAGAGGATCTGGTAAAGGAGTTCGAGGAAATTTCATTTGAATACTTGCCAAGGTCTCATAATCAATTTGTGGATGCACTCGCGACCTTGTCGTCTATGTTGCAAGTTACTGACGGGTTAGAGGTTGAGCCTTTGAAGATAGAGGTTTTGCCGAAGCCGGCTTATTGTATGATTATAACTGAAGAACCTGATGGAAAACCGTGGTATTACGATATCATGAGCTACATTAAAAGGCAAGAATTTCCCAAAGGAAGCACTCCTGCTGATAGGAAGTACATCATGAAGATGGCCTCAAAATTCTTCGTCAGTGGCGAGAATTTGTACAAGAGATCTTATGATTCAGTCTTGTTACGGTGTGTGGATACAACCGAAGCCACTCAAATCATGCAAGAAGTGCACGAAGGAATATGTGGCCCTCATATGAATGGACACATGATGGCTAAAAAGATTATGAGATTAGGCTACTATTGGCTTACACTAGAAAGTGACTGCATCAAGCATGTACGGAGTTGTCATCGTTGCCAGATCTATGGTGATAAGATAAATGTTCCTCCAACTAAGCTGCATCAGTTTTCTGAGCCATGGCCCTTCTTAATGTGGGGCATTGATGTGATCGGCCCAATAAATCCGAAGGCCTCCAATGGGCATCGATTCATTTTGGTAGCAATAGACTATTTCTCCAAATGGATTGAAGCTACATCCTTTGCAAGTGTCACTGCTCGCAATGTTGCAAAATTCATCAAACGCAACATAATTGCTCGCTATGGCGTCCCCGAAGCAATCATCACTGACAACGGAACAAATCTGAACAATAAAATTGTTGATGAGTTGCTCAACGAGTTCAAGATTAAGCATTTGAATTCGTCCCCTTATCGCCCTCAAATGAACGGGGCTGTTGAAGTGGCCAACAAAAATATTAAGAAAATCTTAGCTAAAACAACCGAGAATTATCGAGATTGGCATGACAGATTACCCTTCGCACTAATGGCATACCAGACATCGATCCGTACTTCTACCGGGGCAACGCCTTTTGCTCTGGTGTATGGCATGGAAGCAGTTTTGCCTGTGGAATTAGAGATTCCATCCTTGAGAGTTTTATCCCAAGCAGAGTTGTCTGAAGCTGAATGGTCACAACAAAGACTTGAACAGTTAAACTTGATTGATGAGAAGAGACTGAAGGCTCTTTGTCATGGCCAAGCTTATCAGCAAAGAGTTGCTAGATCCTTCAACCGAAAAGTACAACCAAGACATTTCGAGGTAGATGATCTTGTTCTAAGAAAGTTGTTGCCAATTTTCCCCGATCCTAGGGGCAAGTTCGCCCTAAATTACAGTGGTCCATATGTGGTGAAGAAGGTACTTCCTGGAAGTGCCTTGATCTTGGCAGAAATGGATGGTCGCGTGTTTTCCACTCCAATTAATTCTGATACTGTCAAGAAGTATTATCTATGATAGAATTTGCCATGTCTTATCTTGAATTGCAAGCATTTTATGATGAGTAAGATGCCTCAATCAGTTGAATTGTTCAAATTTGTCATAAATTTTGCATTCTTCTTCCTTAATGAATCGTGTGAGATAAATTGAATGTGTCAAATGAGATACCTTGGAATGATGAAGGGCAAGCTTTGTTCCATACACTATCTCATACACTAATCCTTGGTGAGTTGTGCGGAGAAATTCCATGCCCGCAAGGAAAAGGGTGATCTCGCAAATGGTACGTCAACCAAGGTGATGAGAGGCCGTTTCTTCTACTCAAAACACCACAGGTGTACCCATTGTTTAGCCCTTCGAGCCCACACACATGAAGAATTTTTAAATCATCCCTATTAAGGATCATCCCACATTGGGACAAAGTTTGAAATGAATGAAAGGAATTTTCTTACTCACACTTGCATCAATCTTTGAGTGTTGCTTTCGCGTTGTAACTCGTATGATAATTTAAAGTGCCTTAGGATGATGAAGAGCAGTCATTTCTCTATCCTACACACTTTTATCCATTGCATAGCCCACTTGAGCTTATGAATTCATTTCATATTAAACCCAGTTAGTGATCATCCCTCACACTGGGGCAAAACAAAATACTGACAAAAATGGAGATTTTGTTAAAAAAAAATGCAAAAATGGAGCATGAAAAAAGTAGTGTGCCTGGTAAAAGCAAGGCCGATGCCCAAAAAAAAAAAAACTCAAATGCTGTTGCAATCAATGAGTGCCAAAAAAAAAATTTCGACAGTGGAGAAGGAAAGTGGTTGAAATGTCAAGATGATCACCAACTTTGACCCTCTAAACACTTTTTGAGCCTAATGATCCTTTCATTTCACAACCCATGAATCAAGCCTACGTTACGTCCCTTACAAAGTCTCTTCAGATTAGGGCACTTGAATTAACGTAGGAGTTCATATGTTTATAAGATTCGCTTGAAGAAGTGCGAATAAGATAATTACTGCCTCATTTCATATGTTTCTTGACTTGAAAATCCCAAGACAGTTATGAAATGTCATTTTTCAAATAGCCTCGACTCGAAGAGTCCCCTTTGTTAAGCCGTTGACCAAACCCACATTACGGTCCCTCTTAAAGACCTCTCAGATTGGTGAGATCGTACCACTTGCGAGATTGTTCAGACCCTTGTTTGGCATGACGATGGTGAGATAGAGTGATTGACAAAATCCTGCATCAAAGGTTAGGATGAAATTGCCATTTTAATGAGGATGAGAGAAAAGTCCTTTCAAACCAAAGGATCCCTTATTTGACAGATTCATGACACTCATGTGTTCAGAATGGAAATTAGGTGATGCAAGATTAATGAAAATCATCATGAACCTCCATTAAATTGATGCATGTTTATGATTACCAATGCATGTTGTCTCTCCTACGACCATGTTTTGCAGGAGACGTATCCCCGAAGATCAAAGATGTTACCAGGTAAGTATATCTCTATCCATACCTTGAATATTTGTCATTGCACAGGTATTCCCTTTTAAGAATACCGACACTCAATTGAGTTGTCCCCCAAAGATTTTCCCTCCAGATTCAATCTGATTAAGGCGATCGAAGAATGGTTCGGGTCCTAGTCAGATGATTTCTGTCGCAAGGCTGGGCGATCGAAGAATGGTTCGGGTCCTAGCCAAGCAAAACCTCAGTCTAGGCGACCGTAGAATGGTACGGGTCCTAGACAACATTTATTGCTCTAACAGGCGACCGTAGAAAGGTACGGGTCCTGGAAAAGCCATTTCCTCATTTAGGCGACCGTAGAATGGTACGGGTCCTGAAAGGTAAACCCCCATTTAGGCGACCGTAGAATGGTACGGGTCCTAGACAGCCAAACATTGCCATACTGGACGACCGTAGAATGGTACGGGTCCTGGGAAAGTAGTCTCTTTACAAAGCCATGTTACTATTCTAGGCGATCGTAAAATGGTACGGGTCCTGGACAAATAACACCAACTATCTTGAATTACTCTATCATCCTCGAAGGTAAGTTATTCCAGGTAGGTTCATCTATCATTTGCATTAGTATTTCCAAATTGCATTAAAAAATGGAATTCACGTTCCAACAAAAAATCATTCACTGCATGTGCATAGTCAAAATTTAGGTCTCAATTTGTCTTTGAAGGTAACCTCTTCGAGCTCACATTCAAAGAGGGGCAGCTGTTGACACCTAAATTTGGGCAACCCGATTAGTCATTTATTGCACAAAAATTAGAGGTTAATTTTAACCCCTACAAAAAAAAAATTATTATTATTGGCTAGAGCTCTCAAGGGGTCGAAGCTCTCTCTCTTCCTACGTGGTTCGGACGATTCCATCTCAGTGCTTGGCAGTTCCCTTGATCATTAGCCGTTCCTTGTGTAGCCCCTCGTCTGTGAACTGCGACACTAGTGGTTCCTATTTGGTGTATATACGCTTTGATCAACATCACAGCAGGTGACCACAATTGAATCAAGAGCAGATGGTGATTGTTGGTTTCGAGTGGGGGTTTCTGGTCATGATCTCCACGGCTTGGGCAGCAAATTCGGTGACCAAACATTTGGTCAAGCACACGCACGTGAGAATAAGTTCTCCCTATCGCCATCGTTTCTCTGCAACGTCCTGTCCCCGCAACTTGAAGTTTTGTTTGCAGGTTTCTCAAGCCGCGAGATACTATCATTTATAGCACTCGCGAAGCTCCTCATGTATGACGATTTTCCCTGCAGGTTGTTGTCCCGGCAATGCTCCGCGGCTTAAGCGGAGTAGCTATCGGTGGATCGCCTTGGACGTTCCATACCGAGCTAGTTTCCAGTTTTGCAAGATTCCCCATTAACTACCGGGCCGAGTAACCATAGGACAACCCCTCTTAGTTGACGAAGTCGAGAACCACTGTTGGTTACTTCCACGAGCCATCACTGCAAGCTGCACCTTCCTTGGTCGAGACCCCATAAACAGCCACATAGAGAATCGCCAACCGTCTACTTGTTTCGATTTGAAATCAAATTCTCAATTAAATATTCGTGCAATCTATTCAGGTGCGGGAAGGAGATATTGCAAACCCATCTTTGTAAGGTTCGGGATCTAGGAAAAAGTCTATTATAATCTTGAATTTTCGGGCTGGTATTTGGTTTAAAGAAATAAAATCGGCGGAGAATATTCATCATGCATGGCCGGATGTCGGAAGATACGAGCATATGCACAAAGGAAATTCAAAAGATCAGCATGAGAAAGGAATGTTGGGCACGTTCTACACTCAAGGGCACATTGATTTGCAAAAGATATATTCCCGCAGAGAAGGTATTCGGTCAACGAGGAAAAGAAAAGGAAATAGAATATATTTCAAAGCATGCACAGAAGAGGAAACGAAATGTGTTGTTTTTCTTAATAAGTTCGGACCCTCTCCCTATAAAAGGACCTTTCGCAGACTAGAAAAAGGGAGATTTTCGGAGCAATACACAGAGAACACACGAGAGAGAGAGAGAGTTGAGGTTTTCTTCCTTGAGAGTGAGTATTTGTAGCTGCAATTGGGGTCTACCAGCTTCACAATTCAGCGTTGCAAAGGACGCCGCCGACTTTTGCTGGTGTCGCCCTCCACTGATCCGAGTGGTGCCGAGACTCATCCTTTTGGGCCGTCGTCTCCAACTGCATCTGTGACGCCGAAGCTTTTATCCCGACGTTGTTGCTGACTTCGTTGCGACGTCTAGGCTATGCACGTCATACCTTCTCCCTACTACAGTGATCAATGAAGTCTGGCGAGTCAATCCCTGCGAAGCCACATCTCGCGCTTTCTTGACGTGAGTTGGACCAGCATACAAATAGCAAGCAACGGCCGCTATTCGCATCTTGTACTCCACGACGCCCCGGCTACTGTTCAGAACCGTTCCTTAGTCGAAGCAAACACAGCAAGCTGTCCTTGCGCCATCACATTGAGCCCCTATCGTGATTCACGAGCCGCCGTTCGAAGGCCAAATTTGGAAGCAAATATTTGGGATAGGTAAGAATTTTATCTATGTTAATTTCTGAAAATTTTGTTTCCTTATTTGATATACTCATCGGTGCACGTGATGGAGATTCCCAATATGTCATGATATTCGTAACGCGATTAGCCTTTTAAATTGGGAAATCTTCCTGATTTCGCAACGTACATATGATTGACGGTCCGATTTCATGCTCGAAAGACGACCTGCAATCGTACGAAAAAATCACCAATCCGATCTGACGCTCGAGATATGATTCGTGATTTTATTTAAAAATTGGCGAATCCGATCTCATGCGCGAGATATGATTCGTCAATTTAGTTCCCAAAATTAAATGAACGTGGATGATGTCCTGCTTGATTTGGTGCCGTGTTGTTCTCGATGCTTTATTTGTTCGCTCCCGTAAAAAAAAATATATATATATATATATATTTGAGTTAGATTAGATGCATGTTAGAATGTTACTTGTTTTAGATTATTTTGCATGTCTAGAATAGGAAATTTATTTATTTCGAATTTTTGAAAAAATGAAAAATACAAAAAAAATTAGGATGTTAGATTTCTGCTTCACTAGTCTAAATTGCATGTTTAACTATTTAGCAATTATTAATTTCGAAATTTAAAAAAAAAAAAGGGAAAAAAGGAAAAACACAAAAAAAAGTCATTATGCATATGTCATGTAAAATTAGGGCATTTTTTGCACGTCATTGCATATTAAGGTGAAATTGCATTTAGTTTAATTTAGATAATTTCTTAATTTACTATAGGTTCAGGTATTTTATTAAATAGATTGCATTTTAGGATTATCTAGGTTAAGATATTATTTTAGTTTAAATTAGGATGTGGCTCAACCTAATTCCTAATATAAATTAAATAGGATCTTAATCTAATTAGGTAATTTTCACATTTCATCTAATTTCGAATTTCATGAAAAATACAAAAAATGCCATAAGTTGATTTGGTTTTATTATTTAGGTAAAAAATGCATTCTTTTAGGAAAAAGAAAAATTGTCATATGCACGTCATTAGGGTTTGATTAATTGAGATGCATGTCATTTAGTGTTTTTGCTAGGCCCATTTAATTAAAAATTACGTGTCATTAGAATTAGGTCATTTAGTTAATATTGCTTTGCATATTGCATGATTTTCATTAATTAAGTGAAAACAAAAAAAAAAAGAAATTACGTGTTAACTAGAAACCATATTTAGGGTTGTTGATGTGGATTTTAATTTAACATTGCAGATGCTTTCGTTGCTTTAAGGTAAGTTTTTTTTTTTCCAATTTACTGTTTATCTAGGTGTTAAATTGGTGGATTGTGCACCCGTATGACCACCTTACATGTTAGAGAAATAGATTTAAAATCAATCCAAACTGCTTGCCAAACATTTTTCAAAACAAAAAGAAAGGTACCGAAAGGGCGTTAGAGAATTCTAGCGTAACCAAGTCCCCATACCCATAGTCTCTGGTTCGTATGAGTAAAATAATTCTCCCGTTATTTTACTTGGGTTTGCAATCGACCCACAAAAAATAGATTAGTGGCGACTCCTAATTGAAAATCAATTGCATGTTAAGAACTTAAACCTAAGTCGCGAATTGGTATGCGCTTGGGAGAGCCTGAGTTAAGTCTAGGCTTAACAATCTATTAGCCAAACTTTAGGTGGTTCACCCCCGAAAATATTTGGTCGCGACAGCTGGATTTGACTAAAATCACGTTTGATTGATTCTAACCATGAAATTTAATTTGGTTTCGGGAATCGAATATTCGAGCATGTCACAATTCATTTTTAGGACCCTGTCTCATCGTCCGTCAAATTATTGACGAGTCCGAAATTTCAATAAAGAAATTATCGAGGAAAATTGAAGACCAAAATAAAATAAAAAAGGAAAAGAAAAAAGGAAAGAAAAAGAAAAAATAAAAATAAGGTTATTATTTTATTTCTTTTTCTCTCTCTTTTCTCTCCTTTTTTCTCTCTCTTTCTTTCTCTCCCCCTCCCCCTCGTGCGATTTTTCCCCCACCGACTCACTTTTCTCCCTCCCCTTTTGACTAGTCAAAGCTTTCTCTCCTCTCTCTTCTCCCCATTCCCACGTGACCAACTTTTTTCTTCGTTCTTCTGTGCGAACCAGCCCAAAACCAGCAAAGAAGAACAGCAGCAGCTCGCCGAAGCCGCCGCGCGCGCTCCGCCGCCTCCCACCCGCGCTCGCCGTCCTCGCCGTGCGCCGTCCAGCCCCTGTTCAGCCTCTGCTCAGCCCTCATTCCGCCCCGTCCGGCCACCTCCAGCTGCCGTTCGACCCCGCCGGACCTCCCCGGCGTTCCCCTCGCCCTCCGCCGGCCCCGCCTCACTATTTTGGCCGCTGGACTAGCTACGGCCAGCCAAGAACAGCAACAACCCATGAAGTGGGTTTCCAGCAGCTTTAGGCCCGCTTTTGGGCTGTTTACGGGCCCCGAACCCAAGCCATGCTTTGGGAAGTTTTGTTCCTCGCGTCACCCCCGTCGGATTGATCCGATTTGCGCGCGATTCCAGTGAGTAATCTCACTAATCCCTGATTAGTTAGCTAATTATGCTTAATGGTGGTTTATTTTTAATTAATTAGGTTTAGATGGTTAGATTATAATAGATTATTGTTTATTAGTTAATTGTGATGCGAATTAGACAAATTGATTGTGCAATTAGCAAGTAGACATGGTCTACTATTTAATGAGGGTAGCCCGGGATTTTTCTGGACCCTAATCGGGCTTCAATTAGGCTTTTCGGGCCTAAGTGGCATTTTTAGTATTTAAATATTAATTTTAGGAATTAAATTACATAATTATTTATTTTCCAAAAATTCAACTGGGATGGCTCGTGATCGGAATATTATGCTGATGACCGTGGTGAAGTCCATTTATTTAATTGGGCTTTATTTTGTGCTAAATTGAATTTTTAATAATTATTAATTAATTTTCGAAATTAATTAATTATTTTTCGAAAATTAAGACTTTGATGGTCGACGACTGAAATCTCGTGCTAATTGTCGTGGCGCAGTCCGTTTATTTGTTTGAGCTCCACGTTGCATGGAATTAAATAAATTGTGATATTTGAGGGATTTACCCTAAATTGATTGGAAGTCTTCAGTGGTGCGAATCTTGGTTAAGGAGTGGAATTTAATCGAGAGAGCTCGAGATTCGGAATTCAAATTTGAGGTAGGCCACCTCTCGAGTCTTATGGCCACTCTCAGAATTGAGCCAGATGTCCAGGTCAGAATCAAAGAACTCCAACCGACAGATCCAGATGTACCGATAAAAGAAAGGCTGATTTTCAAGTTTCTAATGACGGGACTCTAACGTTCCAAGGACGTTTGGTTGTACCTGACGATGTAGAGCTTAGAGAGGATATTTTATCTGAAGCACATCGTAGCAGTTACAGCATTCATCCTGAAAGATTTAAAATGTATCGAATCTGCGTCAATACTACCGGTGGTCGGTATGAAGGCGGACATCACCAAACATGTGGCCAAATGTTTGACTTTCAGCAAATAAAAGCTCAGCATTGCAAGCCGGAAGGATTTCTACAACCTCTCGTGATCCCATAGTGGAAATGGGAGTATATCACGATGGACTTCGTGACTTGACTACCAAGGAGTCAGAGGGGAAATGATTCGATTTGGATAGTAGTCGACAGCTGATAAAGTCGACTCACTTCATTGCGTTCGAAAGGACCCGAGTCTCGGATAGACACGCAGACTTGTATGTGCGTCAAGTGGTTCGAATGCATGGAGTGCCGATTACGATAACATCCGATAGAGATCCGAGGTTTATTGTTGCTTTTTGGAAGAGCTTGTAGAGTGCTTTAGATACAAAATTTCAGTAGTGTACGGCATATCATCCTCAGACGGATGGCCAGTCTGAAAGGACAATTTAGACTCTTGAAGACATGCTGAGAGCGTGTGTAATAGACTTCAAATGAAGTTGGGAAGATCAGCCTCATCTGGTGGAATTCGCCTACAACAGTTATCAGCAGAGTATCAAAATGACTCCATTTAAAGCGTTGCATGGCAGAGCATGCAGAACTCCAGTATGTTGGGATGAAGTCGGGGAAACGAAAATCACAGGCTCAGAGTTGGTTCAGCAATCAGTAGATGCCGTGGCAGTGATCAGAGACAGATTAAAGACCACGCAGAGCAGGCAGAAAAGTTATGCAGAAAAGTTATGCAGATAAGCGTCGAAGGTCTTTGGAGTTCTAAGTTGGTGATCACGTTTTTCTGAAACTGTAACCAATGAGGGGAACTTCGCACTTTGGTAAGAAAGGCAAGCTGAGTCTGAGGTACGTAGGTCCGTTTGAGATTCTTGAAAGAATCGGAAACCTATCATATTGTCTTACGTTGCCGCCAAGATTGGCGCAAGTGCATGACATCTTTCACGTGTCGATGTTAATGAAGTATGAGCCTGACCCGACCCATGTGCTCAATTTCAAGGAATTGGACGTGGATAACCGTATGTCATACGTTGAAAGCTTGGTCCAGATTGTCGATTGTAAAAAGCAAGTTCTGCGTACAAAGACTATTCCGTTGGTCAAAGTGGTTTGGCAACACCACGGCATTGAAGGAGCAACCTGGGAGGCTGAAGAGTCGATGAGATAATTGTACCCCCGCTTTTTGAACAAAGTGTAATGGTTTAAATTTCGAGGACGAAATTTTTATAAGAGGGGAAGAGTTGTGACATCCTACAATTCGACCCTGTTTTCGATAAAGTGAAATGGACATTTCGTCAACGTGCTTATGGTCCTTTTTCTCTGAGCTGATCACTCACGAGTTAACTAACCTATTGGGTGAAGCCGTTAAGGGATGTATCTGCAGTAAAATCCCTAAAAGCTACTCAATTGGTTGGATTGGACTAAAATCACGTTTGATTGATTCTAATCATGAAATTTAATTTGGTTTCGGGAATCGAATATTCGAGCGTGTCACAATTCATTTTAGGACCCTGTCTCATCGTTCGTCAAATTATTGACGAGTTCGAAATTTCAATAAAGAAATTATCGAGGAAAATTGAAGACCAAAAGAAAATAGAAAGGGAAAGGGAAAGAGAAAAGAAAAGAATAAGAATAAGGCTATTGTTTTATTTCTTTTTCTCTCTCTCCCTTTTCTCTCCTTTTTTCTCTCTCTTTCTTTCTCTCCCCCTCCCCCTCGTGCGATTTTTCCCCCACTAACTCACTTTTCTCCCTCCCCTTTTGACTAGTCAAAGCTTTCTCTCTTATCTCTTCTTCTCTCTCCTCTCTCTTCTCCCCCATCCCACGTGACTAACTTCTTCTTCTTCGTTCTCCTGTGCGAACCAGCCCAAAACCAGCAAAGAAGAACAGCAGTAGCTTACTGAAGCCGTCGCCGCCGCACCGGAGCTAGACCGCAGGTCGCACCACACGCCCGCGCACGCAGCGTGCTCTGCCGCCTCCCACCTGCGCTCGCCGTCCTCGCCCTGCGTCATCCAGCCCTTGTTCAGCCTCTGCTCAGCCCTCGTTCCGCCCGTCCGGCCACCTCCGGCCGCCGTTCGACCCCGCCGGACCTCCTCGGCGTTCCCCTCCCCCTCCGCCGGCCTCGCCTCGCTGTTTTGGCCGCCGAACTAGCTCTGGCCAGCCAAGAACAGCAACCCACGAAGTGGGTTTCCAGCGGCTTTAGGCCCGCTTTTGGGCCATTTCCTGGCCCCGAACCCGAGCCGTGCTTTGGGATGTTTTGTTCCTCGCGTCGCCCCCCTCGGATTAATCCGATTTGCGCACGATTCCAGTGAGTAATGTCACGCCCCGATCCTCGGGCACGCACACATCCTTCTACTCTACTTGGTCGATTTTAAAATGCGATATCCCAGGACTATGTATCGCCGACCCTTTCTTTCATTAAGCATATGCGGAAGGAGTTATAAATCCCCAGACAATAAAACAATGGGATAGAAAAGTAGGCCATATCTTTCATATTGAAATCCACAACCAAACCTTTATACATGACATAAACCAAAGTACTCCACACTCTTCACAACTCTTTACTTTACTCTATTCACATCAAAATGGGGTCACGAAAGAAGATGACATTTCAGTCCACCTGGGTCGTACTCAAGATCCTTCTCGGGATTATCTTCTTCCAAAAATACTTCTCCTTCACAGACTCTTCCCCCTCAGCTCCTCAGCGGGGTCCTGAAATGTTTTCCCCAAACTGGGATGAGACTATGTCTCAAATGAGTTCTACCCCACTAAGACTCAATTAGGGAACCAATACACTACTCGATTGCCTAAGCACAAACGAGTTAGAGAACTTACCTTGGCCTCAGTCTCAACCTGCAATTCAAGGTTATATATAGACATTTCATAAATCACAACGAACAATCAATCAAACCACAACAATCGGATCAATCATTGATCAATCGAACTAGTCGATTACAAGTCAATCGAATCATTTCTAGGTCATTCACTCCATCCCACATAACCTCCAATAGTACACTTAGTCACAGAGCTCCATCAATGCTCTCGGGCGTCATTTTCGCCAAGGTGACATAAGTAACAGACGGTCTACGTGCGTTCTTTAAGGCGCCGTTTTCGCACAGTGATATTCCTCATCACCGAACCACGCCCGTCATAGGTCACAAATCATATTCCTTATCACCCGAACCACGATGTCCTTCATCACCGAACCACGACGATTCATAGGTAGTCTACGTGCGTTCTTTAAGGCGCCGTTTTCGCACAGTGATATCCTTAATCACCGAACCACGCCTACCATAAGTCATAGACAGTCTACGTGCGTTCTTTAAGGCGCGTTTTCGCACGTGATGTCCTTTATCACCGAACCACGCCCGTCTATACTTCGTACTTGATCGAGTCTCATCCCAAGAGAATTCTCGGTTAGCTCTCCCTACTCTCTCCACTTACAGCTCAACAAGGCATTACAATTGTTAACTAGCCATACTCGGCCATCTATCAATCAATAATTCAATTCCACTCAATTTCAATCAATTTAGGGTAAATCCCTAAAATATCACAATTTATTTAATTCCATGCAACGTAGAGCTCAAATAAATAAACGGACCACACCATGACGATCAGCACGAGATTTCGGTCCTCGGCCATCAAAATCTTAATTTCCGAAAAATAAATAATTAATTATTAAAAAATTAATTAATTAATATTAAAAATTCAATTTAGCTTAATTCAATAAACGGACTTCACCACGGTTATCAGCATAATTTTCCGGTCACGGGCCATCCCAATTAATTTTCGAAAATAAATAATTAATTAATTAATTTCGAAAATTAAATAATATTAAAAAATTCAAAAACATAAAGTCCGATTAAATAAACGGACTTCACCACGATCATCAGCAAAAATTTCCGGTTCTAGACCATCTCCCTTGACTTTTTGGAAAATAAATAATTATTTAATTTAATTCCGAAAATTAATAATTAAATACCAAAAATTACACTTAGGCTTGAAAAGCCCAATTGAAGCCCGATTAGGGTCGGAAAAAATCCCGGGCTACCCTCAATAAATAGTAAACCATGTCTACTTGCTAAATACACATTCAATTTATCTAATTCACATCACAATTGACTAATAATTACTAATTTATACTAATCTAACACATAAACCAAATTAATTACAACTAAACAATCAATAAGCGTAATTAGTCCACTAAGCAAGGATTAGTGAGATTACTCACCAAATCGCGCGCAAATCGGATCAATCCGACGGCGGCGACGCGAGGAACGAAACTTCCCAAAGCACGGCCCGGGTTCGGGGCCCGGAAACGGCCCGAAATGGCCCACGAACCGGCTGAAACCCACTCGCGGGTTTGCTGGATCGGCTGCAAAACAGAGAAAAAGAGAGAGGTTGGGGACGGTAAGAGGTCGGGAGAGCGCGGGCGGGGTTCCGGTAAGGCCGGACGGCGGCTCCGGCGGCCTGCTCAGCCGCTCACGGTGGCTGAACAGAGACCGAACGGGAGCTGGGTCGCGCGGGAGGATCGGCAAGCGCGAGCGGTGCACGGGCGGCGACCGGCGGACGTACGGGCGGCGAACGGGTGTGCGGTGCGACGGCGGGACAGGCGGCGTCGGTGGCTGGCTTGGGCTTCCGATCTCCTGCAACTTCTGGTTCGGTTTTGCACAAAGAAGAACGAAGAAGAGAGTGACGAGAGAGAGAGAGAGGGATGAGAGAAGAGAGAGATTTTACTGGTCCAAGGAAAAAGAATAAAATAACATAAAGCAAGTGGAAGACAGCAAAAAGGGGTGGTCGGTTGGGGGAGTCGCACGAGTGGGGGAGGGGAGTAGAAAGAAGAGAGAGAGAAGAAAGAGAGAAAAGGGAGAGAGAGAAAAGAAATCAAAAAATTATATTTTTCTTATTTTTTCTTTTCTCTTTCCCTTTCTAATTTCTTCCGGTCTTCGATTTTTTTTTTTTCCTCCGATAATTTCTTTCTTGAAATTTCGGACTCGCCGATAATTTGACGGACGATGAGACGAGGTCCAAAAATTTGAATTGTGACACGCTCGAATTATTTCGATTCCCGAAACCAAATCAAATTCCATGATTAAAATCGACCGGACGTGATTTAGTCCAATCCAACAAATTAGGTAGCTTTTAGGGATTTTACCGCGGATATATCCCTTAACGGCTTTACCCAATAAGTTAGTTAACTCATGAGTGATCAGCTTAGAGAAAAAGGACCGTAGGCACGCCGACGATATGCACATTTCATTTTATCGAAACGGGGTCGAATTTCGGGATGTCACAACTCTTCCCCTCTTATAAAAATTTCGTCCTCGAAATTTAAACCATTACACACTTTGCTCAAAAAGGTGGGGGTACAATTCTCTCATCGATTCTTCGGTCTCCCAAGTTGCTCCTTCAATGCCGTGGTGTTGCCAGATCACTTTGACCAACGGAATGGTCTTTGTGCGCAGAACTTGCTCTTTGCGATCGACAATCTGAACCGGGCTTTCCACGTATGACACACGTTCATCCACGTCCAATTCTTCAAAATTGAGCACGTGGGTCGGGTCAGGCTCGTACTTCCTTAACATCGACACGTGGAAGACGTCATGCACTTGCGCCAATCTTGGCGGCAACGCAAGACGATACGCTAGGTTTCCGATTCTTTCAAGAATCTCAAACGGACCTACGTACCTCGGACTCAGCTTGCCTTTCTTACCAAAGCGCGAAGTTCCCCTCATTGGTGACACTTTCAGAAAAACGTGATCACCAACTTGGAATTCCAAAGACCTTCGATGCTTATCTGCATAACTTTTCTGCCTGCTCTGCGCTGTCTTCAATCTGTCTCTGATCACTGCCACGGCATCTACCGATTGCTGAACCAACTCTGGGCCTGTTATCTTCCTTTCTCCGACTTCATCCCAACATACTGGAGTTCTGCATGCTCTGCCATACAACGCTTCAAATGGAGCCATCTTGATACTCTGCTGGTAACTATTGTTGTAGGCGAATTCTACTAGATGAAGCTGATCTTCCCAACTCCCTTTGAAGTCTATTACACACGCTCTCAGCATGTCTTCAAGAGTCTGAATCGTCCTTTCTGACTGGCCATCCGTCTGAGGATGATATGCCGTACTGTACTGAAGCTTTGTACCTAAAGCACTCTGTAAGCTCTTCCAAAAAGCAGCAATAAACCTTGGGTCTCTATCAGATGTTATCGTAACCGGCACTCCATGCATACGAACCACTTGACGCACATACAAGTCTGCATGTCTATCTAGACTCAGGTCCTTTCGAACTGCAATGAAGTGAGCCGACTTTGTCAACCTGTCGACTACTACCCAAATTGAATCATTTCCCCTTTGACTCCTTGGTAGTCCAGTCACGAAATCCATCGTGATATGCTCCCATTTCCATTCTGGGATCGCGAGAGGTTGTAGAAATCCTCCCAGCTTGCAATGCTGCGCTTTTACTTGCTGACAAGTCAAACACTTGGCAACATGTTTGGCAATGTCCGCCTTCATACCTGACCACCAGTAGTGTTGACGCAGGTTTTGATACATCTTGGTGCTTCCAGGATGAATGCTATAACTGCTACGATGTGCTTCTGATAAAATTTCTTCTCTAAGCTCGACATCGTCAGGTACAACCAAACGTCTTTGAAACCTTAGAGTTCCGTCATCAGCAATCTGAAAATCAGCCTTCCTTTTATCTACGTCTTCCTGAAGAATTCTCTGTACATCTGGATCTGTCGGTTGGAGTTGCTTGATTCTGACTTGGACATTTGGTTCAATTCTGAGGGTGGCCATAAGACTCGAGAGGTGGCATACCTCAAATTTAAATTCTGAATCCCGAGCTCTCTCGATTAAGTTCCACTCCTTAACCAAGATTTGTGCCACTGAAGACTTTCGACTCAATGCGTCGGCGACCTTGTTAGCTTTTCCCGGGTGATATAAAATATCACAGTCGTAGTCTTTCAGCAATTCCATCCATCGTCGTTGTCTCATGTTCAGCTCCTTCTGAGAGAACAAATACTTGAGACTCTGATGGTCCGTGAATATCTGAAACTTTTCCCCACACAAGTAGTGCCTCCAAATCTTCAACGCAAATATGATGGCTGCGAGTTCTAAGTCATGCGTCGGATAATTCAATTCATGAGGTCTCAATTGACGGGAAGCGTATGCAACAACTCGCCATGTTGCATCGGCACGCAACCCAATCCCCTAATGACGCATCACTATAGATCTCAATCCTCCAGACCAGATGGAATCGTCAGTACAGGTGCGGTAGTCAACTTTTCCTTCAGCTCTTGAAAACTACACTCGCACTTGTCTGTCCATATGAACTTCTCATTTTTCTTCGTGAGCTTTGTCAGAGGCGAGGCTATCGATGAGAACCCTTTCACAAATCGTCTGTAATAACCTGCTAATCCTAGAAAACTTCTGACCTCTGTCACTGACGATGGTCTTGGCCACTTGATCACGGCTTCTATCTTGCTCGGGTCGACGGAGATTCCTTCTCCGGAGATCACATGACCTAAGAATGCAACACGAGTCAGCCAAAACTCGCATTTGCTAAACTTAGCATACAATTGATGAGTTCTTAAGGTCTGGAGTACTATTCTCAGATGATTCACATGCTCTTCCTCACTTCTTGAATAGACCAAGATATCATCTATGAATACGATCACAAATTGATCTAAGTATTCTTTGAACACTCTGTTCATCATATCCATGAAAGCAGCTGGAGCATTCGTCAATCCAAACGGCATCACTGTAAACTCGTAATGACCATACCGGGTACGAAATGCCGACTTAGGAATATCCTCTTTCCGAATTCTCAGCTGATGATATCCTGTCCTCAAGTCGATCTTCGAGAATATCGACGCTCCTTGCAGTTGATCAAACAAGTCATCTATCCTCGGCAATGGGTACTTGTTCTTGATCGTTACTTGATTGAGCTGTCGATAGTCGATGCACAAACGCAACGAACCATCTTTCTTCTTAACAAACAGAACTGGTGCTCCCCAAGGTGATGCACTAGGACGAATAAATCCCTTATCCAGTAATTCTTGCATCTGCACCTTCAGTTCCTTCAACTCAGATAACGCCATTCGGTAAGGTGCCTTTGAGATCGGTTCTGTCCCTGGTGCTAGCTCAATTACAAATTCAATCTCTCTTTCTGGCGGTAACCCTGGCAATTCTTTTGGAAAGACATCTGGAAACTCTTGTACCACTGCAATATTTTCCATTTTCAGTTCTTCAACTGTCGTATCAACGACAGTCGCTAAGTACCCTCTGCAACCCTCGTCTAACAAACGAGTTGCTTCTAGCGACGAGATTAAGGAAATCGTAGGTCCTCCTCGATTCCCGACAAACTCGAAACTCTTATCCCCTAACGGGTTAAACTGAATCGCCTTGCGATAGCAGTCCATTTTAGCTCGTTGATTGGTGAGCCAGTCCATGCCAATTATCAAATCAAAATCATACATGGCTAGGACTAACAAGTCAATTTTCCCCACTCGCTCACCAATCTCTAACTTGCACCCCGAACATCCCAAAGCAGCAATAACTTTATCCTTCAAGGGTGTCGATATGCAAATTGCCGATTTCAACAACACAGGATTCAATCCTAGCATCCTAACATATTGTTCGGCAATGAAGGAATAGGTTGCTCCCGAATCAAACAAGGCATAAGCAGGTTGGTCATTGAGCGAGACCATACCTGTGATAACGCCAGGCGCAGCTTCGGCCTGACCTTGGGTAATTGCGTACACAGTGCCTTGAGATGGGGGTCTCTGCTGTCCTCCTTGTGGTGCATTCTGAGGGGCATACCCTCCTATTTGTCTCATCGGTGGCGGCGACGGCAACTGAGGTTGTCCTCTCTGCTTCTTTGGACAATACCTTGCAATGTGGCCCTGCTGGCCACATTCGTAACATGCTCCTGTTCTAACTGGACACGGAGCTGTCCCGTGTTGTCTTCCACATGAGCGACAAGGATTAATCCTATTAGGCATCGGTCTATTGAATCCGCTTCTCTTGAAGGGTGGAGCATTGGGCCTACCTCCAGGCATGGGTCTCTTCCCTTGACGGATATTCTCTCGATGGGAGCTAAACCTCGATCCAGATGAGGCAGCTTGTTCATTCAGTCCTCGTTCTATCATCTGAGCTCGACGATAAACCTCTCTGTAATCTTTCAAGTCCCATGGTAGCAGAGGTTGTTTCAATTCAGCACGAAGACCGCTTTTGAACTTCCGAGCTTTCTCTTCAGGGTCTTCTATCAACTTAGGAGCATACTGTGATAGTTCTGCGAACTTGACCCCATACTGGTCAACTGTCATGCTCCCTTGGCGGAGACGGTGGAACTCCTCTATCTTTTGTTCCCGAGCAGTACTCGAAAAGTACTGATCATTAAAGGCTCTGAGGAAGGTGTCCCACCCTTGGACCACACCTTCCGGGAACACTATATCCTTGGCAGATCTCCACCATATATTAGCGTTACCTTGAAGTTGGTACACAGCTAGTGACACCTTTTCCTCCTCATTGCACATCAGAAGTGCAAATGCCTTCTCTAAATCCTGTACCCATAGAGACGCGGCCTCAGGGTCTCCAGTACCACTGAATTTCGGTGGATTCATTTTTAAGAACTGATCCACTAACTGATGAATCGGCCTCCCCACGGCTACAACTCCTGGTAGTATTTCAATAGGAGCAACGGCAGGTGGAATTGCAGGTGCTGTGACATGGGCGGCTTGAGCGGTAGCGGTAGCGGCAGCTGCGGCAGCAATGGCAGCGTTGGCAGCGGCAGTGGCGGCTTCAACGCGTGGCGGCGGCGCTTTGATCTCGGGCCTGTTGCCCCATCATCTCCCGCATAGCATCTAGAGCCTGGTTGATTCCGACAGATCCTTGCTCACCCGGGGCTGCTACCCCAGCACCAACAGAAGGTGGTGCCACTCTAGCATCTACAACAGGTGGAATGATTCCACTCGCGCTAGCCTGTGCTGGCGCTCGACCACGGCCTCCTCGGGTACCGATTCTAGTCGGTGCTCTCCCCCGAGTCACGGCCCTACTGGCCCTCTTTGCAGGAGTTCTAGGCTCCTGATCGCTCATGGTGTCGCCTTACTCTATTGACACCTGCTTCCAATTCAACACCGAATTAGAAACAGAGCGATTCAAACAATAAGCAATTCTAGCATCCAGCTATCACAGACATGCACCGGCATGAATTTAAAGGCCTTTCTTATTACTATCCCAAGACTCATCGCTCCTTATCACTCCAATCTTAAACTAAGCTCTGATACCACAAAAAGGGGATGTCACGCCCCGATCCTCGGGCACGCACACATCCTTCTACTTGGTCGATTTTAAAATGCGATATCCCAGGACTATGTATCGCCGACCCTTTCTTTTCATTAAGCACATGCGGAAGCAGTTATAAATCCCAGACAATAAAACAATGGGATAGAAAAGTAGGCCATATCTTTCATATTGAAATCCACAACCAAACCTTTATACATGACAAAAATCAAAGTACTCCACACTCTTCACAACTCTTTACTTTACTCTATTGACATCAAAATGGGGTCACCAAAGAAGATGACATTTCAGTCCACCTAGGTCGTACTCAAGATCCTTCTCGGGATTATCTTCTTCCAAAAATACTTCTCCTTCACAGACTCTTCCTCCTCAGCTTCTCAGCGGGGTCCTGAAATGTTTTCCCCAAACTGGGATGAGACTATGTCTCAGCGAGTTCTACCCCACTAAGACTCAATTAGGGAACCAATACACTACTCGATTGCCTAAGCACAGCACGAGTTAGAGAACTTACCTTGGCCTCAGTCTCAACCTGCAATTCAAGGTTATATATAGACATTTCATAAATCACAACGAACAATCAATCAAACCACAACAATCGGATCAATCATTGATCAATCGAACTAGTCGATTACAAGTCAATCGAATCATTTCTAGGTCATTCACTCCATCCCACATAACCTCCAATAGTACACTTAGTCACAGAGCTCCATCAATGCTCTCGGGCGTCATTTTCGCCAAGGTGACATAAGTAACAGACGGTCTACGTGCGTTCTTTAAGGCGCCGTTTAAGGCGCCGATATTCCTCATCACCGAACCACGCCCGTCATATATTCCTCATCAAGGCGCGAACCATGTCCTTCATCACCGAACCACGCTGTCACGATTCATAGGTAGTCTACGTGCGTTCTTTAAGGCGCCGTTTTCGCACAGTGATATCCTTAATCACCGAACCACGCCTACCATAAGTCATAGACAGTCTACGTGCGTTCTTTAAGGCGCCGTTTTCGCACAGTGATATCCTTAATCACCGAACCACGCTTGTCTATACTTTGTACTTGATCGGTCTCATCCAAAGAGAATTCTCGCTAGCTCTCACTACTCTCTCCACTTACAGCTCAAAACGGCATTACCAATGTTAACTAGCCATACTCGGCCATCTATCAATCAATAATTCAATTTCACTCAATTTCAATCAATTTAGGGTAAATCCCTAAAATATCACAATTTATTAAATTCCATGCAACGTAGAGCTCAAATAAATAAACGGACCACACCACGACGATCAGCACGAGATTTCGGTCCTCGGCCATCAAAATCTTAATTTCCGAAAAATAAATAATTAATTATTAATTTCGAAAATTAATTAATTAATATTAAAAATTCAATTTAAAATAAAGCCCGATTCAATAAACGGACTTCAATTAATTAATTAATTAAATTTTCGAAAATAAATAATATTTAATTAATAAAATTAATTAAAAAAAAATTCAATTTAGCACAAAAATAAAGTCCGATTAAATAAACGGACTTCACCACGATCATCAGCAAAATTTTCCGGTTCTAGACCATCTCCCTTGACTTTTTGGAAAATAAATAATTATTTAATTTAATTCCGAAAATTAATAATTAAATACCAAAAATTACACTTAGGCTTGAAAAGCCCAATTGAAGCCCGATTAGGGTCGGGAAAAATCCCGGGCTACCCTCAATAAATAGTAAACCATGTCTACTTGCTAAATACACATTCAATTTATCTAATTTGTCATAATTTGACTAATAATTGCTAATTTATACTATCTAACACATAAACCAAATTAATTACAACTAAACAATCAATAAGCGTAATTAGTCCACTAAGCAAGGATTAGTGAGATTACTCACCAAATCGCGCGCTAATCGGATCAATCCGACGGCGGCGACGCGAGGATCGAAACTTCCCAAAGCACGGCTCGGGTTCGGGGCCCGGAAACGGCCCGAAACGGCCCACGAACCGGCTGAAACCCACTCGCGGGTTTGCTGGATCGGCTGCAAAAACAGAGAAAAAGAGAGAGGATTGGGGACGGTAAGAGGTCGGGAGCGCGGGCGGGGCTCCGGTAAGGCCGGACGGCGGCTCCGGCGGCCTGCTCAGCCGCTCACGGTGGCTGAACAGAGACCGAACGGGAGCTGGGTCGCGCGGGAGGATCGGCAAGCGCGAGCTGTGCACGGACGGCGACCGGCGGACGTACGGGCGGCGAACGGGCGTGCGGTGCGGCGGCGGAACAGGCGGCGTCGGTGGCTGGCTTGGGCTTCCGATCTCCTGCAACTTCTGGTTCGGTTTTGCACAGAGAAGAACGAAGAAGAGAGTGACCAGAGAGAGAGAGAGAGAGGGATGAGAGAAGAGAGAGATTTGACTGGTCAAAAGAAAAAGAATAAAAATAAAATAAAGCAAGTGGAAGACAGCAAAAAGGGGTGGTCGGCTGGGGGAGTCGCACGAGTGGGGGAGGGGAGGAGAAAGAAGAGAGAGAGAAGAAAGAGAGAAAAGGGAGAGAGAGAAAAGAAATCAAAAAATTATATTTTTCTTATTTTTTCTTTTCTCTTTCCCTTTCTAATTTCTTCCGGTCTTCGATTTTTTTTTTTCCTCCGATAATTTCTTTCTTGAAATTTTGGACTCGCCGATAATTTGACGGACGATGAGACGAGGTCCAAAAATTTGAATTGTGACACGCTCGAATTTTTCGATTCCCGAAACCAAATCAAATTCCATGATTAAAATCGACCGGACGTGATTTAGTCCAATCCAACAAATTAGGTAGCTTTTAGGGATTTTACCGCGGATATATCCCTTAACGGCTTTACCCAATAAGTTAGTTAACTCATGAGTGATCAGCTAGATTAGATTAAAATGCGGACCGTAGACATGGTCACGCCGACCCGACCCTAACCGGGCTTCAATTAGGCTTTTCGGGCCTAAGTGGCATTTTTAGCAATTAAATTAAATAATTATTTATTTTCAAAAATTCAACTCATTTATTATATCGTAAAAAGGACACGTGGCTCGGTGATCTGATGCGTCACTTTGGTAAGCGAGTATCTTAGAGAATGCACGTGGGTCCAGTGTTTGAGAATGGCATCTAAAAGGACACGTGGCTTGATGATCTGATGTGTCACTTTGGTGAACTAGTGCCTTAGAGAATGCACGTGAGTCCAGTTTTCGAGAATAACATCTAAAAGGGCACGTGGCTCGGTGACTTGATGTACCACCTTGGCGAAGGGGTCGTCTTAGAGAATGCACGTGGGCCCAAGATTTGAGACACGTGACTCGGAGACTTGGAATGTCATCTTAGAGAATGCACATAGCCTAGCTTTTTGATAATCCTCTATGGAGAATGATTTGTGTGACATGTAATCGACTGGTTCAATTTATTTGGAGTAAATGGGTGCCTATTGTGAATTGTACTGACTTGCAGGTGAGATCTGAGGCCAAGGTAAGTCCTCTGCTTTGTGCGTGTTTAGGCAGCCTATAGTATAATAATTTACTAATCGAGTCTTAGTGGGGTAGAACTTGTTGAGACGTAGTCTCATCCCCGTTTGGGGAAAACATTTCGGGACCTCGATGAGGAGCTGAAGAGGAGGAATCTGAGAAGGAGAACTCTGGGGTGAAATCTGAGAGGAAGAATTTTGGAAGAAGAAGATAATCCCGAGAGGGGCCTTGAGTACGGCCCGAATGGACTGAAAATTCTATCTTCTTTTGAGATCTCCATTTTGATGTGAATAGAGTTTAGAGTAAAAAGTTGTGAAGTGTTCTGGTTTGTGTTTTGTATAAAAGTTTGGTTATAAGTTTCAATATGAAAAATATGGCCCTGCTTTTCTATCCTATCGTTTTATGGTCTGGGGATTTTAACTGCTTCCGCATGTGCTTAATAAATAAAAGGGTTGGCGATACATAATCCTGGGATATCGTATTATAAAATCGACCAAAGAGAAGGATGTGTGCGTGCCCGAAGATTGGAGCGTGACAATCTCCATCAATGCCATAGCTTATTGCCTTTGGACTTGTTGCATGAAATTGTGTTAAGAGCTGCGTGTGACAGTTTGAATACACATGCATGCACCAAATACTGTCTTCCTTCCATTCTCGTCAATGCCTAGCTTGTTGCCTTGGACTAGTTGCATGAAATTGTGTTAAGAGCTGCATGTGACAGTCTAAATACGCGTGCATGCACCACATGCTGTCCTCCTTCTATTCGCATCCTTTTTCTGTACAAATGGATGTATTACGTGGGTAAATGCGTGACTGGATAGGTAGGTAAAAGGTTTTAATCAAGAAAGTAATGATTGCATGAAAGACATACTTACAATAGAGTGAGCTAGAACCATGAGCCTACCGTTTGTACTTTATGTATGATTCTTTTCTTTCGAAGACTCTTGGATGCTCTTGCATCCTCACAATCCCTGAATTGGGAATGCTTAATTATTTTATTCTTAGATGAGCTTTGTAAACCTTGCGTTTTCGCAGCTCATCCTACAAAGAAGCTTTCTTTTTTCAGAATCTCTGCCTTGTAATGTGGATGCTCATTTTTATTTAATTTGTACAAGAGTTTTGAGAGATCAAGAAGGAGCTTTCTGCTATTTTATCTATCGTCTGGTCATTTTTGTGCCTCCATGTTCATAATCTCGTGTTCATTTCAGGCGCACTGTTCACATTTTACGTTGGATGAAGAGCTGACGAGAGCTGCTGCATTCAATGATGTCAAAGATGCACTTGCAGCTAAAATCAGTAGAGAGCACATCGAAACAGAAGCATGTGCCTATAACATTCCTCTTTTGGCTGCTTTATCTCATATAAATATTTTGGTGATAGTCTTGTATATGTGGGCTTTGTCTTTTCTCTCAACATCTGTATATGATTTGAATCTTTCGTTTGAATATTACTTCTCATTGATGAGATGGGATCAATGTTTTTCCCCTTCTTCAGTGTGGCAGGTTGATCTGATGATATCAGGCAATGAAGCAGTTAAAGCTATTGCTTACATCTGAGTTGCAATCGTTTTGGGTTGTCTTCAGTCTACTTCATGAACATGAATCGACATTGCCAGAAGAGTGCGGTAGCTTGGTTTGTTGGATTGTGTTTACAACTGACCATTTCTGAAAGAGTATAATGTTGAAAACCGATGGTTTATGACCCACAAAATGACTATATCAGGTGAGAAGTAAACCTAAAAATATTGGACGCTGAAGTTAATCAGGATTTTGTAATTAGGTCATTGTGAAATTACTAAAAAATATACAAGGAACAATATAGAATCCAAAGGTTTAGGTGATTCAGTTCAAGTGTTGGCACTTAAATCCTTGAGGTGAGTAAGTAGCAAAAATCTAATATAATTGGAAAATCGGAATTATAATCGCTCAACACACTCGAGTATTTCCCATGCTTAGATGAAACTCAAACACAAGGTTTTTACAAGTAAATGAGTCATTTTAGATATAAAAAAATTCACAGCACAAATTACACGCTTTGCCTGCGGTCAAGTGGAAGCTTACTTTGAAACGGCTGAAATTCAAGGACCTCGGTCTTGATTTCCTTTCTTTGCGGCACGGTTTTCTAGGAAGTCGCTGCGCATCCGTCAAATCCTCCATTTTGCCGTGCTGCTACAACTCTGAAGGATGACGAGTAAGTTTTTTGACGTAAAGTGTGTGCGCGCCCCTTTCTTTGGTTTGGCCAATTTGCAGTATGTGTGTGCCCCTTTATTTGGTTCAGCCAATCTGCATTACTTTTAAAGTCCAACTCTTGGTTTGGGTTAAACTTGCATATTTGTACAATCAGGTCGGGTTTTGCTGTGTAAAAAGTTGCCTTTTGATCAATGGAAACGCATATGCTTTCGAAGGTCTTCATTTCTCATTTAGGTACGGAGCCAAGTAAAGGTTTGGTTGAAGCAAGTTCAGCTACAGACACTCAGACTAGACTTTGTCTTAGGATTAATTTTGCTTTGAATAAGAAAAATTCGGATAGTTCAATACGAGTTTTCTATCTCCATTTCTTTCTCCTCTCCAACACCCCCCCCCCCCCCCCCGGGACGCCCTCCCCCTCTTCTTTCTCTGCATTCTTACTATTTTCCTTATCTGGATGTTCTGTTTGTAATTTTTCCTCTAGAAGTTCTCTAATAAATGTTATGTAATTCCTATTAATCTTAAGTTTTTCAACATTAGATAATGTGAGTGCTGCATACCTTTTGTCGCAAAAAGAGAGTTTTATTTGTCAACTGACGTGGATGATATTATCCTATCATTATCAGAATATTGTCAAATTATCTCGAGATTCTATTAGATTTGATGAAATTAAAATTGACTATGTAATTTTGGTTATATGCTTAGGTAAATAGTTTTGTCATTAGATTACTTCCTTTCCTTCACATATTGCTCTAATAGCTTTGAATTACAATACATCATCGTGTCAATCCGATGAATTCTCCAAATATTATGATAATGCCATAATATCCCTCCTCAAACTCAAGGTTTTAATTTTTTGAGCGGCTTGTGCTGCAAAATTATCCGCATTTTAAATCTTTTATCAATTAGAGAAGATGGCATTGATGTTTTTGGAGTGATGGAATTCATGATGTTGCATCTGTTTAATGTATCTATTTTCCAGATCAACTCTAAATTACAAAGGCATCAAGTGTTCTTCTAACCGAATCTGTAAGCTCTGGGGAAGAACATAATTAGAATTAAAGCAAAGTGCCATATCTTTTTGAGGAAGGATTATCATCACATTCTACATTTGGAAAAATATCAACACCAGCTCAGTTGAAGATTTAATTGGGAGAGGTTAGAATAGATTTAGAGTATGGATTGGGGAACATGGTATCGGTGAAAGGCGATGTGTACAATTATGTCATTCTTTATTGGAAATTTTCATTGGGAGGAGACCCATGCAAGAGGCTTTCGACCATTTGAATCTCCACACCTTTGTAAACGTGACTTTGCCAGACTGAGTGATGGAGGTCATGGACTAGGCCATTTTAATGGAGAAAGCGTGTGACATCCCAGATTTTCAGTCATGTTTTCAATCGAATAAATTGGGCATTTCATTGACGTGTCTATAGGGCTATTCTCAGAACTGATCATTCTAGAGATAACTAGACTATTTGGGGAAACCAATAAGGATTTTAAGGCAAATAGACTTGAGAATTCGACTAGAGATCGGCTTCTTGACCGTGTCTATCTTTAGAGGCCATTGCGGCGCAGTATAAAATCGATTAGAGATCAGAGATAGGTCGGTTCGACTGAGATGTATGGCTAATCGTGGGTGACACCACTAAATTAGAAAATTCTCGTTGACCGGCACTAGACCGATTTCTTATTGTTTTGGTACCCTGTGTCCGTATTTGAATCCTCGAGATTTTCACGACAATCAAGAGTCGTCAATGAGTCGAGTGGGTTCATTGTGGCTCGAAGAAAATCGACCACGGGTCGTTTGCACTAAAAATTTCTGAAAGTTACCCGATAGTTTAGGTCACGCTAAAAACGCATCGAATGGAAATTAACCGTGAATTCGAGTCCGATTTCAGAAATGGAAAGTTCTGTGGTGTCACGATCAATTCTAGGAACGTCGACTCAGTCTCAAAAAGTTTTTCAGAGATTTCGGGATTTTTACGAAAAATCGATTCAGACGTCGCATCAAATTATCGGAAATTCGGATGGGCTCAATTGAAGAAAATTTAGACTTCCAAGCCGAGCTATATGATGTTGGGGACTTGCAGAAAATAGAATGGAATTTTTCTACATCAAAATTGGACTTCAATTTTAGGAATTTGTTTAAGAGATCGAAGACCAAAATTGAAGAATTCGGACTAGGCATGGGGGGGTGCAACAATTGCACTCAAATAGGATAATTGTGGTATTAATTTTTAAGAAAGTAATTGGGGGACACCTTGGATAAGCTTGAAAACTTTTTAGACAAGCTAATGATGTTAATAGATATTTTGTTTGGACTTTTATTCCTCTCAACTTCACGAGCACGTCTCCTCCGTCCTTATCTCCTTGGCTGCTCTGGCTCCCAATTGGATTTTCTCGGCAACCTCAGCTTCCTTTCATTGATCCTACGAGCAGCCCATCTTCTCCACTCATTCTCTCTCTCGCTGCTGCCGCCCCACTTCATTTCCTCGTGGCTTTGCTCAACCCAGTCAACGAAACCTTGACGCCAGCGAAGCAACATCGAAGGAAGTCTCCACCGCCTTCTGCATCCACGCGGCCTCATGCTCAGCGGCGAAATGGAGTCAACAAGGGGGTGAGGTCCTCCCCAGGTTTGACCGATCTCCACTCATGTCCAGCAAATCCACTGGAGACTCGAGCAAGCAGCCGCGTGGACGCCAACCAACTCTCGGACGTTGCTGCTCCTCCCTTCGTGCCTTCAGCTTGCCTCCGTCTCAGCTGCGAGGAACTGAAGCCACACGTCCACGCGTCTCCGCAGAAACCCCCTCAAGATTGACTTCTCGAAGCCAGCTCGCGATCCCATCTCCACGCGTCTTCGTCTTCAGCTCATGCCTGCGTCAACGAACGGTGGAGCTCTCCTCTTCGTTGACTCCCTCGCGGCCCAGACGAAGCTGCTCCATCTCGCTGCTTCAACGCCACGGTTTCCACCGAAATTTCACGGGCCCAAAGAGCTCCGTGATTCTCAAGCGAGCAGCCCAGCAGCAGCCGCAGTCAGCCCAAGCTCAGGCCCACAAGAGTCTCGGCCCATCCTCAGCCGTGAGATCCAACTCACTGAAGCCCGCACCTCTTCAGACTCCAGCCCAGCAAGTGTCGCAAGCCCAGCTCACATTTGTTCAGCCCAACTTCAGTTTTGGGTCAGGCCCATTTGAAACCCAAGTTTCAGCCCACAAAGATTTCAGCAAATCAATTTAAGGCTGGCCCGCGAAGAAAGCCCATTTGCAGTCTAGCCCAAGCCCAAGAGCAAGCCCAGTCCGAAGCAAGAACAAATCTCAATTGGGCTGAGATTTGTTAGGCCAAGGTCGAGGCCCGGTCCAAGTCCGCCGGTGTTGTCGAAAGTTCGATTTCGGCCGCCGTCGCGTCGCCGTTGTGGTGATTCGGTCCCTGCTTTTAATCGAGTGAGTTTTACTCACTAATACTTTATTAGTTTGCTAATTATGCCTTAGGGTTGGTTAGATTTAATTACATGCACTTAGGTGGTTAGATTAGTTTAGAACAATTAGATTAGCGACTTGAGGATGCATGTTAGGTGGTTAGACCTAGCTATTAGCAAGTACAAATGTTTAGATATTTATTGAATGTATCTCGGGATTTTTCCCGACCCGTTTCGGGCTCCAATCAGGCAATACGGGCCCAAATTGGATTTTTATACTTGTTTATTTAATTTTCGAAATTTATTTATTTAATTAATTATTTTTCCGGAAATTCAACCGGGATGGCCGGTGACCGGAATTTCGTGCTGATTATTGTGGTGCAGCCCATTTATTTATTTGAGCTCTACGTTGTGTGGAATTGAATTTATTGTGGAATTTTATGAATTGTCCTAAATTGTTTGTTATTGAATATTTGATTGGTAATGGCCAAGCATGGGTATATAGCGCCAGTTCGTTGATGGGCTATATAGTAGGGAGAACGGTGAGAGCTAACTGAGAATGTTATTGGCTGAGACCAATCAGGTACGATGTTATTGGACATACGTGGTTCGGTGATTGGAAGTATCACTGGCGAAAACGGCGCCTTAAAGAACGCACGTAAATGACTTATAGACAAACGTGGTTCGGTGATTATGGAAATATCACTGGTGAAAACGACGCCTTAAAGAACTCACGGTGTTGTCTATAGCCGATGTGACACGGTGGCTGTCCTAGCTCTTTTTACTTTGCTTTTGTCCATAAAAACTATCGAGCCTCCTCTTTGTGCCTGCTAAACTCTTTTTGGGTCCCATCCATCTCTATGTGCATGTGCAAATATATGATTGAAATGCTGATATGTGACCGTGGAAATAGAGACTAGGCGGTTCTACCTATCGCAAATTGTTTTTTCCTGTTGTCTCGACTCTTCTCTTGAAATCTTCGACCTTTTTCTTCTTCTTTTTTTCCCACTTCGCCATGTTGTTGTTACATTTAGGTCCCCCAATAAAAGGCGAGAAGAAATTGCCCTGCCGTCTAGACATTGTTGTGGAATAGGAAACAGTTATTCGTGAAATCCTCATGTTATACTGCATCAATTTCTATGGCGGATGGTTTTTATTCCTAGTCAGATGGGTGGTTCATGCTTCTGCACTTACAGATTCTTCATGTCTCTCTCTTGTTGCTGTTTGTCTTGATCATTTTTGCTTTTTGGTAATAATCACTCTACTTAAATTATTTCACTGGCACAGCCCAAAATTAGCTTAAATGCTTTGACAGAATGGATTTCTATAATTTTCCCCATTGATATATGTCATGGCTATAACTATCACTTGGAGGGAGGTGAATAGGTGATTATGTGAAAATGAAAGAATTTAAATAAATATTGCAGCGAGACAACTTTTGATAGAGTGGTTGGATCTTACTAGTATACAATTCTAACACAATTAATAAAAGAGTAAAGGATAGAGAATTGCACACAAAAGTTTATAGTGATTTGGCTTTTGCAAGCTTACGTTCACTCTCCCGCGCTACAGCCTATTGGCTGGAATTTACTAATAAGAACCGATAAGAGATTACAAGTCATGAGTTGTAAGTACTCAAGTTTGTGTGAACAACTCCTCACACTCTTAACCTCTAAAGGGTTATATAGTATCGCTCAGCAAAGACAAATATATGAGATCACAAAAACACTCTTCAGACTCTTGGAATTAAAATTTTCAAATCTCGTGAATGTGAATTATTTTCCTTCAGCTTCGAAACCTCCTCTTATACTCCTCCTAGTCCACGTCATTGACCATTGGACGTTTCTCCAGGAGGACTTATCCAATTGATCTACTCGTTGGCCTGGATCTATTTGAGAAGATCTGATGGCTTCAGGATTGCCACGGTTGATGCTTCCCATAATTTATGCCGCCCATACAACAGTTCAGGTTTTCAAAAAGTTGAGTGTTTAAGAATGGAAAAAATGTTTCACCTTTAGAAAGAAATTCTAGGAAAGTTGAGTCTTCGAAAGATATTAGCAAGATTTTTCTTTTAAAACTCTTTATAAGTACTCTTTATAAGTCTGGTAGGATATCCAACCAATCGCCACTAGCTATTGCACAAGGATATTTGACTCATTCCTAACCATTTGACAGAATGTATAAGGAATGAAGTAATTAAGTCATGACTCCGGTTTTGATTGATAATGTATGATCACATCCCATCAGACTTTTCACCTGAGAATACTTTTTATCATAAACAAAGTCTCTAAGTTTTGTCAATCATCGAAACCACTTAGGGAATATTTTCTCAACAATTTCCCCATTTTTTGATGATGACAAAACTTGCACGAGTAGAACTTTAGAAAGATATTATGAAATTTAAATAAGTTTTGAAAAGGCTAGTTTTAAAAAATGAGGCATAGCCAAACTATAAGAATATTTGCGTCGAAAGACTTTTAATGAAATTCTTATAGATAATACTCTAAATCAAAAGATAAGGGAAAAGAAAAATTTAACCAACCCCCTTAGCTTTTGCGATGCTCAGAGTCTTTAGGATCCCGCAGAGAAAGTATTTGTGAAATTTGCAACCTTAGTTCTGTTGATCCACCTTCTCTCCCTTTTTGTCAACAATAAAAAAGATACTAGATAAAGCATAATATTATAAGCAACTCATAGGACAAAGGCTAGTCCAACTAGTGCAAACATCAATCCACAAACATTATAGACTAAATAACAAAAACAATCCAAACATCGAAAAATAATGCAACCACAGAAGATTATTTGGAGGAGGATGGCTAGGTTG
Source organism: Eucalyptus leucophloia subsp. euroa (assembly GCA_017140325.1). NCBI lineage: Eukaryota > Viridiplantae > Streptophyta > Magnoliopsida > Myrtales > Myrtaceae > Eucalyptus > Eucalyptus leucophloia. The sequence goes on from CM029473.1 coordinate 34,785,877, forward strand.
GATTAGTGTATGGAACGGGAGCTGGCGTAGGAGCTCATGTGGGAGTTGGAGAAGAAACTCTGTGTTCTGGTGGCAGTTAAACAATAACATAATATTGCATATGATCCAAGGTACGCTCCATGTTTGTCATTTTGGTGTCCAATGCTTTGACCTGGGTTTTGAGAAATACAGTTAAGTTCTTCAGTTCTTTTTCCATCTTATCCTTATGCTCCATCATTATGAGTAAAGTCCGTAGAAATAGCCTGTCTTCAGTGCTATCAATAATAGGAATTCTTGATGGGTCAGTTTCTACCCCAAGTTTCATCACCATATCGATGCCCTGTTGCCCATGTGTAACAACGTTAGACTCTCCCTCAATATCTGCAATTCATTTCCATCCTACACAACTAGGTTAGAAGAATGAGTAGGATCAGTAATTTGCTTACTAGTGATGCCATGAATTACAGTAGTAGGGACTACTTCAATAGTAGATTTAGGAATTTGAAGAGTTGCCACACAAACTTTCTGAGTGTCTGAAACATCATGAAGAGCACCAATCATGTCAGTAATTTCAGTAGGAATGAAAATAGGGTTAGCAACAGGAGTATCAACAGTAGCTTCTGGAGCCAGAGGAGTGTCTTGATGAATGTCCAAAGTGACAGGTACTTCTTGATTTCCTTGAGCTTCTCAGCACTAGCAATTGCTCCTTGATCGATAGAAGTTTCTTTGTCAGCATCATCAGGAAACTTAATAGAATGTTTTTAGGAAGAGGTTCCATAGGGTCTTCTACACGACCAAGCTCCCCTTGAGTATATGTTATAACTTGAGAGAATTAAGCTTCAAAGCACATATATGCAAGGTAGAATCCTATTCTCCAATAATGATTTGCTTTGGAACTAGTTTCTGATGCTTAGTCATGGTCTTGTCCAAGGTAAGCTCATGATGTTCATCAATATTGCCAGCACTTTTTGGATCATGAGTGAGATTAACATCCACCATACTAGCGAGCTGCTATCCTGCTTTCGCTTCTGTCTTCGTTCGAACGGTGAGGGGAAAGAGAGAATGTCGAGGGAGAGAGAAGGAGAGAGGAGAGAGAGAAGAAGAGATAAGAATGAAAAAATTTGAAAAGTCAAAGTGAAGAAAGGAAAAGCAAAGTGGGAGCCAGCATACATTTCGGTGGAGGGGGCTGCGCACGAGAGAAAAGAAAAAGAGAGGGAGAGAAAGAGAAAAAGAAAAAGAGAGGGAGAGAAAGAGAAAAAGAAGAAAGAAAGAGAGAGAGAAAAATGGAAAAGAGAGTGTTTGGCTAAGAATGGAAAAGAAATGGGAAGATCACAAAATAAAAGGATTTCTTCAAATAGAAAATCCTAATCCCAATTTCTTTTAAATAAGCTCATAGATTCTCAAGAAGATTTTCCAACTTAGAGTTCTTGATCCCCACTTGCAATTGCATCCAATTTCCCTCTTGAATTTCTCTCAAATGACTCTAAAAAATCAATTGATGTCTTACTTATCAAATTGATTATTTTCCTCATCCAAAAATCCCTCATACTCCTCAATTTCACAATCCCCGGCTTCAACTGAACGAAAACGGCCCTATTTATCCAGGGGAAATTAGAACCCAAAAATTTGGATGTCACAACTCTTCCCCTCTTATAAAAATTTTGTCCTCGAAATGTTAACTTTTACCAATCCTTATACAAAAGGTGGGGGTATTGTCATTTCATTGAGTCTCACTACTCCATGCTAATCCTTCGGTCCCGTGGTGTTGTCCGACCATTTTGACCAAGGAGACCATTTTGGTATACAAAATCTGTTCTCTCTGAACCAACAACTGAACTGGGCTTCTCATGTACGACACTCCATCATTCACATCTGATCTCTTTTTCTCGACTCCTAATGAACCTTCAAAACTCAACGATTCAAAATTTCCGACAGGTTTTGAGCAGTCTTTACTCCGACACCGATCGACAACTACAAACACCGATTACTAAGCTGACTGTCCGTAATCTTTCTTCACTTTCTTTTCACCATTGAAATTTTGTACCCCCTGCTATACACTGCTTAATAAAGAACCCTCTGAAAACTTTGCCAAATTTATAATCTTTGATCTAGATTCGAAATATAATTCATCCCCAGCACTCCATGCCGACGAATTATCTAATGCACACACACTTCAAGTATACCCACTCTATGACAAGACAGAATCTTCAATTTTTGAAATCGAACTTAGATTGGCGGTTATTTTTACTCCGACACGCTTTTAGTGTGACCTAGGCTACTGAATAGTGTTCAAAGCTTTTTAGGACAAATGACCCGTAGTCGATTTTCTTTGAGCCACAATGAATCCACTCGACCCATTAGTAACTCTCGATTGTCGTGAAAATCTCAAGAATTCAAATACGGACATAGGGTACCAAAACAACAGAAAAATCAAATTAGTGCCGGTCGATGAGAATTTTCCAATTTAGTGGAGTCACCCATGATCGGTCATTCATCTTAGTTGAACCGATCTATCTTTGATTTCAAATCGATTTTATACTGTGCCGCAATGATCTCTAAAGATGAGCACGGTCAAGAAGTCGATCCCTGGTCGAATTCTCAAGTCTATTTATCTTAAGGTCTTTAATAACTCACTCAGGTAGTCTAGTTATCTCATGAGTGGCCAACTCAGTGAAAAACACTGTAATCGCGTCGATGAAATGCCCAATTTATCTAATCGAAATCAGAGCCCGAAATCTGGATGTTACACACTCAAAACAAGATCCATTCATACTGTACCAAAGCGGACCAACTCCATCTATCGATCGACTATTATCCTCAAATGGTATCAGTAATCCCCTGAATCCTTAGTAAGCCTATCACAATGTTACATTGTGATATATTTCCATTTCCACTTGGGACTCTCAAGTGATGGTAAAAATTCTCCCGGTTCGCATTACCGAGCTTCCACTTACTGACACTTCTGACACTTGCAACCTGCTCAGCGGTATCTATCTTCATATCAATCTACTAATCTAGTTGATGCCGATTCTGATTTACTTGCACCATTTGGTCAAAACTGCAATACTATAGTGAACTTCTAACAAGATCTTTTCCCTGAGTGCTACACTGTCAAGTGTATTCAATCACTCATGGAACCCGAACTTTCGATTCTCAGAAATCTTAAAGTCAGATTCTTTCTTACCAGTATCCTCTTATAAGATCTTCTGAACATCTTTGTCTGTCAACTAAATGCTTGATTCTAACTGGAACGTATGGTTCAATTTTGAGGGCGGCTATAAAATTCAAAAGGTAGCCTACCTCAAATTTGAAAACCAAGGTTCGAAGTCTTTTCAAGTAAAGTCTACACTTTAGCCGGTCTATGCACAATTGAAGACTCTCGGCTCAACACATTAATGACTCATTTCGTTCCTCCAAGGTGATACCCGATATCACTATCATAGTTCTGCCAAAATTCTGGTTCACGACACCGCTTCGTATTCCACTTATTGGGTCTCAACTGGCGGAACGGTGATGCAACAATTTTCTCATGTTGTATCAATGCATACCCCGTCCTCTGCAAGACACATCACTAAAGATTCCGTGCTTTTCAAAGCCAAATGAAAAGTTTAGCACGAGTATGATAGTCAATTCTTACTTAAGCTCTGGAAACTATCCTCGTACTTGTCTATGCTAATGAATTTCTCTTCTTTCTTAAGAGGTCAACCTCGCGATGATACTAATGCTGAAAATTCTTTCACAAACCTTCTGTAGTAATCTGTCCAATCCCCACAGCTTTTGATCTCTGACATTGATGTCGGACTCGGTCCATTAACAATTGATTCGATCTTAGCTGGGTCCATGAAGATTCCTTTACCTGTAATCACATGACCATTCTTAGGGGCTCTAGTGATCCTCATCACTTAATGAACACCCTAGAACATCGCTACACCACACAATCACCATTGATCAAGATATTCTTTGAACACTCGGTTTGTCAAATCTATGACAGTGGCAGGAGCGTTCGTCAAATCAAATGGTTTTACATTATTCTTATAAGGGCTAAATCAAGTGCAAAGTGTTGTCTTCAGTATAACCTCCTTTCTAGTTCTTAATCGACGATAACTGTCCTCAAGTCGATCCTTGAAGACATCAACACTCTTTATAACAAGTCACCCAATTAAGTTGACAATGGTTGATGCATGATTGCAATGAACCATCTTCACTTCTCTTTCCACAAAACTAATGTTCCTTAAAGCGATGCACTAATATGCATGAATTCCTCATTCATCAATCTTCACATCTGCACCATTGGTTCTATCAATTCGGGCAACAATAACCGGTTAGAAACTTTAGAGAATGGTTCTGTTCTGGTTGCTAGCTCGATCGTAATTTATTCTCTTTCTCTGGCAACGGTCTGACAGTTCTTATGACAACACGTCTAGAAATTCTCAGATCACTGAGATGTCTTCTATCTCCAATTCTCCAATCTGTCTTATTTTTTACAATCGTCAAGTAACCTAGGCAACCTCCGTCTAACAAACAGATTGCCTTAAGTTACGAGATTAAAGAAGTCGAGGACCCTTCTCGACTCTCAGTAAAACTTGGCACTTCTACCTTCTCCTGGAATAAACTGGGTTACTCCACTATAATAATTCATCACCACAAAATGTTCAAGAACCAATTCTTCCCACACTTGACGAATAAGTTGTACACCAACAACCAATCAAGTATAACTCTAATCAGTGATTCTTCTCCTACCACCTTAACACACATATTGAAATTCCACAACTTAATCCTTAAAACTTCGAGGCACCATTCTAATAAAATTACTTCAAGACATCATTTCGCTGTTTGGTGCATGGTCAGTTTCACTCCGACCCTTTCGCCATCCTAGTGGCATTCTATCGGTAGTAGCAACGTTGGTGTTCTTCCTGAACTCTATCTGATAGTCCTTCACCTGATGGCCGTGCTCACTACCATCAAAGTACGTTCTAGTCATTCTCAAACACATGCATCTCTTCCATACTTTTGGCACTCACCTAGTGAGTCTTCTACCTCCTGTCAAGTGTTAGCATGCACTATTTCTTGTACCGGAGACCCATCTCAAAAATTTCACAGTGCATTCTATGGCGCACTTCTTCTGACCTGTCCTATCAACGGTGACAGTAGTGACAGTTGTTGAGATTCCATCTACTTATGCAAATACCCCATCGTTCACTATCCGTACTGGTGACACTTATCACAATTTCCTATCCTCAAAATACATGAGACTGATCCATACCATCTTCCATGTAACATATCTTCCATGGAACAACATGTTCCATTTGTCTGAATACTGACTTGACTATTCCGCCCTTCCTATTAGGTGGAATAGAATACCGTTCCCTTAACATCAATCTTTACCTTGACCGAATTCCAAGTCTGCTTGGGCTGAATCTTGACTTAGATATCAAAATATATTCCCTGATCAACCTTCCAGGTTGGGCCTCAGCAAGGTAGTAACAACAACAACTTGATTCTGATCTTACTGGTTCATCCAAAACCCAAGGAACACTTGCATCAGAAAGATCTTATAAGACTTAGGATCATTCAACGTTGCTACACTAGTACCAACCCGCGGTGGCACTCTTATGCTCAAGTTGGCCAGAGTCAACACTCTGCCTTCTGAATCCACAATGATTAAAAGCAAGCAGTTCACATCCGACAAACAATTCTACCAATCAACTACCAAAGACATGCACCAGTCATGAATTTAAAGGCCTTTCCTACTACTATCCCATAGGTTATCGCACCTTATCACCCCAATATTTAACCATTACTTTGATACCACAAAAAGGGGATGTCACGCTTTGATCCTCAGGCATGCGCACATCCCTTAGTTTTGGTCGATTTTAAAATGCGATATCCTAGGATTATGTATCGCCGACCCTTTCATTTCTTATATGCACATGCAAAAGCAATTATAAATCCCTAGACAATAAAACAATGAGATAGAAAAGTAGGCCATATATTTTTCATACTAAAAATTCACAACCACATCTTTTTACACACATCTCATAGAATTCTACAATATTATATATGCGTAAGTCTGATCTGACATCTATTCACGTGCAGACAAGGTCTGACAAGACAGGACGGGATCTCAGTCCTCATCCAGGTCGTATTCGATGTCATACTCGGGGTCCTCCTCCACGTACTCCTCTTCGGGTTCCTCAACAGGGATCTCCTCGTTGGATTCCTTCTCCTTAGGCTCCTCATCCGGGTCCTGAAATGGTTATTCAATATCCACTGAGACAATGTCTCAGCAAGTTCTACCCCCTAAGACCCGATTAGTAAACTAATACACCTTTGAGCTGCCTATGCACAACATGAGTCAGAGGACTTACCTTGGCCTTAGATTCCACCTGCATATTAGCATAGATCAAATAGACACCCAAGCAATCACATAATAATCGAGCTATCGATCTAATCGACTTAATCGATTACACGCCAACAAGATCACTCACGGTCATTTCCATTTAATCAATCAATTCGCAACATCAAATCAAGGCGATGATCAATCGCATTATATCACACTCAGATCGAATCATCAATCAATCGACCTAGTCGATTACAAGTCAGTCGAATCATTTCTAGGTCATTCACTCCATCCCACATAACCTCAAATAGTACACTTAGTCACAGAGCTCCATCAATGCTCTCAGGCGTCGTTTTTGCCAAGGTGACATAAGTAATAGACGGTCTACGTATGTTTTTTAAGACGCCGTTTTTGCACAGTGATATTCCTCATCACCGAACCACGCCCGTCATAGGTCACAAATCACTGACAGTCTACGTGCGTTTTTTAAGGCGCCATTTTCGCACAGTGATGTCTTTCATCACCAAACCATGCTTGTCACGATTCATAGGTAGTGTATGTGCATTCTTTAAGGCGCCGTTTTCACACAATGATATCCTTAATCACCGAACCATGCCTACCATAAGTCATAGACAGTCTACGTGCATTCTTTAAGGCGCCGTTTTCGCACAGTGATGTACTTTATCACCGAACCACACCTGTCTATACTTCGTACTTGATCGGTCTCATCTAATAGAATTCTCAGTTAGCTCCCATCACTCTCTCCACTTACAGCTCAACAAGGCATTACAATTGCTAACTAGCCATACTCGGCCATCTACCAATCAATAATTCAATTTCACTCAATTTCAATCAATTTAGGGTAAATCCCTAAAATATCACAATTTATTTAATTTCATACAACGTAGAGCTCAAATAAATAAACAGACTGCGCCACGACAATCAGCACGAAATTCCGGTCGTCGGTCACCTCAGCATTAATTTCCGAAAAATAATTAAATAATTAATTAATTTCGAAAATTAATTAATAAATATTAAAAATTCAATTTAGCTCAAAATAAAGTCTGATTAAATAAAAGGATTTCACCACGGTCATCATCATAATATTCTGGTTACTGGCCATCCAAGTTGAATTTTCGGAAAATAAATAATTAAATAATTAATTTCGAAAATTAATATTTAATTCCTAAAAATTCCAATTAGGCCCGAATCGCCTAATTAACACCTGGAAAAATCCCAAGAAGCATCCAATAAATACTACATGCAATTCTCTATCTAATTACACTAATCACACAACTAATATGCAAAACAATTAATTAATAATCACTAATCAATTCTAATCTAACCACCTAATTACACTTAATTAACACTAATCAACCTTTAAGTATAATTAGCACACTAAGAAGGCATTAGTGAGTAAAACTCACTCAAAACGACAGGCTCGACGCGAGGATCGACTTTCCTCAAAGCGGGCCGAGCATCCGGGCTCAGGAAGGTGGCCAAAACGGGCCAAAAGGTCACTGCAATACCCATTTTCTACGCTCTCTGTACGCTGCTGGTTGGGGCCGTTCCGGGGTCGATTGAGGCGGCCAAGGGCAACTAGGGTCGGGTGGAGCTCCGGCGGGTTGAGGTTGCGGCGCATGGTGGCCGGAGGTGGCCGAACCGTGGTCTGTGCCGGCCAAAACGGAGCTGAACAGAGGCGGTTGGGAGCTGGGGTTGCACGGCGAGGTGGTGAGAGGCACGGCCAAGCATGGCTGCACGTGCGCTCGCGCGGGGACGGGCGACCGGCGACAACAGCAGCTCCGGTCCAGCAACGCTAGCTGCTGCTCCAACTCCCGTGTCCTTCCAGATCTAGGACCCCGAGTAGCGAACGGAGGGGAAGACAGAGGGTGTCGACGGCGGCTGAGATGGGTGAGGGAGAGGCGGAGACGAACAACGGAGCGGCTGAGTGGGTGATGCGCGGGCGAGGACGGCTTGCGGTGTGAGGCGGCGACGGTGAGCTGCTTTAGTCTTCAGGCGAGCTGCTATCCCGCTTCCGCTTCTGTCTTCGTTCGAACGGTAAGGGGAAAGAGAGAATGTCGAGGGAGAGAGAAGGAGAGAGAAGAGAGGAGAGAAACGAAGAGATAAGAGTGAAAAACTTTGAGAAGTCAAAGTGAAGAAAGGAAAAGCAAAGTGGGAGCCAGCATACATTTCAGTGGAGGGGGGTTGCGCACGAGGGAAAAGAAAAAGAGAGGGAGAGAAAGAGAAAAAGAAGAAAGAGAGAGAGAGAGAGAGAAAAAGAAGAAAGAAAGAGAGAGAGAAAAATGGAAAAGACAGTGTTTGGCTAAGAATGGAAAAGAAATGGGAAGATCACAAAATAAAAGGGTTTCTTTAAATAGAAAATCCTAATCCCAATTTCTTTTAAATAAGCTCATAGATTCTCAAGAAGATTTTCCAACTTAGAGTTCTTGATCCCCACTTGCAATTGCATCCAATTTCCCTCTTGAATTTCTCTCAAATGACTAAAAAATCAATTGATATCTTACTTATCAAATTGATTATTTTCCTCATCCAAAAATCCCTCATACTCCTCAATTTCACAATCCCCGGCTTCAACTGAACGAAAACGGCCCTATTTATCCAGTCGAAATTAGAACCCGAAAATCTGGATGTAACACACAAAGCAGTGAGTAGTCAATCGTCAAAGAACTACTTAAGATGAATACCACTATACTCGAAAAAGTCAAAATCGACCGTTCTCTGTTTAATAACTCTTTTATTCATCAGATATCTGAAGTATTGCTGTTGTGCATCAAATTTGATTGGTTTATTTGCACGATCGTCATCCATCTTATACTTAATGATTCTCCTCCTGAAACTTGCATAAAGCTTTTCATCATTAACCTCTCTTCGTCCATCATCATCAGTCATTTTACTATAGAAAGATAAGACTCTTTAGGATCTAATTGAAATATTGCGCATATGCATACACTAAAAATGATATTAGGTCTTAAAGTAGTGAGATAAAGCAAGGAGCCAATCGTGCTCCAATATAGCTTCTAATCAACCTTTTTTTTTTTTTTTTTGACATTTTCACCTTTGTCAAGCTTTGAAGTAGAAGACATAAGGGTTTCCACTATTGTTGAATTTTCTAAGTGAAATTTCTTCACAAGCTCTTTGGCATATTTTTCTTGGAAAATAAAGGTTCCTTCTTCTGTCTACTTGATTTGCATAAAGCTTTTCTTTTGTTTGCTTGAAATATGTTCAATCTATTACCAAGCAGTACATTTTACCTCCTAAATTTTGCATTTTTGTAGGACTGAAGATGTCCATATGAAGAAGCTGCAAAGCTTTGTTAGTACTAACGGAATTAATGGGTTTGAAAGAACTCCTTACTTGTTTACATAGGGCATAAATTGAATAGATTTAAGATCTTGCAAACTTAAGATCTGGTAATCCTCGTACCAATTTCTTTAAGGAGAGTTTCAACATTTGCTTGGTGCTTATGTATCTAAGCTTCCCGTGCTAGGGATCTACTTTTCCTTGATGGAGATCAGACACTAAACGTCATCAGTAGTTGTATCTAGTAAATAGATATTTCCATGTCTTCTTCTAGTAAATGACCGTTTCAGATATTTACTCGTGCCTGAGCATTTGTTTTCTTAAAAACAGATTTTGTAACCAACGTCACATAACTAGCTGATGTTGATGAGATTATAGTTCAAACCTTTGAAAGGGATATATCTTTTATAGTCAGATTTAACAGTTCTTTTGCTGATGATCTTTCATTTATGGTTCCCTCCAAAGGAAACACTTCCACCATTGAATCTTGAGAGTTCAATAAACTTGCTTGGATCACCGGTTATATGTCTTGAGCAGCTACTATCGAGGTAACATTTGTTTCTCTTTTTCTTTGGTACCTACAAAGATTAAGACAAATTCAAGTCTTCTTTGGTACCCAGATTTGTTTGGATCATTTTTGGTTAGAATGATTGGCCATGCTTAGAAAGTTTCTCCGAATCGGCTTCCAACCTTTGGAACAATCATTTTCATAATGACCATGGCTGTCGCGGATTGAACATTTAAGAAGGTTTGACCAACAAGTTATACAAACTATTCTCTAAAATGACTTTCATAGAAAATTCTCAAAGGTTTTTGCCTTTTCCTTTCTTTGTGAATTGGAAAATCATTTTCTAAAATCTTTTTGTTGTTTCATCCAAGTCTTGATTTGTTGTAGTATGGGATTTGGATGGACAAAATATGTTCCAAAGTTTTCGAACTGATTGAAAATCTTTTGCAACATCTAAAATTTCCTTTTTCAAGGAATCGTGTTCTTTTAAAATAGAATCATGATTTTCTTTTGTTTGAAGAAGATCCTTTTCAATATACTCAATCTTTTATTTTTGGAAAGAATCCTATTGTCTCAATCTTGAGTTTTCCTTCTTCAATTCTGAAAATTTCCTAAGCAGGACCTTGTAATCAATAAGTAGTTCTTCTATATAATTAGATACTTCAACAGGAATATCAAAATATCTGACCTCAAATTCTTCTTCAAAATCAAATTTTGTCATGAGATAGATATTCACATATTCTTCATTACTTTCTTCCCACTCAGTGTCACTCCACGTTTTGGCCTTCGGTGCTCTCTTTGTCTTCTCATACTTGTTCTTTCTTTTCTTTTGAAGAGGACAATTCAGTTTGATGTGTCCTCACTTCTTGCATTCAAAGCAAATAATATCTTTATTTTCCTCTTTGCCATTGAAGTTTCTCTTTTGCTCAAATGATTTGAAGGATTTCTTTCCTTTGAACTTCCTTTTTTTTTTGGCCATTTTTTGAAGCTTTTTCACCATAAGGGCTATCTCCTTATCGTCCTCATCATCTTCATCTTCATCTAAATCACCAAAGTTAAGATTAGATTTTAATGCTATTGCTTTCTTACCTTTGGTGTCTTCCTTGTTCAGATTAGAGTGTTCCCACGAGTTCATCCACAGAAAGAGGTGAGATCCTTTGAGTCTCTCAGATGGATGTCTTGATGTTGTTCCACTCCTTTGACAAGCCTCAAAGAATCTTGTTTACTTTCATTGGGTCTGATACAGGTTGCCCTTGTTATGCTATTCCATTGACAAGTAAATCTACTAAACATGTCGGTTATGGATTCTTCAGGTTTCATTTTGGAGGCTTCATATTGCTAGAGAAGAATGTTTATCTTCGTTTCCTTGACTCGATTAGTTCCTTCATAAGTTATGTGCAATCTATCTCAAATTTCTTTTGCTGATTCACATGAAGAGATTCGAGTATTTTCAAATGGAGATAAAGCGCAATATAAAAAGTAAACAACTTTAGCATCTAGTGCTTCTCTTTTAGTGATGTCTATAAAGCTAAGGTTTCGAGCTTTTGTCTTCTACCTTGGTCAAAGAAGCCTCTAGTCTTATGCCTTTCAGAACAACATCCCACTCCAAGGGATCCTTGGATCTGATGAATGCTTTCATCTTATTTTTCCAGATGTTATAGTCTTTTCCATCGAAGTACGGAAGCCTTGTGTCACTTTGTCTTTCCATAAGACCTGGTGCGATATTGCTAGCCATAGATAGATTGTTAACTTAGAAGTAGTAAAGCACTTCAATAAAGAGTGACTAGGCTTTGATCCCAATTGTTATGGCTGTAACTATCACCTAAAGGGGGTGAATAGGTGATTGTGCGGAAATAAAAGAATTTAAATAAATATTGAGTGAGACAACTTCTGATGAAGTGATAAGATCTTTCTGGTATACAACTCTAAACAATTAATAAAAAGAGTAAGGGATACAGAATTGCACACAAAATTTTATAGTGATTCAGATTTTGCAAGTCTACGTCCACTTTCCCACGCTACAGCTTATTAGCTGGAATTCACTAATAAGAACAAATCAAAGGTTATAAGTCCTGAGCTGTAAGTACTCAAGTTTGTGTGAACAACTCCTCACACTCTCAACCTCTAACGAGTTACACAATATCACTTGGCAAAGACGAATACATGTGAACACAAAAACACTCTTCAAACTCTCGAAACTAAAAGTTTCAAATCTTGTGAATGCGAATTATATTCCTTCAGCTTCAAAACCTCCTCTTATACTCCTCCTAGTCCAAGCTGACTGTTGGACATATCTCTAGGAGGACTTATCCAGCCAATCTATCCATTGGCTTGGATCTATTTGAGAAGATGTGATGGTTTCAAGATCGCCAAGGTTGATGTTTCCCATAATTTCTACTGCCCATACAGTAGTTCAGGTTTTCAAAAAAATTGAGTTTTTACAAATGGAAAGAATGTTTTGCCTCTAGAAAGAAATTCCAAGAAATTTGAATCTCCGAAAGATATTAGCAAGACTTTCTTTTTGAAACTCTTTTATAAGTACGGTAGGAAATTCATTCAATCGCCTAGCTGATGCACGAGAATATCTCATTCCTAACCGTTTGACATAATGTATAAGGAAGGAAATAATTAAGCCACAACTCTAGTTCTGATTGATAACATCTAATCACATCCCATCAGACTTTCCACTTGAGAATACTTTCTAAAGTTTCTAAGTTTTGTTAGTCATCGAAACCACTTAAGGAGTGTTTTCACAACAATATATGCTTCCATGAAATTTGTTTTACATGCTGCTGCTGTTGCTTTAATGAGAGCATCTTCTCTCACTGAACGTGCTAATATCAGAGGCACAAAGGAGATTCATATGTGTATACATGAATCTGGAGGCTGGACGAAGGAGATCAGGCCAGTTACCATGCAAAAGACGATGTCCAATCAACATGTGCTGGATTACTTTTCCACAATGGTCGAAATTACCACTTGTCTTCTTATAAGGACAATGTGAGCAATCATCTCGTTAGTCCCTCTTGAGTCTCATCTTGATTCTCTCTTTATTAACTTATGATCCCTTAAATGTATTATATTTTGTTTTTGTACCCCAGGAGACGCTGGTTTATTGGTCTTCCTCTCACTGCCTTCCTCAATGGAACGAACTTGCAAAAGAGCTCCTCAAGTTGCTGCCTCACCATTCATTTGGCAAGTGCTTAAATAATGTCGGCGGTCTCAACAAAGCACTTTCTTTCTATCCCAAGTGTGCCGATGATGCCAGTGTCACTCCAAAATGGCGGCACCATTTGCACCACGCTATATCTCATTATAAGTTTGTTCTGGCAATCGAGAACACTTGGACGGAAAGTTAGTGACGGAGAACCTATTTTATGCTCTAGATGCCGGGCCTGTGCCCATCTATTTCGGTGCCCCCAACATCATGGACTTTGTCCCTCCGCATTCGATCATAGACAGGAACAAGTTTAGCACCACGGAGGAATTGGCAACTTTCGTGAAGTCCCTTGCGAATGATCCGGTGGCGTATGCTGAATACGACGGTTGGAGAAGATGTAGTGTATTAGATAATTATGGAAACACACGTGCGGCAAGCCTCGACACCTTGTCGTGCCGATTATGTGAGTTCATTAGCAAAAAGGGTGGCAGGAATGCGAGAGCTTTATGAAGAGTTGATTCTTTTTTAACACCTGTTTTGTTTCCTTATCGTCCAATTGATGCGCGGTGTTTTATAAGTTTAGTCCATGGACATTAACATATATAAAAAGAGAGATGGATATATGAGGAGATGGTAGATTAGACATTGATGTAAACAGGCCACTAACAAAGTCATATTAATGAATACAAAGTCATCATGATCTTTGTGTTTGGACTTCTCTCCAATCTTGTGAAGAGGCTCAGGATGGATTTAGTAGTCTTTGTGCGAGCTGTATGTGGTGAGAGTCGCACGGACGGTCATGAGCGGGGTTTGAGCCGTATGTAGTGAAAGTCACACCCAGGGGGTTCTAGCTGTATGCGGTGAGAGTTGCACAGATGGTAACGAGGGGGTTCGCGTTTATGCGGAGATGCATTCTGTTCTCTCAAAGGGTTTTACATTTATATCATGCACATCTACTTTTATGGGTTGATGGTGCGAAACAATTGAGAGGATTCCATTTTTTACTAGGCGCATGTCTTCCTCTAAACAAATATTAATAACTATTTTGAGAACAATTAGTGTATTTTTTGTACTCCATTAAGTTTTTAAAGTTCACCTAGAAATTAAAAGGATTAAAGAGGGACGTAGTTTATATAACACTACCGAAGCTTATTGCTATTTCGTTCTTGTTGACTTAGGCCTTATTTGTTTAGGATTAAATAAAGAGTAATATAAACTTTTTTTTTTAATATTTCCGCCAAATTTAAAATATTATCCATTTTTTTTTTTAACTATGAAACAAATTGTATGTGAATCTAGGTGACAATATATTACTTGTTGTGAAAGTTTTAGACGTTTGGAGATAAACACATTTAAAACACGTTAACTGCAAAATTTGAATTATGCAAAAGGTAAAAAAGGTGAAAGGTCTATTTAGACACACCTTTATACGATATCTTTCTTGTAAGTGTTGTCATTGATTGGAATAGGATCTACAATAACAATTGTTGCTTAATATATGCTACTACAAGTATTATTATCGAACCCTTATTGAAAGTTGTTGAGCAACAGTAAAAACAACTTTTCTAGGGTTTCAGGACTTTTACTCTATTCTCTTGAAAAGTTATTACCTTGTCAGTAGACAATACTTGCATGCATCTAATTGTTATGAACACAAGATAAATAGTACAAATGGACCTCAAAAGTTCTTTGACCATTTGTGTCATTTTCCTTTATGAATATTGCGAAATTCTCATTACACTTTAGATGGTTACTATCACGAGAGATCATCCCCATTTTTTTTGGCACGACATGAAACGACCCAGTAGGCATCCACTTGCTCTTGCTTTTTCTCTTTTTTTTTTTTGTCTCTACTCTTCTTATGCTAAGCAAGATCTGATTTGCCATATGTTAATCTGCCAAATCAACAGCTCTTCCATTTCTTAAGTAGAAGATCTTTTTAGGGAGGTTATTCACATTTCATTTGATGGTAAGAGGGAATTAAAAGTTAAGCAGTGGTCTTCCTTTGGGTTCACAGTAGACCTTTTCTAAAGTGCAATTCATCACACGAGACAAAAGACCTGTGGTAGGCATCCATACATTATTTCTTCGTCTTCTCTCGTTTTTCTAAAGCAAGATCTGATTCGCCATCTAGTAATCCGCTAATTGATAGCTCTTCCCTTTCTTGAGCAAAAGACCTTTAAAGATGGGTTATCCACATTTCATTTGATGGTAAGAGGGAATTGCAGGCTAAGCAATAGTCTTCCTTTGGGTTCACAACTAATTATTTCTCAAAGAGCAATTCACACGTGACAAAAGATTCATTTAGGCATCCACTTGTTCTTTCTTCGTCTCCTCTTTTTTTTTTTTTTTTTAAAGCAAGATCTAATTTGCCATATGTTAATCCCCCAAATCGATAGCTCTTCCCTTTCTTGAGCAGTTCCTTTGGGTACAAAATTGACCCTTTCTCAAAAAGCAATTCACACCTACAATGTTGAAAATTGATTGTTTAGGACCAATGAAGTGACTATATATCAGATGAGAAGTGAACTTTGTTATAAAATTAATGAACGAGGAAGCTAATGAAGATCTTGCTGTTTAGTCAATGTGGAATCACCCAAGAAATATATGAATAATAAAGGACCTCAAAGATTTACATGGATTGAATGCAAAATCAATGAAGAAATAAATGAGCAACAATAAAGGACCCCAAAGATTTACTTGATTCATTTTATGTGTCGATAGCTATAGCCATAGCCATGAGGAAAGCCAATAGCAAAAACATGCTATAATTGGAGAATCATAGTTATAAATGCTCAACATGCTCGAGTGTTTCGCATGTCTAAATTAAACTCAAACCCGAAGTATTAACAAATAAACAACACATTTTGGATGTAAATAACTCAAAGCACAAATTACACACTTTGACCGCGACCAAATAGGAGCTCTCCTTGAAACAGCCTCAAATCAAGGACCTCATCCGTTCTTGATTTCCTTTCTTCACGGTAGGGCTTTCCAGTTGTTGTGAATATAAAATTAGACAAGTATGAATGCCCCTTTCTTTGGTTTGGCCAATATGCAGTACTTTTAAAGTCCAACTCTTAAGTCTTGGTCTTGCTTAAACTTGCAAATTTATCCAATCAAGTCAGGTTTCACCGTGTAAGAAGGTGTCCTTTGATTAGGGAATGCATATGCTATTGAAAGTCTTCATTTCTTATTCAATTCAATTTGGAAGAGACTTCGCTTGCAACTTGTTAGGACACAGAACCCAGTCACAATTGGAAAAGCATATGGCGATTATGTTCCTATTTTTCTACGCCCAACTCCCATTATGGACGAGTTCAAAATAAAGATTCATCTTTCTTTTTTCTTTTTTTTTTCTTTTTTTTTGTCAAGTGCTACTCGTGAACCATAGCAGTCCAGCGTAAAGACTTTTCATCAACTTGTTGTTGTTGTTTTTTCTTTTAGAAAGAAAATTGGTGCTCTTCAATAAGAATGCTACTGGTTAGGCTCTTTTACTAAAGTGTGACACATGGACATTGCAATGAAGCTCGAAAAATAAGCACATGGAATCTGTCCCTTGAAGCTTGTTTTTGTTCGGTACAGCTCCAATTTTGCACAATTGGAGCTTACCAATTTTCTTGGAAATACTCAATCATATCCTATTTTCATGTAATGCGGTGGCCGTTCTAGCTCTTTTTACTTTGCTTTGGTCCATAAAAACTATCGGGCCTCATCTTTGTGCCTGCTAAACTCTTTTTGTGTCCCATCCATCTATACGTGCATATATGATTGAAATGCCGATATGTGACCCCGGAAAAAGAGACTAGGCAGTTCTAGCTATTGCAAATTGTTTTTTCCCCATTGTTTCGACTCTTTTCTCTTGCATCTTTGACTTTTTTTTTCATCACTTTGCCATGTTGTCGTCATAGTTAGGTCCCCCAATAAAAGGCGAGAAGAAATTGCCCTACTGTCTAGACATTTGTTGTGGAATAGGAAACAGTTATTCATGAAATCCTTACGTTCAACTGCATCATTTTCTGTGGCAGATTGTTTTTATTCCTAGTCAGATGGATGGTTCATGCTTTTACATTTATAGATTCTTCATGTCCCATTTGCATCACCTTGTTGGCAATAATCACTCTACTTAAATTATTTCACTGGCAGTGGTATTCCTTTGGCTAACCTTTCTCAAAGGACAATTCACACGAGACAAAAGACCCGCGCCAGTTGTCCACTTGTTATTTCTTCGTCTCTTCTCTTCTTTTTCTAAAGCGAGATCCAATTTGCCATCTGTTCTCGATAGCTTTTCCCTTTTTTGAGTGGAAAACCTTTCGAGACATATTCACATTTCATTTCATTTGATGGTTAGAGGGAATTGAAAGCTAAGCAATGATCTTCCTTTGGGTTCACCGCTCACCCTTTCTTAAAGAGCAAATCACATGAGACAGAAGACCCGCGGTAGGCATCCACCATTTCATTTGATTTGCCATCTGTTAATCCCCCAAATCGATAACTCTTCCCTTTCATGAGCAGTTCCTTGGGGTTCACGGCTGACCCTTTCTCAAAAAGCGATTCACACCTATAATGTTGAAAACTGATGGTTTAGGATCCACGGAGTCACAATATATCATATGACAAGTAAACATTTTTGTAAAATTAACGAACGCGAAAGCTAATCAAGATCTTGCTATTAGATCAATGCGAGATCATTGAATAAACAAATTAGGAATAAAAGGACTCCAAATATTTATGTAAATTTAATGCGAAATCAACTAATAAAAAGATGGGAAACAATAAAGGAACCTAAAGATTTATGTGATTCCGATCAAGTGTCGGTACCACGACAATGGGAAGAGCCAACATAAAATAATATTATAGTTGGCGAATCGAAGTTACAATCACTCAACTCACATGGGTGTTTCCCATGCCTAAGTTAAACAAAAACCCAAGGTATTAACGAATAAATAACTCACTTTCAAGTAAAAAACTCAAAACACAAATTACACGCTTTGTCCGCGACCAAATAGGAGCTCTCTTTGAAATGGCCGAAAATTAAGGACCTTGTCTGTTCTTGATTTCCTTTCTTCGTGGCACGCATGGCTATCTAATTGCTATGACTATAAATTAGACAAGTATGTGCATGCCCCTTTCTTTGGTTCAACCAATATGCATTACTTTTATAGTCCAACTCTTGGTCTAGGTCAAACTTGCATACTTATCCAATCGGGCCGGGTTTTGTCATGTAAGAAGGTGTCTTGATCAATGGAAAAAGGATATGCTTTTGATGGTCTTCATTTCTTATTTATTTCAATGTGGATTCACTTGCAGCTTGTTAGGACATAGAACCCACTCACAATGGAAAAGCTTATAGCGATTATGTTCCTATTTTTCTATGTCCAGCTCCCATTATGGATGAGTTCAGCGATGCAAACCAATCAGACATATCAGCTTGCTTTAATCTACTTTAGAGACAATGTGGATGAGGATTCGCTTGGAGTCCTAAGCTTGTGGAATGACTCTTCTCATCATTGCGAGTGGCAAGGTGTTGTATGTGGTGGACAACATCCTGAAGGGTCGTGTCCCTCGACCTAAGGTCAAAAGGCTTGGGTGGTCTTCTATCACCTCATGTCGGAAACCTCTCTTTCCTTAGAAACCTGGTTCTACAGAACAATAGCTTTCATGGGGAAGTTCCACAAAGCATTGGCCACTTCTTTCGCCTTCGCCATCTCGATTTTAGTAACAACTCTTTCAGCGGACCAGTACCAATCTTTCTGAGTGCTCAAACCTTGAGATTTTGAATCTCATTGATAACCAACTTGTGGGAAAATTTCTTGATGAGCTCGGTTCTTTGTCAAAGCTTCAAGATTTCAGCTTTTCTAAAAACAGTCTTATAGGATCTATTCCTCATTCTATTGGAAATCTCTCCCAACTTTTCTCTCTTTCCACCGGATGTAATGGGTTGCAAGGAGAGATTCCCCAGACATTGTCCAAGCTTCGTGGTTTGAGGAATGTTCGATTGGCATTCAACCAACTCACTAGCAAGATCCCACCAGCAATCTTCAACATGTCCAGCATTATCTATTTTAGCACCGGTGACAATCAATTGAGAGGGAGCATTCCCCCTAATATCGGCGATACTCTTCCTTCTCTCGGTTATCTTGATTTTTCTAGAAATTTGTTTACTGGCGTTATCCCTCCATCCTTATCGAATGCCTCCAACCTTCAGTACATCTACTTTTACCATAACAGTTTTCATGGACCGATGCCTGCAAATCTTGGAAGGCTAAAGGCTCTTGAAGGAATGTTTCTTATGTCTAACCAGTTGCGAGATGACTTCAGTTTTATTACCTCATTGACTAATTGTTCAATGCTGGAAATTATTGGGGTAGAGCATAATTTTCTTGAGGGTCTCTTGCCGGATTCCATCGGCAATCTTTCCAACAACGTTAGACTAATTGGTATGTCATCCAATGCAATGTATGGAACCATTCCTCCAAGTATTGGCAATCTCTTCAACTTGTCTTTTCTTGGCTTGTCAAAAAATTCACTTAGCGGCCATATTCCTTCTTGTATTGGAGCACTCTATAACTTGCGCAATTTGTACTTAAGCATTAACATGTTAACAGGAGAGATCCCATCGTCGATCGGCAATTTGACGTTATTGAGTATCCTTTACCTATCGTTCAACAACTTCTACGGGGAAATACCGCAAAGCCTTGATAACTGTAGGCATCTAATCGAGCTTGAGCTTTCAAACAATAATCTGAGTGGTCCAATCTCGAGGGAGGTTCTTAGTCTTTCCACCATTTCGATTATCTTCAACTTGGCACATAACTAGTTGAGTGGATCTCTTCCGTCTCAAGTTGGGTCCTTCACCAATCTCGTGGAACTAGATCTGTCTTACAATAAGTTGACGGGACCAATTCCTAGCTCCATCAACAAGTGCTTGCTATTGGGCCGACTCAACTTAGCAGTCAATTCCTTTCATGGTGAAATACCTCCAGCTTTAGGCACATTACGAGGCTTACAAGAGTTGGATGTTTCCTATAGTGACTTATTTGGTGAAATCCCGGGCTTTCTCACTCAACTTATGGATCTAAAGTACTTGAATCTATCTTCAAACAAGCTTGAAGGAGAAGTTCCGAAGCAAGGAGTATTTCTCAATGCCAATGTAGTGTCCATCTTTGGGAATAGGAACCTCTGTGGAGGTATTGCAGAACTAAACCTTCCTTCTTGCAAATTAAGTACCTCTAAACCATTACTAACTAAAATAGTTATAGTAACGCCATAATGACGACCATCTTGTCAAGCTTCATTCTGTGTCTTTGCCTGTTTATCATTTAGCATCAGAGAAAGAAGTCAAAAGAAAATATCTCTTCAACTAAATTGCCGTTTGAATACCGATTTCCTAGGGTCTTTTATGCAAAGCTCTCTAGAGCCATAGATGGAATCTCTGAGAACAATGTGATCAATAAAGGAAGATATGGTATTGTCTATAAAGGAAATACAGAGGAAGGTAGCTAGTAGTGGTTAAAGTGCTCAACTTGGGCCATTGAGGTGCTTTGAAGAGCTTTATCTCAGAATGTCAAACCTTAGGGGCCATAAGACACCGAAATCTCATGAAGATATTGAACGTGTGCTTATGCATGGACTATCACAGCAACAATTTCAAAGCTCTCTTATACAAATACATGGTTAATGGGAGCTTAGAGGATTGGATAAACCAAGGAAATGAAGAGGTTGTTGAGCATGAACATGAACATGGAAAGCTAGGACATTTGGGACTAATGCAAAGGTTAGACATTGCCATTGACATAACTTCTGCAATCAAATATCTTCATGCGGATTGCAGCCCAAAGATTGTACATGGAGATCTGAAGCCGAGTAACGTCCTTCTGGACAATGAGATGATGGGACGAGTTGGGGATTTTGGGTTGGCGACAATCATCTCCGCCACAACTACAGAGGCCATGGACATTATCGACCACAGCAGCTCAGTGGCAGTGAGGGGTTCCATGGGCTATGTCCCTCCTGGTAAAAAATTTTTCTCTAAGTTTTATTTGTGTTGGCCTTTAGATGAAATATTTATTTTTATTGTATATTGCTTGATGTACACTATTTTAGAGTATGGCGTGGGGGACATGGTATCCACACAAGGCGATGCGTACAGCTATGGTATTGTTTTATTGGAAATGTTAACCGGGAGGAGACCCATAGAAGAGGCTTTCAAGGACCATTTAAATCTCCACAACTTTGTCAATATGGCTCTACCAAACCGAGTGATGGAGATCGTGCACTCGGCCATTTTTAACATAGAAAGAGAGAATGACATTGAGAGGATAAGAAATTGCATCTCCTCCGTCCTAAGGATTGGAGTTGCATGGAGTCATTGTGGAATCGAATGGATATGGCCAAAGCACTCAAGGAACAGCATAAGATCCGAGCTAGGTATGGATCCGAGTGGAGGCTAGGTTGAAGCAAGTTTAGCTCTCATATACTTAGGGTGCGCATAATAAAATTTCTATTTCTCTGTCCCTCAGAATAGGTATGGAATAGAAATTCGTTTGGTAACGCAATTTCAATTTTTTATTTTAGGAATAGATTTTTATTCCAAAAATAGATTTTGAACAGAAATTAGAAGTTAGAATTTTTAGCTTTTCAATTTCTAGAATAAAAGTGAAATATCAAAACTCTTTTCATCGTTCACTCGTTGTTGCCTCGTCGCCCATTCGTCGCCCATGGGACATCGAATGCCCATCGCCCGTCGCCTACCACCACCACCGGACTCGCCATTGGCCGCCGGTTGCCAACCGCCTATTGCTAACCGGCCACCCACCAATGGACGCTGGACTTCAACCACCCATCGCCGGTCGTCGCCACTAATCGCCGGCTGCCGCAGCCAATCATCGGCCACTCACCACCAGATGCCGGCCGCTGACCATCGGACACTTGCCGCTGAATGCCGAACATTGCCGACTGACTGCCCACCACTAGACGTTGAACTTTGGCTGCCCATCATTGGTTGTTGGCTGTTGGACGCTGGACGCCGGACGCTTGATGCTGGTTATCAGCCACTCGCCACCCGACGCCGACCATCGATCAGTGGGCACTCATCATTGAACACCGGATGTCGACCGCCGGACCCTCGTCGTCGGACACCCGTCACGGACGCCAGCCGTCACCACTCATAGAAATATGAATTTTCTTATGTTATCAAACAAATTTCTATTCCAAAAACAAAAATTTTGAGTCGCTATCAAATGCGTTTCTTTACTTGAAAACTCGTCCTAGGAATATAAATTAATTTTTATTCCATAAATTTTATCATGCGCACCCTTAGACTAGACTTTGTCTTAGGATTAATTTTGCTTTGAACAAGAAAGATCATAATGGTTCTATTATTTGTTTTGGTTGTAACTATTTTCCACTAGGCTCAAAGATGAACTCATATACTAGTTCAACGTATGTAATCTATCTCCATCTCTATTCCCCCTCCCCTCCTTACGATCTCATTATTTTCTTTATATCAATTTTCTATTTCTAATTTTTCCTCTTAAAGTCCATCTCTAATAATTGTCTTTAGATGCATAATTTTTATATATATCTATATTTATAGATTTATAAATGTATAAAAATATAAAGTACATGCATATCTTATAAAAGGTAATAAATTATGTCAATGTCAATTAACTTTTAAATGATAATTCATATTGTGGATTAATAGGAGAAGCAAAAGTAAAGTCGATAAGATTATCGAATTTCGCCAAGGTTGATTTTAGGTGGTGGCCTTTTTTTTTTTTTTGGCAATGGGAAGGTGGTCATTTTAACAATATAAAATCTTAGATCATGCATGCGGGTGTTAAAAATTTGAGAATTCAATTGTATAATTTAAATAAGTTGAAGAACTCAAATGAAATTATTTATTAATTTAATATTATGAAAAATCTCAGGTTGGTTCACTTTGAAAACCCCAAATTATACATTTGAATAAATTTATCGTCCGTCAGTATACATATCTAATTGCTTATTTGAATGGCATGTAACAATAGACACTTGTACCAATTTAAGATTTTACTGTCATTTATCGTATGTTTATTAGTTTGTAACTTTTGTTGATATTAATTTAATTTAATGAAAAATAATGGAAGATAAATTTGTGATAAATATACTAATTTAAGGTTTTTGATAATTTATCATAAATGTATTTTGAAATTTTTCGTGGTATTTAACCTTAACTTTTATTATCGCTTTCTTATCACGCACGACCGTCTAGAAAAGCTTTTCGGTTTCTCTTCATCTTTGAGAGCAGGCCCATTTGGTTCGACTTTGAGGAAATACCATTAGGAGAATGCAAATACCTTTGAGATAAATGGGTTTTCCAAAATGCCGACTGTTTGGTAAACTATAACCAAAAGTGCTTTAGGGAAATGCAAGACTGTTTGGTAAATATATATTTGAAAAGCCCTTTAGTATGACTAAATTAAGTTTTTTAGTTTTAGTATTTTTAAAATTGCAAAAAAAAATGACTATATAACATTTTACATTTTCATGTTGAGAGTAATGTAATGATATATATTAGTAAATTTATTTAAAAATTATATTAAAAGAATTTGATTATAGATTAGATGCAAAGCTCAACTTTTGGCCTAGGGTTCTTTTAAATTTGTTTTCAACTTTGAATAATTTTTTTAATTATTGTAGTATTAATCATCTTCGTTAATTAATAATTATTTTAGTGTATTGATAAAAAGTTGGGTTATTGATTGTCAAAAGATAAAAATGACCAAAAAAAAGGTGAACCCAACATTTGCAAAGGGTTTTTATTATTTTTTTAAAAAAATAAAAATAAAATCCGATAAAACTTCGTCGGCGATCAACGACAGTTGAGATGTGGGGAAGATGATCAATTAAAAAAGAAAAAAAAGAAGTTAACGGATGAATAGTAGAGGTCAACTTGCATTTCTGAAATGCTAAAAGCCCAAAGCTGGTCTCTACCTGTTTTGGGTTTTCAACATTTCAAAAGCAAGCATTTGGCCAAATATACCTCCAAATGCTGAACTAAACACATAAATATAATATTGGACCAAACACCTAAATATTTTTTCAAGGGGCTTACGGGGCTAAAAGGCTTTTGGGAATGCTGAACCAAACGGGCCGCTGCGTCTGTCTCTCCCTCCCGCCCTCGCCATTGCGCTTCTACTCAGCCCGCCGTCGCCTCGTCGCCTCCACTCGTCGCCGTCTAACGCCTGCCTTCGCCTCCGAAGCAGCTGCCATATTCATGCTGAGTGCCGAATTCTCCTCGCAACGGAAGGGAAAAACCAAGTGAATTGAAGCGAGGACGTTTCCAGCATCAGTGAGTGGGGAAAATGAGAGCGTCCTCATTGAACGGCAACAGTTCATGTCTTTTTCTTGGAAGCATCGTCCGTAGTTGCGATTCTCTTGCTTTAGGAAGCGTTTGGAGTCCTCTTAAGGCGCGAGACCCGACTAAAACGGCAGGGGTCTTGAGTTGCAAATCGATGACAACGAATACGCCGGTGGTGCGAGTGAAGGAAAAGATCGATTTGACAGAGAAGGAGAAGATGATCTTTGATAGGCTTCTCGCCACCGTTCGCCATTTCAATCTCTCTACCCGGCTGCGGGTGGCTGGTGGCTGGGTCCGTGATAAGGTTGGTGTATTTGGTAATGCTGTTCGCTTCGATGCGCCTTTTAAGTTCTTTTGCAGTACCAATCGTGTAAAAGCATGTTGTTTTGTGTTTCTTCTGAGATATTTTGTCTAATTATATGTTTAGTTATAATTAGTTCAAGTTCTCACTTTTCCCTTCCCATAAAACACAGTTTTTTCTTTGTTTGACTGGGGGTTCTTGTTTCTTTGGAGTGCAAATTGTAGAAAATGCCATGCTTTTCTTATTACTTATGAAGTTTTGTTTCTACAATCAGTATAAACATCAACTGATCGAGGTCTTTATCGTTGTGGTTCCATTGTTTGTTAGAGTAATGGGATTGAGACTGCATTCTTTTGCCCATATTGTCTGATTGAATTAGGTTATGGTATATTATTGTGGCAGATGCTGTCTCCATTCTGATTGGGTATTTGAAGACTTTTTTATATAAATTTAGTTGTGCAGCGATCCAGACTAGTTGAAATATTTGGAACAAGCAAGGAGGCGCGTCTATGATATATGGATAGACTCGAGGTCTGAAAAGTACAGTGAGAATAGCTGCATTCCCACCTAGTTGGTATGCAGTAGTACAGCTATTAATTCATCTGTCATATGTTTTCTTTCCACCTGTATCTTATTATCTCGTTTAGTCAGGGCTTACTAGATGGTATCATTACCGATAAATAGCAAAAATACTTTTTAGCTCTTTGGGGAAGTTTCCTTTCTAGGGAAAAAAAGACAAGCAAATTAGTTAGGTGGTATCATAGGGCAGCCGCTTGCGTGCTCTATGGTGGTACCTGTACTTAAGGAATGCGAGTGTACAAGTGACAAGTATGTGGCTCATGATCAACAGTAAAGTGACTTGAATTCTGACAATCAAATGTCTATTCTTGAACAGTCTTGGTCCGGGAACTTTCTTCTAAACTATTTTTCTTTCTTTTGCTAATTCACTCGAGAGACTTGTTGGACAAACGTTGTTTTCTTGAAAGTGGCGAGTATATCATCAAAGATAAGAGGGCCTAAAAATTATCAAGAAAGCTAAATGCAACGAGCTCAAGGCCTTTTACATTTTGTGTCCATGGCCATTCATTTGTGACATTAGCAGAGTCTTTTCTCTTACACTGTTACTGCTTGGAGCATCTATATTTTTTTTTTTTTTAATTTATGGCTCTGTCTCCTCTCCATGCACTGCTGCTTCCAATGTGATTGCGCTTTTGTTCAACTATTTATGACCCGAAAATCTTGCCAGTTTCTTGGTTTTTACTTTTGTGAATGGTCATCAAATTTGACTTATCTTATAGGATTTTGGCACTGCTGTAGAGGATGCTTACAGAAGGGATTTAACTATAGACAGGTGTCTCTTCTGCTTTATGTAACTGATAAATTGCTCTTGAATCAAAATGCTGATTGCATCAGATTCTATTTATCTCAAAACAATTCATTGCTTAGTTTTAGGTGCTATTTGATCTAACACCTGTTAGTTAAACATATTTTGAATGCATCAAATCATTCTATTACTCTATAATTTATAGATGACAAATTTTTTTGTTACCCTATCCAACCGTATTTCTGGTTACTAATAGCAGACATAGTCTGCTCTTCTGCAAAGTATATGTAGCTTGAAACTTACTGCCTGTTGATCATTTAATTCCAATTAACTAGATGACAACTACAGAGGAATTGCTGGTTGTTTTGATTTTCTGGTCAGCTGGCAAGAAGTCATGGAATGTAGAGTCTTTTATATCTTTATTTGGATCTCTCTCTCTTTTCTTTAGCTAATAAAGTGATTTAGCACCACGTGCCTTTCATTGGTTTGTGAAATTTGTTTGTTAATGAAGTTGGATTCTGCAGACTATAATCCACTCTCTATTTTAAACATGACTGGACATTTAGATAACAGTTGCTTCTTTATATCTTTAAGATATGAAGTTTGTTTTCTTCAATCTTATTCTGTACTTCAAACAGCTTGCTACTCTTATTTGTATCATTCCTCTCTATATTGGTCCAGTCGTTTGATGACCTAAAGTTTTATCTGACAGCATGTTTTACAATATCAAGACCAGCTCAGTTGAAGACTTAACTGGGAGAGGATAGAATAGATTTTTTGACTTGATTTTCTTTTTGTGAGACCTTTTTGTGGAATTATACTAAATCAATTCTTCTGCCTTTTGAATTTTTGTTCACTGCACAGGGATTGATGATCTTAAATCAGGAAAATTTTTGACACTTCTAGCCCCAAAGGCAATGTTTCTGGATGATCCTCTGCGTGTTCTTCGTGCTGTTCGCTTTGGTGCTGTTTTGTTTAAATTTTGTTGAGCTTCTGTTTCTTGTGTTTATTTAGTTCTGGATATTCTTATTCAGTGTGCCTGAGACCATTTATAATGCAACCCACTGCCATTTGTTTGTTAGTAGAACAAATGGATGTATAACGTATATAAACATGGGAAGTCTTATTGTATCTTCGTCAATGCCATAGCTTGTTGCCTTTGGACTAGTTCCATGAAATTGTGTTGAGAGTTGCATGTGACAGTCTAATACACATGCATAAAACAAACGCCATCCTCCTTCTATTCACTTCCTTTTTGTGTACAAATGGATGTATTACGTGGGTAAACATGTGCGAGAACATGAAAGATATACCTGCAATACGGTGTGCGAGAACCATGAGCCTACCGTTTGTACTTTATGTATGATTCTTCTCTTTCGAAGACCCTTGGATCCTCTTGCATCCTCACAATCCCTGGATTGGGAATGCTTAATGATTTCATTATTAGATGAGCTTTGTAAACCTTGCGTTTTCGCAGCTCATCCTACAAAGAAACTTTCTTTTCTTTTCTTTTTTCATTCTTCTGCCATGTAATGTGGATGCTCACTTTTCTTTAATTTGTACAAGAGTTTTGCAAGATCAAAACGGAGCTTTCTGCTATTTTATCTATTGTCTGGTCATATTTGTGTCTCCATGTTCATAATCTTATGTTTATTTCGGGCGCAAGGATGAGATTTACGTTGGATGAAGAGCTGAAGAGAGTTGCTGCATCCGATGACGTCAAAGATGACCTCATGGACATGAATCGACATTGCCAGAAGAGTGCTATAGGTTGGTTTGTTGGATTGGGTCCACAACTGATCATTTCTCTAAGAGTAATTCACGCCAATAATGTTAAAAACCGTTGGTTTCGGACTCATGGAGTGACAAATATATCAGGTGAGAAGTAAACTTTCTTGCAAAAAATATGATTTTGTAAATAAGTGAATGTGAAATCATCGAAAAATAAATGAGGAATAATAAATGACCCAAAGGTTTACGTCATTCGGTTCAAATGTCAATTGTTATACTAATGGGTAGAGCCAGTAGCAAAAATCTACTATAATCAAAGAATTGGAGTTACAATCGCTTAACATGCTCACATGTTTACCATGCCTAAAACAAAGCTAAAGCATGGTATTAACAAATAAATAATTCATTTTGGATGTGAAAAATTTACAGCACAAAATATACTCTTTGTTCGCGACCAATTAGGAGCTCTCTTTAAAATGGCTGAAAATCAAGGACCTCATTCGTTCTTGATTTCCTTTCTTCACGGCATGGCTTTCCAAGATGTCACTGGGTAGCCATCAAATTCTCCCTTTTGACATAAGTGTGTGCCCCTTTCTTTGGTGCGGCCAATCTGCAATACTTTTAAAGTCCAACTCTTGGTACGGGTTAAAATTGCATATTGGGTCGGATTTCGCCGTGTAAAAATGTGTATTTTGACTAATGGAAACGCATATGCTTTTGAAGGTCTTCATTTCTTATTTAGTTCAATCTGAAAGAGACTTTGCTTGAAGGTTGTTAAGATATAGAACCCACTCACGATGGAAAAGCATATGGCGATTACATTCCTATTTTTTTGCGTCCAGCTCCCGTCATGGACGAGTCTAGCGATGGAAACGAACCAGACGGATCGGCTGTGGTCGGCATGGATGGCCCTCACCGGCAAGGGCGACCCTTACCTAGCCTTTTATGGGCATCACCGGTGGCTTGCCGGCCACCGGTGAAGAGGAAGAAGAACCATAAAAAAAGGAAAAAGGAAGAAAAAATGGGACAAAATGACAAATAACGAAAATATCATTGATTGCTGGAAAGTCAAGTCTTTATTTGAAACGGACATAGTTACTTCAGGCCGTTATTTAAAACGGACATAGTTACGTCGGGTCTTCATTTGAAACAACATCTACTTCAGACTTTTATTTGATAAAGTGATGGCACTTAGGTCTTTATTTGAAATAAAATCCACTTCGAACTCTTATTTGATAAAAAAAAAAAAAAAAAAGACACTTCGGGTCACTTTTTGGAATTTTTCCCTTTTCCCGATTGGTGCTGGCTTCCATGAAATTTGTTTTACATGCTGCTGCTTTAATTGAGAGCATCTTCTCTCACTGGACATGCTAACATCAGAGGTGCAATGGGGATCCACTGCGTATACACATGGATCTGGATGCTGGACGAAGGAGATCAGACCGAGAAGATACCTTCATCAGTTACCATGCAAAAGAAGATATCCAGTCAACCTATGCTGGATCACTTTTCCACAATGGTTGAAATTACCACGTGTCTTCTTTAAGGACAATGTGAGCTATCATCTCGTCAATCCCTCTCGAGTCTCACCTCGATTCTCTCCCAATTAACTTATGATCCCCTAAATGCATTAAATCTTGTTTTTGCACCCCAGGAGACGCCGGGTCATTGGTCTTCCTCTCGTTGCCTTCCTCAAAAGAACGAACTTGCAGAAAAGCTCCTCAAGTTGCTGCCTCACCATTCATTTGGCAAGTGCTTAAATAATGTTGGCGGTCTCGATAAGGCACTTTCCTTTTATCCCGAGTGTGCCAACGATGCCAGTGTCACTCCAAAATGGTGGGACAATTTGCACTGCACCATGTCTCATTATAAGTTTGTTCTCGTAATCGAGAACACCTGAACAGAAAGTAACGTGATGGAGAAGCTATATTATGCTCTGGATTCCGGGGCGGTCCCCATCTATTTCAGTGCCCCCAACGTCATGGACCTTGTCCCTCCACGTTCGATCATAGACGGGAACAAGTTTAGCTCCATGGAGGAACTGGCAACTTTCGTGAAGTCCCTAGCAGACGATCCGGTGGCGTATGCCGAATACCATACGTGGAGAAGATGTGGTGTATTAGGTAATTATGGAAACTCACGAGTGGCAAGCCTTGACAGCTTGCCGTGTCGGTCATGGGAGTTCTTTTTTTCTTTTTTCTTGGTCTGAAGTCATGGGAGTTCATTGGCAAAAAAGGTGGCAGGAATGCTAGAGATTTATGAAGAGTTGATTCTTGTTGAACACCCATTTTGTTTCCTGATCATCCGATTGATGCGTGGTTTTTTATAAGTTTAATCCATGGACATTGACGTATATAAAGAAAGAGTTGGATATATTAGGAGATGGTAAATTAGACATTGATGTAAACAGGCCACTAAAAAAATCATCATGTTAATGAATACAAAGTCATTATGAACTTAAAGTGTCTGGACTTCTCTCTGATTCTGTGAAGCGAAACCAGACTGGACTTCTCTCCGAACGGTTGTTGGCGCACTTGTTTTGTCATTTTTGAGTTCACACTGTCTTTCTGGGTCGCTTGCAACTCATATGATCGAGGATTGCAGAGGAGAGGTGAAAGAAAAGGCTTGGGATGAATTTAGGAGTTTTTGCGCGAGCTGTGTGCAGTGTGTGGGGTGAGTTGCACAAAAGGTAACGAGGGAGGTCCACGTCTATGCTGAGATACATCGTCTTCTCCTCAAAGTGTTGTACAATCATATCATGTACGCCTACTTTAATGGGTTGATGGTGTGAAACGATTGAGAAGATTTCATTTTTCGCTAGGCCCATGTTTTCCACTAAGAAGTGGTCTTCCTTTGGGTGCACGACTGACCCTTTCTAAAAGAGCAATTCACACGAGACAAGAAATTCATGGTAAGCATCCACCCATTCTTTCTTCGTCTCTTCTCTTCCCCTTTCTAAAGCAAGATACGATTTGCCATTTGTTGACCCACGAAATCGATAGCTCTTCGGGAGTCTTCTCTTCTTTTTTCTAAAGCAAGATTCGATTTGCCATTTGTTGACCCACCAAATCGATAGCTCTTCGCTTTCCCGAGTAGTTCTTTGGGTTCACAACTGACCCTTTCTCAAAGAGCAATTCATACCTAAAATGTTGAAAACCGATGGTTCGGGACCCATGAAATGACAATATATCATACAAGAGGTAGACCTTTGTGGTAGAATTTATGAACGCGGAAGCTAATGAAGATTTTGTTAGAATATAATACGCGGAAACGACAGGATCTTACAATTTATGTCAACACAAAATCATCAGAGAAATAAACGAGAAATAATAAGGACACTAGAAATTTGCGTGGTTTGGTCTAAGTATCAGTACCTACATCCACGGGAGAATCAGAGTTTACAATTGCTTACACACTCAAGTGTTTCCCACACTTAAATTTAATCTCAAATCCAAAGTATTTATAAATAAATAATTCACTTAAATATAAACTCACGGCACAAAATTACCGCGCATTCAAGCTCAAAATAAAACACTCTATGTATGCCAAAATAAGAAATGGGCGTCTGTCTCTTCTCCACGTACGTATAGCTTCACGTTCTCTACCTCTTCATGGCTTGTGCGGCGTCTGGACATGTGGACGTGCGGCTCCTTTTTCTTTTTACTCATAGGTAGACCCAATAAACGGGTGGGTCAGGTCGGTTTGGGTCGAGTCATAAGTGGTCTGACCCAAATCTACCCATTTAACCCGTTTATGACCCATTTATTACAAAGCAAAATTTTTGACCCATATCCGACCCGACCCATACCCGACCCATTTAACGAAACCTAAAAAAGTTGATATATATATATATATATATATATATATATATATATATATTTTAAAAATGATATTGCTAAAATGGTTTTATACAACACAAATTTAATGGACAATTATTATAATTTTAAAAATAATTATTTTTAAAAAATCGAATTTTAATTTTTTTTATTATTTAAATTAATTTTTAATTATTTTTATTTTCAAGAATATAATATTTATTTTTCTTTTTTCTTTTTTCTTTTTCTTCTTCTTCTTCTTCTTTGGTTGGCTAGCAGCCATGATGACCGTCGGCAAGGCCACGGGAGAGCCTCGAGCTCGCCGCTCGCCGACGCCGGCGAGCTCGAGCTTGCCCCGCCGGATTTGGGGAGGCTTGAGCCTCGCCGGACGTCGGCAAGGCCTCTGCCTCGCCAAATTTGGCGAGCTCGAGGCTCATCGGTGTCGGGCGAGGCTCGAGCACGGCCCGACGCTGGCGCGAGTTCGAGTCTCGCCAGATCTGGCGAGCTCAAGCTCCCGCGACGCAACTCGCCGCTAGTGAGCTCAAGGCTCGCCTGGCCGATCGTCAGCCATCGCCATACCAGCGATTAGAGGAAGAAGAAAGAAAAAAAAAAAAGAAGAAGAAAGAAAAACGAAGGAAAGAAAAAAGAAAATAAAAAATAATTATAATTTCGGTTTTTATAAAAAAAAAAAAAAATTGTAAAGTTAAAGAGAGGAGAGAGATGGTGAGGTTTTGAGTGAAAATAAATAGGTTCATTCTTAATGGGTTGATAAATGAGTCATAAATGAGTCAGCTCTCTAACCCATTTAAAACCCATATATCTTAGTCTTGACTCATTAAAACCTATTATGGGTGCTTTATAAAAGAAAGCTTGACCCATTAATGACCCATTTAATCATAAATAGATCCATAAATGGGTTGTGCAACCCATTTAACACCTCTACTCGTAGGGCTTCTACGGCTCTTCTTCTTTTCCGCTTTTTACATGTGTATGTGTGTGCCCAAGGTCAACAATTTGACCTGAGCCCACCTACTCTAGTCTTCAACGTGAACAAGGCTTTTGCAGAAGAAAGAAATCCTTATTTTATCTTTTATTTTATTTCCTTATTCGCCTTGTAGTGATAGGTTAACTTCCTTCTTTTATTTCCTTGCTTATTTTGCACGTATGAAAGAAAGTCCAATAAGAAGAAAAACTTCTTCATCCGATTTGTAATCCGCTTGAAAAATCTTCCTCAACAAAATTTGGTTTAACAAATCGTTATTCAAATTCAAACTCGAGACAATAATTTAATGGATCTTACAATTAACTCAACTTGAAATCACCCAAGAAATAAATGAAGAACAATAAGGGCCAAAGATTTACGTAATTCAATACGAGTGTTGGTACCTATATCCACAAGGAGTGCCGACAGCAAAAATTTACTATAATTAGATAATCGGAGTTACAATTGTTCAGCATGCTCGAGTGTTTCTCATGCCTAAATTAAACCTAAACCCAAGGTATTAATAAATAAACAACTCATTTTGGATGTAAAAAACTCAAAGCACATATTACATGCTTTGCTTGTGACCAAATAGCAGCTCTCTTTAAAACGGCCGAAAATCAAGGACCTCGTCTGTTCTTGATTTCCTTTCTTTGCAGCATACGTGGCTTTCCAATTGCTGCAAATATAAAATTAGACAAGCATGTGTATGCCCCTTTCTTTGGTTCGGCCAATCTGCATTACTTGTAAAGTCCAACTCTCAGTCTAGGTCTTAGTCTTGGTTAAACTTGCATATTTTTCCAAATGGGTGGGGTTTCGCCGTGTGAGAAGGTGTCTTGATCAATGGAAAAGCATATGCTTTTCAAGGTCATCATTTCTTATTTAGTTCTATCTGGAAGAGACTTCACTTGCAGCATCTTAGAACACAAAAACCACTCACAATGGAAAAGCATATGGCGATCATATTCCTGTTTTTCCATGCCCGACTTATATTATGGACGAGTTTAGCGATGCAAACCAACCAGACTGATCGGCTCGCTTTAATCTTCTTCAAAGACAGTGTGGATAGGGATTCGCTCGGAGTCTTGAGCTCATGGAATGACTCTTCTCATCACTGTAAGTGGCTAGGTATTGTATGCGATGGACGGCATCCCGAAAGGGTCGTGTCCCTCAACCTGATGTCGAAAGGCTTGGGCGGTCTTCTATCACCTCATGTCGGAAACCTCTCTTTCCTTAGAAGCCTTGTTCTACAGAACAACAGCTTTCGTAGCAAAATTCCACAAAGCATTGGCCACTTGTTTCGCCCGCGCCATCTCGTTTTTAGCAACAACTCTTTCGATGGACAAATGCCCATAAATCTTTCTCGGTGCTCAAACCTTGAGGTTTTGAATCTCATTGATAACCAACTTGTGGGTAAAATTCCTCATGAGCTTGGCTCTTTGTCAAAGCTTCGAGCTTTATTATTGGCTAAAAATAGTCTTACGGGATCTATTCCTCATTCTATTGGAAATCTCTCCCAACTTTTATCTCTTTCCATCGCACTTAATGGGTTGCAAGGAGAGATTCCCAAGACATTGTCCAAGCTTCGTGGTTTGAGGAATGTTCAACTGACATTTAACCAACTCACTGGCAAGATCCCACCAGCAATCTTCAACATGTCCAACATTGTCTATTTTAGCGCCGTGACAATCAATTAAGAGGGATCATTCCCCCTAATATCGGCGATACTCTTCCTTCTCTTGGTTATCTTGATTTTTCTAGAAATTTGTTTACTGGCGTTATACCTCCATCCTTATCGAATGCCTCCAACCTTCAGTACATCTACTTTGACCATAACAGTTTTCATGGACCGATGCCTGCAAATCTTGGAAGGCTAAAAGTTCTTGAAGGATTGTTTCTTATGTCTAACCAGTTGCGAGATGACTTCAGTTTTATTACCTCATTGACTAATTGTTCAATGCTAGAAGTTATTGGGGTAGACCATAATTTTCTTGAGGGTCTCTTGTTGGATTCCATCGGCAATCTTTCCAACAGCGTTAGACTAATTGGTATGTCATCCAATGCAATGTATGGAACCATTCCTCCAAGTATTGTCAATCTCTTCAACTTGTCTTTTCTTGACTTGTCAAACAATTCACTTAGCGGCCATGTTCCTTCTCATATTGGAGCACTCTATAACTTGCGCAATTTGTACTTAAGCATTAACATGCTAACAGGAGAGATCCCGTCGTCGATCGGCAATTTGACGTTGTTGAGTCTCCTTTACCTATCGTTCAACAACTTCTATGGGGAAATACCGCAAAGCCTTGGTAATTGCTGGCAGCTAATCGAGCTTGAGCTTTCAAACAATAATTTGAGTGGTCCAATCTCAAGGGAGGTTTTTAGTCTTTCAACCATTTCGATTATCTTGAACTTGGCACATAACCAGTTGAGTGGATCTCTCCCGTCTCAAGTTGGGTCCTTGATCAATCTTGTGGAACTAGATTTGTCTTACAATAAGCTGACGGGACCAATTCCTAACTCCATCAACAAGTGCGTGTTATTGGGCCGACTCAGCTTAGCAGCCAATTCCTTTCATGGTGAAATACCTCCGGCTTTAGGCACATTACGAGGCTTACAAGAGTTGGATGTATCCCATAATGACTTATTCGGTGAAATCCCGGACTTTCTCACTCAACTTACGGATCTAAAGTACTTGAATCTATCTTCAAACAAGCTTGAAGGAGAAGTTCCAAAGCAAGGAGTATTTCTCAATGCTAGTGCAGTGTATGTCTTTGAGAATAGGAATCTTTGTGGAGGTATTGCAGAATTAAACCTTCCTTGTTGCAAATCATTATGGACCAAAAAAGTCAAAGTAATTGCCGCAGTGGCAGTCATCTTGTTTGGCTTTATTCTGTATATTTACCTAGTTATCTTTAGGTACCAGAGAAAGAAGTCGAAGAAGAATGCTTCTTCAACTATATTGTTGTTTGAACACCAATTTTCTAGGGTCTCTTATGCAGAGCTCTTTAAAGCCACATACGGCTTTTCTAAGTACAATGTGATCGGTAAAGGGAAATATGGTATTGTCTATAAAGCAACTACACAGGAAGGTGGTTGGATGGCAGTTAAAGTGCTCAACTTGGGCCATAGAGGTGCTTCGAAGAGCTTTGTTTCGGAATGTCGAACCTTGGGGGCCATACGACATAGAAATCTCGTGAAAATATTGAACGTGTGCTCAAGTGTGGACCATCACGGCAACGATTTCAAGGCTTTAGTGTATGAATACATGGCTGGTGGGAGCTTAGAGAATTGGATACATCAAGGAAACCGAGAGGACATTAAGCACGAACATGAACATAGAAAGCCAGGACATTTGAGACTAATGCAAAGGTTAGACATTGCCATTGACATAGCTTCCGCAATCGAATATCTTCACAAGGATTGCAGCCCAAAAATTGTACACGGAGATCTAAAGCCAAGCAACGTCCTTCTCGACAACGAGATGATGGGGCGAGTTGGGGATTTTGGGCTAGCGAAGATTAGCTTTGCCGCGACAACAGAGGCCATGGACACTGACGACCGCAGTAGCTCAGTGGCAGTGAGGGGTTCCATAGGCTATGTCCCTCCTGGTAAGAAAATTTTCTCATTAATTGTCTAAGTTTTATCTGTGTTGGCCTTTAGATGAAATATTTATTTCATTGTATATTGCTTGATGCACACTTTTTTAGAGTATGGCATGGGGGACATGGTATCCACAAAAGGTGATGTGTACAGCTACGGTATTGTTTTACTGGAAATGTTAACTGGGAGGAGACCCACGGAAGAGGCTTTTAAGGACCATTTAAATCTTCACAACTTTGTCAAGGTGGCTCTACCAGACCGAGTGATGGAGATCGTGGACTCAGCCATTTTTAAGGGAGAAAGTGAGAATGGCATTGAAAGGATGAGAGACTGCGTCGCCTCCGTCCTAAGGATTGGAATTGAGTGTTCAATGGGGTCACCGCGGGATCGGATGGATGTGGCTAAAGCACTCAAGGAACTGCAAAAGATTCGAGCTAGGTATGGATCTAAGTAGAGGCTTGGTTGAAGCAAGTTTAGGTCTCGGTCACTTAGACTAGAATTTGTCTTAGGAGTAATTTTGCTTTGTTCAAGAAAAATTCCGATGGTTCTATTTTTCATCTTGGTTGTAACCCTTTTCCACTAGGCCCAAAGCCAAACTCATATAGTAGTACAACATATGTAATCTATGTCCATCTCTATTCCCCCTTCCCTCTTTACGATCTCACTATTTTCTTTATATCAATTTCCTGTTTTTAATTTTTCCTCTTAAATTCTATTTCTAATAATTGTCTTCAGATGCGTAATTTTTATGTATATTTATAAATTTATAAACGTAGGAAAATATAAAGTAGAGGTGTATCTTATAAAAGGTAATAAATTATGCCAATGCCAATTAATTTCTAAATGATAATTTGTATTTTGGATTAATAGGAGAAGTTAAAGTAAAATCAATAAGATTATTAAATTTTGCCAACGTGGATTTTAGGTAAAGGCTTTTATTATTATTATTATTATTATTATTATTATTATTATTATTATTATTATTATTTTGACAATGAGAAGATGGTCATTTTAACAATATAAAATCTTAGGTCATACACGCTGATGTTAAAAATATGAGAATTCAATTATGTAATTTAAATAAGTTGAAGAATTACAAATGAGATTATTAATTGATTTAATATCGCGAAAAATTAGAAATTGATTTACTTGTGACAAATTATCCAAACTAATTTTTGGACCATAAAAAATCGCAAACTATATACTTGTAACAAATTTATTCTCCGTTAGTATTCATGTTAAATTGTTGAATTGAATGATACGTGATAACAATTTGGAGTTTTACTATCTGTTCGTCACATGTGTACTTTGGTTTATAGTTTTTTGTGATATTAATCCAATTTAATATAAACTAATTGAGGGTAGATTTATTATAAATGTACTCATTTGAGATTTTTGAAGATTTATTATAGATATATTTTAAAATTTTTCGTGGGATTTAACCCTAAATTTTATTATCTCCTTCTTAGAACGCGTCATCGTCTCGAAGAGCCTTTCAGTTTCTCTTCGTCCCTTCGCGTCTCTGTTTTGTCTCTCTTGCCTTCGCCTCCGAAGTAGCGGCCATATTTATGTAGTGCCGAATTCTCCTCGCGACGGAAGTGAAAAACTGAGTGAATTGAAGCGAGGACGTTTCCAGCATGAGTGAGTGGGGAAAATGAGAGCGTCCTCATTGAACGGCAACAGTTCACGTCTTTTCTTAGAAGCATCGTCGGCAGTGGCCATTCCCTTTAGGAGGCGTTTGGAGTCCTCTTGAGTTGCAAATCGATGTCGACGAATTCGCCGGTGGTGCGAGTGAAGGAAAAGATCGACTTGACAGAGAAGGAGAAGATGATCTTCGATAGGCTTCCCGCCACCGTTCGCCATTTTGATCTCCCTACCCAGCCGCGGGTCGCTGGTGGCTGGGTTCGTGATAAGATTGGTGTTTAAGTTATTTTGCAGTGCTAATCGTTTAAAAGCACGTTGTGTTGTGTTTCTTTTTAAATATATTCTCCAATTACATGCTTTGTTATATCCAGTTCAATTTCTTACTTTTCCCTTCCCATAGAACGCTTTTTTTCTTCGATTAATTGGGGGTCTCTGTTTTTCTGGAGTGCGAATTTTAGAAAATGGAGTACTTCTGTTATTGTTTATGAATTTTTGTTTCTACAATCAGTAGGAACATCGACTAATCGAGGTCTTTATTGTTGTGGTTCTATTGTTTGTTCAGGTACTGGGATTGAGACTGCATTTTCTTGATTATTTAGTCATTGGGCGTTATTGTTTGCAGGGGATAACTCTATGGTGACGTACGTAATAAATCTTCCAGTTCAGGAATGCAAATGGTTGATTTGGTAATCTCTTTTAAATAGGTTTAGCGTTACAAGTTGCAACAATAATGTGAACTTCATAATTTCAAATGCTGCTTTTTGGGAATAATAGGTATCTGCTAGTCTTTTTGGCAATTGCCAGCGAAGTAAGATGTTTTCGTAATCTGCATTAAACATACCTAAATACAAAAGAAAAATGAGAAGTTGTACTCTTTCAAAAAGTCTACAATAGCCTATTTTCCACGGTTACTTGCCGCTTTCAGTGGTTTGTTACTCTCAGCCGCTGCCATCTCGAGCAAGTTTGGTGGCCTTAGGTTTCACGTAATATTAGAGATGGACATTTAGAGATGCAGGACTCTTGATTCTTCATGATTAACCGTTTCTTTTACTTAATGAAATTAGAAGTGCTAGACATTTATATACAGTGGATTCTACATCTTGAATGTGATCTGTGTTGGGTTTGACACTCATGCTGTTTAGGTTGTGCCGGACCCTTGTAGCTTTTGGCAAGTTTCACTGGAAACAATCCATTTCTATCTGTGTGGTCACATTGCTTTTCACTGACCTCAAAACACAACCCAAAAACTATTAAGTCAATCAGATAAGTCAAAGAAGGGTTGCAATTGGCTATCTTGTGCATATCTTTTGAACTCTATATCCCTCCAAAGAAGGACTGTCGTCAGAAGTTCTTCAGCTCATGATTAGTAAAGCAGTCTCCCAAGAGATAAAAGCCAATCTGGAGGGTATCGACACTTTGCAAAATCTTTTTCATATTGAGATTAATTGACCCTCTTATGTTTATTTATCCAAGGGCTTCGAAATATGATTAGGTGAAGAACAAATGGTTCAGTTTAAGTGGAATAAGGAGCATGTGCAGGATGAAGTATGTGCTTTTGATAATACCCTTTTCTGCTCCATATTTTGGCCCTTGATTTTTTCGTTTTTGTTTTTTGGTCTCATTATCTGGCAGGTCTACTGTCTTCATGAGCTCTGTAGAAGGGCTTTTCTTTTTCGTCTCCTGCAATTCTCCCTTAACTTGTTTTTGTATGTTAGTCATGAAATATGGTTCTTTTGGCATGGTTAAATTTGGAACTTCTTATACATGAATATTTGCCCATATTGTCTGATTGAATTAGGTTGTGGTATATTATTGTGGTAGATGCTGTCTCCATTCTGACTGGGTATTTGAAGACTTTTATAATATAAATTTAGTTGTGCAGCGACCCAGACCAGTTGAAATATCTGGAAACAGCGAGGAGGCGCTTCTATGATATATGGATAGATTTTGTGAACTCGAGGTCTAAAGAGTACGGTGACAATAGCTGCATTCCCACCTAGTTGGTATGCAGTAGTACAGCTATTAATTCATCTGTCGTTTGTTTTTTTTTCCACCTGTATCTTATTATCTTGTTTAGTCAGGGCTTACTAGACGGTATCGTTACTGATAAATAGCAACAATAGTTTTTAGCTCTTTCGGGAGGTTTCCTTTCTAGGGAAAGAAAGACAAGCAAATTAGTTAGGTGGTATCAATAGGGCAGCCGCTTGTGTGCTCTATGGTGGTGCCCATACTTAAGGAATGCAAGTGTTCAAATGACAAGTATGTAGTTCATGATCAAAAGTAAAGTGACTCGAATTCTGACAATCAAATGTCTATTCTTGAACAGTCTTGGTCCAGGAACTTTCTTCTAAACTATTTTTCTTTCTTTTGCTAATTCACTCGAGAGACTGGCAAACGTTGTTTTCTTGAGTATAGCATCAAAGATAAGAGGGCCTAAAAATCATCATGAAAGCTAAATGCAACGAGTTCAAGGCCTTTTACATTTTGTGTCCATGGCCATTCATTTGTGACATTAGCAGAGTGTTTTCTCTTAGATTGTTACTGCTTGGAGCATATTTTTTTTTTTTTTAATTTATGGCTTTGTCCTCTCTCCATGCACTGCTGCTTCCAATGTGATTGCACTTTTGTTCAACTATTTATGACCCGAAAATCCTGCCAGTTTCTTGGTTTTTACTTTTGTGAATGGTCGTCAAATTTGACTTATCTTATAGGATTTTGGCACTGCTGTAGAGGATGCTTACAGAAGCGATTTAACTATAGACAGGTGTCTCTTCTGCTTTATGTAACTGATAAATTGCTCTTGAATCAAAATGTTGATTGCGTCAGATTCTGTTTATCTCAAAACAATTCATTGCTTAGTTTTAGGTGCTATTTGATCTGACACCTGTTAGTTAAACATATTTTGAATGCATCAAATCATTCTATTACTCTATAATTGATACATAACAAATTTTTCTGTTACCCTATCCGACCGTATTTCTGGTTACTAATAGTGGACATAGTCTGCTCTTCTGCGAAGCATATGTAGCTTGAAACTTACTGCCTGTTGATCATTTAATTCCAATTAACTAGATTACGATTACAGAGGAATTGCTGGTTGTTTTGATTTTCTGGTCAGCTGGCAAGGAGTCATGGAATGTAGAGTCTTTCACATCTTTATTTGCATCTCTCTCTCTTTTCTTTAGCTAATAAAGTGGTTTAGCACCACGTGCCTTTCATTTGTTTGTGAAATTTGTATGTTAATGAAGTTGGATTCTGCAGACTATAATCCACTCTCTATTTTAAACATGACTGGACATTTAGATAACAGCTGCTTCTTTATATGTTTAAGATATGAAGTTTGTTTTCTTCAATCTGCTTCTGTACTTCAAACAGCTTGCTACTCTTATTTGTATCATTTCTCTCTATATTGGTCCAGTCGTTTGATGACCTAAAGTTTTATCTGACAGCATGTTTTACAATATCAAGACCAGCTCAGTTGAAGACTTAACTGGGAGAGGATAGAATAGATTTTTTAACGTGATTTTCTTTTTGTGAGACCTTTTTGTGGAATTATACTAAATCAATTCTTCTGCCTTTTGAATTTTTGTTCACTGCACAGGGATTGATGATCTTAAATCAGGAAAATTCTTGACACTTCTAGCCCCAAAGGCAATGTTTCTGGATGATCCTCTGCGTGTTCTTCGTGCTGTTCGCTTTGGTGCTGTTTTGTTTAAATTTTGTTGAGCTTCTGTTTCTTGTGTTTATTTAGTTCTGGATATTCTTATTCAGTGTGTCTGAGACCATTTATAATGCAACCCACTGCCATTTGTTTGTTAGTAGAACAAATGGATGTATAACGTATATAAACATGGGAAGTCTTATTGTATCTTCGTCAATGCCATAGCTTGTTGCCTTTGGACTAGTTCCATGAAATTGTGTTGAGAGTTGCACGTGACAGTCTAATACACATGCATAAAACAAACGGCATCCTCCTTCTATTCACTTCCTTTTTGTGTACAAATGGATGTATTACGTGGGTAAACATGTTACTGCATATGTAGGCAAAAGGTTTTAATCAAGAAACTAATGATCGCATGAAAGATATACCTGCAATACGATGTGAGAACCATGAGCCTACCATTTGTACTTTATGTATGATTCTTCTCTTTGGAAGACTCTTGGATCCTCTTGCATCCTCACAATCCCTGGATTGGGAATGCTTAATGATTTCATTATTAGATGAGCTCTGTAAACCTTGTGTTTTCGCAGCTCATCCTACAAAGAAGCTTTCTTTTCTTTTCTTTTTCATTCTTCTGCCATGTAATGTGGATGCTCACTTTTCTTTAATTTGTACAAGAGTTTTGCAAGATCAAAACGGAGCTTTCTGCTATTTTATCTATTGTCTGGTCATATTTGTGCCTCCATGTTCATAATCTTATGTTTATTTCAGGCGCAAGGATGAGATTTACGTTGGATGAAGAGCTGAAGAGAGTTGCTGCATCCGATGACGTCAAAGATGCACTTGGAGCTAAAATCAGTAGAGAGCGCATTGGAATAGAAGCATGTGTCTATAACATTCCTCTATTGGCTGCTTGATCTCATATAAATGTTTTTTTGGTTGAAGTTCTTCTTGTACTTGTGGCCTTATATCTTTTCTCTCAACATTTTTATAAGATTTGTATTTTCCGTTTGAATGTTACTTCTCATTGATGAGATGGGATCAATGTTTTTCCCCTTCTCCGGTATGGCAGGTTGATCTGATGATATCTGGCAATGAACCAATTAAAGCTATTCCTTACATCTATGAGTTGCAATTGTTTTGAATTATCTTCACTCTACCTCATGGACATGAATCGACGTTGCCAGAAGAGTGCTATAGGTTGGTTTGTTGGATTGGGTCCACAACTGATCATTTCTCTTAGAGTAATTCAAGCCAATAATGTTAAAAACCGACGGTTTCGGACTCATGGAATGACAAATATATCGGGTGAGAAGTAAACTTTCTTGCAAAAAATATGATTTTGTAAATAAGTGAATGTGAAATCATCGAAAAAATAAATGAGGAATAATAAATGACCCAAAGGTTTACATGATTCGATTCAAATGTCAGTTATTATACAGATGGGGAGAGCCAATAGCAAAAATCTGCTATAATCGAATAATCGGAGTTACAATCGCTTATCATGCTCACATGTTTACCATGCCTAAAACAAAGCTAAATCACAGTATTAACAAATAAATAATTCATTTTGGATGTGAAAATTTACAGCACAAATTATACACTTTGTTCGCGACCAATTAGGAGCTCTCTTTAAAACGGCCGAAAATCAAGGACCCGTTCCTTCTTGATTTCCTTTCTTCGCGGCATGGCTTTCCAAGATGTCACTGGGTAGCCATTAAATCCTCCCTTTTGACGTAAGTGTGTGCCCCTTTCTTTGGTGCGGCCAATCTACAATACTTTTAAAGTCCAACTCTTGGTACGAATTAAAATTACATATTGGGTCGGATTTCGCCATGTAAAAAGGTGTATTTTGACTAATGGAAACGCATATGCTTTTGAAGGTCTTCATTTCTTATTTAGGTCAATTTGAAAGAGACCTTGCTTGCAGCTTGTTAGTACATAGAACCCACTCACGATGGAAAAGTGTATGGCAATTATGTTCCTATTTTTCTGCATCCAGCTCCCATCATGGACAAGTCCAACGATGGAAATGAACCAGACGGATTGGCTGTGACCAGCGTGGATGGCCCTCACCAGCAAGGGCGACCCTTGCCTAGCCCTTTAGGCATAATCGGTGGCCTATCGGCCACCTGTGAAGAGGAAGAAGAACTAGGAAAAAAAAAACGGAAATAAAAACGAAAAAGGAAGAAAAAAGGGGGAAAAA
Source organism: Eucalyptus leucophloia subsp. euroa (assembly GCA_017140325.1). Classification (NCBI taxonomy): domain Eukaryota; kingdom Viridiplantae; phylum Streptophyta; class Magnoliopsida; order Myrtales; family Myrtaceae; genus Eucalyptus; species Eucalyptus leucophloia. Next base: position 34,829,796 of record CM029473.1, read on the forward strand.
TGACAAATGACGAAAATACCCTTGATTGCCGGAAAGTCAAGTCATTATTTGAAACAGACATAATTATTTTAGGCCCTTATTTGAAACAAACATAATTATTTTAGGTCTTCATTTGAAACAACATCCACTTCAGACCTTTATTTGATAAAATGGTGACACTTTAGGTATTTATTGGAAATAAAATTCATTTTGAGCTCTTATTTGAGAAAAGATGACACTTTGGGTCCCTTTTTGAAATTTTTCCTTTTCCCGATTGGTGCCAGCTTTCATGAAATTTGTTTTACATGCTGCTGCTTTAATTGAGAGCATCTCCTCTCACTGGACATGCTAACATCAGAGGCGCAATGGGGATCCACTACTAGTACACATGGATCTGGATGCTGGACGAAGGAGATCAGACCGAGAAGATACCTTCATCAGTTACCATGCAAAAGAAGATATCCAGTCAATCTATGCTGGATCACTTTTCCACAATGGTTGAAATTACCACGTGTCTTCTTGTAAGGACAATGTGAGCTATCATCTCGTCAATCCTTCTCGAGTCTCATCTCGGTTCTCTCCCTATTAACTTATGATCCCCTAAATGGATTAAATCTTGTTTTTGCACCCCAGGAGACGCTGGGTCATTGGTCTTCCTCTCGTTGCCTTCCTCAAAAGAACGAACTTGCAGAAAAGCTCCTCAAGTTGCTGCCTCACCATTCATTTGCCAAGTGCTTAAATAATGTTGGCGGTCTCGATAAGGCACTTTCTTTCTATCCCGAGTGTGCCAACGATGCCAGTGTTACTCCAAAATGGTGGGACAATTTGCACCGCGCCATGTCTCATTATAAGTTTGTTCTCACAATCGAGAACACCTGAACAAAAAGTTACGTGACGGAGAAGCTATTTTATGCTCTGAATTCCGGGGCGGTCTCCATCTATTTCAGTGCCCCCAACGTCATGGACTTTGTCCCTCCACGTTCGATCATAGACGGGAACAAGTTTAGCTCCATAAAGGAATTGGCAACTTTCGTGAAGTCCCTAGCAAACGATCCGGTGGCGTATGCCATATACCATGCGTGGAGAAGATGTGGTGTATTAGGTAATTATGGAAACTCACGAGTGGCAAGCCTCGACAGCTTGCCGTGTCGGTCATGGGAGTTCATTGGCAAAAAAGGTGGCAGGAATGCTAGAGCTTTATGAAGAGTTGATTCTTTTTGAACACCTGTTTTGTTTCCTGATCATCCGATTGACACGCGGTTTTTTTATAAGTTTTATCCATGGACATTGACGTATATAAAGAAAGAGTTGGATATAGTAGGAGATGGTAGAGTAGACATCGATGTAAACAGGCCACTAAAAAAATCATCATGTTAATGAATACAAAGTCATTATGAACTTAAAGTGTTTGGACTTCTCTCCGATTTTGTGAAGCGAAACCAGAATGGACTTCTCTCCGATTGGTTGTTGGCACACTTGTTTTGTCATTTTTGAGTTAACACAGTCTTTTTGGGTCGCTTCCAACTCATACGATCAAGGATTGGAGAGGAGAGGTGGAAGAAAAGGCTTGGGATGAATTTAGGAGTTTTTGCGCGAGCTGTGTACAGTGTGTGATGAGAGTTGCACAAAAGGTAACGAGGGGGTCCGCGTCTATGCTGAGATACATCGTCTTCTCCTCAAAGTGTTGAACAATCATATCTTGTACGCCTACTTTTATGGGTTGATGGTGTGAAACAATTAAGAAGATTTCATTTTTCGCTAGGCCCATGTTTTCCACTAAGAAGTGGTCTTCCTTTGGGTGCACGACTGACCCTTTCTAAAAGAGCAATTCACACGAGACAAGAAATTCATGGTAAGCATCCACCCATTCTTTCTTCGTCTCTTCTCTTATTATTATTATTATTTTTTTAAAGCAAGATTCGATTTGCCATTTGTTGACCCACCAAATTGATAGCTCTTCGGGAGTCTTTTCTTCTTTTTTGTAAAGCAAGATTCGATTTGCCATTTGTTCCATCAAATCGATAGCTCTTGGCCTTCCCGAGTAGTTCCTTTGGGTTCACAACTGACCCTTTCTCAAAGAGCAATTCATAACTAAAATGTTGAAAACCGATGGTTTGGACCCGTGAAATGACAATATATCATACGATAGGTAAAGCTTTGTTGTAGAATTAATGAACATGAAAGCTAATGAAAATCTCGTTAGAATATAATACGTGAAAATGATAAGATTTTGCGATTTACGTTAATGCAAAATCACAAGAGAAATAGACGAGAATTAATAAGGACACCAGAAATTTACGTGGTTCGGTTCAAGTATCGATACCTACATTTACTTTAAAGAGCCAACAGAAATAATTCACTATAATCGAGAGAATCAGAATTTATAATTGCTCATACACTGAGTGTTTTTCATACCTAAATTTAATCCCAAACTCAAACTATTTATAAATGAATAAAATCATGACACAAAATTATCACGCATTCAAACTCAAAGTAAAACGCTATATGTGTGCCAAAACAAGAACTTGACGTCTGTCTCTTCTCCATATACGTATAGCTTCGCGCTCTCTACCTCTTCAACGCTTGTGCGGCGTCTGGACGTGTGGACGTGCGGCTCTTTTTTTTTTCTCTCGTAGGGCTTCTATGGTTCCTCTTCTTTTCCGCTTTTTTATTTGCGTGTGCCCAAGGTCAACAATTGGACTTGGGCCCACCTACTTTAGTCTTCAATGTGAACAAGGCTTTTGGAGAAGAAAGAAATCCTTGCTTTATCTTTTATTTTATTTCCTCGTTTGTCTTGCAGTGATAGGTTAACTTCATTCTTTTGTTTTCTTGCTTATTTTGCACGTTCGAAAGAAAGTCCAATAAGAAGAAAGATTTCTTCATCCGATTTGTAATCCACTTAAAAAATCTTTCTCAACAAAATTCGATTTAACAAATCGTTATTCGAATTCAAACTCAAGACAATAATTTAATAGATCTTACAATTAACTCAATTTGAAATCATCGAAGAAATAAATGATTAACAATAAGGGCCAAAGATTTACGTAATTCAATATGAGTGTTGGTACCTACATCCATGAGGAGTTTCAACAGCAAAAATTTACTATAATTAGATAATCAGAGTTACAATCGCTTAGCATGATCGAATGTTTTCCATGCCTAAATTAAACCCAAACCCAAGGTATTAATAAATAAACAACTCATTTTAAATGTAAAAAAATCACAACACAAATTACATGCTTTGCCTGTGACCAAATAACAGCTCTCTTTGAAACGGCCGAAAATCAAGGACATCGCTTGTTCTTGATTTCCTTTCTTTGCAGCACACGTGGCTTTCCAGTTGCTGCAAATATTAAATTAGACAAGCATGTGTATGCTCCTTTCTTTGGTTCGGCCAATCTACATTACTTTTTAAGTCCAACTCTCAGTCTAGGTCTTGGTCTTGGTTAAACTTGCATATTTTTCCAAATGGGTGGGGTTTCGCCGTGTGAGAAGGTGTCTTGATCAACGGAAAAGCATATGTTTTTCAAGGTCTTCATCTCTTATTTAGTTCAATCTAGAAGAGATTCACTTGCAGCATCTTAGAACACAAAAGCCACTCACAATGGAAAAGCATATGGCGATTATATTTCTGTTTTTCCATGCCTAGCTCATATTATGGACGAGTTCAGCGATGCAAACCAACCAGACTGATAGGCTCGCTTTAATCTACTTCAAAGACAGTGTGGATAAGGATTCGCTCGGAGTCCTGAGCTCATGGAATAACTCTTCTAATCACTGTGAGTGGCCAGGTATTGTATGTGGTGGACGGCATCCCGAAAGGGTCGTGTCCCTCAACCTGATGTCGAAAGGCTTGGGCGGTCTTCTATCGCCTCATGTCGGAAACCTCTCTTTCCTTAGAAGCCTTGTTCTACAGAACAACAGTTTTCGTGGCAAAATTCCGCAAAGCATTGGCCACTTATTTCGCCTGCGCCGTCTCAGTCTTAGTAACAACTCTTTCGGCGGACAAATGCCCATAAATCTTTCTCAGTGCTCAAACATTGAGGTTTTGAATCTCATTGATAACCAACTTGTGGGTAAAATTGCTGATGAGCTCGGCTCTTTGTCAAAGCTTCGAGCTTTATTATTGGCTAAAAATAGTCATACAGGATCTATTCCTCATTCTATTGGAAATCTCTCCCAACTTTTCTCTCTTTCCATCGGACTTAATGGGTTGCAAGGAGAGATTCCCAAGACATTGTCCAAGCTTCGTGGTTTGAGGAATGTTCAACTGGCATTTAACCAACTCACTGGTAAGATCCCACTAGCAATCTTCAATATGTCCAGCATTATCTATTTTAGTGCCGGTGACAATCAATTGAGAGGGAGCATTCCCCTTAATATCGGTGATACTCTTCCTTCTCTTGGTTATCTTGATTTTCATAGAAATTTGTTTACTGGTGTTATACCTCCGTCCTTATCGAATGCCTCCAACCTTCAGTACATCCACTTTGACCATAACGGTTTTCATGGACCGATGCCTGCAAATCTTGGAAGGCTAAAAGCTCTTGAAGGAATGTTTCTTATGTCTAACCAGTTGCGAGATGACTTCAGTTTTATTACCTCATTGACTAATTGTTCAATGCTAGAAATTATTGGGGTAGACCATAATTTTCTTGGGGGTCTCTTGCCAGATTCCATCGGCAATCTTTCCAACAGCGTTAGACTAATTGCTATGTCATCCAACGCAATGTATGGAACCATTCCTCCAAGTATTGGCAATCTCTTCAACTTGTCTTTTCTTGGCTTGTCAAACAATTCACTTAGCGGCCATATTCCTTCTTGTATTGGAGCACTCTATAACTTGCACAATTTGTACTTAAGCATTAACATGCTAACAGGAGAGATCCCGTCGTCAATTGGCAATTTGACGTTATTGAGTCTCCTTTACCTATCGTTCAACAACTTCTACGGGGAAATACCGCAAAGCCTTGGTAATTGCAGGCAGCTAATCGAGCTTGCGCTTTTAAACAATAATCTGAGTGGTCCAATCTCGAGGGAGCTTCTTAGTCTTTCTACAATTTCAATTATCTTCAACTTGGCACATAACCAGTTGAGTGGATCTCTTCCGTCTCAAGTTGGGTCCTTGACCAATCTCGTGGAACTAGATCTATCTTACAATTAGCTGACGGGACCAATTCCTAGCTCCATCAACAAGTGCTTGCTATTAGGGCGGCTCAACTTAGCAGTCAATTCCTTTCATGGTGAAATACCTCCGGCTTTAGGCACATTACGAGGCTTACAAGAGTTGGATGTTTCCCATAATGACTTATCTGGGGAAATCCCGAGCTTTCTCACTCAACTTACGGATCTAAAGTACTTGAATCTATCTTCAAACAAGCTTGAAGGAGAAGTTCCGAAGCAAGGAGTATTTCTCAATGCTAGTGCAGTGTCAGTCTTTGAGAATTGGAATCTTTGTGGAGGTATTGCGCAACTAAACCTTCCTTCTTGCAAATCGAATACCTCTAAACCATTACGAACCAAAAAAGTTAGAGTAATCGCCACAGTGGCAGCCGTCTTGTCATATTTCATTTCATGTCTTTGCCTATTTATTTTTTGGTATCGGAGAAAGAAGTCAAAAAGTATTACATCTTCAACTGAATTGCCATTTGAACACAAATTTTCGATGGTCTCTTATGATGAGCTCTTTGAAGCCTCAGATGGATTCTCCGAGGTCAATGTGATAGGTAAAGGGAGATATGGTACCGTGTATAAAGCAACCACAAAGGAAGGCGGTTGGGTGGCAGTTAAAGTGCTCAACTTGGGCTATAGAGGTGCTTCGAAGAGCTTCATCTCGGAATGTCAAACCTTAGGGGCCATAAGACATCGAAATCTCGTGAAGATATTGGACGTGTGCTCAAGTGTGGACTATCATGGCAACAATTTCAAAGCTCTATTGTATGAATACATGGGTAATGGGAGCTTAGAAAATTGGATACACCGAGGAAACGAAGAGGACGTTGCGCATGAACATGGGCATGGAAAGCCAAGATACTTGGGCCTAATGCGGAGGTTAGACATTGCCATTGATGTAGCTTCCGCAATTGAATATCTTCACAAGGATTGCAGCCCAAAGATTGTACACGGAGATTTGAAGCTGAGTAACATCCTTTTGGACAATGAGATGATGGGACGAGTTGGGGATTTTGGGATGGCGACGATTTGCTTTGTCGCAACAACAGAGGCCGTGGACATTGATAATCGCAACAGTTCAGTGGCAGTGAGGGGTTCCGTAGGCTATGTCCCTCCTAGTAAGAAAATTTTTTCATTAATTTATCTAAGTTTATTTGTGTTGGCCTTTAGATGAGATATTTATTTTCATTGTATATTGCTTGATGTAAACTATTTTAGAGTATGGCATGGGGGACACGGTATCCACACAAGGTGATATGTACAGCTACAGTATTGTCTTATTGGAAATGTTAACTAGGAGGAGACCCACGGAAGAGGCTTTCAAGGACCATTTAAATCTCCACAACTTTGTCAAGGTGGCTCTGCCAAATCGAGCGATGGAGATTGTGGACTCGGCCATTCTTAATGGAGAAAGTGAGAATGATATTGAGAGGTTGAGAGACTGTGTCACCTCCGTCCTCAGGATTGGAGTTGCATGTTCGATGGAGTCGCCATGGGATCGGATGGATGTGTCTGATGCCCTCAAAGAACTGCGTAAGATCCATGCTAGGTATGATAAAGCAAGTTCAGCTCCCAGACACATGCACTTGACTTTGTCTTAGGATTAATTTTGCTTTTTGAACAAGAAAAATTCGGATGGTTCTATTCTTTGTCTTGGTTTTAACTCTTTTCCACTAGGCCTAAAGCCAAACTCATATACTAGTTAAATGTAGTAATCTATCTCTATCTTTATTCCCCCTCCCCTCTTTACGATCTCACTATTTTTTTTCTTTTATGGGAATCTTCCGTTTCTATTTTTTCCTCTGAAAGTCCATCTCTAATACTTTTTTTTAGATGCATAATTTTAATCTATATATTTATAGATTTATAAAAGTAGAAGAATATAGAGTAGAGGTGTATCTTATAAACGGTAATAAATTATGTCAATGCCGATTAATTTTTAAGTGATGATTGATATTGTGGATTAATAGGAGAAGTAAAAGTAAAGTCAATAAGATTATTAAATTTCACCAAGGTTGATTTTAGGGGGTGGCCTCTTTTTTTTTTTTTTTTGGTAATGGGAAGATGGTCATTTTAACAATATAAAATCTTAGGTCATACACTTAGATGTTAAAAATGTGAGAATTCAATTGTATAATTTAAATAAGTTGAAGAACTACAAATGAGATTATTAATTAATTTAATATCATGAAAAATCTCAAATTAATTTACTTGTGATAAATTTATACAATCCAATTTTTTTACCACCAAGAACCCCAAACTATACACCTATAATAAATTTATTATCCATTAGTATCCGTGTCAAATTGTTGATTTGAATGATATATGACAATAGATACTAATACCAATTTTGGGTTTTACTTTTCATTTATCACATGTGTACTAGTTTGTAACTTTTGATGATATTAAATAAATTTAATAAAATTAATCTAAGATAAATTTATCATAAATATATTAATTTAATATTTTTGGTAATTTATCGTAAATGCACTTTGAAAATTTTTCGTGGTATTTCACCCAATTTTATTATCGCTTCCTTGTCACGCACAACCGTCTAGAAGAGCTTTTCAGTTTCTCTTCATATCTGAGAGCGCCGCCCTCGCCGTTGCGCTTCTGCTCAGCCTGTCGTCGCCGTGTCGCCTCCGCTCGTCGCCGCCTAACTCCTGTCTAACCGTCTGAGTGCCGAATTCTCCTCGCAACGGAGGGGAAAAACTGAGTGAATTGAAGCAAGGACTTTTGCAGCATGAGTAAGTGGGGAAAATGAGAGCGTCCTTATTGAAAGGCAACAGTTCAGGTCTTATTTTTAGAAGCATCGTCCGTAGTTGCAATTCTCTTGCTTTAGGAAGCGTTTGGAGTCCTCTTAAGGCACGAAACCCGACTAAAACAGCAGGGCTCTCGAGTTGCAAATTGATGTCAACGAATTCGCCCGTGGTGCGGGTGAAGGAGAAGATCGATTTGACAGAGAAGGAGAAGATGATCTTTGATAGGCTTCTCGCCACCGTTCGCCATTTCGATCTCCCTACCCAGCTGCGGGTGGCTGGTTGCTGGGTTCGCTTCGATGTGCCTTTAAGTTCTTTTGCAGTACCAATCGTGTAAAAGCATTTCGATCTCGCTACCCAGAATCGTTTATCACATTCAAGCTGGAATGTTTTGAAGAGAAAGGATACAATTATTACACTTGAATCGTTGTGAATGACATTGTGAACAATGGTGGATTTATTGTGTTAAACCTATTCTTTGAAGAAGTTGCTGAACAAGCTCCCGTTATCTCATCTTTACAGCTTCTAGGGAAAGGGTGTTATGATATTGATATTGCACTTGATGACATGTTGGGTAGTACATTCGTGGATAGGGTTACCCAATATTTGGCGTCAACAGGGGAAGAGGCGCGAGGTCTAGCTGTTATCCCAAGGTGCATTGAGTTTTGTACTTGCCTTTTGCCTTCAAATATTGGCTTTCCATATTTTAATGCGTGAATGTATGATTTGACTTGAAGTTTATGTGCGAGTGTTGGTCATTTGTTTATTCTGCACCGGAAGTTTATAATGTCAGTGGTGGTTGTTTGTTTATTGTGCACTCCATTTCATGGATTGTGATTCCCTTGTCACTGAAAAAAAGAAGAAAGACTGGAAAGGAGTGTTCACTAGAGTATAATATAAAGAGGAATAGGTCCATAGTACCTAGTCAAATAAGTAAGACCTCGGGATCAATCAATGCTAGCTTAGTGCGATGGAAGAGGATTAAAAGAGTGTTTTTAAGGCATGGAGATTGCTGTTTTGAAGATGCAAGACTCTTGATTCTTCATGATTAACTGTTTCTTTTACTTAACAAAATTTGAAGTGCTAGACATTTCATATACAGTGGATTCTATAACTTGAATGTAATCTATGTGTTAGGGTGGCATGCATGTGGTTTGGGTTGTGCCAGACCCTTGTAGCTTTTAGAAAGTTTCACTGGAAACAATCCATTTCTATCCCTGTGGTCACACTGCTTTTCACTGACCTCAAAGCACAACCCAAAAACTATGAAGTAAATCAAATAAGTTAAAGATGGGTTCCAATTGCATATCCCGTCCATATCTTACGATCTCTACATCCCTCCAAAGAAAGACTGTCATCAGAAATTCATCATCTCATGATTATCTAAGCAGCCTCCCAAGAGATAAAGTCACTCTGGAGGGAATCGACACTAGCAAAATCTTTTTTCATACTGAGATTAATTAGCCCTCTTACGTTTATTTCTCCGAGGGCTTTGAAATATGATTAAGTGAAGAACAAACGGTTCACTTTTAAGTGTAATAAGGAGTGTGTGCAGGGTAAGTACGTGCTCTTGAGATACCCCTTTTCTGCTCCATCTTTTGCCCCTTGATTTTTCCTTCTTGGGTCTTATTATCTGGTAGGTCTATTGTCTTCATGAGCTCTGTAGAAGGGCTTTTCTTTTTCTTCTCCTGCAATTCTCTCTTAACTTGTTTTTGTACGTTAGTCATGAAATATGGTCTCGTTGGCATAGTTGAATTTGGAACTTCTTATTACATGAATATTTGCCCATATTTTCTGATTGAATTAGGTTGTGGTACGTTATTGTGGCAGATGCTGTCTCTGAAATAGCTAGTGCGAGTACCTAGAGGGGGTGAATAGGTGTACAAAAATTTTCTCGAAACTTGTACGATATTTAAGCAATTAGAGGATTTGCAACAATTAAAAATTTAATCGTAAGACTGAGTAAGGGAAAGAGAGAATTGAACGCTCGGTTTATAGTGGTTCGGCTTGATTCAAGCCTACGTCCACTCTTACGCACCGACAGCCGATTGGCTGGATTCCACTATGATCAAAGAGATGTTACAAAGTTGATCTTCCTTGATTTCTAGGTGTAGATGATCTACCACACTCACTCAAGGTGTCACCAAGTATAAACACTCTCTGTATACAATTTTGCTCGTCTCAACTAACAATCAAGGGTCTTCGAGACTCTGAAATTTTTCTATCGATCACACACTTAAAACAGCTAGACGTCTTCCTTTTATACTCCTTCATGCCATCATAGCCGTTGGCACTTACCAAAGGAATTCCTCCAATCTACCCGTTTGGACGGAATCAATCAAGAAGATCATCCGAGCTATTTAAGGAATCTGATGATAGCCCATCAATCTGTTCGCCCATACAATCGGGATCTCGGTTTCCAAGAATAGAATATTCCAAGATTGTTTCGTCGACCATCGGATCTTTAATCGATCTTAGATAAGAATTAAAGAATCCGAAATGATTATCCAACCAAAGAATCTATTCCAGAAGATAGGATCGAATCCTCAACCATAAACCTCGGCTTTGGATTTCCTTCGTCACTGGATTAGAAAGACTGACAGTGAGAATAGACTTAAGTCTTAAGTCCCGAGTCTTAAGTCTTTGAGTCTTGAGTCTTGGGTCTTGAGTCTTGAGTCTTGAGAGAACAAAGTCTTCGACTTTAAACCGACGGTCTCCAAACATCCGGACTTTAGATCGAAAGAAACGTTTTGTCGGCTTCAAAATATTCTGGAAAGATTTCTCCAACAATCTCCCCCTTTTTGATGGTGACAAAACTTTCTTGAAGATTTGAACAACTTTGACCTGCAAAACATTTCTCAAGTAATATGGCTAACTCATAAAGATTAATAAAACAACCGACTCTGCATCCACAGAAAATTGGTTAGTCTTTCATGAGAAACACCACATAACAACACTTGAATAAATGCAACCAGTCAAGTTCATAATCAAATCCATTGATCAATTCAGTCAAATTCACACCCAAGTTCAAGTTCTCAAGTCATAAACATAACCACAAAGGTCAAAGATTAAAAAATGAAAGTTCAAATTGATTCTCCCCCTTTTTGTCGCATTGAAAAGGGTGAGAAAGGAGTCATGTCTGCTTGGGAATGCGCACGATCTGGAAATCCCCAATGGACTGGACTACTCCTTCAAGCTTCTTCAGGTCTTCTCGCAGACGAGCTACCTCTTCTCCCTTGGCATTGGCTTGGAGTTGCTGAGCGAGGTCTTTGAATTTATCTTCCAAAGAGACTGAAGATACTTGTCCAGCATGCTTTAAAGCTTGGATTTCACAGTCCATAACATATATTTGGTTACGCATTTCCGTAAGAATATTCATGATACTGCGAAGATCTGCGGAATTATCCGTCTGTGTGCGGCATTGACTTTCTCGGCCAGACGATGGCGCTTCTGTACGGTCTGGCAGATTTCGAATCGACGTACCACCTTCTTCAGGCAATGGAGAGACCTGAACTTCTTCTGGGTCTTCTGGAGATTGTCGAAGATCTTCAGCAGCATGAGGTGTAGACCTCTTTTGCTCACTAACTCCCCTGTCTCTAGGACATCGAGAGGGGAAGAATGATGATCATGCTTTTGATTTCCCTTCTCTCCATTTGTCGCGAGACTGTTCTTTTTCTTCTTCTCCTTCTTCCTCAACTTCTTTCTCCTTCTCTCTCTGTTCTTCTTCTTCTCTCGCTCTCCGCTGAAGTTCTGTTGGATAAGACACAGAACGTCTTGTTCTTGTCAGAGCTGGAATAGTGGGATCTTCATCATCTTCATCTTCATCCTCATCCTCCAGGATAAGAGTTCTTTTTCTCCTTTTCGATGAGACACCAATGGCCTCCTTCCCTTTCCTTTTTGAAGCAGTGGACTGGAGATTTCACCTTGAATTTCTCCATTGCCTTAGAGAGTTCTTTCAGACGCATCTTCATTAACATTTTCAACCCTACCACCATCTTGTCACACGGTCCGAACACAAAAAGTATGTGGCAGTTCAATATTCAGATGTCGAAGATCTTGGTCACCCGCACCAGGATAAGGCAATTGTCCTTTGTCTTTTGACACCGCTCTGTACATGTGGAAAAGGATAGTGTGCGGGAGAGAAAAATTTCCTTCCGAGTTGATCGCATACATCAACTTAGCTTCGAGAAAAGACACGAGAAGTCTTTGACGTAGACTTGGTCCGAGACAATTGATCACAATCTTGTGAAGCACAATGTTGATTGCATTCATCCTTGGAATAGATAATTTTCTTATCTACATCCCTATCTTTGACAAGATCCGAGTAGCGCCAGCAGTGAGACTTTGATTGGGAGATAACGTCCCCTTTCAACTCCAATTATGTCCGCCAACATATTCACATCTACTACATAGACTTGGTCTCGGACATCGAATGAAATTCTATTCGCATCCAAAAAGCTAAGATTTGAATAGAAGTAAGCGGTCGGATGATCATACCCGTCTGTAGAGTCAGAGCAAAAAGTCTCAAGTTGAAGCAAATTCAACTTCTCCCTTAAGTTCAAGTTGATGGAATCCAGGAAGTCAAAGTCGACACTTCTAGGGTTGATTACCCCTCTTTTCAACAGCCTTAGGTACACTTTTTCCGATCCTTGGATTTAAACAAATCCATCCGATTTCCTTTCACCTTTGCAGCCACACCCATTCTAGGTTTAAATTCAAGGAACATTTTGTCATCATCGTTCCCGTCAATCGATTCTCGTCCCGGCATACGAGGATCACTAGGAATGTTCGCAAGAGCCTCCTCTGCTCTTCCTTTCGGAGCAATTCCCAACTCTTCCATTTTCCGCAGAAAAAGATACTCATTCCCATAATTTTTGTCCTTAAGAAAGTCATCTATATACTTTAATGAAGAACCGGTGCTTTTCAACGCACGATAAAGCTTATAGATAACGAGGGTTTTTGGACTCTTACTTGGTTCAAAGCATCCTCGATTATGTCTTCTTCTAGATTTTGACTTGCACCTTGTGGGTCGGAGATGCTGAATGACGTGGAGGAGAGCGAATCGGACTTTGTCGCTGACTTGGAAAGTCTTCTTCCTCGATAAGATCGAAGTGAGTCGGTCCCTTCTCCATTCTTTGTGGTCCCCTGTTTGCGATTCTTGATGATTTCCTCGAAGACGACATCTTTCTTTGTCTATTGGAGGATTCCTTCACTTGCTTTTCCCAAGAAAAATGACAACTTTCTCGACGATGAACAGTAGTAGAAACAAGATCGGGAGGAGAGTGTCTTTTTAGGGTTTTGAAAATTGGGGGAAGAATGATCGTGAATTTATATGTGCCTCGGATTTGAAAAGAGAAGATTAAACGGCACAAGGAAAGTGTACGAACACTTCTTTTCAAAAATCAATAACTGCGCAAAAATAACTTCCTCTAAAAAGACAAGTTTTCAAATTTCACACGAATTATAAAAGAACGTACCTTTTGAGATAGAATAAGCGAGAATTCGTACCTTTTAGATAGCAACTTACGGTCTTTAGCAATGAATGATTGAGTCTCGGGATTTAGAGTCTAAGAGATCGAGTCTTTAGAGTTGGTGAGTCTCTAGACTTTAACTTCTTCAAGCTTCAAAATGTTGAGTCTTGAGCGGATGAAGTCGAATTGATTCTTCTCCAAAGGCTTTGTGAATATGTCCGCTAGTTGACTTTTTGAATCAACAAATTGAATTGAGATTTCTCCGTTTTGAATGTGATCTCTAATGAAGTGATGACGAATCTCAATATGCTTTGCTCTTGAATGAAGGATTGGATTTTTGGTGAGATTGATCGCGCTGGTGTTGTCACATCTGATTTCTGCATGAGTCTTCAATGCCAAAGTCTTGTAGCTGTTGTTTTATCCATAGAATTTGCGAACAGCAGCTTCCAAGAGCTACATACTCCGCTTCGTCGTTGAGAGAGCTACGGTGCTTTGCTTCCTTGAAAACCAAGACACATCGTCCCGTTTCCAAGTAGCCGACAAGTTCCGAAAGTGCTCTTTCTATCGACTCGCAACCGGCCAGATCTCAAGCGTCGAGTATCCTAGAAGATTAAAGTCTCCCCTCTTTGGATACCAAAGACCGATGCTTGAAGATGAAGCAACGTATTTGATAATACGCTTTACAGCAATGAGATGTGATTCTCTAGGATCTGATTGAAACCTAGCACGATACAAACACTAAACAAAATATCGGTCTAGAAGCGTAAGATAAAGAAGTGAACCGATCATGCTCCCGTACAGCTTTTGATCTACTTTCTTCCCTTCTTCATCCTTGTCTATCTTCTCGAGAACATGACATTGGTATGTCGGTCTTTTTGCACTTTTCCAATCCAAACCTTTTAACAAGATCATTCGCATATTTTTCTTGATGAATGAAAATTCCTTCCTTCATTTGTTTCACTTGAAGTCCAAGAAAGAATGTTAACTCTCCCATCATACTCATTTCAAATTCATCCCGCATAGACTTAGAGAATTTCTTGCGAGAGACTTTCATTAGAGGATCCAAAAATAATGTCATCAACATATACTTGAACAAGTAAGAAGTTTTTGTTTTCCTTTTTGATAAACAAAGTAGTATCTACTTTACCTTTGACAAAACCATTCTGTAATAAAAACTTACTTAGTCTGTCGTACCAAGCTCGAGGTGCTTGCTTTAGACCATACAGCCTTTTTCGATCCCGAAGACCGAGTCGGCTTCTTTGGGTCTTCAAATCCAGGCGGTTGTTCCACAAAAACTTCCTCATGGATAAATCCATTTAGGAAAGCACTTTTCACGTCCATTTGGAATAACCTGAAATTTTTGTAACAAGCAAATGCAAGTAATAGTCGAATAGCTTCTAACCTTGCAACGGTGCGTAGGTCTCGTCATAGTCTATTCCTTCTTCTTGCGTATAGCCTTTGGCCACGAGTCTTGCTTTGTTTCGTACGACTTTTCCTTTTTCGTCCATCTTGTTCCCGAAAACCCATTTGGTTCCAATAACAGTTTTACCTTTTGGTTTAGATGTCAATTCCCGGACATCATTGATGTTGAACTGTCCGAGCTCTTCTTGCATAGCTTCGATCCAGCTTTCATCGGATAAAGCTTCTTCTATGCTTTTTGGTTCAATTTCGAGATGAGAGCCACAGACTAGATTCTTCATGCCTTTTTGATCTGGTACGGATTCCTTCATCAAGTTCACCAATAATAAGATCTTTAGGATGACTGGATTTGTGCTTCCAGTTGCGATTGATTTTCCAGGTTGATGATCTCTTTCTTTATTTGATTCTCCATGAGCGTCTTGATGATGGTCTTCCGGACTCGAGATGATTCTTGAGATGTAGACATTTGAAGATCTAGAGCGGGTTCGATCTCTTCGTACTAAGTCTTGCTGGATTCATCTTGCACCGAGTCTTGGAATTTGACATTCATTGATTCTTCCACATACTTGACTTTTCTTGTTGTAGACTCGTAGGCTTTGCTTGATGTAGAATATCCAAGGAAGATACCTTCATCCGATCTTTCTTCAAACTTACCAACTCGATCATTTGCATTTTTCAAAATAAAGCATTTGCAACCAAATACATGAAAGTATGAAACAATAGGCTTCTTACCTTTGAACAATTCATAGGGGTTTTCTCAAGAATAGGTCTTAGAAAGACTCTATTTATAATATAGCAAGCAGTTGAAACAGCTTCAGCCCAAAATCGTGAAGAAATTTTACTTTCAATTAAAAGTGTTCTAGCCATTTCTTGAAGAGATCTATTCTTTCTTTCCACAACTCCATTTTGCTCGGAGTATATGGAGAGGAAAACATGTGATTAACACCAGATTTATCACGAATCTCGTAAAATCTTGATTTTCAAATTCACTTCCATAATCTGTTCTTATGCTAGAAATAGCACATCCTTTTTCATTTTGAACCTTTTTAGCAAACTTCTCAAAGTACGAAAAGGTTTCTGATTTATTTGCAAGAAAATATACCCAAGTAAAACGAGAGTAATCGTCTACAATTACTAGACAATATTTCTTACCTCCAATGCTCGGGTTCTTGTTGGTCCGAAGAGATCCATATGAAGCAACCGCAGTGCATGATTAGTAGATACATGATTTATTTGCTTAAATGAATTTCTTACCTTTCCCGAATGCATGGAGTACATAAGTCGACTTTTGGTAAGGCAATTTAGGTAGCCCTCGAACAAGCTGCTTTGAAGAGATTTTGGCTAATTGCTTCTTGTTGATATGGCCAAGTTTTCTGTGCCATAGAACTGCTTCATCTTGAATTGAGATTAAGCATTGATCTTCATTTGGCTTTACATCAAGGAGATAGATGTTTCCATGCCTTCGACCCATGAAAGACCGAGTCGTATCTTTGCTAATTCCAGAACATATGCCTTCTTGAAAGGAGATCTTGTAACCGGTATCACACAATTGGCTAATGCTGAGTAGATTATAGTTGAGTCCTTCCACTAGAGAGACATTGCTTATTGTGAGATTTCCAATTTTCACGATTCCGAATCCCACAATGCTTCCTTTGCTATTTCCTCCGAATGAAACTTTTCCACCATTTACTTGAATAAGCTTTACGAAACAATTTGAGTCTCCTGTCATGTGTCTTGAGCATCCGCTGTCAAGATACCACTTTACCTTCTTTTTGAGAGACCTGCATTCAAAAGAGAGTCTCAAGCTTTCTTTGGTACCCAAATTTTCTTGGGTCCTTTGGTGTTAGTAGGATGAGCATTATTAGGCCATACTCTCTTAACAGGCTTCCAAACCATAGGACACTCTTTTTCAAAATGATCCCGACTATTACACTTAGAACACCTTAAGGCATTTCGACCTACGGGTTTACAAAAACTCTTTTAAAATGATTTCTATAAGCCTCTCTCGATGGTCTTTTCTTAATTCTTTCTTTTACTTTCGGAAAATCAATCAAAGGAATTGTTTCAGCTGTCATACCTAGACCCGACTTATTGAAGTAAGGTCTTTGGATTGAAAGAACTTTTTCAAGTTTTTCAGACCCTATTGAAAATTTCTTTGAAATATTTGATAAATCAGTTTTTAAGAAAGCATTTTCTTTTAAAAGATTGTCTTCACTCTCTTTAAGAGTAGAAACTTTCAAATCTAAATTTTTTACCTTTTCTTCTAAAGTATTTTCCTTTTGTTTTAAAACTGAGTTTTCCTTTTTAAGTTCGGAAATCTTTTTAAGAGAAGTCTTAAGACTAAAACATAACTCATCAATATATTTAGAGACTTTGACAGGGATTTTATAATCACTTACCTCAAATTCACTGTCGAGTCGATCCAGTCGATCCAGTCGAGTCGGATTGTGCCATTAGACACGGGTTGGCATATTCCTCATCACTCTCTTCACACTCTTGTATCGCTCCGGTCTCGGCTTTGAGAGCTTTTCGAGACTTCTCAACTTTTCCTCTTTTCTTTTTCGAAGAGGACAGTTGGGTCGATGTGTCCCTTCTTTTTACACTCGAAGCGAGACTACATCTTTGTTTGGTTCCACATCATCAACGAGACTTGGTCTCGCTGTCTCGAAAACTCTGTTTCTTTGGAATGAACCTTCCGCCTTTTCTATTCAGTTTTCTGAATCTTCTTATCATGAGGGCGAGCTCCTCATCATCCATATCATCTTCGAATCTGCATCATCGAATCATCATTTGATTTTAGTGCAATTGATTTCTTACCTCTTGGATCTTCGTCTTCATTAATTCGTTCCACTTCGTAAGACTCGAAGAGTTCCAATCGGTTCGTCTACGAGATAATGGCATGATTCTTTGCGTCTCTCTTATTGAAGTCTTTATATGATTCCAATCCTTGGAGAGTCCACGCGAAGCTTGTTCACCTTCATGGGATCAGAAATTTTTTGTCCTTGATTCTCAAGACCATTGACAATATCCCGTAAAACGACTAAACATGTCGAGTTATAGATTCTCCCGATTTCATTTTGAAGGATTCATATTGACCAAGAAGAATGTTAATTCTGGTCTCCTTCACTCGATCTTGTCCCTTCATAAGTGATATGTAACCTGTCCCACTTCTTTTGCTGTAACACAAGAAGATATTCTGTTATATTCAGTTGGTGATAAAGCACAATATAAAGAATAAATCGCTTTTGCATCGAGTGCTTGTCTCTTGTTTAATTCTTCTTGAGACATTCCGCTGCTTCAACAGTTTCTTTCCCTCTTTCGAGAGATTGATGCAGCCGGCGGGAGTGATTCCTCTTTCCACAACGTCCCATTCCGAGAGGATCCTTTGATCGTAGGAAAGCTTTCATCTTGTTCTTCCGGATGTTGTAATCCTTTCCATCGAAGTAGGGAGGTCTGGTATTGCTTTGCCCCTCCATCAGCCCCGGTGCTAGCATACTAGCCATGGATCTTTTACTCTGAAGTAAAACACTTCAAACAAAGTAAGAACACGAGCTCTGATACCAATTGAAATAGCTAGTGCGAGTACCTAGAGGGGGGGTGAATAGGTGTACAAAAAAAAATTTCTCGAAACTTGTACGATATTTAAGCAATTAGAGGATTTGCAACAATTAAAAATTTAATCGTAAGACTGAGTAATGGAAAGAGAGAATTGAACGCTCGGTTTATAGTGGTTCGGCTTGATTCAAGCCTACGTCCACTCTTACGCGACAGCCGATTGGCTGGATTCCACTATGATCAAAGAGATGTTACAAAGTTGATCTTCCTTGATTTCTAGGTGTAGATGATCTACCACACTCACTCAAGGTGTCACCAAGTATAAACACTCTCTGTATACAATTTTGCTCAGTCTCAACTAACAATCAAGGGTCTTCAGACTCTGAAATTTTTCTATCGATCACACACTTAAAACAGCTAGACGTCTTCCTTTTATACTCCTTCATGCCATCATAGCCGTTGGCACTTACCAAAGGAATTCCTCCAATCTACCCGTTTGGACGGAATCAATCAAGAAGATCATCCGAGCTATTTAAGGAATCGATGATAGCCCATCAATCCCGTTCGCCCATACAATCGGGATCTCGGTTTCCAAGAATAGAATATTCCAAGATTGTTTCGTCGACCATCGGATCTTTAATCGATCTTAGATAAGAATTAAAGAATCCGAAATGATTATCCAACCAAAGAATCTATTCCGAGAAGATAGGATCGAATCCTCAACCATAAACCTCGGCTTTGGATTTCCTTCGTCCACGGATTAGAAAGACGACAGTGAGAATAGACTTAAGTCTTAAGTCCCGAGTCTTAAGTCTTTGAGTCTTGAGTCTTGGGTCTTGAGTCTTGAGTCTTGAGAGAACAAAGTCTTCGTACTTTAAACGACGGTCTCCAAACATCCGGACTTTAGACTCGAAAGAAACGTTTTGTCAGCTTCAAAATATTCTGGAAAGATTTCTCCAACAGTCTCCATTCTGATAGGGTATTTGAAGACATTTTTACATAAATTTAGTTTGGCTGCAACCTAGACCAGTCAAAACATCTGGAAATGGCGAGGACGCGTCTCTATGACATATGAATAGATTTTGTGAACTCAAGGTATGAAAAGTAGAGTGACAATAGCCACATTCCCACGCAGATGGTATGCGTAGTACAGGTTTAATTGATCTAGTCATATGTTTTCTTTCCCCCCGTATCTTACTATCTTGTTTAGGTGGGGCTTACTAGACAAGATCATTTCCAAAATAGCAAAAATAGTTTTTAGCTCTTTCGTGAACTTTCTTTTCTAGGGAAAGAAAGACAAGCAAGTTAGTTAGGTGGTATCAATGGGGCAGCCACTTGGATGCTCTGTGGTGGTCCTTTTACTTAAGGAATGCAAGTGTACAAATGACAATTATGTAGCTCACAATCAACAGTAAAGTTGATATAGCTAGAACAAGTACCTAGAGGGGGGTGAATAGGTGTATAAATGATTTTTCTCAATAATTGCACAATACTAGACAGTTGATAGATTTGAGACAAACAATAATCAAAGTAAGACTGAGAGAAGGGAAGAGAAAATTGAACACGCGGTTTATAGTGGTTCGGCTTATTTCAAGCCTACGTCCACTCTTCTGTACTGACAGCCTATTGGCTGGATTCCACTATGAACAAAGAGATGTTACAGCGTTGTTCTCCCTTGATTTCTTGGTGTAGATGATCTACCACACTAGCTCAAGGTATCACTAAGTATAGACACTTTTTGTGTATACAACTTCGCTCAAAATGTATCGACTAATAATCAAGGTGCTTCAGACTCTGGAATTTCTCTACCGATCATGCACTAAAGTAACTAGAACGTCTTCCTTTTATACTCCTTTATGCCATCATACCCGTTGGCACTTACCAAAGGAATTCCTCCAATCTACCCGTTGGACGGAATCAATCAAGAAGATTATTCGAGCTATTAAAGGAACTCCGACGATAGCCCATCAATCCCGTGTTCGCCCATACAATCGGGATCTTGGTTTCCAAGAATAGAACATTCCAAGAATATTTCATCGACCATCGGATCTTCAAACGATCTTGATTACGAATAAAAGAATCCGTTATATTTATCCAGCCAAGAGATCTTCTCCAGAGGATAGGACTAAATCCTCAACCAAATACTTCGGCTCTGGATTGCCTTCGTCACTGGATTAGAAAAAACTGTCAATGAGAATAGTCTTAAGTCTTGAGTGCTAAGTCTGGTGATCTGAAAGTCTTTAGACTCTAAACAGAAGATCTGCAATTATCCAGACTAGACTGATAGAAATGTTTTGTCAACTTCAAAATATTCTGGAAAGATTTCTCCAACAATCTCCCTCTTTTTGATGGTGAAAAAACTTTCCTGTAGATTTGAACAACTTTGACCTGCAAAACATTACTCAAGCAATATGGCTATCTCATAAAGATTAATAAATTCAACCAGACTCTGCATCCACGGAAAATCGGTTAGTCTTTCATAAGTAAAACCATACAGCAACACTTGATATAAATGCCAACAGTCAAGCATTAAAATCCACACCCAAGTCAGTCAAATTCAAGTTCACACCCAAGTCATACTCAAAAACAAACATTCAAACACACAAAAGAAATTTAAAGTCAAAGTTTAAAGAGTTCAAATTGCAATTCTCCCCCTTTTTGTCATCATTAAAAAGGTGAGAAAAGAGTTAAGTCTGCTTGGGAATGCGCACAATCTGGAAATCTCCCATCGACTATACGATGCCTTCCAGCCTCTTCAAGTCTTCCCGTAGATGAGCCACCTCTTCTCCTTTGGCATTGGCTTGAATTTGAAGAGCGAGGTCTTTCATTTGATTCGCCTGGGTAACAGAAGATGCTTGTCCAGCATTTTTCAGAACTTGAAGTTCACAGACCAGAGCATAGATTTGACCTTGCATTTCCAGAAGAACATCAAGGATGCGACGAAAATCTGCTGTATTGTCTGTCTGTGTGCTCGCATTTGCTTTCTCGGATGGAGTGAAGTAGACGATGGAACTTCGGTGTAATCGAGCAGATTTGGTGTTGACGTATCATGTCCTTCCTCAGGCATTTGAGAAGCTTGAAAATCTTCTGGATTTGCTAGTGAGCGACTCACACCTTCACTGTTGACAGGATGTGGTGTAGTCCTTCCTTGCTCGCCATCTCCCCCTGTCTCTAGGACCTCAATTGGGGAAGAGTGATGGTCATGCTCTTCAGCGTCTTGATTCCCTTTCTCTCCTACTTCATCTGCAGACTTTTCTTTTACTGCTTCTCCTTCTTCTTTAGCTTCTTTCTCTTTCTCCCGTTGCTCCTCTACTTCTCTGTTCTTTGCTTGTCCCTCTTCTTCTCTTTGTTCTTTTTCCTCTGTTTCTTTTCCTTTCATCTGTTGTTTTGTTGATTCAGGTACAGAACATCTGGTCCTTTTCAATGCAGAGATAGTGAGATCTTCCTCTTCCTCTTCATCCTCCAAGATAAGAGTTCTTTTCTTTTTGGATGGAGCACCCATGGGCTCATTCCCTTTTTTCTTTGATGCAGAAGATACTGGAGTCTTCACTTTGAACTTCTCCATTGCCTTATTAAGCTCTTTCAGACGCATTTTTGTCAACATTTTCAAACCCACCACCATTTTGTCGCATGGTGGAATACAAAGAGTATGTGGAGGTTCAATATTCAAGTGTCTGAAGATCTTGGTCACAAGACCTGGGTAAGGCAATTGGCCATTGTCCTTCACCATTGCTCTATACATGTGAAAGAGAATGGTATGAGGAAGAGAGAACTTCTTCCCTGAATTGATCGCATACATCAATTTCGCCTCGGAGTTAGACACGTCAGTCTTGGATGTAGACTTTTGCCTGATACAGTTGATCACAATTTTGTGAAGCAAAATGTTGATGTCACGCATTCTTGTGTAGGTAATTCTTCCCTTTGTATTCCTGTCTTTGACAAGCTCCAGTGTGGCACGAGCAATCGAAACTTTGATCGGTTGATAGCGTCCTCTTTCAACTCCAATTATATCTGCCAACATATCCACATCTACCACATAGTCGTGGTCTCGAACACTGAAGGATATTCTATTTGCATCTAAAAAACTAAGATTCGAATAGAAGTATACTGTCAATTGCGCATAACCGTCTGTAGTATCGGAGCAAAATTGCTTAAGTTGAAGCAGATTGAACTTCTCCCTTAAGTTCACATTAATGGCATCCAAGAAATCGAAATCAACACTCCTAGGGTTTATCACCCCTCGTTTCAACAATGAAGAACAGATTCTCCTATTCCTTTGATTTAAACAAATCCATCATTTTTCCCTTCACCTTCGCAGCAACACCCATTCTAGGTTGAAATTCATTGAACATTTTATCATCATCATTCCCGTTAGTCGGATTCAGTCCCGATACACGAGGGTCACTTGGAATGTTCGCAAGTGCTTCCTCAGCCTTTCCTTTGGGAGCAATTCCCAAATCCTCCATTCGTCGCAAAAAGATATACTCATTCCCATAATTCTTATCTTTAAAGAAATCATCAATGTAGTTCAGCGGAGTCCCAGTGCTTTTCAACGCACGATAGAGCTTGTAAATAAAAGAGGGTTTTTGGACTCTTACGAGTGGTCTCAAGTCCTCGATTATTTCTTCCTCCAGTTGTTGACCCGCACCTTGTGGGGTAGATGATGAAGAGTGACGTGGTGGAGAGTGAATCGGGCTCTGTTGCTGACTCGATAAATCTTCCTCTTTGGTGAGATCGAAATGGGTAGACCCCTCTTTCATTCTCTGTGGTCCCCTGCTCACGATTCTTGAAGACTTTCTCGAAGAAGACATCCTTCCTTGTCGTTGAAAGATTCCTTTACTCGCTTTCCCAAGAAAAGATGACAACTTTCTCGAAGATGAACACGAAGTAGAGACAGGATTGGGAGGAGAATGCCTTTTTAGGGTTTTTTAAGTTTGAGCGAGGAAAATTGTATATATATAAAACTTAGTTTAAAAAGGAAAAAACCAATCGGTACAAAGGAAAATGAACAGACGCCTCTTTTGAAATCGATAACTACCAAATATAAGTTAATCCTTTGTGAAAAGACAAGATTCCGTTTTTCACGGAAATTATAAATTAACTGAACTAATAATCGTACCTTTTCGAGATTAAATATAATAACAACTTACAGTCTATAACCATGAATGTCTGAGTCTGAGGGTTGGAGAGTCTCTAGACTTTAACTTCCTTAAGCTTCAAAATGTTGAGTCTGGAACGGATAAAATTGAATTGATTTTTCTCCAACGGCTTTGTGAAAATATCTGCTAGTTGGCTCTTTGAATCAACAAATTGAATCGAGATTTCTCCATTTTGAACATGATCTCTAATGAAATGACGTCGAATCTCTATATGCTTTGCTCTTGAGTGAAGGATTGGATTTTTAGTGAGATTGATTGCGCTGGTGTTGTCACATCTAATTTTTGTGCATGAGTCTTCAATTCCAAAGTCTTGTAGCTGTTGTTTTATCCATAGAATTTGCGAACAGCAACTTCCAAGAGCTACATACTCTGCTTCTGTTGTTGAGAGAGTCACAGTGCTTTGTTTCCTTGAAAACCAAGACATTGTCTTGCTTCCAAGCAACTGGCAAGTTCCCAAAGTGCTCTTTCTGTCAATTCTGCAACCGGCCAGATCTGCGTTTGAATATCCCAAAAGATTAAAGTCTCCCTTCTTAGGATACCAAAGACCTATGCTTGAAGATAAAGCAACGTATTTGATAATACGTTTCGCAGCACTGAGATGGGATTCTCTAGGATCTAATTAAAACCTAGCACAGATGCAAACACTCAACAAAATGTCAGGTCTAGAAGCAGTAAGATAAAGAAGTGAACCAATGATGCTCCTGTATAGCTTTTGATCAACTTTCTTCCCTTCTTCATCTTTGTCTATCTTTAGAGAACTTGACATTGGTATGTCGGTCTTTTTGCACTTTTCTAGTCCAAACTTTTTGACAAGATCATTAGCATATTTTTCTTGATGAATAAAAGTTCCTTTCTTCAATTGTTTTATTTGGAGTCCAAGAAAGAATGTTAACTCTCCCATCATACTCATTTCAAACTCATCCTGCATAGACTTAGAAAATTTCTTGCACAGACTTTCATTAGAGGATCCAAAAATAATATCATCCACATATATTTGAACAAGTAAAAAGCTTTTATTTTCTTTTTTGATAAATAAAGTAGTATCTACTTTACCTTTGACAAAACCATTATATATTAAGAACTTACTTAGTCTGTCGTACCAAGCTCGATGTGCTTGCTTTAAACCATACAAGGCCTTTTTCAGTCTAAAGACTGAGTCTGGCTTCTTTGGGTCTTCAAACCCTGGTGGTTGTTCCACATAAACTTCTTCATGGATTAATCCATTTAGGAAGGCACTTTTGACGTCCATTTGGAATAACCTGAAATTTTTATAACAAGCAAATGTAAGTAATAGACGAATAGCTTCTAACCTTGCTATTGGTGCGTAAGTCTCATCATAGTCTATTCCTTCTTCTTGCGTATATCACTTGGCCACGAGTCTTGCTTTGTTTCGTACGACTTTTCCTTTTTCATTCATCTTGTTCCTGAACACCCATTTAGCTCCAACAACAGTTTTACCTTTTGGTTTAGATGTCAATTCCCAAACATCATTAATGTTAAACTGACTGAGCTCTTCTTGCATAGCTTCAATCCAGCTTTCATCAGATAAAGCTTCTTCTATGCTCTTTGGTTCAATTTCAGAAATGAGAGCCATAGCACTAGACTCTTCACGCCTTTTGGATCTGGTGCGAATTCCTTCATTAATTTTGCCGATAATGAGATCTTTGGGATGACTGGACTTATGCTTCCAGTTACTGGTTGATTTAACTGGTTGATGATCTCTTTCTTTATTTGAATCTTCATGAACTGCTTGATGCTGGTCTTCCAGAGTCTGAGATGCTTCTTGAGTTGTAAGCTTTGGAGGGTTTGGAGCAGGTTCAAACTCTTCATGATGAGTCTGACTGGATTCATCTTGCGTAGAGTCTTGAAATTTGACATTCATTGACTCCTTCATAGACTAGCTCTTCTTATTATAGACTCTGTAGGCTTTGCTTGATGAAGAATATCCAAGGAAGATGCCTTCATCTGATCTTTCTTCAAACTTACCAACTCGATCTTTAGCATTTTTCAATATAAAGCATTTGCAACCGAATATATGAAAGTATGAAACAATAGGCTTTTTACCTTTGAATAACTCATAAGGGTTTTCTCTAGAATAGGTCTTAAGAAGACTCTATTGATGATATAGCACGCTGTTGAAACAGCTTCAGCCCAAAATCGTGAAGAAATCTTACTTTCAATTAAAAGAGTTCTAGCCATTTCTTGAAGAGATCTGTTCTTTCTTTCCACAACTCCATTTTATTGAGGAGTATATGGAGAGGAGAACACATGCTTAAAACCAGATTTATCACAAAATTTTGTAAAATCTTGATTTTCAAATTCACTTTCATGATCTGTTCTTATACTAGAGATAACGCATCCTTTTTCATTTTGAACCTTTTTAGCAAATTTCTCAAAATACGAGAAGGTTTCAGACTTACTTGCAAGGAAATATACCCAAGTAAATCGGGAGTAATCGTCCATAATTACTAGGCAATATTTCTTACCTCCAATGCTCTGGGTTCTGGTTGGTCCGAAGAGATCCATATGCAGCAACTGTAGTACATGATTAGTAGAGACATGATTTATTAGCTTGAATGAATTTCTTACCCACTTTCCTAGATTACATGGAGTGCATGGATCGGACTTTGGTATGGTAATTTGGGTAGACCTCGAACAAGTTGCTTTGTAGAGATTTTGGCTAATTGCTTCATGTTAATGTGACCAAGCTTTTTGTGCCATAAGCTTGCTTCATCTTGAATTGAGATTAAGCATTGTGATTCATCCGGTTTCACATCCAAGAGATAGATGTTTCCATGCCTTCGACCCATGAAAGACTAACTAGAGTCTTTACTAGTTCCAGAACATATTCCTTCTTGAAAGAAGATCTTAAAACCAGTATCACACATTTGACTGATGCTGAGAAGATTGTAATTAAGTCCTTCCACTAGGGAAACATTACTTATTGTGAGATTTCTAATTTTCGCAGTTCCAAATCCCACAGTACTTCCTTTGCTGTTTCCTCCAAATGAAACTTTTCCACTATTTACTTGAACAAGCTTTATGAAGCAATTTGAGTCTCCTGTCATGTGTCTTGAGCATCCACTGTCAAGATACCACTTTACCCTTTTCTTGACGGAGACCTGCATTTAAAAGAGAGTCTCAAACTTTCTTTGGTACCCAAATTTTCTTGGGTCCTTTGGTGTTAGTAAGATAAACAGTATTAGCCCAAACTTTCTTTACAGGTTTCCAAACCATAGGACACTCTTTTTCAAAGTGATCCAGACTGTTGCACTTTGAATACCTGAGGGCATTTCGACCTACGAGACTTTACAAAAACCTTCTTGAAATGATTTTTGTAAGCCTCTCTCGAGGGTCTTTGCTTGATTCTTTCTTTTACTTTAGGAAAATCAATCAAGGGAATAGTTTCTGCTGTCATACCTAGACCAAACTTATTGAAGTAAGGTCTTTGAGCTGAAAGAATTTTTTCAAGTTTTTCAGACCCTATTGAAAATTTCTTTGAAATATTTGATAAGTCAGTTTTTAAAAAAGCATTTTCTTTCAAAAGACTATCTTCATTTTCTTTAAGAGCGGAAACATTCAAGTCTAAACTTTTAACTCTTTCTTCTAAAACGTTTTCCTTTTGTTTTAGAGCTGAGTTTTCCTTTTTAAGTTCGGAAATTCTTTTGAGAGAAGTCTTAAGACTAAAACACAGTTCATCAATATATTTAGAAACTTTGATAGGAATTTTAAAATCACTTACCTCAAATTCACTGTCTCGAGTCCGATCCGAGTTTGAGTCTCGAGTCGATTGCGCAATCGACATAAAATTGGCATATTCATCATCACTTTCTTCACACTCTGTATCACTCCAGTGTTTCGGCTTTGAGAGCCTTTCGAGACTTTTCAGCTTTTCCTTTCTTCTTCTTCGAAGAGAAGACAGTTGGGTTTGATGTGTCCCCTTTTCTTACATCCAAAGCAAACTACATCTTTGTTTGATTCATCATCATCAACAGACTTGGTCTCGCTGTCTTTAAAAGCTTTGTTTCTTTGAGTTGAACCTTCTTCCTTTTCTATTCAGTTTTCTGAATCTTCTTATCATGAGAGCAAGCTCCTCATCGTCCATATCATCTTCAGAATCTATAACATCAAAATCATCATTTGATTTTAATGCAATGGATTTCTTACCTTTTGGATTTTCGTCTTCATTAATTCATTCCACTTCATAAGACTGAAGAGTTCCAATCAGCTCGTAGACAGATAGTGGCATAATTCTTTGCGTCTCTCTTATTGAAGTCTTTATGTGATTCTAATCCTTGGAGAGTCTGCGCAGTAGCTTGTTTACCTTCATGGGATCATAAATTTTTTGTCCTTGATTCTCAAGACCATTGACAATATCTGTAAAACGGCTAAACATGTTAGTTATAGATTCTCCTGATTTCATTTTGAAGGCTTCATATTGACCGAGGAGAATGTTAATTTTGGTTTCCTTCACTCGATCTATTCCTTCATAGGTGATATGTAATCTGTCCCAAACTTCTTTTGCTGTAACACAAAAAGATATTCTGTTATATTCGGTTGGTGACAAAGCACAATATAAAGAGTAAATTGCTTTTGCATCGAGTGCTTGTCTCTTCAGTATCTCTTCCTGAGTCATTCCACTGGTCTCAACAGTTTCTTTCCCTCTTTCAGAGACTGATGCAGCTGTAGGAGTAATTCCTTTTTCTACAACGTCCCATTCCAGAGGATCCTTTGATCGTAGGAAAGCTTTCATCTTGTTCTTCCAGATGTTGTAATCATTTCCATCAAAGTAGGGTGGTCTGGTATTACTTTGCCCTTCCACCAGCCCTGATGCTAGCATACTAGCCATGGATCTTTTACTCTGAAGTAAAACACTTCAAATAAAGTGAGTACATGAGCTCTGATACCAATTGATATAGCTAGAACAAGTACCTAGAGGGGGGTGAATAGGTGTATAAATGATTTTTCTCAATAATTGCACAATACTAGACAGTTGATAGATTTGAGACAAACAATAATCAAAGTAAGATTGAGAGAAGGGAAGAGAAAATTGAACACGCGATTTATAGTGGTTCGGCTTATTTCAAGCCTACATCCACTCTTCTGCACTGACAGCCTATTGGCTGGATTCTACTATGAACAAAGAGATGTTACAGCGTTGTTCTCCCTTGATTTCTCGGTGTAGATAATCTACCACACTAGCTCAAGGTATCACTAAGTATAGACACTTTTTGTGTATACAACTTCGCTCAAAATGTATCGACTAATAATCAAGGTGCTTCAGACTCTGGAATTTCTCTACCGATCATGCACTAAAGTAACTAGAACGTCTTCCTTTTATACTCCTTTATGCCATCATACCCGTTGGCACTTACCAAATGAATTCCTCTAATCTACCCGTTGGACGAAATCAATCAAGAAGATCATTCGAGCTATTAAAGGAACCTAACGATAGCCCATCAATCCTGTTCGCCCATATAATCAGGATCTTGGTTTCCAAGAATAGAACCTTCCAAGAATATTTCGTCGACCATCGGATCTTCAAACGATCTTGATTACGAATAAAAGAATCCGTTATATTTATCCAGCCAAGAGATCTTCTCCAGAGGATAGGACTAAATCCTCAACCAAATACTTCGGCTCTAGATTGCCTTCGTCACTGGATTAGAAAAAACTGTCAATGAGAATAGTCTTGAGTCTTGAGTGCTGAGTCTGGTGATCCGAAAGTCTTTAGACTTTAAACAGAAGGTCTGCAATTATCCAGACTAGACTGATAGAAACGTTTTGTCAGCTTCAAAATATTCTGGAAAGATTTCTCCAACAAAAGTGACTTGAATTCTGACAATCACATGTCTCTTCTTGAACAGCCTTGGTCCAGGGACTTTCTTCTAAACTATTTTTCTTTCTTTTGCTAATTGAGAGACTTGTTGAATGAACATTATTTTCTTAATAAGTGTCGAGTATATCATCATAGATAGGAGGGCCTAAGAATCATCATGAGAGCTAAATGCAATGAGCTCAAGGCCTTTTACATTTTGTCCATGGCCATTCATTTGCGACACTAGCACACTATTTTCTCCTAGATTGTCAATGCTTGGAGCAAATTTTTGTTTATTTATTGCTTTGTCCTCTCTCTCCATGCACTGGTGCGTCCGATGTGATTGCACGGTTGTTCAACTATTTATCGCCCGAAAATCTTGCTATTTTTTGGTAGTTACTTTTGTGAATGGTCGTCCAATTTGACTTCTCTTACAGGATTTTGGCACTACAGAAGAGGATGCTTACAAAAGGGATTTAACTTTAAACAGGTATCTCTTCTGCTTTATGTATCTGATAAATTGTTCTCAAACAATTCATTGCTTTGTTTTGGGTGGTATTTGATCTAACACCCATTAGTTAAATATATTTTGAATGAATCAAACACCCATTTGGATATTGCTCTCTCTCTCTCTCTCTCTCTCTCTCTCTCTCTCTCTCTCTCTCTCTCTCTCTCTCTCTCTCTCTCTCTCTCTCTCATGAAGTGGTTTAGCACCACATGCCTTTCAATAATTTGTGAAATTTGTATGTTAATTGAGGTAGGATTCTGAAGACTATAGTCCACTCTCTATTTTAGACATGACTGGACATCCACATGACAGTTGCTTCTTTATATGTTTAAAAAATGAAGTTTGTTTACTTCAATCCGTTACTTCAAACAGCTTGCTACTCTTATTTGTATCGTTGCTCTCTACATTGGTCTAGTTGTTTGATGACCTAAATTTTTATCTGAAAGCATGTTTTACAATATCAACACCAGCTCAGTTGAAGATTTAACTGGGAGAGGTTAGAATAGATCTTTTGACTTGATTTTCTTTTCGTGAGACTTTTTGGTGAATTACACTATATTAATTCTTCTGCTGCGTTGGTTGAGAGTCCCTCCCTTATCGCAGAGGTCGAAAGTTTGAAACCCGTAGTTGCTAGCGATTTAAGTGGGGGGCCTTGGCGGTGGGTTGCTGGGCTAGTCTCCTCCGAGGTATAGGGGTCCGGCCCTCAAGAGCCGTTCGGGCACGGAGGGTCCGTGGTGGAGTTCTCGGTTATCAAAAAAAATCTTCTGCTTTTTGAATTTTTTCACTGTACAGGGATTGATGATCTTAAATCAGAAAAAATTGTGACACCTTTAGCCCCAAAGGAAATGGTTCGGGATGATCCTGTTTGTGCTCTTTGCGCTGTTTGCTTTGGTGCTGTTTTATTGGATTTTTTGCTGAGCTTTTGTTTCTTATGTATATTTAGTTCTGGCTATTCTTATTCAGTGTGCCTGAGACCATTTATAATGCGACCCATTGCTATTTGTACATGGAAAGTTTTATTGTATCTCCATCAACGCCATAGCTTATTGCCTTTGGACTAGTTGCATGAAATTGTGTTAAGAGTTGCGTGTGAGTTTGAATACACATGCATGCACCAAATACTGTCTTCCTTCCATTCTCGTCAATGCCATAGCTTGTTGCCTTTGGACTAGTTGCATGAAATTGTGTTAAGAGTTGCACGTGACAGTCTAAATACACGTGCATGCACCAAATGCTGTCCTCCTTCTATTCGCATCCTTTTTCTGTACAAATGGATGTATTACGTGGGTAAATGCGTGACTGCATAGGTAGGTAAAAGGTTTTAATCAAGAAACCAATGATCGCATGAAAGGCATACTTACAATAGAGTGAGCTAGAACCATAAGCCTACCGTTTGTACTTTATGTATGATTCTTTTCTTTCAAAGACTCTTGGATGCTCTTGCATCCTCACAATCCCTGAATTGGGAATGCTTAATGATTTTATACTTAGATGAGCTTTGTAAACCTTGCGTTTTTGCAGCTCATCCTACAAAGAAGCTTTCTTTTTTCAGAATCTCTGCCTTCTAATGTGGATGCTCATTTTTATTTAATTTGTACAAGAGTTTTGAGAGATCAAGAAGGAGCTTTCTGCTATTTTATCTATTGTCTGGTCATCTTTGTGCCTCCATGTTCATAATCTCATGTTCATTTCAGGCGCACTGTTCACATTTTATGTTGGATGAAGAGCTGACGAGAGCTGCTGCATTCAATGATGTCAAAGATGCACTTGCAGCTAAAATCAGTAGAGAGCACATTGAAACAGAAGCATGTGCCTATAACATTCCTCTTTTGGCTGCTTTATCTCATATAAATATTTTGGTGATAGTCTTGTATATGTGGGCTTTGTACTTTCTCTCAACATCTGTATATGATTTGAATCTTTCGTTTGAATGTTACTTCTCATTGATGAGATGGGATCAATGTTTTTCCCCTTCTTCAGTATGGCAGGTTGATCTGATAATATCAGGCAATGAAGCAGTTAAAGCTATTGCTTACATCTGAGTTGCAATTGTTTTGGGTTGTCTTCAGTCTACTTCACGAACATGAATCGACATTGCCAGAAGAGTGCAGTAGCTTGGTTTGTTGGATTGTGTTTACAACTGACCATTTCTGAAAGAGTATAATGTTGAAAACCGATGGTTTATGACCCACAAAATGACTATATCAGGTGAGAAGTAAACCTTGTTGTAAACATAGCGGACCCGGAAGCTAATCAGGATTCTGTAATTTGGTCATTGTGAAATTACTAAAAAATATACGAGGAACAATATAGAATCCAAAGGTTTATGTGATTCAGTTCGAGTGTTGGCACTTAAATCCTTGAGGTGAGTCGGTAGCAAAAATCTACTATAAGTGGAAAATCAGAATTATAATCGCTCAATACACTCGAGTATTTCCCATTCTTAAATGAAACTCAAAGTCAAGGTTTTAACAAATAAATGAGTCATTTTGGATATAAAAAAGTTCACAGCACAAATTACACGCTTTGCTTGCGGTCAAGTAGAAGCTCACTTCGAAACGGCTGAAAATCAAGGACCTCGGTCTTGATTTCCTTTCTTTGCGGCACGGTTTTCTAGGAAGTCCCTGCGCATCCGTCAAATCCTCCATTTTGCGGTGCTGCTACAACTCTGAAGGATGACGAGTAAGTTTTTTGACGTGAAGTGTGTGCGCGTCCCTTTCTTTGGTTTGGCCAATTTGCAGTACGTGTGTGCCCCTTTATTTGGTTCAGCCAATATGCAGTACTTTTAAAGTCCAACTCTTGGTTTGGGTTAAACTTGCATATTTGTCCGATCGGGTCAGGTTTTGCTATGTAAAAAGTTGCCTTTTGATCAATGGAAACGCATATGCTTTCGAAAGGTTTTCATTTCTTATTTAGGTATGGAGCCGAGTAGAGGTTTGGTTGAAGCAAGTTCAGCTACAGAGACTTAGACTAGACTTTGTCTTAGGATTAATTTTGCTTTGAATAAGAGAAATTCGGATAGTTCAATACAAGTTTTCTATCTCCATTTCTTTTTCCTCCCCCCCCCCCCCTTCTTCCCCCTCTTCTTTCTCTGCATTCCTACTATTTTCTTTATCTGGATGTTCTGTTTGTAATTTTTCCTCTAGAAGTTCTCTAATAAATGTTATGTAATTCCTATTAATCTTAAGTTTTTCAACATTAGATAATGTGAGTGCTGCGTACCTTTTGTCGCAAAAAGAGAGTTTTATTTGTCAACTGACGCGGATGATCTCATCCTATCATTAGCAGAATATTGTCAAATTATCTCGATATTCCATTAGATTTGATGAAATTAAAATTGACTATGTAATTTTGCTTATATGCTTGGGTAAATAGTTTTCTCATTAGATTACTTCCTTTCCTTCACATATTGCTCTAATAGCTATGAATTACAATACATCATCGTGTCAATCCGATGAATTCTCCAAATATTATGATAATGCCATAATATCCCTCCTCAAACTCAAGGTTTTTTTTTTAAGGAAATCAACCGAAGTTTGGAAAGTAGAAAACCAAGCAAGAAAGCAGCCTTTGTAAGACCATCCGCAGTTTGAACATCAGAAGGGACACAAACAAGATCAATAGTTCCTCATAAAATATGTTGTCGAGTAGAGTAATGGTTGTTCTCAACATTCGAATCCACTCATGAGGGAGACTCGACCCAAGGTTGTGGCAGTAGTCTATGGGGAACTCACTCGAGCGAATTTTAGCTGCATATTAGCAATTTTTTAAGCGGCTTGTGCTGCAAAATTATCCGCATTTCAATTCTTTTATCAATTAGAGAAGATGGCATTGATGTTTTTGGAGTGATGGAATTCATAATGTTGCATCTGTTTAATGTATCGATTTTCCAGATCAACTCTAAATTACAAAGGCATCAAGTTTTCTTCTAACCGAATCTGTAAGCTCTGGGAAGAACATAATTAGAATTAAAGCAGAGTACCATATCTTTTTGAGGAAGGATTATCATCACCACAATTCTACATCTGGAAAAATATCAACACCAGCTCAGTTGAAGATTTAATTGGGAGAGGTTAGAATAGATTTAGAGTATGGATTGGGGAACGTGGTATCGGCAAAAGGCGATGTGTACAATTACGTCATTTTTTTATTGGAAATTTTCATTGGGAGGAGACCCACGGAAGAGGCTTTCAACCATTTGAATCTCCACACCTTTGTAAACGTGACTTTGCCAGAATGAGTGATGGAGATCGTGGACTAGGCCATTTTAATGGAAAAAGCCAGAATGACATTGAGAGGATGGGAGATTGCATTGCCTCCGTTTTAGGGATTGGAGTTGCATGTTTGATGGAGTCGCCCCAAAATCGGATGGACATGGCCGAAGCACTCAAGGAACTGCATAGGATCAGGGCTAGGTATGGAGTCGAGTAGAGGTTTGGTTGAAGCGAGTTCGGCACATGGACACTTAGACTAGACTATTCTTGGGATTAATTTAGCTTTGAACAATAAACATTCGGATCCAATTTTCTCTACATTCTTGCTATTTTCTTTATCTGGATTTTCTGTTTCTAATTTTTCCCCTGGAAGTTCTCTAGTAAATTTTGAGTAATTCCTATTAATCTTAAGTTTTTCAACATTAGATAATGTGAGTACTACGTGCCTTTTGTCGCAAAAAGAGAGTTTTATTTAACAATTGACGCGGATGATCTCATCCCATCATTATCAGAATATTATTAAATTATTTTGAGATTCCATCATATCTGATGAAATTAAAATTGACCATGTAATTTTGCATATATGCTTACGTAAATGGTTTTCTCATTAGATTACTTCCTTTCCTTCATCAATACCTTTGAATTGCAATACATTATTGTGTCGATGCGATGAATTCTCCGAATATTATGACAATATCATAGTATCTCTCCTCAAACTCAAGGTTATACCAAGGAAACCAACTGGAGCTTGGAAACTAGAAAACCAAGCAAGAAAGGAGCCTTTGTAAGATGATTTGCAGTTTGAACATCAGAAGGGACGCGGAAGAGATCAACAGTTCCTTGGAAAACATGTTGTCGAGTAGAGTAACGGTTGTTAATATTCAAATTCACACACGACGGAGACTCGACCCAAAGGCACGGTAGTAGTTTGTGACAACTTACTCGAGCGAATCTTAGGTGCATATTAGCAATCTTTCAAGCGGCCTGTGCTGCAAAATTATATGCATTTCAATTCTTTTGTCAATTAGAGAAGATCGCATTGAAGTTTTTGGAGTGATGGAATTCATAATCTTGTATCTGTTTAATGTAACTATTTTCCAGATCAACTCTAAAACAAAGGCATCGAGTTTTCTTCTCACCGAATCTGTTAGCTCTGGGAAGAGTAGCTCTGGGAAGAGTAGAATTAGAATTAAAGCAGAGCGCCGCATCTTTTTGGGGAAGGATTATCATCACCACAATTCTAGATCTGGAAAAATATCCATCGCCTGGGACGAGCATGTCCTTCTGGGGCAGTTAGCTATATATTACGAGAGTATTATACGGCTAAAATGTGAATCCTCCAAGCATAGTGTTATTTCTAGCAGGCGTGGTATTGCCCCTTTGTTTTGAGTGGGGGGAAAAGGCTGCGAGCTGAAGAAATTTAAGCTGGAAGCCTCGCCAAGCTGCTGGCCACATACTTCGCACTTCGGTGTGGTTTTGCAGAATTCCATTTAGGATTTTTGTCATTTGACAATGGTATTGGATTGGAAGATAAGTATATTATAAATTGAACATTCTGGAGAGCGCTTGTCAGAGTGCAACCTCCCTTCTTTTAGATAAATGGAAGACTCTCTCCCATGCTATCCTTTTGGTAAAACCCATCACTTCAGCTTCTAATGAAGGCCCATTGTTCATGTCGTCCAATACAAAACATGTCCTAACAACAGAAAATTTGTTAGTTTTTGTTGTCTTGTCTAATGGCAAAGAATTTTTGGAAAGTGAACCAAGTGCAGAACCCAGTTTGAATCTTCATGAAGTTGCATCTTCTCGATCAACATGATTATTTGCTGGTTAATATTCATCTTGAAGTGAGGAAGATTGCATCTTAAATTGACCAACAACCCTATATGCTTGCTTCTTGTCAAGAATTATTGCATCATTGGCAAAATGATGTCAAACCAGTTACCTAGTCCTTGGTCCCAACCACTTCTAACTTGTTGAGTACACTAGACATTCTTGCTTTTGGTAATGTTTCCAAAACCTGAGATATCGCTGAGAAGCTGTCTGAAATTCTTATATTACCAAAAGCTTTAAAAGGTTGGATCATTGAATGATCTTGAATTGTATGGCACAGTGGCATAGGCCCTTGAGCCACCCCACTGAACTTATAGAGTCTTGAATATTTTTGACCAAAGGATTTGCGACTACCGGCTTTTAGTTTTGCCAAAGTAATGTCATATGGACTTGGTCTGAGACTGCAACATGCCTGTGGTCAAGTTAAAATATCCACGTGTATGATCTTGAAATCGCCTTTGGTCAATCTTGTAGATAGAGGTCCAGTGGTTTAGGTTGCCTTACGTCTGAGCCAATCTTTAGTTCAGTTTCCAATTGAGGGGTTTATTCCCCCTTCGGTTGAGTGCTACTCATGAACCATAGCGATCCAACATAAAGATTTTTTCATCGACTTGGTTTTTTTTTTTTTTTTATTGGTTCTCTCCAATAAGAATGCTACTGGCTGGGCTCTTTTACTAAAGTGCGACACATGGACTTTGCAATGAATATTGAAAAATAAGCAAACGGAATCTGTCCATTGAAAGTTCTTGTTTGGTTCAGCTTCAATTTTGCACAATCGGAGCTTACCAATTTTCTTCGAAATCCTCATTCGTATCCGATTTTTATGTGACACGGTGGCTGTCCAAGCTCTTTTTACTTTGCTTTTGTCCATAAAAACTATCGAGCCTCCTCTTTGTGCCTGCTAAACTCTTTTTGGATCCCATCCATCTCTATGTGCAAGTGCAAATATATGATTGAAATGCTGATATGTGACCGTGGAAATAGAGACTAGGCGGTTCTACCTATCGCAAATTGTTTTTTCCTATTGTCTCGACTCTTTTCTCTTGAAATCTTCGACCTTTTTCTTCTTCTTCTTTTTCCCACTTCGCCATGTTGTTGTTACATTTAGGTCCCCCAATAATAGGCGAGAAGAAATTGCCCTGCCGTCTAGACATTGTTGTGGAATAGGAAACAGTTATTCGTGAAATCCTCATGTTATACTGCATCAATTTCTATGGCGGATGGTTTTTTTTTCCTAGTCAGATGGGTGGTTCATGCTTCTGCACTTACAGATTCTTCATGTCCCTCTCTTGTTGCTGTTTGTCTTGATCATTTTTGCTTTTTGGTAATAATCACTCTACTTAAATTGTTTCACTGGCACAGCCCAAAATTAGCTTAAATGCTTTGACAGAATGGATTTCTATAATTTTCCCAATTGATATATGTCATGGCTATAACTATCACTTGGAGGGAGGTGAATAGGTGATTATGTGAAAATGAAAGAATTTAAATAAATATTGCAGCGAGACAACTTTTGATAAAGTGGTTGGATCTTACTAGTGTACAATTCTAACACAATTAATAAAAGAGTAAAGGATAGAGAATTGCACACAAAAGTTTATAGTGATTTGGCTTTTGCAAGCTTACGTCCACTCTCCCGTGCTACTTGGCTAGAATTTACTAATAAGAACTGATAAGAGATTACAAGTCATGAGCTGTAAGTACTCAAGTTTGTATGAACAACTCCTCACACTTTTAACCTCTAAAGGGTTATATAGTATCGCTCAGCAAAGACGAATATATGAGATCACAAAAACACTCTTTAGACTCTTGGAATTAAAATTTTCAAATCTCGTGAATGCAAATTATTTTCCTTCAGCTTCGAAACCTCCTCTTATACTCCTCCTAGTCCACGTCGTTGACCATTGGACGTATCTCGAGGAGGACTTATCCGATTGATCTACTTGTTGGCCTGGATCTATTTGAGAAGATATGATGGCTTCAGGATTGCCACGGTTGATGCTTCCCATAATTTATGCCGCCCTTACAACAATTCAGGTTTTCAAAAAGTTGAGTGTTTAAGAATGGAAAAAATGTTTCACCTTTAGAAAGAAATTCTAGGAAAGTTGAGTCTTTGAAAGATATTAGCAAGACTTTTCTTTTAAAACTCTTTATAAGTACTCTTCATAAGTCTAGTAGGATATCCAACCAATCGCCACTAGCTGTTGCACAAAGATATTTGACTCATTCCTAGCCGTTTGACAAAATGTATAAGGAACGAAGTAATTAAGTCATGACTCCGGTTTTGATTGATAATGTCTGATCACATCCCATCAGACTTTTCACCTGAGAATACTTTTTATCATAAACAAAATCTCTAAGTTTTGTCAATCATCGAAACCACTTAGGGAATATTTTCTTAACAATTTCCCCATTTTTTGATGATGACAAAACTTGCATGAGTAGAACTTTAGAAAGATATTATGAAATTTAAATAACTCTTGAAAAGGCTAGTTTTAAAAAATGAGGCATAGTCAAACTATAAGAATTTTTGCGTCGAAAGACTTTTAATGAAATTCTTATGGATAATACTCTAAATCAAAAGATACGGGGTAAGAAAAATTTAACCAACCCCCTTAGCTTTTGCGATGCTCAAAGTCTTTAGGATCCCGCAGAGAAAGTATTAGTGAAATTTGCAACCTTAGTTCTATTGATCCACCTTCTCTCCCTTTTTGTCAACAATAAAAAAGATACTAGATAAAGCATAATATTACAAGCAACTCATAGGACAAAGGTTAGTCCAACAAGTGCAAACATCAATCCGCAAACATTATAGACTAAATAACAAAAACAATCCAAACGTCGAAAAATAATGCAAGCACAGAAGATTATTTGGAGGAGGATGGCTGGGTTGGATTAGTGTCTGGAATGGGAGCTAGAGTAGGAGCTCGAGTGGGAGCTAGAGAAGAAACTCTGTGTTCTGGTGGCAGTTAAACAATAACATAATATTGCATATGATCCAAGGTACGCTCCATGTTTGTCATTTTGGTGTCCAATGCTTCGACTGGGTTTTGAGAAATACAGTTAAGTTCTTCAGTTCTTTTTCCATCTTATCCTTATGCTCCATCATTATGAGTAAAGTCCGTAGAAATAGCCTGTCTTCAGAGCTATCAATAATAGGAA
Organism: Eucalyptus leucophloia subsp. euroa; assembly: GCA_017140325.1. Lineage (NCBI taxonomy): Eukaryota > Viridiplantae > Streptophyta > Magnoliopsida > Myrtales > Myrtaceae > Eucalyptus > Eucalyptus leucophloia. Next base: position 34,868,845 of record CM029473.1, read on the forward strand.
TTCTTGATGGGTCAATTTCTACCCCAAGTTTCATCGCCATATCAATGTCCTATTGCCCATGTGTAACAACATTAGACTCTCCCTCAATATTTGCAATTCATTTCCGTCCTACACAACTAGGTTAGAAGAATGAGTAGGATTAGTAATTTGCTCACCAGTGATGCCATGAATTGCAGCAGTAGGGACTACTTCAACAGTAGATTTAGGAATTTGAAGAGTTGCCACACAAACTTTCTCAGTATCTGAAACATCATGAAGAGCACCAATCATGTCAGTAATTTCAATAGGAATGAAAACAAGGTCAGCAACGGGAGTATCAACAGTAGCTTCTGGAGCCAGAGGAGTGTCTTGGTGAATGTCTAGAGTGACAGGTACTTCTTGATTTCCTTGAGCTTTTCAGCACTAGCAATTACTCCTTGATCGATAGAAGTTTCTTTGTCAGCATCATTAGGAAACTTAATAGGAATGTTTTCAGGAAGAGGTTCCACAAGGTCTTCTGCACGACCAAGCTCCCCCTGAGTATATGTTATAACTTGAGAGAAATAAGCTTCAAAGCACGTATATGCGAGGTAGAATCCTATTGTCCAATAATGATTTGCTTTGGAACTAGTTTCTGATGCTTAGTCTTGGTCTTGTCCAAGGTAAGCTCATGATGTTCATCAATATTGCCAGCACTTTCTGGATCATGAGTGAGATTAACATCCACCATACTAGCCTGATCATCAATTTGTCTAAGTCCATCCTCAGCATCATTTTGATGTTGTTCTGCAGTAGTGACATTCTTCGTCTGATCTGCAGCCACTCTTGTTCCTGTTTCTCCTTCAGCTTCATTTTCTTCTTCAACATCATCATCAGTATCAAGTTGATATGCATTGATAATATCATCTAAATCAACTGTGTCTTCTTTAGACTTAGTTTGCATTTTTGCATTAAGCCTTTGTAGGAAGGTTTGAGAGCTACGTCTCTGTTTAGCAATCCTTCGTCTCTTGGTGGGGCGATCAATTGGATTTGGTACAATTTCATCTACATCAACTTTCAAAAGTCTACCTTTTGTATTCTTCCAACCTTCGTGGTATGTCGAAACTCATCTTCCGCATCATTTGCTCATCTATCTTCAGCAGAGATAATTGAAATTTGCTCAACTTTCTACGGATCTCAATGTCCAATTCACAAAAAATTTTCGTGATCAAAGAACCATTGGGCAATTGCCCCTTGTTTTTCAAGACAGTTCTATACATGTGTAGAATAATAAGATGAGCAATTGAAAATGAACGATCATTTAAGATGGCCCACATCAACTTGGCTTCATATCACGAAATATCAATTATGGAAGATCCCTTTGGTTGGAAGCAATTAATAATAATCTTATGAAGTACAATCTATCTTAAGAGAAACAACTAATGAGAGACATGAGATTTGTCATCTTTGGTAAAGTTAGGAATACCAGAGAGTTGTCTCTATGCAACATCAGGTTCAATGTCTATAAGCTTGAATTCGGAAAATCTGACCCCCAACAATTTGCTAGATCCCATGCTTGAATCAGATATGATTTGTCAAACACTTTAAACTTAATAGTATCTACTGAGTAAAATGAAAGCGTTAAATAAAAATAAGCAGTCAGAGTAGAGTATGTAGGATATTCAGCGACACACAAAGCAGTGAGTGGTCAATCGTCAAAGAACTACTTAAGATGAATACCACTATACTCGAAAAAAGTCAAAATCGACCGTTCTCTATTTAATAACTCTTTTATTCATCAGATATTCGAAGTATTGTTGTTGCGCTTCAAATTTGATTAGTTTATCTGCACGATCGTCATCCATCTTATGCTTAATGATTCTCCTCCTGAAACTTGCATAAAGCTTTTCATCATTAACCTCTCTTCGTCCATCATCATCAGTCATTTTTACTACAGAAAGATAAGACTCTAGGATCTAATTGAAATCTTGCGCCTATGCATCCACTAAAAACGATATTAGGTCTTAAAGTAGTGAGATAAAGCAAAGAGCCAATCGTGCTCCAGTATAGTTTCTAATCAACTTTTTTTTTTTTTTTACATTTTCACCTTTGTCGAGCTTTGAAGAAGAAGACATAAGGGTTTCCACTATTGTCGAATTTTCTAAGTGAAATTTCTTCACAAGCTCTTTGACATATTTTTCTTGGAAAATAAAGGTTCCTTCTTCTGTCTGCTTGATTTGCATAAAGCTTTTCTTCTGTTTGCTTGAAATATGTTCAATCTATTACGAAGCAATACATTTTACCTCCTAAATTTTGCATTTTTGTAGGACTGAAGATGTCCATATGAAGAAGCTGGAAAGCTCTGTTAGTACTAACGGAATTAATGGGTTTGAAAGAACTCCTTACTTGTTTACCTAGGGCACAAAATTGAATAGATTTAAGATCTTTCAAACTTAAGATCCGGTAATCCTCGTACCAATTTCTTCAAGGAGAGTTTCAACATTTGCTTGGTGCTTATGTATCTAAGCTTCCTGTGCTAGAGATCTACTTCGTCCTTGATGGAGATTAGACACTGAACGTCATCAGTAGTTGTATCTAGTAAATAGATATTTCCATGTCTTCTTCTAGTAAATGACTATTTCAGATATTTACTCGTGCTTGAGCATTTGTTTTCTTAAAAACAGATTTTGTAACCAGCGTCACATAACTGGTTGATACTGATGAGATTATAGTTCAGACCTTTGAAAGGGATATATCTCTTATAGTCAGATTTCCAATCTTAACAGTTCTTTTGCCGATGATCTTTCATTTGTTGTTCCCTCCAAAGGAAACACTTCCACCATTGAATCTTGAGAGTTCAATAAACTTGCTTGGATCACCGGTTATATGTCTTGAGCAGCTACTATCGAGGTAACATTTGTTTCTTTTTTTCTTTGGTACCTACAAAGATTAAAACAAATTCAAGTCTTTTTTGGTACCCAGATTTGTTTGGATCCTCTTTGGTTAGAATGATTGGCCATGCTTAGAAAGTTTCTTCGAATCGGCTTCCAACCTTTGGAATAGTCATTTTCATAATGATCATGGTTGTCACAGATTGAACATTTAAGAAGGTTTTGACCACCAAGTTTTACAAACTATTTTCTAAAATGACTTTCATAGAAAACTCTCAGAGGCTTTTGCCTTTTCCTTTCTTTGTGAATTGGAAAATAATTTTCTAAATTCTTTTTGTTGTTGCATCCAAGTCCTGATTTGTTGTAGTATGGATTTCCTAAGCACGGCCTTGTAATCAATAAGTAGTTCTTCTCTATAATTAGATACTTCAATAGGAATATCAAAATATCTTACCTCAAATTCTTCTTCAAAATTAGATTTTGTCATGAGATAGATATTCACATATTCTTCATTGCTTTCTTCCCACTCAGCGTGTTGAAACCTAAATTTTGGCGAGCCGGTCATTTATTTATTGCATAGAAAATTAGGGGTAATTTTATCTCTAAAAACATATTAATTGCATAGCATATAAATTTAGATGCATTTTTTAGGACTGGTGGTGGAGGGGTGTGAATTAATATTTCTGAGCTCTAGCTTGGCAGGCCGAATTAGGCCCGCGAAAGGAGTAAATTAGCCCAAGCCCGGTTTTTTTTTTTCTCGTGGGAAATTGAGATTTGATGCAATATTATGGTGATTTTTTACATTTAAAAAAATCATATTGCAATCTTATCTTTAGTCTTTTGGTGGTAAAATCGTTGAGAATATTAATGAGGATAAGGAATAATCTAAAATACTTTGTTGCGGATAGAGATTTCGAAAGATTTTAGAGTTGGATAATGAAGATTTATCTTGAGTGAATTATCTGGAAAATCTTCACAAAAAATTTTAGATTATCTCCAATTGCTGAGTCAATATATGAAATCTTCGTTGGTAGAATAGATTGATTTGTTCCTGCTCTATAAAAGGGAACAAAAAGGAAATTCTCTAGAGGGGAAAAAAGTGAAAGTCTCCTGCAGAGTACACAGGGGGCAGAGGAAGAGTGACGAGAGAGAGAGAGAGAGAGAGAGGAGAAAAGGTCAAAGTAAAAGGCAGAGAGGTGAGGGGACGTTTACTGTTCATCGTCTCCCTCACACTCGCCGACTCCGCTTTGCCCTTCATCTGCCAGACCTGATTCCACCTTCTAGGCCAGCAGCCACCTCCGAGTCGCCGACCGCCACTCCTCTGCCGGCGCCGCCGCTTCCCGATCCGCTCAGACCCTCCGCCCAGATCTGCTCAAGCACCAGTGGCACCGCCCTCCACCCGCAGCCGCGAGGCCACCGAGCCACACCGGTCGCCCCACCAGCACCGCCTCACACCGGTGACCCTCAACCCCACAGCACGCCGCTCGGGCGCCGCACCTCGCATCCTGCTTGCTCGGTTGCCGGACCCCCTCAGCCTCCGCCTACGCCCCTGTTCAGAGCTTGATCTGCTACACCAGAACGCTGGTCTCGCCCCCAACTCATCTGCAATATGTGGCTTAGCAATCCTGAGCCAGCCCGCCCCCGTCGCTTGAGTCGAGCCCACTCACAGCCCGACGCCAATTCTCTGCCACAGCCTGACGCCGATCCTTTGCCCGAGCCCAAGCCCGAGCCCGAGCGAGGCTGCCTGCTACTGCTCCTCGCGACGCCACCGCTCGCCACCGATCAGCCCGTTGCTGGTCTTTGCCGAAGCTCTGAATGCCGGCGACCCAACCCCTGGTGATCCACCGAAGCCGCTCAGCCATGGGTGAAGAAAGCAAGAAAAGAAAAACAAAAAAGAAAAGAAAAGGAAATTAGGTAGTTTTATTTTATTTTTCTATTAACTTTATTTTATTTATTTCTTTTAAGTTTAGTTGTTATTGTGAAAATTTGAAGTGATCTTCATTTCATGAATTTTGTAGGCATTATCCACAGGGTCTTCCTCATAATTATTGTAATTACTAATTTGATCCGTAAGATGTCGGATCATTTTTTTAATTATATTAATTTTTGGGGTTTGTTGATAGTATTTTAAGTGTTGAATCAATATAATTATTAATTTGATCCGTAAGAATTCGGATCAGAATTTTAGTTATTTTGAACTCTTTGTGGTGATAATTAGAGTTAGGATAATCGTTAATTTGACTGTGAGAAACATGTTATTTTTTCAATTATTTTAATCCTTTATTTGATTGAATGTCCTGGTTAGTTAAAATGCAATGTTTATTTGATTATTGCTTGTTTTGGAAAACCACTAAAAAATATCCAAAAAAATATTTGAATTAGGATTCAGTTTGTTTTGAAATATTTCTTGTTATCTTGCATATCTAGAATAGGGATTTTATTCCGAATTTAGAAAAATATAAAAAAAAAAATGCATTCATTTAGGTTGTTAGTTTGTTATTTGGATTGCATGTTTAATTATGCATTAATCTTAATTTCGAATTTTCATAAAGAAAATCACAAAAAATTCATTGAGCATATTAGGTTAGAATGGCATGTTTCATTTTAAATTTAGATCATCTTTTTAGATAAATTGCATGTTAGATTAAGATAATATCTTAGTTTAAATTAGGATTTAATGTGACTTAATCCTTAGTTTAAATTAGATAGAATTTTAATCTAGCTAGGTCATTTTTGCATTTTTAAAAATAGAAATGTCAAATATATGTCATTTAATTTTTATTAGGTTCATTTAATTAGAACTTTCTCGTCATTAGACTAAGTCATTTTAGTTAAAGTAATTTTGTATGTCATTGCATCGCATTACCTGTCATTAGAATTAGGTCATTTGGTTGCATATTTAATTGTTGCATTTCTTTAATTTCAAATTTCATGGAAAATATAAAAGAATTAGAATGAATTCATTTCATGCTTTAGGATAGATTGCATGCTTATTTATGACGTACAATTTTGGTCATGTTATTATATCATTTCATGTTAGAATAGTGACATGCATTGCATAAGTCATGATTTTCATTAAATAAATGAAAAAAAAAAATTAAAATTGCGTGTTAATTAGAAATCATATCTAGGATTATTGATGTGAATTCGGATTTAACAATGCAGATGCTTTCGTTGCTTCGAAGTATGTTTTGCATTATTTAATTGCTTTCTTAAGTGTTAAATTGGTGGTATGCGCACATGTATGATCACCTCACATGTTAGGAAGTTAAATTAAAATCAATTGAATTGCCAAACATTTTTTTTGAAAATGAAATAGAAAGGTACCGAAATGGCACTAGGATAGTCTGGTGTAACCAAGTCCCTGAACTCATAAATCTCTAGTTCGTAGGAGTAAAGTAAATCTCTCGTTAATTTACTTGGGTTTCTAATCGACCCACCAAAAATAGATTAGTGGCAACTCCTAATTGAAAATCATTTGCATGTTAAGAATTCAAACCTAAGTCGCGAATTGGTATGGGCTTGGGAGAACCTGAGCTAAGCTTAAAGACTTAGTAATCCATTAACCTAGTTTTAGGTGGTGAACCCAAAAAATTGGGTCGCGACAGCTTGGCGACTCCACCGGGGAGATGTGTGTTAAGACACTTAGTGGACTTAGGCCAATTTTTCTTTTTCTTTTAAAAAAATATTTTTATTTGGCAGCGAGGATCTCAGGTACGTCCCTAACATTCCTGGTGTTAAATGTTCTTACAGATGGGAGGTATAAGGGAGTAGTTTTTGCTAACCCCTGTCTTGCAGGCTATGAAGCACGGACACGTTGTCCATGCTTCCGTGTCGTGTCCGACACGTGTCGGAGCTTGTCGGACACGTTGACACGCTCGGACACGGCCAGACACGCGGTCAACGCGTGTCAAATTTTCCGACACGCGGTCAACTTTTTTCGACACGCGTGTCGACTCGTGTCCGGAAGATTGATGGGGGTGGAGGCGAGGAGGGCGAGGGAGCAGAGGCAACGAGCGCCGGCGAGACGAAGCCACGAACGGACCACCGCGACGACAAGAGACGGCTAGAGAAAGAGCCAAATAGAGAGAAAGAAGAGAGAAAGCAAACTCCTGCCGGCGAGACGCAACCATGAACGGACCACCGGGACGGCGAGAGATGGCCAAAGAGAGCGGCGAGGGCTGCCACTGTTGCGATGGATCGGCGACGAGAGGAAGAGGAGAGGAGGGAAGGGGTCGTGCGACGAGCGGCAAGGAGGAATCAGCGGCTCGCTAGGGTTTTCATAAACAAACCCAAAAAAATAAGAAGGAGATCTGATGGCGTAGAAACCCAAAAAAATAAGGAGATATGATGGCGTGAGGGGAGGAGAAGTGACAGCTTACGTGTCACTGTCAAGTGGTGGAAGGAGGGAAAAAGTGAAAAAACTTGGGGTGAAGGGAAAAGGACAAACGAAAGAAGGGGTGAATTTTGGGGATTGTTTTTTTAACCAAAAAATTAAATAAATGAAATTAAAAAATAATTTCAAAAAATAAAAGTATTGAATTTTAAATAATGATAAATTTTGATTATGGTAGAAATTTATAAATTTATTTAAATAAATTGATTCTAATTTCTTATTAATTAATAGTTTCATCGATAACTTTTATTAAAATTAAAAAAATGCTCCTCATTAACTATAAATATATCTTTTGAATTTCAAATGAATTGATTTGTTAATATTATTAGTGTAAATTTATTATAGGCTCTTTTTTAATTAATTATTTATTTATGAATTTGAATCAAATTAATTAAAAATAAAATATTTATTTTATATACAACGTGTCGCAACGTGTCGGAATTCTCTACTTTTTAGAAATGACATGTCAACGTATCGTGTCGTGTCGCGTGTCGATGCTACATAGCTTGCAGGTTGGAGTAGGGATGAATGTTTGAATTAAAACTATAGAAGTGTTGCTTGTATTTAAACTGTTGTGCATGTTTTATTGTTTTTAGCACTACATTATTGCACACACAACCTACAGTCGGACTGGGCTGCGATAGGATTTCTAGGATGGTGTTGAGAAGGATACTTCCTCCAAAGTGAGACTGCTATGTAGAGGTTGACCTTCTCTTCCCCGAAATTTTTTTCATGGTGTCAAATGTGTTTGTCCATATCCGCGAGACTGCGTGATTATTAGGTATTCCATTCGACTGAGCCGGGGTTAGGGGGACCTAACACGTTAATGCGAGACTGCAACGGTCAGATCATCCTCTTAGCTCCACCTTGTTAAGCCATCTAGACAGAAATGGAGCCTCACTTTTCATGCATGTGCCTATGTGGTTGCCATCCCTTTTGGTGAAAGTAAGTTGTCTAAAGTCTCACTTTGCAATTTATTTACTTTATTGCATTTTTTCCATCCATGACAATTTAGGTCGATCATTGATTTAATTCCTTTGTCAATTAGGAATGAAATGAGAGAATTGCCATGTAATTAATCATTTGGAAAATAAAAAAATTGGAAATTTGTTTTCAATTTATGTCTTGGCTTTTCCTAGTTCATGTTTAGGAAATTTCGTCCCTACTAGGGCGTCCCATGTCTTTATTTTCCTACTCCATTTTTAGGAAATCCCTTTCACTGTGGACTTTTATTGACTAAAAATAAATTGTTGTCATGGACTAGCTCTCTATTTACACTCCATGCTTACATGTTCCCATTTATTTAAAATCAGGTGATTATGAAGCGATCTCGCTCACCCATTCGTACACGGTTGAGAGCTAAAATGGCGGATCGAAACGACGTGCTGGACCGTATCATCGACAATATAAATAAGCAAATTGCACACCTCCAAAGTCAAGTCGGTGAACTGTCTGCTACTGTGGCTTTTCTCATTAAGCAAAAGGGCTGTGATGACATAGATACTTTATCTTCAGTGAGAATCTGCAACTCGAAGAAGAGAGCTAAGAGAACTTTTAAATCGTCTCATTTTCCTGAGGTAGCTAAATTTGATGCCACCATGAAGAGACTAGTGACATATCTAGAAGGAAGAATCTCTTACCTGAAGGGTTCGCATCACACGATCAATGAGGGTGAAGAACTCAAGCATACATGATTCATGGTTCTAAGTAGTTCACTTTCTTTGTTTAATTAGGGGCATGCTCGGTTGCACCTTCCCCTGCGTGGGAATTCTTATTGCTTTTTAGGAATTGTTTTCGCTTTCTAGGAATCGTTTTTGATGTTTTCTCTTTTTAGGGGTTAGGAATCACAATTTCCATTCCAATAATGTGATTCATTTGATTATATTCAATGAAATTACAATTTTATTTCAAATTTTGAGGACATGACGGGGCACTCCAAACCAGTCCAATGACGATATCCAACCATGAAAGAAACTATCATCCATGGAGGAATCCTGAGGGCTAGACTTTTTCATGCTTCCTCCCGAAAACTTTTTCGAAAACAAAAAGCATTTCATTGTCAAAAAAAATTCCCAAAGCTTGTAGCAGATTAAATCTGTTTGTTTGTCTGACTCATTTACTTCTTGTCTCAAAGCATAATTCCATCACTTGTTATGACAAGGGACATCTGAAAATAGCGTATCAAGTTTCAATGATCATAAACTTGACTTGTGATCAACGGGCTTAGAGTGCACTTGTAGTGAAAAAACAGATTTGGGGCAAGTAAAAGAGGACCATCATTCCCTGGTGGAAGAGTTGACAAATTGGGAGGCATGACAGGTTTTGGTAGTGACCCGATTGGGATAAAGTCTCAACCCAAGCCAAAATAGATGTGCAATTTGAATTTACTTTGATGTTGTATAGTATCATACTGATACATGTTCTCTTGTGTAGGGGCAAAAGTGGATTTTCAGTCTTGAGTGATAGGGACAATCCAAAGACACAACTGCTAGGCAATTCCCATTGTAGAGGAATCCTTAAATGAATGCTTAAAACCATTTTGCAGTATAAAAAACTGTTTGAAGTTGACATGCTTAAAGCTGTTGAGTTCTTTTTAAAAAAGGGTTTTGCATGATGACTCTTACATGTTTTATCCACCAATTCCACTAAAGAACATCAAGATGGACTAATTTAATGAATGACGTGGAATTGATTGAGCATACTAAATGAGACGAGTCGGGATGATGAAAGGCAAACCCTATCCTATACACAATCTCATATTCATACACTTGTGAGATGAGTGTAGGAAGGTTCATATCCATAAGGTAAAGAGTTCTCTCGCAAGAGGTACAGCAACCGAAATGATGAGAGGCAATTCATTTTTCTATCTCAAATACTGTAGGTGATCCATTGCCTAACCCCTTTGAGCCCATACACTTATGGATATTCTTTTCAAACCCCTGTCAAGAACAACCCCACATTGGGGCAATTGGGAGGTAAAATGGCATCATGAGGTGAGGAAAATGAATTGAAATTTTCTTGCTCTCACTTGCATCAATCTTCAAGTCATGCTATTACATTGAATTCATGTGTTAATTTAAGTGCCTTAGGATTAGGGGTGTGCATGGTCCGAGCGGCGGTTCCCAACCGAGAACCGAGAAACAATTTTCCGCGGCTGTGGCGGGTGGCGGCTGATGCGAGGGGGCGAATAGCAGTGGCGGAGGAGCAACGGTGGCGTCAACGCTCAAGGAGGAATCGAAATGTTAATAGGATTAGGAGGAACCGAGGAAGAGACAAAGAGAGAGAGAGAACCGAAGACGAAGGGAGTGTGGAGATGAGATCTAATCTAGGGTTTCTTTTAGTAATTTTTTTTTAATATTAAAAAGGTTCCGGTTCGGTGGACGGATCCGCCCATGGAACCGAGAACCGGACCGGTACCCACTGGTTTCAAAAAATTAGAACCGGGAATCGACCAGTTCCCTCAAGAACCACCGGTTCCGGGTGGTTCTGGTCCGATTCTGGGCGGTTCCCAGGTATTTTGCACACCCCTACTTAGGATGACGAAGAGCATTTCTTTCTCTATCATATACACTTATATCCTTTGCATAACCCACTTGAGCCTGCAATTCCATTTCTTTAAACCTAGTTGGTGATCATCCCCCACACTAGGGCAAGGCAAAAGGCAGATGAGGACCTTTGAAAGTTCAAGTGTCATTCAAAGTAAGAATTGAATTCAAAATAAAACTAAGGGGCATGAAAAAGTAGTATGCTTGATAAAAGCAAGGCCAATGTCCATGAAAAAAGAAAGTGAAGAAAAAATGCATGAGAACTAGGGGCATGAAAAGGCGGTGTGCCTGGTAAAAGCAAGGCCAATGCCCGTAGATGAAAAAAAAAAAAGAGTCAAGATAGGTGACTGTCAATTACCAGAATTGAATCCCAATGGAGCAATACCCAAAGAACTCAAATGCCAAGTTTCTACAATCAATGGTGGACTTCATGAAGATAATCCCCGATGATGAAAAAGAAAAATGGTGGCAATGCCAAGATGATCATCAACTCTCACATTTTACACACATTTTGAGCCTAATGATCCTTTCATTTCTCAATCCATGAACCCAACCTACGTTACGTCCCTTATAAAGTCTCTTCAAATTAAAGCCTTTGAATTAACGTAGGAGTTCATATGTTTATAAGCATCGCTCGAAGAAGTGTGAGCATGATTATTTCTTTTTCATTTTGCAGGGTTCTTGACTTGTAAAACTAAAGATGATTACAGGACTATTCATTCAATAGCCTTGACTCAAAGAGTCCTTTTGTTAAGCTGTTGACCAAGCCCACATTATGGTCCTTATTAAAGACCTCTCAGATTGGTAAGATCGTACAGCTTGCGAGAATACCTGGACTCTTGTTGGTATGATGATAGTGAGATAGAGTGATTCTCATAAAATAACCTCTAAATGAGAGTGAGTGAAAGTCCTTTCTAATTGAAGATCCCTCATTTGGTATTATTAGGAAATCCATGTCATGAGTGAAGATTGTCTTGAATGATAATTCTCTCCAGTGGAAATTTAGGTGATGCAAAGGTCATTATGCATGAACCTCGATTGAGTTGATGAAAACCTCATTGAATTTAGAAATGTGCATTCTAAAGTAGCTTGAATTGTCTATCTCTTTGATGAATGCATATCAGTTTTTGCTCTAAATCATGTCTGACAGGTAATTCAAGTTCCTTGCAGAATGTTTCATGATATTAGGAGATGAGAAACCTCCACCAAGAGGTGAAAGACCTCCACAGGATATCTAAATTCTAAAAGACATATCCCCAAGAATTAGAGATATCACCAGGTAAGTATATTTCTACCATACTCTAAAATACTTGTTATTGTGCAGGTATTCTCTCTCAAGTGCATCGACACTTGACTTGGTCAAGCTGTCTAGTTATATCGACTAGTGTGCTTTCGTAGCCTAGAGTCATTTTCATCGACTCAGCGTGCTTCCGTAACCCGATGTCCCTTTCTTGACCTGGCGTGCTTTCATAGTCTAGTGTCCCTTTTAATAGACTCGGCGTGCTTCCGTAGCCCGATGTCGCCTTTAATAGACCTGGTGTGCTTCCGTAGCCCGGATTTTTTGACCTGGCGTGCTTTTTGTAACCCAGAGTCCCTTTTAATCGACACTCGACTGAGTCGTCCCCCAAAGATTTTCCTCCAGATTCAATCTGATTAAGGCGACCGAATAATGGTACGGGTCCTAGACAAAACCTATGTCCCTATTTAGGCGACCGTAGAATGGTACGGGTCCTGGAAGGTAAATCCCCATTTAGGCAACCATAGAATGGTACGGGTCCTAGGCAAAACCTATTTCCCTATTCAGGCGACCGTAGAATGGTACGGGTCCTAGAAGATAAATCCCCGTTTAGGCGACCGTAGAATAGTACGGGTCCTAGACAAAACCTATTTCCCTATTCAGGCAACCGTAGAATGGTATGGGTCCTGAAAGGTAAATCCCCATTTAGGCAACCGTAGAATGGTACGGGTCCTAGACACTATCAAACACTGTCATACTGCGCGACCGTAGAATGGTATGAGTCCTGGGAAAGCAATCTCTTTACAAAGCCATGTTACTATTCTGGGCGACCGTAGAATGGTAGGGGTCCTAGATATGTAACACCAATTACCTTGGATCACTCTACCCTCTTTGAAGGTAAGATATTCCAGGTAAGTTTTTCCAAAAATTAGACATCTCAGTATGGATCTGGATGTCTCCATTCTTTTCGTTGAACATTTCACTCTGGATGTTAATGTTCTTCAATATACCTAGTTTGGATCTAGGTATTTCAAGTTCAAAAATCTTGATATCTCAGTCTGGACCTGGATGTCTCGATTATTTTCATTCAAACATTTCACTCTGGATGTGGATCTTTGTCAATCCTTCTCATTATACCTTAGTTTGGATCTAGGTATCTCGAGCACAAAATCTTGACATCACAGTCTGGATCTAGATGTCTTAATTCTTTTCGTTAAACATTTCACTTTGTATGTGATTGTTTTTCGAGCTTCTTCGTTATACCTTAATCTGGATCTAGGTATTTCGAGTTTTAAAAAAATCTTGATATCTCAGTTTGGATCTGGATGTCTCAATCTATAACTTGTTACGCTTCTCAAGGAACCTGAGTGAGAGTTGGGTACTTGTAGAGTAAATAGGGATTTATCATGTACCTCAAGATGCTTTACCGCATTAACTGGTAAGTAATTGTAAGTACGTTCTTTCCTTTGACATCATGCATTTGCATTAGCATTTCCATGCACCATATGAATTGCATTTAAAAAAAAAGATCATTCAGTGCGTGTGCGTGATTAAAATTTAGGTCTCAATTTGTCTTTGAAGGCAACCTCTACGAGCTAACCTTCAAAGATGGGCAGCTGTTGACACCTAAATTTTGGCGAGCCGGTCATTTATTTATTGCATAGAAAATTAGGGGTAATTTTATCTCTGAAAAAATATTAATATCATAGCATATAAATTTAGATGCATTTTTTAAGACTGGTGGTGGAGGGGTGTGAATTAATATTTCTGAGCTCTAGCTTGGCAGGTCGGATTAGGCCCACGAAAGGAGTAAATTAGCCCAAGCCCTTTTTTTTTTTAAATTAATCATCTCGTGGGAAATTGAGATTTGATGCAATATTACGGTGATTTTTGACATTTTAAAAAAATCATATTGCAATCTTATCTTTAGTCTTTTGGTGGTAAAATTGTTGGGAATATTAAGGAGGATAAGGAATAATCTAAAATACTTTGTTGCAGATAGAGATTTTGAAAGATTTTAGAGTTAGATAATGGAGCTTTATCTTGAGTGAATTATCTGGAAAATCTTCACAAAAAATTTTAGATTATCTTCAATCGCTGAGTCAATATATGAAATCTTCGTTGATAGAATAGATTAATTTGTTCTTGCTCTATAAAAGGGAACAAAAAGGAAATTCTCTAGAGGGGAAAAAAGTGAAAGTCTCCTGTAGAGTACACAGGGGGCAGAGGAAGAGTGACGTGAGAGAGAGAGAGAGAGAGAGAGAGAGAGAGAGAGAGAGGAGAAAAGGTAAAAGTAAAAGGCAGAGAGGTGAGGGGACGTTTATTGTTCATCGTCTCCCTCACACTCGCTGCCTCCGCTTTGCCCTTCATCCGCGAGACTTGATTCCACCTTTTGGGCCACCAGCCACCTTCAAGTCACCGATCGCCGCTTCTCTGCGCCGGCGCCGCCGCTTCCCAATCCGCTCGAGACCCTCCGCCTAAATCTGCTCGAGCACCAGCGGCACCGCCCTCCTCCCGTAGCCGTGAAGCCACCGAGCTGCACCGGTCGCCCCCACCAGCACTGCCTCACACCGGTGACCCTCGACCCCACAGCACGCCGCTCGGGCCTCCGCCTCAGCAGCTCGCCTTCGCAACACCTCGCATCCTGCTTGCTCGGTTGCCAGACCCCCTCAGCCTCCACCTACGCCCCTGCTCAAAGCCTGATCTGCTACACCGGAATGTTGGTCTCGCCCCCGACTCATCTGCAACCTGCGGCTCAGCAATCCTGAACCGACCCGCCCTCGTCGCTTGAGTCGAGCACACTCACAGCCCAATGCCAATTCTCTCGCCACAGCCCGACGCCGATCCTCCGCCCGAGCCCGATCCCGAGCGAGGCTGCTCGTCTTGCTCCTCACGACACCACCGTTCGCCGCCGATCGCTCGTTGCTGGTCTTTGCCGGAGCTCGAACGTCGGCGACCCAACCCCTAGTGATCCACCGAAGCTGCTCAGTTGTGGGTGAAGAAAGCAAGAAAAGAAAAACAAAAAAGAAAAGAAAAGGAAATTAGGTAGTTTTATTTTCTTTTTCTATTAACTTTATTTTATTTATTTCTTTTAAGTTTAGTTGTTATTGTGAAAATTTGAAGTGATCTTCATTTCATGAATTTTGTAGGCATTATCCGCAAGGTCTTCCCCATAATTATTGTAATTACTAATTTGATCCGTAAGATGTCGAATCATTTTTTTAATTATATTAAGTTTTGGGGTTTGTCGATAGTATTTTAAGTGTTGAATCAATATAATTATTAATTTGATCCGTAAGAATTCGGATCAGATTTTTAGTTATTTTGAACTCTTTGTCGTGATAATTAGGGTTAGGATAATCGTTAATTTGACCTGTGAGACAATATGTCATTTTTTCAATTATTTTAATCCTTTATTTGATTGAATGTCCTAGTTAGTTTAAATACAATGTTTATTTGATAATTGCTTGTTTTAGAAAACCACTAAAAAATATCCAAAAAAATATTTGAATTAGGATTCAGTTTGTTTTGGAATATTTCTTGTTATCTTGCATATCTAGAATAGGGATTTTATTCCGAATTTAGAAAAATATAAAAAACAAAAAAAAAATGCATTCATTTAGGTTGTTAGTTTGTTATTTGGATTGCATGTTTAATTATGCATTAATCTTAATTTCGAATTTTCATAAAGAAAATCACAAAAAATTCATTGAGCATATTAGGTTAGAATGGCATGTTTCATTGATCATCTTTTTAGATAAATTGCATGTTAGATTAAGATAATATCTTAGTTTAAATTAGGATTTAATGTGACTTAATCCTTAGTTTAAATTAGATAGAATTTTAATCTAGCTAGGTCATTTTTGCATTTTTAAAAAAGAAATGTCAAATGTATGTCATTTAATTTTTATTAGGTTCATTTAATTAGAACTTCCTCGTCATTAGACTAAGTCATTTTAGTTAAAATAATTTTGTATGTCATTGCATTGCATTACCTGTCATTAGAATTAGGTCATTTGATTGCATATTTAATTGTTGCATTTCTTTAATTTCAAATTTCATGGAAAATATAAAAGAATTAGAATGAATTCATTTCATGCTTTAGGATAGATTGGATGCTTATTTATGACGTACAATTTTGGTCATGTTATCATATCATTTCATGTTAGAATAGTGACATGCATTGCATAAGTCATGATTTTCATTAAATAAATGAAAATAAAAAATTTTAAAATTGCGTGTTAATTAGAAATCATATCTAGGATTTTTGATGTGAATTCTGATTTAACAATGCAAATGCTTTCGTTGCTTCGAAGTATGTTTTGCATTATTTAATTGCTTTCTTGAGTGTTAAATTGGTGGTATGCGCACATATATGATCACCTCACATGTTAGGAAGTTAAATTAAAATTAATTCAATTGCCAAACATTTTTTTGAAAATGAAATAGAAAGGTACTGAAAGGGCACTAGGATAGTCTAGTGTAACTAAGTCCCCGAACTCATAAATCTCTGGTTCGTAGGAGTAAAGTAAATCTCCCGTTCCTTTACTTGGGTTTCTAATCGACTCACCAAAAATAGATTAGTAGTGACTCCTGATTAAAAATCATTTGCATGTTAAGAATTCAAACATAAGTCACAAATTGATATGGGCTTGGGAGAACCCGAGCTAAGCTTAAAGACTTAGTAATCTATTAACCTAGTTTTAGGTGGTGAACCCGAAAAATTGGGTCACGACACAGTGTCACTCCACGTTTTGGCCTCCGGTGCTCTCTTTGTCTTCTCATACTTGTTCTTTCTTTTCTTTTGAAGAGGACAATTCAGTTTGATGTGTCCTCGCTTCTTGTATTCAAAGCAGATAATATCTTTATTTTCCTCTTTGTCATTGAAGTTTCTCTTTTGCTCGAGATGATTTGAAGGATTTCTTTCCTTTGAACTTCCTTCCTTTTTTGGCCATTTTTTGAAGCTTTTTCACCATAAGGGCTATCTCCTCGTCATCCTCATCATCTTCATCTTCATTTAAATCACCAGAGTTAAGATTAGATTGTAATGCTATTGCTTTCTTACCTTTGGTGTCTTCCTTGTTCAGATGTTCTTCTTCATAAGATTAGAGTGTTCCCATGAGTTCATCCACAGAAAGAGGTGAGATCCTTTGAGTCTCTCGGATGGATGTCTTGATGTTGTTCCACTCCTTTGACAAGCCTTGAAGAATCTTGTTTACTTTCATTGGGTCTATAAAGGTTGCCCTTGTTATGCTATTCCATTGACAAGTAAATCTACTAAACATGTCGGTTATGGATTCTTCAGGTTTCATTTTGAAGGCTTCATATTGCTAGAGAAGAATGTTTATCTTCGTTTCCTTGACTCAATTAGTTCCTTCATAAGTTATGTGCAATCTATCTCAAATTTCTTTTGTTGATTCAAATGAAGAGATTTGATTATTTTCAAATGGAGATAAAGCGCAATATAAAAAGTAAACAACTTTAGCATCTAGTGCTTCTCTGTTAGTGATGTCTATAGAGCTAAGGTTTCAAGCTTTTGCCTTCTTCATTGGTCAAAGAAGCCTCTGGTCTTATGCCTTTCAGAACAACATCCCACTCCAGAGGATTCTTGGATCTGATGAATGCTTTCATCTTGTTTTTCCAAATGTTATAGTTTTTTCCATCGAAGTACAGAAGCCTTGTGTCGCTTTGTCTTTCCATAAGACCTGGTGCAATATTGCTAGCCATAGATAGATTGTTAACTCATAAGTAGTAAAGCACTTCAATGAAGAGTGACTAGGCTTTGATCCCAATTGTTATGGCTATAACTATCACCTAAATGGGGTGAATAGGTGATTGTGCGGAAATAAAGGAATTTAAATAAATATTGCAGCGAGACAACTTCTGATGAAGTGATAAGATCTTTCTTGTATACAACTCTAACACAATTAATAAAAATAGTAAGGGATACAAAATTGCACACAAAATTTTATAGTGATTCTGATTTTGCAAGTCTACCTCCACTTTCCCGTGCTACAGCTTATTAGCTGGAATTCACTAGTAAGAATAGATCAAACGTTATAAGTCCTGAGCTGTAAGTACTCAAGTTTGTGTAAACAACTCCTTACACTCTCAACCTCTAAAGAGTTACATAGTATCACTCGGCAAAGACGACTACATGTGATCACAAAAACTCTTCAAACTCTCGAAATTAAAAGTTTCAAATCTTGTGAATGCGAATTATATTCCTTCAGCTTCAAAACCTCCTCTTATATTGCTCCTAGTCCAAGCTGATTGTTGAACATATCTGCAAGAGGACTTATCCAGCCAATCTATCCATTGGCTTGGATCTATTTGAGAAGATGTGATGGTTTCAAGATTGCCAAGGTTGATGTTTCCCATAATTTCTACCACCCATATAGCAGTTTAGGTTTTCAAAAAATTGAGTTTTTACAAATGGAAAGAATGTTTTACCTCTAGAAAGAAATTGTAGGAAATTTGAATCTCCGAAAGATATTAGCGAGACTTTCTTTTTGAAACTCTTTATAAGTACGGTAGGAAATTCATTCAATCGCCTAGCCGCTACACGAGGATATCTCATTCCTAACCATTTGACATAATGTATAAAGAAGGAAATAATTAAGCCACGGCTCTAATTCTGATCGATAATGTTTGATCACATCCCATCAGACTTTCCACCTGATAATACTTTCTAAAGTTTCTAAGTTTTGTTAGTCATCGAAACCACTTAAGGAATGTTTTCTCAACAATATATGCTTCCATGAAATTTGGTTTACATGCTGCTGCTGTTGCTTTAATTGAGAGCATCTTCTCTCCCTGAACGTGCTAATATCAGAGGCACAAAGGAGATTCATATGTGTATACATGAATCTGGAGGCTGGACGAGGGAGATCAGGCCAGTTACCATGCAAAAGACGATGTCCAATCAACATGTGCTGGATTACTTTTCCACAATGGTCGAAATTACCACTTGTCTTCTTATAAGGACAATGTGAGCGATCATCTCGTTAGTCCCTCTTGAGTCTCATCTTGATTCTCTCTTTATTAACTTATGATCCCTTAAATGTATTAGATTTTGTTTTTGTACCCCAGGAGACGCTGGTTTATTGGTCTTCCTCTCACTGCCTTCCTCAAAGGAACGAACTTGCAAAAGAGCTCCTCAAGTTGCTGCCTCACCATTCATTTGGCAAGTGCTTAAATAATGTCGGCGGTCTCAACAAAGCACTTTCTTTCTATCCCAAGTGTGCCGATGATGCCAGTGTCACTCCAAAATGGTGGGACCATTTGCACCACGCTATATCTCATTATAAATTTGTTCTTGCAATCGAGAACACTTGGACGGAAAGTTAGTGACCGAGAACCTATTTTATGCTCTAGATGCCGGGCCTGTGCCCATCTATTTCGGTGCCCCCAACATCATGGACTTTGTCCCTCCGCATTCGATCATAGACAGGAACAAGTTTAGCACCACGGAGGAATTGGCAACTTTCGTGAAGTCCCTTGCGAATGATCCGGTGGCGTATGCTGAATACGACGCTTGGAGAAGATGTAGTGTATTAGATAATTATGGAAACACACGTGCGGCAAGCCTCGACACCTTGTCGTGCC
This sequence comes from Eucalyptus leucophloia subsp. euroa, assembly GCA_017140325.1. NCBI lineage: Eukaryota > Viridiplantae > Streptophyta > Magnoliopsida > Myrtales > Myrtaceae > Eucalyptus > Eucalyptus leucophloia. Next base: position 34,888,480 of record CM029473.1, read on the forward strand.
GATTATGTGAGTTCATTAGCAAAAAGGGTGGCAGAAATGCGAGAGCTTTATGAAGAGTTGATTCTTTTTGAACACCTGTTTTTGTTTTGTTTCCTTATCATCCAATTGATGCGCGGTGTTTTATAAGTTTAGTCCATGGACATTAACATATATAAAGAGAGAGATGGATATATGAGGAGATGGTAGATTAGACATTGATGTAAACAGGCCACTGAACAAAGTCATATTGATGAATACAAAGACATCATGATCTTCGTGTTTAGACTTCTCTCCAATCTTGTGAAGAGGCTCAGGATGGATTTAGCAGTCTTTGTGCGAGCTGTATGTGGTGAGAGTCGCACGGACTGTTATGAGCGGGGTTTGAGCCGTATGTAGTGAAAGTCACACCCAGGGGGGTTCTAGCTGTATGCGGTGAGAGTTGTACAGATGGTAACGAGGGGGTTCGCGTTTATGTGGAGATGTATTCTGTTCTCTCAAAGGGTTGTACATTTATATCATGCACATCTACTTTTATGGGTTGATGGTGCGAAACAATTGAGAGGATTCCATTTTTTTTACTGGGCCCATGACTTCCTCTAAACAAATATTAATAACTATTTTGAGAACATTTAGTGTATATTTTGTACTCCATTAAGTTTTTAAAGTTCACCTAGAAATTAAAAGGATTAAAGAGGAACGTAGTTTATATAACACTACCGAAGCTTATTGATATTTCGTTCTTGTTGACTTAGGCCTTATTTGTTTAGGATTAAGTAAAGAGTAATATAAACTTTTTTTTTTAATATTTCCGTCAAATTTAAAATATTATCCAATTTTTTTTAAAAAAAAACTATGAAACAAATTGTATGTGAATCTAGGTGACAATATATTACTTGTTGTGAAAGTTTTAGATGTTTGGAGATAAAAACATTTTTTTTTTGGTAAGATTGGAGATAAAAACATTTAAAACACATTAACTGCAAAATTTGAATTATGCAAAAAGTAAAAAAGGTGAAAGATCTACTTAGACACACCTTTATACGAGATCTTTCTTGTAAGTGTTCTCATTGATTGGAATAGGATCTACAATAACAATTAGATGCTTAATATATGCTACTACAAGTATTATTATCGAACCCTTATTGAAAGTTGATGAGCAACAGTAAAAACAACTTTTCTAGTGTTTCAGGACTTTTACTCTATTCTCTTGAAAAGTTATTACCTTGTCAGTAGACAATACTTGCATGCATCTAATTGTTATGAACACAAGATAAATAGTACAAATGGACTCTAAATTTTAGTTAGATATGCAATGCCATCAATGAATTTTTAATTTGTGCAATGTGGTCTCTGAATTTTGATTCAATATATTATATCGTCTCAAACTCGTAATTTGTTCAATGTGATTCTTGAACTATTGGAAGATGTTTAAATGTAATCTCTAGACTGTATGAAAATGTCGAAAAATTCAAGGAACATACTGAACATTAGACAAAAATTTTAGAAACCACATTAAATAAATTAAAAGATCAAGAATGGCATTACACATTAGATAAAAAATTTGAAGATTGCACTGAACAAATTAAAAGTTCAGGGGTGTTATTGTGCATTAGATCAAAAGTTCTTTGACCATTTGTGTCATTTTCCTTTATGAATATTACGAAATTCTCATTACACTTTAGATGGTTACTATCACGAGAGATCATCCCCATTTTTTTTGGCACGACATGAAACGACCTAGTAGGCATCCACCTGCTCTTGCTTTTTTTTTTTTTTTTGTCTCTACTCTTCTTTTGCTAAGCAAGATCTGATTTGCCATATGTTAATCCGCCAAATCAACAGCTTTTCCATTTCTTAAGTAGAAGATCTTTTTAGGGAGGTTATTCACATTTCATTTGATGGTAAGAGGGAATTAAAAGTTAAGCAATGGTCTTCCTTTGGGTTCACAGTAGACCTTTTCTAAAGTGCAATTCATCACACGAGACAAAAGACCTGTGGTAGGCATCCACACATTATTTCTTCGTCTTCTTTCGTTTTTCTAAATCAAGATCTGATTCGCCATCTAGTAATCCGCTAATTGATAGCTCTTCCCTTTCTTGAGCAAAAGACCTTTAAAGATGGGTTATCCACATTTCATTTGATGGTATGAGGGAATTGCAGGCTAAGCAATAGTCTTCCTTTGGGTTCACAACTAATTATTTCTCAAAGAGCAATTCACACGTGACAAAAGATTCATGTAGGCATCCACTTGTTCTTTCTTCGTCTCTTCTCTTTTTTTTTTTTTTTCTAAAGCAAGATCTAATTTGCCATATGTTAATCCCCCAAATCGATAGCTCTTCCCTTTCTTGAGCAGTTCCTTTTGGGTACAAAATTGACCCTTTCTCAAAAAGCAATTCACACCTATAATGTTGAAAATTGATTGTTTAGGACCCATGAAGTGACTATATATCAGATGAGAAGTGAACTTTGTTATAAAATTAATGAACGAGGAAGCTAATGAAGATCTTGCTGTTTAGTCAATGCGTAATCACCCAAGAAATATATGAATAATAAAGGACCTCAAAGATTTACATGGATTGAATGCAAAATCAATGAAGAAATAAATGAGCAACAATAAAGGAGCCCAAAGATTTACTTGATTCATTTTATGTGTCGATAGCTATAGCCATGAGGAAAGCCAATAGCAAGAATATGCTATAATTGGAGAATCAGAGTTATAAATGCTCAACATGCTCGAGTGTTTCGCATGTCTAAATTAAACTCAAACCCAAAGTATTAACAAATAAACAACACATTTTGGATGTAAATAACTCAAAGCACAAATTACACGCTTTGACCGCGACCAAATAGGAGCTCTCCTTGAAACAGCCTCAAATCAAGGACCTCGTCTGTTCTTGATTTCCTTTCTTCACGGTAGGGCTTTCCAGTTGTTGTGAATATAAAATTAGACAAGTATGAATGCCCCTTTCTTTGGTTTGGCCAATATGCAGTACTTTTAAAGTCCAACTCTTAAGTCTTGGTCTTGCTTAAACTTGCAAATTTATCCAACCAGGTCAGGTTTCACCGTGTAAGAAGGTGTCCTTTGATTAGGGAATGCATATGCTTTTGAAAGTCTTCATTTCTTATTCAATTCAATTTGGAAGAGACTTCGCTTGCAACTTGTTAGGACACAGAACCCAGTCACAATTGGAAAAGCGTATGGCGATTATGTTCCTATTTTTCTATGCCCAACTCCCATTATGGACGAGTTCAAAATAAAGATTCATCTTTCTTTTTTGTTTTGTTTTTTTTTTTTTTTTTTTTTTTGTCAAGTGCTACTCGTGAACCATAGCAGTCCAGCGTAAAGACTTTTCATCAACTTCTTCTTCTTGTTTTTTTTTAAAAAGAAAATTGGTGCTCTTCAATAAGAATGCTACTGGTTAGGCTCTTTTACTAAAGTGTGACACATGGACATTGCAATGAAGCATGAAAAATAAGCACATGGAATCTGTCCCTTGAAGCTTGTTTTTGTTCGGTACAGCTCCAATTTTGCACAATTGGAGCTTACCAATTTTCTTGGAAATACTCAATCATATCCTATTTTCATGTCATGCGGTGGCCGTTCTAGCTCTTTTTACTTTGCTTTTTACTTTGCTTTGGTCCATAAAAACTATCGGGCCTCATCTTTGTGCCTGCTAAACTCTTTTTTGGTCCCATCCATCTATACGTGCATATATGATTGAAATGCCGATATGTGACCCCGGAAAAAGAGACTAGGCAGTTCTAGCTATTGCAAATTGTTTTCCCCATTGTTTCGACTCTTTTCTCTTGAAATCTTTGACTTTTTTTTCATCACTTTGCCATGTTGTCGTCATAGTTAGGTCCCCCAATAAAAGGCGAGAAGAAATTGCCCTACTGTCTAGACATTTGTTGTGGAATAGGAAACAGTTATTCATGAAATCCTTACGTTCAACTGCATCAATTTCTGTGGCAGATTGTTTTTTTTCCTAGTCAGATGGATGGTTCATGCTTTTACATTTATAGATTCTTCATGTCCCATTTGCATCACCTTGTTGGCAATAATCACGCTACTTAAATTATTTCACTGGCAGTGGTATTCCTTTGGCTAACTTTTCTCAAAGGACAATTCACACGAGACAAAAGACCCGCGCCAGTTGTCCACTTGTTATTTCTTCGTCTCTTCTCTTCTTTTTCTAAAGCGAGATCCAATTTGCCATCTGTTCTCGATAGCTTTTCCCTTTTTTGAGTGGAAGACCCTTCGAGACATATTAACATTTCATTTCATTTGATGGTTAGAGGGAATTGAAAGCTAAGCAATGATCTTCCTTTGGGTTCACCGCTCACCCTTTCTTAAAGAGCAAATCACGTGAGACAGAAGACCCGCGGTAGGCATCCACCATTTCATTTGATTTGCCATCTGTTAATCCCCCAAACGATAGCTCTTCCCTTTCATGAGCAGTTCCTTGGGGTTCACGGCTGATCCTTTCTCAAAAAGCGATTCACACCTATAATGTTGAAAACTGATGGTTTAGGATCCACGGAGTCACAATATATCATATGACAAGTAATCATTTTTGTAAAATTAACGAACGTGAAAGCTAATCAAGATCTTGCTATTAGATCAATGCGAGATCATTGAATAAACAAATTAGGAATAAAAGGACTCCAAAGATTTATATAAATTTAATGCGAAATCAACTAATAATTAGATGGGAAACAATAAAGGAACCTAAAGATTTATGTGATTCCGACCAAGTGTCGGTACCACGACAATGGGAAGAGCCAACATAAAAAAAAAAAATATATATATATATTATAGTTGGCGAATCGAAGTTACAATCACTCAACTCACATGGGTGTTTCCCATGCCTAAATTAAACACAAACCCAAGGTATTAACAAATAAATAACAAACTTTCGAGTAAAAAACTCAAAACACAAATTACACGCTTTGTCCACGACCAAATAGGAGCTCTCTTTGAAATGGCCGAAAATTAAGGACCTCGTCTGTTCTTGATTTCCTTTCTTCGTGGCACGCATGGCTATCTAATTGCTATGACTATAAATTAGACAAGTATGCGCATGCCCCTTTCTTTGGTTCAGCCAATATGCATTACTTTTATAGTCCAACTCTTGGTCTAGGTCAAACTTGCATACTTATCCAATCGGGTCGGGTTTTGTCATGTAAGAAGGTGTCTTGATCAATGGAAAAAGGATATGCTTTTGATGGTCTTCATTTCTTATTTATTTCAATCTGGATTTACTTCCAGCTTGTTAGGACATAGAACCCACTCACAATGGAAAAGTTTATAGCGATTATGTTCCTATTTTTCTATGTCCAGCCCCCAATATGGATGAGTTCAGCGATGCAAACCAATCAGATGAATCAGCTCGCTTTAATCTACTTCAGAGACAATGTGGATGAGGATCCGCTTGGAGTCCTGAGCTCGTGGAATGACTCTTCTCATCACTGCGAGTGGCAAGGTGTTGTATGTGGTGGACAGCATCCTGAAAGGGTCGTGTCCCTCGACCTGAGGTCAAAAGGCTTGGGTGGTCTTCTATCGCCTCATGTCGGAAACCTCTCTTTCCTTAGAAACCTCGTTCTACAGAACAACAGCTTTCATGGGGAAGTTCCACAAAACATTGGCCACTTGTTTCGCCTTCGCCATCTCGATTTTAGTAACAACTCTTTCGGCGGACCAGTACCCACCAATCTTTCTCAGTGCTCAAACCTTGAGATTTTGAATCTCATCGATAACCAACTTGTGGGAAAATTTCCTGATGAGCTCGGTTCTTTGTCAAAGCTTCAAGATTTCAGCTTTTCTAAAAACAGTCTTATAGGATCTATTCCTCATTCTATTGGAAATCTCTCCCAACTTTTCTCTCTTTCCGTCGGACGTAATGGGTTGCAAGGAGAGATTCCCCAGACATTGTCCAAGCTTCGTGGTTTGAGGAATGTTCAATTGGCATTTAACCAACTCACTGGCAAGATCCCACCAGCAATCTTCAACATGTCCAGCATTATCAATTTTAGCGCCAGTGACAATCAATTGAGAGGGAGCATTCCCCCTAATATCTGCGATACTCTTCCTTCTCTCGGTTATCTTGATTTTTCTAGAAATTTGTTTACTGGCATTATACCTCCGTCCTTATCGAATGCCTCCAACCTTCAGTACATCTACTTTTACCATAACAGTTTTCATGGACCGATGCCTGCAAATCTTGGAAGGCTAAAAGCTCTTGAAGGAATGTTTCTTATGTCTAACCAGTTGCGAGATGACTTCAGTTTTATTACCTCATTGACTAATTGTTCAATGCTGGAAATTATTGGGGTAGACCATAATTTTCTTGAGGGTCTCTTGCCAGATTCCATTGGCAATCTTTCCAACAGCGTTAGACTAATTGCTATGTCATCCAACACAATGTATGGAACCATTCCTCCAAGTATTGGCAATCTCTTCAACTTGTCTTTTCTTGGCTTGTCAAACAATTCACTTAGCAGCCATATTCCTTCTTGTATTGGAGCACTCTATAACTTGCGCAATTTGTACTTAAGCATTAACATGCTAACAGGAGAGATCCCGTCGTCAATCGGCAATTTGACGTTATTGAGTCTCCTTTACCTATCGTTCAACAACTTCTACGGGGAAATACCGCAGAGCCTTGATAACTGTAGGCATCTAATCGAGCTTGAGCTTTCAAACAATAATCTGAGTGGTCCAATCTCGAGGGATGTTCTTAGTCTTTCCACCATTTCGATTATCTTCAACTTGGCACATAACTAGTTGAGTGGATCTCTTCCGTCTCAAGTTGGGTCCTAGACCAATCTCGTGGAACTAGATCTATCTTACAATAAGTTGACGGGACCAATTCCTAGCTCCATCAACAAGTGCTTGCTATTGGGCCGACTCAACTTAGCAGTCAATTCCTTTCATGGTGAAATATCTCCGGTTTTAGGCACATTACGAGGCTTACAAGAGTTGGATGTTTCCCATAATGACTTATTTGGTGAAATCCCGAGCTTTCTCACTCAACTTACGGATCTAAAGTACTTGAATCTATCTTCAAACAAGCTTGAAGGAGAAGTTTTGAAGCAAGGAGTATTTCTCAATGCCAGTGCAGTGTCCATCTCTGGGAATAGGAACCTCTGTGGAGGTATTGCAGAACTAAACCTTCCTTCTTGCAAATCAAGTACCTCTAAACCATTACTAACTAAAATAGTTATAGTAATCACCATAGTGACGACCATCTTGTCAAGCTTCATTCTGTGTCTCTACCTGTTTATCATTTAGTATCAGAGAAAGAAGTCGAAAGAAAATATCTCTTCAACTAAATTGCCATTTGAATACCGATTTCCTAGGGTCTCTTATGCAGAGCTCTCTAGAGCCATAGATGGATTTTTTGAGAACAGTGTGATCAGTAAAGGAAGATATGTTACTGTCTATAAAGGAAATACAGAGGAAGGTAGCTAGTAGTGGTTAAAGTGCTCAACTTGGGCCATTGAGGTGCTTTGAAGAGCTTTATCTCGGAATGTCAAACCTTAGGGGCCATAAGACACTGAAATCTCATGAAGATATTGAACATGTGCTTATGCATGGACTATCACAACAACGATTTCAAAGCTCTCTTATACAAAAACATGGTTAATGGGAGCTTAGAGGATTGGATAAACCAAGGAAATGAAGAGGTTGTTGAGCATGAACATGAACATGGAAAGCTAGGACATTTGGGACTAATGCAAAGGTTAGACATTGCCATTGACATAACTTCTGCAATCAAATATCTTCATGAGGATTGCAGCCCAAAGATTGTACATGGAGATCTGAAGCCGAGTAACGTCCTTCTGGACAATGAGATGATTGGACGAGTTGGGGATTTTGGGTTGGCGATAATCATCTCCGCCACAACAACAGAGGCCATGGACATTGTCGACCACAGCAACTCAGTGGCAGTGAGGGGTTCCATGGGCTATGTCCCTCCTAGTAAGAAAAGTTTTATTTGTGTTGGCCTTTAGATGAAATATTTATTTTCATTGTATATTGCTTGATGTACACTATTTTAGAGTATGGCGTGGGGGACATGGTATCCACACAAGGCGATGTGTACAGCTATGGTATTGTTTTATTGGAAATGTTAACCGGGAGGAGACCCACAAAAGAGGCTTTCAAGGACCATTTAAATCTCCACAACTTTGTCAATATGGCTCTACCAAACCGAGTGATGGCGATCGTGGACTCGACCATTTTTAACATAGAAAGAGATAATGACATTGAGAGGATAAGAGATTGCATCTCCTTCGTCCTAAGGATTGGAGTTGCGTGTTCAATGGAGTCATTGTGGAATCAAATGGATATGGCCGAAGCACTCAAGGAACAGCATAAGATCCGAGCTAGGTATGGATCTGAGTGGAGGCTAGGTTGAAGCAAGTTTAGCTCCCATCTACTTAGGGTGCGCATGATAAAATTTCTATTTCTCTGTCCCCCGGAATAGGTATGGAATAGAAATCCGTTTGGTAATGCAACTTCAATTTTTTATTTTAGGAATAGATTTTTATTCCAAAAATAGATTTTGAGTAGAAATTAGAAGTTAGAATTTTTAGCTTTTCAATTTCTAGAATAAAAGTGAAAAATCAAAACTCTTTTCATCATTCACTCTCGTTATTGCCTGTCACTCGTTTGCCGCCCATGGGACATCAAACGCCCATCACCCGTCGCCTACCACTAGTCATCGGACTTGCCACTGGCCGCCGGTTGCCAGCTGCCCATTGCCAACCGGCCACCCACCAATGGACGCCGAACTTCAGCCACCCATCGCCGATCGTCAACCACTAATCGCCGGCTGCCAACGGCCAATCATCAACCACTCACCACCGGATGCCGGCCACTAACCATCGGACACTTGCTGCTGAATGCCAAACATCGCCGACCGACCGCCCACCACCGGACATTGAACTTTGGCCACCCATCGCTAGTTGTTGGCTGTCGAACACCAGACGTCGGACGCTTGATGCCGATTATCAGCCACTTGCCACCATACGCCGACCATCAACCGTTGGACATTCGTCGTTGAACACTGAACGTCGACCGCCGAACCCTCGTCGTCAGACACCCGTCGCCGGACGCCGGCCGTCACCACTCAAAGAAATAGAAATTTTATTATGTTATCAAACGAATTTCTATTCCAAAAACAAAAATTTTGAGTCGCTATCAAATGCGTTTCTTTACTTAAAAACTCATCCAAGGAATAGAAATTAATTTTTATTCCATAAATTTTATCATGCGCACCCTTAGACTAGACTTTGTCTTAGGATTAATTTTGCTTTGAACAAGAAAGATCCTAATGGTTCTATCATTTGTCTTGGTTGTAACTATTTTCCACTAGGCTCAAAGACGAACTTATATACTAGTTCAATATATGTAATCTATCTCCATCACTATTCCCCCTCCCCTCCTTACGATCTCATTATTTTCTTTATATCAATTTTCTATTTCTAATTTTTCCTCTTAAAGTCCATCTCTAATAATTGTCTTTAGATGCATAATTTTTATATATATTTATAGATTTATAAATGTAGAAAAATATAAAGTGCAGGCATATCTTATAAAAGGTAATAAATTATGTCAATGTCAATTAACTTTTAAATGATAATTCATATTGTGGATTAAAAGGAGAAGCAAAAGTAAAGTCGATAAGATTATCAAATTTCAACAAGGTTGATTTTAGGTGGTGGCTTTTTTTTTGGCAATGGGAAGGTGGTCATTTTAACAATATAAAATTTTAGATCATGCACGTAGGTGTTAAAAATCTGAGAATTCAATTGTATAATTTAAATAAGTTGAAGAACTCAAATGAAATTATTTATTAATTTAATATTATGAAAAATCTCAGGTTGGTTCACTTTGAAAACCCCAAATTATACATTTGAATAAATTTATCATCCGTTAATATCCATATCTAATTGCTTATTTGAATGGCACGTAACAATAGACACTTGTACCAATTTAAGATTTTACTCTCCATTTATCGTATGTTTATTAGTTTGTAACTTTTGTTGATATTAATTTAATTTGATGAAAATTAACGGAAAATAAATTTATGATAAATATACTAATTTAAGGTTTTTGATAATTTATCATAAATGTATTTTGAAATTTTTCGTGGTATTTAACCTTAAATTTTATTATCGCTTTCTTATCACGCATGACCGTCTAGAAAAGCTTTTTGGTTTCTCTTCATCTCTGAGAGCAAGCCCGTTTGGTTCGGTTTTGGGGAAATGCTTTCTTGGGAGAATGCAAATACCTTTGAGCTAAATGAGTTTTTCGAAATGCTAGACTGTTTGGTAAACTACTATTTGGTAAACATATATTTGAAAAAACTTTTACTATGACCAAATTAAGTTTTTTAGTTTTAGTATTTTTAAAATTGCAAAAAAAAAAAAAACAATGACTATATAACTTTTTACATTTTCATGTTGAAAGTAATATAAAAGATATATATTACTAAATTTATTTTAAAATTATATTAAAAGAATTTGGTTATAGATTAGATGGAAAACTCAACTTTTGGCCTAGGGTTCTTTTAAGTTTATTTTCAACTTTGAATAATTTTTTAATTATTGTAGTATTAATCATCTTCGTTAATTAATTATCATTCTAGTGTATTGATAAAAAGTTAGGCTATTGATTGTCAAAATATAAAAATGATTGGTGAACCCAACATTCGTAAAGGGTTTTTATTTTTTTAAAAATAAAAATAAAAATAAAATCCGATAAAACTTAATAGTCGATCAACTAGCGGTTGGATGTGGGGAAGATGATCAATTTTAAAAAAAAAAAAAGATGTCAATGGATGAATAATAGAGATAGGCTTGCATTTTTGAAATAGTAAAAGCCCAAAGCTAATTCTCACCTGCTTTGGGCCTTCAGCATTTCAAACACCAGCATTTAGCTAAGGACACCTTTAAAAACTGAACCAAACACCTAAATATAATGTTAAACCAAACACCTGAATATTTTTTCAAGGGGCTTTCGGGGCTGAATGGCTCTTGGAATGCTGCACCAAACGGGCCGCTGCGTCTGTCTCTCCTCCCGCCGTCGCCGTTGCGCTTCTACTCAGCCCGCCGTCACCTCGTCGCCTCCACTCGTCGCCGTCTAACGCCTGCCTTCGCCTCCGAAGCAGCTGCCATATTCATGCCGAGTGCCGAATTCTCCTCGCAACGCAAGGGAAAAACTAAGTGAATTGAAGCGAGGACGTTTCCAGCATGAGTGAGTGGGGAAAATGGGAGCGTCCTCATTGAACGGCAACAGTTCATGTCTTTTTCTTGGAAGCATCGTCCGTAGTTGCGATTCTCTTGCTTTAGGAAGCGTTTAGAGTCCTCTTAAGGCGCGAGACCCGACTAAAACGGCAGGGGTCCTGAGTTGCAAATCGATGACGACGAATTCGCCGGTGGTGCGAGTGAAGGAAAAGATCGCAATTTGACAGAGAAGGAGAAGATGATCTTTGATAGGCTTCTCGCCACCGTTCGCCATTTCGATCTCTCTACCCGGCTGCGGGTGGCTGGTGGCTGGGTCCGTGATAAGGTTGGTGTATTTGGTAGTGCTGTTCGCTTCGATGCGCCTTTTAAGTTCTTTTGCAGTACCAATCGTGTAAAAGCATGTTGTTTTGTGTTTCTTCTGAGATATTTTGTCTAATTACATGTTTAGTTATAATCAGTTCAAGTTGTTACTTTTCCCTTCCCATAAAACACAGTTTTTTCTTTGTTTGACTGGGGGTTCTTGTTTCTTTGGAGTGCAAATTGTAGAAAATGCCGTGCTTTTGTTATTACTTATGAAGTTTTGTTTCTACAATCAGTAGGAACATCAACTAATCGAGGTCTTTATCATTGTGGTTCCATTGTTTGTTAAAGTACTGGGACTGAATTTGAGACTGCATTCTTTTGCCCATATTGTCTGATTGAATTAGGTTGTGGTATATTATTGTGGCAGATGCTGTCTCCGTTCTGATTGGGTCTTTGAAGACTTTTTTTATATAAATTTAGTTGTGCAGCGACCCAGACTAGTTGAAATATCTGGAACCGGCAAGGAGGCGCGTCTATGATATATGGATAGATTTTGTGAACTCGAGGTCTGAAAAGTACAGTGAGAATAGCTGCATTCCCACCTAGTTGGTATGCAGTAGTACAGCTCTTAATTCATCTGTCATGTGTTTTCTTTCCACCTGTATCTTGTTATCTCGTTTAGTCTGGGCTTACTAGATGGTATCATTACCGATAAATAGCAAAAATAGTTTTTAGCTCTTTCGGGAAGTTTCCTTTCTAGGGAAAGAAAGACAAGCAAATTAGTTAGGTGGTATCAATAGGGCAGCCGCTTGCGTGCTCTATGGTGGTACCTGTACTTAAGGAATGCAAGTGTACAAATGACAAGTATGTGGCTCATGATCAACAGTAAACTGACTTGAATTCTGACAATCAAATGTCTATTCTTGAACAGTCTTGGTCCGGGAACTTTCTTCTAAACTATTTTTCTTTCTTTTGCTAATTCACTCGAGAGACTTGTTGAACAAACGTTGTTTTCTTGAAAGTGGCAAGTATATCACCAAAGATAAGAGGGCCTAAAAATTATCATGAAAGCTAAATGCAACGAGCTCAAGGCCTTTTACATTTTGTCTCCATGGCCATTTATTTGTGACATTAGCAGAGTGTTTTCTCTTAGACTGTTACTGCTTGGAGCATATTTTTTTTTTAATTTATGGCTCTGTCCTCTCTCCATGCACTGCTGCTTCCAATGTGATTGCGCTTTTGTTCAACTATTTATGACCCAAAAATCTTGCCAGTTTCTTGGTTTTTACTTTTGTGAATGGTCATCAAATTTGACTTATCTTATAGGATTTTGGCACTGCTGTAGAGGATGCTTACAGAAGGGATTTAACTATAGACAGGTGTCTCTTCTGCTTTATGTAACTGATAAATTGCTCTTGAATCAAAATGTTGATTGCATCAGATTCTATTTATCTCAAAACAATTCATTGCTTAGTTTTAGGTGCTATTTGATCTAACACCTGTTAGTTAAACATATTTTGAATGCATCAAATCATTCTATTACTCTATAATTTATAGATGACAAATTTTTCTGTTACCCTATCCAACCGTATTTCTGGTTACTAATAGCAGACATAGTCTGCTCTTTTGCAAAGTATATGTAGCTTGAAACTTACTGCCTGTTGATCATTTAATTCCAATTAACTAGATGACAATTACAGAGGAATTGCTGGTTGTTTTGATTTTCTGGTCAGCTGGCAAGAAGTCATGGAATGTAGAGTCTTTCATATCTTTATTTGGATCTCTCTCTCTTTTCTTTAGCTAATAAAGTGGTTTAGCACCACGTGCCTTTCATTGGTTTGTGAAATTTGTTTGTTAATGAAGTTGATTCTGCAGACTATAATCCACTCTCTATTTTAAACAAGACTGGACATTTAGATAACAGTTGCTTCTTTATATCTTTAAGATATGAAGTTTGTTTTCTTCAATCTGCTTCTGTACTTCAAACAACTTGCAACTCTTATTTGTATCATTCCTCTCTATATTGGTTCAGTCGTTTGATGACCTAAAGTTTTATCTGACAGCATGTTTTACAATATCAAGACCAGCTCAGTTGAAGACTTAAATGGGAGAGGATAGAATAGATTTTTTGACTTGATTTTCTTTTTGTGAGACCTTTTTGTGGAATTATACTATATCAATTCTTCTGCCTTTTGAATATTTGTTCACTGCACAGAGATTGATGATCTTAAATCAGGAAAAATTTTGACACTTCTAGCCCCAAAGGCAATGTTTCTGGATGATCCTCTGCATGTTCTTCATGCTGTTTGCTTTGGTGCTGTTTTGTTTAAATTTTGTTGAGCTTCTGTTTCTTGTGTTTATTTAGTTCTGGATATTCTTATTCAGTGTGCCTGAGACCATTTATAATGCAACCCACTGCCATTTGTTTGTTAGTAGAACAAATGGATGTATAACATATATAAGCATGGGAAGTCTCGTTGTATCTTCGTCAATGCCATAGCTTGTTGCCTTTGGACTAGTTCCATGAAATTGTGTTGAGAGTTGCATGTGACAGTCTAATACACATGCATAAAACAAACGCCATCCTCCTTCTATTCACTTCCTTTTTGTGTACAAATGGATGTATTACATGGGTAAACATGTGACTGCATATGTAGGCAAAAGGTTTTAATCAATAAACTAATGATCACATGAAAGATATACCTGCAATACGGTGTGCGAGAACCATGAGCCTACCGTTTGTACTTTATGTATGATTCTTCTCTTTCGAAGACTCTTGGATCCTCTTGCATCCTCACAATCCCTGGATTGGGAATGCTTAATGATTTCATTATTAGATGAGCTTTGTAAACCTTGCGTTTTCGCAGCTCATCCTACGAAGAAACTTTCTTTTCTTTTCTTTTCTTTTCTTTTTTCATTCTTCTGGCATGTAATGTGGATGCTCTCTTTTCTTTAATTTGTACAAGAATTTTGCAAGATCAAAACGGAGCTTTCTGCTATTTTATCTATTGTCTGGTCATATTTGTGCCTCCATGTTCATAATCTTATGTTTATTTCAGGCGCAAGTATGAGATTTACGTTGGATGAAGAGCTGAAGAGAGTTGCTGCATCCGATGACGTCAAAGATGCACTTGGAGCTAAAATCAGTAGAGAGCGCATTGGAATAGAAGCATGTGTCTATAACATTCCTCTATTGGCTGCTTGATCTCGTATAAATGTTTTTTTGGTTGAAGTTCTTCTTGTACATGTGGCCTTATATCTTTTCTCTCAACATTTTTATAAGATTTGTATTTTCCGTTTGAATGTTACTTCTCATTGATGAGATGGGATCAATGTTTTTCCCCTTCTCCGGTATGGCAGGTTGATCTGATGATATATGGCAAGGAACCGATTAAAGCTATTCCTTACATCTATGAGTTGCAATTGTTTTGAATTATCTTCAGTCTACCTCATGGACATGAATCGACGTTGCCAGAAGAGTGCTATAGGTTGGCTTGTTGGATTGGGTCCACAACTGATCATTTCTCTTAGAGTAATTCACGCCAATAATGTTAAAAACCGACGGTTTCGGACTCATGGAGTGACAAATATATCGGGTGAGAAGTAAACTTTCTTGCAAAAAATATGATTTTGTAAATAAGTGAATGTGAAATCATCGAAAAAATAAATGAGGAATAATAAATGACCCAAAGGTTTACGTGATTCGGTTCAAATGTCAGTTGTTATACAGATGGGGAGAGCCAATAGCAAAAATCTGCTATATCGAAGAATCGGAGTTACAATCGCTTATCATGCTCACATGTTTACCATGCCTAAAACAAAGCTAAATCACGGTATTAACAAATATATACTTCATTTTGGATGTGAAAAATTTACAGCACAAATTATACGCTTTGTTCGCGACCAATTAGGAGCTCTCTTTAAAACGGCCGAAAATCAAGGATCCCATTCGTTCTTGATTTCCTTTCTTCGCGGCATGGCTTTCCAAGATGTCACTAGGTAGCCATTAAATCCTCCCTTTTGACGTAAGTGTGTGCCCCTTTCTTTGGTGCGGCCAATCTGCAATACTTTTAAAGTCCAACTCTTGGTACGAATTAAAATTACATATTGGGTCGGATTTTGCCGTGTAAAAAGGTGTATTTTGACTAATGGAAATGCATATGCTTTTGAAGGTCTTCATTTCTTATTTAGGTCAATTTGAAAGAGACTTTGCTTGTAGCTAGTTAGTACATAAAACCCACTCACGGCGGAAAAGCATATGGCGATTACGTTCCTATTTTTCTGCATCCAGCTCCCATCATGGACTAGTCCAACGATGGAAATGAACCAGACGGATTGGCTGTGACCAGCGTGGATGGCCCTCACTGGCGAGGGTGACCCTTGCCTAGCCCTTTAGGCATAATCAGTGGCCTGTCGGCCACCGATGAAGAGGAAGAAGAACTAGGGAAAAAAAGCGAAATAAAAAGAAAAAAGGAAGAAAATGGGGGAAAAAATGACAAATGACAAAAATACCCTTGATTGACAAAAAGTCAAGTCATTATTTGAAGCAGACATAATTATTTTAGGCGCTTATTTGAAACGGACATAGTTACTTTAAGTCTTCATTTAAAACAATATCCACTTCAGACCTTTATTTGATAAAGTGGTGACACTTTAAGTTCTTATTGGAAATAAAATTCATTTTGAGCCCTTATTTGAGAAAAGAGGACACTTCGGGTCCCTTTTTGAAATTTTTCCTTTTCCCGATTGGTGCCGGCTTTAATGAAATTTGTTTTACATGCTGCCGCTTTAATTGAGAACATCTCCTCTCACTGGACATGCTAACATCAGAGGCGCAATGGGGATCCACTACGAGTACACATGGATCTGGATGCTGGACGAAGGGGATCAGACCGAGAAGATACCTTCATCAGTAACCATGCAAAAGAAGATATCCAGTCAATCTATGCTGGATCACTTTTCCACAATGGTTGAAATTACCACGTGTCTTCTTGTAAGGACAATGTGAGCTATCATCTCGTCAATCCTTCTCGAGTCTCATCTCGATTCTCTCCCTATTAACTTATGATCCCCTAAATGCATTAAATCTTGTTTTTGCACCCCAGGAGACGCTGGGTCATTGGTCTTCCTCTCGTTGCCTTCCTCAAAAGAACGAACTTGCAGAAAAGCTCCTCAAGTTGCTGCCTCACCATTCATTTGTCAAGTGCTTAAATAATGTCGGCGGTCTCGATAAGGCTCTTTCCTTCTATCCCGAGTGTGCCAACGATGCTAGTCTCACTCCAAAATGGTGGGACAA
The DNA here is from genome assembly GCA_017140325.1 of Eucalyptus leucophloia subsp. euroa. Lineage (NCBI taxonomy): Eukaryota > Viridiplantae > Streptophyta > Magnoliopsida > Myrtales > Myrtaceae > Eucalyptus > Eucalyptus leucophloia. The sequence goes on from CM029473.1 coordinate 34,905,311, forward strand.
TTTGCACTGCGCCATGTCTAATTATAAGTTTGTCCTCGCAATCGAGAACACCTAAACAGAAAGTAACGTGACGGAGAAGCTATTTTATGCTCTGGATTCCGGGGCGGTCTCCATCTATTTCAGTGCCCCCAACGTCATGGACTTTGTCCCTCCACGTTCGATCATAGACGGGAACAAGTTTAGCTCCATGGAGGAATTGGCAACTTTCGTGAAGTCCCTAGCGAACGATCTAATGGCGTACGCCGAATACCATTCGCGGAGAAGATGTGCTTAGGTAATTATGAAAACTCACGAGTGGCAAGCCTCGACAGCTTGCCGTGTCGGTCATGGGAGTTCATTAGCAAAAAAAGGTGGCAGAAATGCTAGAGCTTTATGAAGAGTTGATTCTTTTTGAACACCTGTTTTGTTTCCTGATCATCCGATTGATGCGCCTTTTTTTATAAGTTTAATCCATGGAAATTGACGTATATAAAGAAAGAGTTGGATATATTAGGAGATGGTAAATTAGACATTAATGTAAACAGGCCACTAAAAAAATCACCATGTTAATGAATACAAAGTCATTATGAACTTAAAGTGTTTGGACTTCTGTCCGATTTTGTGAAGCGAAACCAGACTGGACTTCTCTCCGATCGATTGTCGGCGCACTTGTTTTGTCAATTTTTGAGTTCACACTGTCTTTCTAGGTCGCTTGCAACTCATATGATCAAGGATTGGAGAGGAGAGGTGGAAGAAAAGGCTTGGGATGAATGTAGGAGTTTTTGCGTGAGCTGCGTGCAGTGTGTGATGAGAGTTGCACAAAAGGTAACGAGGGGGGGTCCGCGTCTATGCTGAGATACATCGTCTTCTCCTCAAAGTATTGTACAATCATATCATGTACGCCTACTTTTATGGGTTGATGGTGTGAAACAATTGAGAAGATTTCATTTCTTGCTAGGCCTATTTTTTCCATTAAGAAGTGGTCTTCCTTTGGGTGCACGACTGACCCTTTCTAAAAGAGCAGTTCACACGAGACAAGAAATTCATGGTAAGCATCCATCCATTCTTTCTTCGTCTCTTCTCTTCTTTTTTCTAAAGCAAGATTCGATTTCCTATTTGTTGACCCACCAAATCGATAGCTCTTCAAGAGTCTTCTCTTCTTTTTTCTAAAGCAAGATTTGATTTGCCATTTGTTGACCCACCAAATCGATAGCTCTTCGCCTTCCCGAGTAGTTCCTTTGGGTTCACAACTCACCCTTTTTCAAAGAGCAATTCATACCTAAAATGTTGAAAACCGATGGTTCAGAATCCATGAAATGACAACATATCATATGAGAGGTAAACATTTGTTATAGAATTAATGAACGTGGAAGCTAATGAAGATCTTGTTAGAATATAATACGCAGAAACGATAAGATTTTGTAATTTACGTCAACGCTAAATCACCAAAAAAATAAATGAGAAATAATAAGGACGTCAGAAATTTACGTGATTCGATCTGAGTATCGATACTTACGTCCACGTGAAGAGTCAGTAGTAAATAATTCACTATAATCGGAAAATTAAAGTTTACTATTACTCACACGCTTGAGTATTTCTCACACATAAATTTAATCACAAACCCAAACTGTTTATAAATAAATAACTCACGGCATAAAATTATCACGTATTTAAGATCAAAGTAAAACGTTCTACGTATGCCAAAACAAGAATTGGGCCTCTATCTCTTCTTTACGTACGTATAGGTTTGCGTTCTCTACCTCTTCAAGGCTTGTGCGGTGTCCGGAAGTGTGGACGTGCGGCTCCTTTTTTTTTTTTTTTCTCGTAGGGCTTCTACGGCTCCTCTTCTTTTCCGCTTTTTATATGTGTGTGTGCCCAAGGTCAACAATTTGACCTGGGCCCACCTACTTTAGTCTTCAACGTGAACAAGGTTTTGCAGGAGAAAGAAATCCTTACTTTATCTTTTATTTTATTCCCTCATTTGTCTTGTAGTGATAGGTTAACTTCCATATTTTATTTCCTTACTTATTTTGCATGTCTGAAAGAAAGTCCAATAAGAAGAAAGACTTTTTCATCCGATTTGTAATCCTCTTGAAAAATCTTCCTTAACAAAATTTAGTTTAACAAATTGTTATCCGAATTTAAATTTGAGACAATAATTTAACAAATCTTACAATTAACTCAATTTGAAATTATCGAAGAAATAAATGATGAATGATAAGGACAAAGATTTACTTAATTCAATACGAGTGTTGATATCTACATCCACGAGGAGTACCGACAGCAAAAATTTACTATAATTAGATAATCAGAGTTACAATCGCTTAGCATGGTCGAGTGTTTCCCATGCCTAAATTACATCCAAACCCAAGGTATTAATAAATAAACAACTCATTGTGAATGTAAAAAACTCAGCACAAATGACAAGCTTTGCCTATGACCAAATAACAGCTCTCTTTGAAATGGCCGAAAATCAAGGACCTCCTCTATTCTTGATTTCCTTTCTTTGCAGCACACGTGGCTTTCCAATTGCTGCAAATATAAAATTAGACAAGCATGTGTATGCCCCTTTCTTTGGTTCGGCCAATCTGCGTTACTTTTCAAGTCCAACTCTCAGTCTAGGTCTTAGTCTTGGTTAAACTTGCATATTTTTCCAAATGGGTGGGGTTTCGCCGTGTGAGAACGTGTTTTGATCAATGGAAAAGCATATGCTTTTCAAAGTCATCATTTCTTATTTAGTTCAATCTGGAAGAGACTTCACTTGCAGCATCTTAGAACATAGAAACCACTCACAATGGAAAAGCATATGGTGACCATATTCCTGTTTTTCCATGCCCAGCTCATATTATGGACGAGTTCAGCGATGCAAACCAACCAGACTGATCGGCTCGCTTTAATCTTCTTCAAAGACAGTGTGGATAAGGATTTGCTCGGAGTCCTGAGCTCATGGAATGACTCTTCTCATCACCGTAAGTGGCCAGGTATTGTATGCGATGAACGGCATCCTGAAAGGGTCGTGTCCCTCAACCTAATGTCGAAAGGCTTGGGCGGTCTTCTATCCCCTCATGTCGGAAACCTCTCTTTCCTTAGAAGCCTTGTTCTACAAAACAATAGCTTTCGTGGGAAAATTCCCCAAAGCATTGGCCACTTGTTTCGCCTGCGCCATCTCGTTTTTAGTAACAACTCTTTCGATGGACAAATGCCCATAAATCTTTCTCGGTGCTCAAATCTTGAGGTTTTGAATCTCATTGATAACCAACTTGTGGGTAAAATTCCTCTTGAGCTTGGCTCTTTGTCAAAGCTTCGAGCTTTATTATTGGCTAAAAATAGTCTTACAGGATCTATTCCTCATTCTATTGGAAATCTCTCCCAACTTTTCTCTCTTTCCGTCGGACTTAATGGGTTGCAAGGAGAGATTCCGAAGACATTGTCCAAGCTTCATGGTTTGAGGAATGTTCAACTAGCATTTAACAAACTCACTGGCAAGATCCCACCAGCAATCTTCAACATGTCCAGCATTATCTATTTTAGCGCCGGTGACAATCAATTGAGAGGGAGCATTCCCCCTAATATCGGTGATACTCTTCCTTCTCTCGGTTATCTTGATTTTTCTAGAAATTTGTTTACTGGTGTTATACCTCCGTCCTTATCGAATGCCTCCAACCTTTAGTACATCTACTTTGACCATAACAGTTTTCATGGACCGATGCCTACAAATCTTGGAAGGCTAAAAGCTCTTAAAGGAATGTTTCTTATGTCCAACCAGTTGCGAGATGACTTCAGTTTTATTACCTTATTGACTAATTGTTCAATGCTGGAAATTATTGGGGTAGACCATAATTTTCTTGAGGGTCTCTTGCCAGATTCCATTGGCAATCTTTCCAATAGCGTTAGACTAATTGCTATGTCATCCAACACAATGTATGGAACCATTCCTCCAAGTATTGGCAATCTCTTCAACTTGTCTTTTCTTGACTTGTCAAACAATTCGCTTAGCGGCCATGTTCCTTCTTGTATTGGAGCACTCTATAAATTGCACAATTTGTACTTAACCATTAACATGCTAACAGGAGAGATACCGTCGTCGATTAGCAATTTGACGTTATTGAGTCTCCTCTACCTATCGTTCAACAACTTCTATGGGGAAATACCGCAAAGCCTTGGTAACTGCAAGCAGCTAATCGAGCTTGAGCTTTCAAACAATAATCTGAGTGGTCCAATCTCGAGGAAGGTTCTTAGTCTTTCCACCATTTCGATTATCTTCAACTTGGCACATAACCAGTTGAGTGGATCTCTTCCGTCTCAAGTTGGGTCCTTGACCAATCTCGTGGAACTAGATCTGTCTTACAATAAGCTGACGGGACCAATTCCTAGCTCCATTGACAAGTGCTTGCTATTGGGCCGACTCAACTTAGCAGTCAATTCCTTTCATGGTAAAATACCTCCGGCTTTAGGCACATTACGAGGCTTACAAGAGTTGGATGTTTCCCATAATGACTTATTTGGTGAAATCCCAAGCTTTCTCACTCAACTTACGGATCTAAAGTACTTGAATCTATCTTCAAACAAGCTTGAAGGAGAAGTTCCGAAGCAAGGAGTATTTCTCAATGCTAGTGCAGTGTTTGTCTTTGAGAATGTGAATCTTTGTGGAGGTATTCCAGAACTAAACCTTCCTTCTTGCAAATCGAATACCTCTAAGCCAATACAAACAAAAAAAGTTAGAGTAATCACCATAGTGGCGGCCGTCTTGTCATCTTTCATTTTGTGTCTTTGCCTATTTATTTTTTGGTACCAGAGAAAGAAGTCAAAAAAGATTACATCTTCGACTAAATTGCCATTTGAACACAAATTTTCGATGGTCTCTTATGAGGAGCTCTTTAAAGCCTCAGATGGATTCTCTGAGATCAATGTGATAGGTAAAGGGAGATGTGGTACCGTCTATAAAGCAACCACACAGGAAGGCGGCTGGGTGGCGATTAAAGTGCTCAACTTGGGTCATAGAGGTGCTTCGAAGAGCTTCATCTCAGAATGTCGAACCTTAGGGGCCATAAGACATCGAAATCTTGTGAAGATATTGGACGTGTGCTCAAGTGTGGATTATCACGGCAACGATTTCAAAGCTCTATTGTATGAATACATGGGTAATGGGAGTTTAGAAAATTGGATACACCGAGGAAACGAAGAGGACGTTGCGCATGAACATGGACATGGAAAGCCAAGACACTTGGGACTAATGCGGAGGGTGGACATTGCCATTGACATAGCTTACGCAATCGAATATCTTCACAAGAATTGCAGCCCAAAGATTGTACATGGAGATCTGAAGCCAAGTAACATCCTTCTGGACAACGAGATGGTGGGACGAGTGGGGGATTTTGGGATGGCGATGATCTGCTTTGCCGAGACAACAGAGGCCATGGACATTGACAACCGCAGCAGCTCAGTGGCAGTGAGGGGTTCAATAGGTTATGTCCCTCCAGGTAAGAAAATTTTCTCATTAATTTATCTAAGTTTATTTGTGTCAGCCTTTAGATGAGATATTTATTTCATCATATATTGCTTGATGTACACTATTTTAGAGTATGGCATGGGGGACACGGTATCCACACAAGGTGATATGTACAGCTACGGTATTGTTTTATTGGAAATGTTAACTGGGAGGAGACCCACAAAAGAGGCTTTCAAGGACCAACTAAATCTCCACAACTTTGTCAAGGTGGCTCTGCCAAATCGAGTGATGGAGATTGTGGACTCAACCATTTTTAATGGAGAAAGTGAGAATGATATTGAGAGGTTGAGAGATTGTGTCATCTCCGTCCTCAGGATTGGAGTTGCGTGTTCGATGGAGTCGCCGTGGGATCGGATGGATGTGGCTGATGCCCTCAAAGAACTACGTAAGATCCAGGCTAGGTATGGATGAAGCAAGTTCAGCTGCTAGACACCTGCACTAGACTTTGTTTTAGGATTAATTTTGTTTTTTGAACAAGAAAAATTCGGATGGTTCTATTCTTTGTCTTGGTTTTAACTCTTTTCCACTAGGCCTAAAGCCAAACTCATATACTAGTTAAATGTATGTAATCTATCTCCATCTCTATTCCCCCTCCCCTCTTTACGATCTCACTATTTTTTTTTTTATGTGAATCTTCCGTTTCTAATTTTTCCTCTGAAAGTCCCTCTCTAATATTTTTCTTTAGATGCATAATTTTAATCTATATATTTATAGATTTATAAAAGTAGAAGAATATAGAGTAGAGGTGTATCTTATAAACGGTAATAAATTATGTCAATGCCAATTAATTTTTAAATGGTAATTGATATTGTGGATTAATAGGAGAAGTAAAAGTAAAGTCAATAAGATTATTAAATTTCACCAAGGTTGATTTTAGGGGGCGGCCTCTTTTTTTTTTTTTTTTTTTTTTTTTTTTTTTTTTTTTAGGTGGAAATGGGAAGATGGTCATTTTAATAATATAAAATCTTAGGTCACACATAGATGTTAAAAATCCGAGAATTCAATTGTATAATTTAAATACGTTGAAGAATTACAAATGAGATTATTAATTAATTTAATATCACAAAAAATCCCAAATTGATTTACTTGTGATAAATTTATACAAACCAATTTTTTGACCACCAAGAATCCCAAACTATACACCTATAATAAATTTGTTTTTCATTAGTATTCATGTCAAATTTTTAATTTGAATAACATACGACAATAGACACTTATACCAATTTGGGGTTTTACTTTCCATTTATTACATATGTATTAGTTTGTAACTTCTGATGATATTAATTAATTTAATGGAAATTAATCAAAAATAAAATTTTCATAAATATAGTAATATAATATTTTTGGTAATTTATTGCAAATGCACTTTGAAATTTTTCGTGGTATTTCACCCAATTTTATTATCGCTTCCTTGTCACGCACAACCGTCTAGAAGAGCTTTTCATTTTCTCTTCATATCTGAGAGCGTCTGTCTGTCTCTCCCGCCCTCGCCGTTGCGCTTCTGCTCAACCTGTCGTCGCCGTGTCGCCTACGCTCGTCGCTGTCTAACCATCTGAGTGCCGAATTCTCCTCCCCAACGGAAGGGAAAAACTGAGTGAATTGAAGTAAGGACTTTTCCAGCATGAGTAAAGGTGGGGGTGGGGTTGAGAATGAGAGCGTCCTTATTGAACGGCAACAGTTCTGGTCTTTGTCTTAGAAGCATTGTCCGTAGTTGCAATTCTCTTGCTTTAGGAAGCGTTTGGAGTCCTCTTAAGGCGCGAGACCTGACTAAAACGGCAGGGCTCTCGAGTTGCAAATTGATGTCGACGAATTCGCCGGTGGTGCGAGTGAAGGAAAAGATCGATTCGACAGAGAAGGAAAAGATGATCTCTGAGAGGCTTCTCACCACCGTTCGCCATTTCGATCTCCCTAACCAGCTGCGGGTGGCTGGCTGCTGGTTTCGCTTCGATGTGCCTTTAAGTTCTTTTGCAGTACCAATCGTGTAAAAGCATTTCGATCTCGCTACCCAGAATCGTTTATCACATTCAAGCTGGAAAGTTTTGAAGAGAAACGATACAATTATTATACTTGAATCGTTGTGAACGACATTGTGAACAATGGTGGATTTATTGTGTTAAACCTATTCTTTGAAGATGTTGCTGAACAAGCTCCCGTTATCTCATCTTTACAGCTTCTAGGGAAACAGTGTTATGATATTGATATTGCACTTGATGACATGCTGGGTAGTACATTCGTGGATAGGGTTACCCAATATTTGGCGTGAACAGGGGAAGAGGCACGAGGTCTAGCTGTTACCCCAAGGCGCATTGAGTTTTGAACTTGCCTTTTGCCTTCAAATATTGGCTTTCCATATTTTAATGTATGAATGTATGATTTGACTTGAAGTTTATGTGCGAGTGTTGGTCATTTGTTTATTCTGCACCGGAAGTTTATAATGTGAGCGGTGGTTGTTTGTTTATTGCGCACTCCATTTCGTGGATTCTGATTCCCTTGTCACTGAAAAAAAAAGGACTGGAAAGGAGTGTTCACTAGAGTGTAATATAAAGAGGAATAGGTCCACAGTACCTAGTCAAATAAGTAAGACCTGGGGATCAATCAATGCTAGCTTAGTGCGATGGAAGAGGATTAAAAGAGTGTTTTTAAGGCATGGAGATTGCTGTTTTGAAGATGCAAGACTCTTGATTCTTCATGATTAACTCTTTCTTTTACTTAACAAAATTTGAAGTGCTAGACATTTAATATACAGTGGATTCTATATCTTGAATGTGATCTATGTGTTAGGGTGGCATGCATGTGGTTTGGGTTGTGCCAGACCCTTGTAGCTTTTAGAAAGTTTCACTGGAAACAATCCATTTCTATCCCTCTGGTCACACTGCTTTTCACTGACCTCAAAGCACAACCCAAAAACTATGAAGTAAATCAAATAAGTTAAAGATGGGTTCCAATTGCATATCCCGTCCATATCTTACGATCTCTACATCCCTCCAAAGAAAGACTGTCATCAGAAATTCATCATCTCATGATTATCTAAGCAGCCTCCCAAGAGATAAAGCCACTCTGGAGGGAATCGGCACTAGCAAAATCTTTTTCATACTGAGATTAATTAGCCCTCTTACGTTTATTTCTCCAGGGGCTTTGAAATATTATTAAGTGAAGAATAAATGGTTCACTTTTAAGTGGAATAAGGATTGTGTGCAGGGTAAGTACGTGCTTTTGAGAATACCCCTTTTCTGCTCCATCTTTTGCCCCTTGATTTTTCGTTCTTGGGTCTTATTATCTGGTAGGTCTATTGTCTTCATGAGCTCTGTAGAAGGGCTTTTATTTTTCTTCTCCTGCAATTCTCTCTTAACTTGTTTTTGTACGTTAGTCATGAAATATGGTCTCGTCGGCATAGTTGAATTTGGAACTTCTTATTACATGAATATTTGCCCATATTTTCTGATTGAATTAGGTTGTGGTACGTTATTGTGGCAGATGCTGTCTCCATTCTGATTGGGTATTTGAAGACATTTTTACATAAATTTAGTTTTGCTGCAACCCAGACCAGTCAAAACATCTGGAAACGGCGAGGACGCGTCTCTATGATATATGAATAGATTTTGTGAACTCAAGGTATGAAAAGTACAGTGACAATAGCCACATTCCCACGCAGATGGTATGCAGTAGTACAGCTGTTAATTGATCTGTCACATGTTTTCTTTCCACCTGTATCCTGTTATCTTGTTTAGGTGGGGCTTACTAGACAGTATCATTTCTAGTAATTAGCAAAAATAGTTTTTAGCTCTTTCGTGAACTTTCTTTTCTGGGGAAAGAAAGACAAGCAAATTAGTTAGGTGGTATCAATGGGGCAGCCGCTTGCATGCTCTGTGGTGGTCCTTGTACTTAAGGAATGCAAGTGTACAAATGACAATTATGTAGCTCACAATCAACAATAAAGTGACTTGAATTCTGACAATCACATGTCTCTTCTTGAACAGCCTTGGTCCAGGGACTTTCTTCTAAACTATTTTTCTTTCTTTTGCTAATTGAGAGACTTGTTGAACGAACATTATTTTCTTATAAGTGTCGAGTATATCATCATAGATAGGAGGGCCTAAGAATCATCATGAGAGCTAAATGCAATGAGCTCAAGGCCTTTTACATTTTATGTCCATGGCCATTCATTTGCGACATTAGCACAGTATTTTCTCCTAGATTGTCAATGCTTGGAGCAAATTTTTGTTTATTTATTGCTTTGTCCTCTCTCTCCATGCACTGGTGCGTCCGATATGATTGCGCTGTTGTTCAACTTTTTATCACCCCAAAATCTTGCTATTTTTTGGTAGTTACTTTTGTGAATGGTCATCCAATTTGACTTCTCTTACAGGATTTTGGCACTACAGAAGAGGATCCTTACAGAAGGGATTTAACTATAAACAGGTATCTCTTCTGCTTTATGTATCTGATAAATTGTTCTCAAACAATTCATTGCTTTGTTTTGGGTGGTATTTGATCTAACACCCATTAGTTAAATATATTTTGAATGAATCAAATCATTCTATTACTCTATAATTGATACATAACAAATTTTTCTGTTACCTTATCCAACCTTATTTCCAGTTACTAAGAGTGGACATAGTCTGCTCTTCTGCGAAGCATATGTAGCTCGGAACTTACTGCCTGTTGATCATTTAATGCCAATTAACTGGATGACAATTAAAGAGGAATTGGTGGTCGTTTTGATTTTCGGTCAGCTGGCAAGAAGTCATGGAATGTATAGTCTTACAAATCTTTATTTGGATATTGTTCTCTCTCTCTCTCTCTCTCTCTCTCTCTCTCTCTCTCTCTCTCTCTCTCTCTCAGCTAATGAAGTGGTTTAGCACCACATGCCTTTCATTAATTTGTGAAATTTGTATGTTAATCGAGGTAGGATTCTGAAGACTATAGTCCACTCTCTATTTTAGACATGACTGGACATCCACATAACAGTTGCTTCTTTATATGTTTAAAAAATGAAGTTTGTTTACTTCAATCCGTTACTTCAAACAGTTTTTATCGTTCCTCTCTACATTGGTCCAGTTGTTTTTGATGACCTAAATTTTTATCTGAAAGCATGTTTTACAATATCAACACCAGCTCAATTGAAGATTTAACTGGGAGAGGTTAGAATAGATCTTTTGACTTGATTTCTTTTCGTGAGACTTTTTTGGGAATTACACTATATTAATTATTCTGCTACGTTGGTTGAAAGTCCCTCCCTCATCGCAACAGTCGAGAGTTTGAAACCCGTAATTGCTAGCGATTTAAGTGGAGGGCCCTGGCGTTGGGTTGCCGGGCTAGTCTCCTCTAAGGTATAGGGGCCCGGCCCTCAGGAGCCGTTCAGGCACGGGGGTCCGTGGTAGAGTCCTCGGTTACAAAAAAAAAAAATCTTCTGCTTTTTGAATTTTGTTCACTCTAGAGGGATTGATGATCTTAAATCAGAAAAAAATTGTGACACCTTTAGCCCCAAAGGAAATGTTTTGGGATGATCCTGTTCGTGCTCTTTGTGCTGTTTGCTTTGGTGCTGTTTTATTGGATTTTTTGCTGAGCTTTTGTTTCTTGTGTATATTTAGTTCTAGATATTTATTCAGTGTGCCTGAGACCATTCATAATGCGACCCATTGCTATTTGTTTGTTAGTAGAATAAATGGATGTGTTATGTATGTAAACATGGGGAAGTTTTATTGTATCTCCATCAATGCCATAGCTTATTGCCTTTGGACTAGTTGCATGAAATTGTGTTAAGAGTTGCGTGTGACAGTTTGAATACACATGCATGCACCAAATACTGTCTTCCTTCCATTCTCGTCAATGCCATAGCTTGTTGCCTTTGGACCAGTTGCATGAAATTGTGTTAAGAGTTGCACGTGACAGTCTAAATACACGTGCATGCACCAAATGCTGTCCTCCTTCTATTCGCATCCTTTTTTCTGTACAAATGGATGTATTACGCGGGTAAATGCATGACTGCATAGGTTGGGAAAAGGTTTTAATCAAGAAAGTAATGATCGCATGAAAGACATACTTACAATAGAGTGAGCTAGAACCATGAGCCTACCGTTTGTACTTTATGTATGATTCTTTTCTTTCGAAGACTCTTGGATGCTCTTGCATCCTCACAATCCCTGAATTGGGAATGCTTAATGATTTTATTCTTAGATGAGCTTTGTAAACCTTGCGTTTTCACAGCTCATCCTATAAAGAAGCTTTCTTTTTTTAGAATCTCTGCCTTGTAATGTGGATGCTCATTTTTATTTAATTTGTACAAGAGTTTTGAGAGATCAAGAAGGAGCTTTCTGCTATTTTATCTATTGTCTGGTCATCTTTGTGCCTCCATGTTCATAATCTCATGTTCATTTCAGGCGCACTGTTCACATTTTACGTTGGATGAAGAGCTGATGAGAGCTGCTGCATTCAATGATGTCAAAGATGCACTTGCAGCTAAAATCAGTAGAGAGCACATCGAAACAGAACCATGTGCCTATAACATTCCTCTTTTGGCTGCTTTATCTCATATAAATATTTTGGTGATAGTCTTGTATATGTGAGCCTTGTATATGTGAGCTTTGTCTTTTCTCTCAACATCTGTATATGATTTGAATCTTTCGTTTGAATGTGACTTCTCATTGATGAGATGGGATCAATGTTTTTCCCCTTCTTCAGTATGGCAGGTTGATCTGATGATATCAGGCAATGAAGCAGTTAAAGCTATTGCGTACATCTGAGATGCAATTGTTTTGGGTTGTCTTCAGTCTACTTCATGAACATGAATCGACATTGCCAGAAGAGTGCGGTAGCTTGGTTTGTTGGATTGTGTTCTCAACTGACCATTCTGAAAGAGTATAATGTTGAAAACCGATGGTTTATGACCCACAAAATGACTATATCAGGTGAGAGGTAAACCTTGTTGTAAAAATAGTGGACGTGGAAGTTAATCAGGATTTTGTAATTAGGTCATTGTGAAATTACTAAAAAAAAATATATGAGGAACAATAAAGAATCCAAAGGTTTACGTGATTCAGTCCGAGTATACACTTAAATCCTCGAGGTGAGTTAGTAGTAAAACTACTATAATCAGAAAATTAGAATTATAATCGCTCAACACACTCAAGTATTTTCCATGCTTAAAGGAAACTCAAACCCAAGGTTTTAACAAATAAATGAGTCATTTTGGATTAAAAAAATTCACAGCACAAATTACACGCTTCGCCTGCGGTCAAGTAGAAGCTCACTTTGAAACGGCCGAAAATCAAGGACCTCGGTCTTGATTTCCTTTCTTTGCGGCACGGTTTTCTAGGAAGTCACTGCGCATCCGTCAAATCCTCCATTTTGCTGTGCTGCTACAACTCTGAAGGACGACGAGTAAGTTTTTTGACGTAAAGGCCCTGTTTGGTAACCATCCAAACAATGTCAAATTCTGATTCTTTGTTCCGGAATCGCCGGCCTAGAATCGCGTTTGGTAAAATTTTTGTTCCGGGAACAAATTTGTTCCCGAACAGATTGGGAACGAATCAAGAATCAAAAAAAGTTGATTCTTGTTCCGGAACAAATTTGAGAATCAAAATCAATAAATTTTCTTCTTCCCTTCGGCCATCTCGCGACCGCCATCCACCACCGCCCGCCACCGTCCACCGTCCGCCACCACCGTCCACCGCCGCCGCCCGCCGCTGCCGCCCGCCGGTCCGGGGCGAGCTCGCGGAGGCTCGCCGGACCCGGGCGAGGTCCGGCGAGCTCGCTAGAGGCAAGCCCGCCACCGATGAGCTCGCCGGAGGCAAGCCCGGCCACCGGCTTGCCTCCGGCGAGCTCGCCGAGGCTTGCCCACCACCGGCGAGGCTCGGCCTCCCCGGATCGGCGAGGCGAGCCTCGCCGAGATCTGGGCGGGGCCGGCGAGCCTCGCGACGCCCAGCCCCCACGGTGGCCGGGCGAGGCTCGCCCCGGCCACCGGCAAGCCTCGCGACGCCCGGCCCACCGGTGGCCGGGCGAGGCTCGCCCGGCCACCGGCGAGGCTCGCCCGCCCCGCCGGTGGCACAGCGAGCCTTGCCCAACCCGGCGAGGTCGGCCTCGGCCACCGGCGGGCTCGGCCTCGCCCGGATCTAGCGAGGCCGAGCCTTGGCGGGGCTAGGCGAGCCTCGCCCGGCGCCGGCGAGGCTCGGCCGGCGAGGCGCGGCCTCGCCGAGGGCCGGTGACGCTCCGATGAGGTCGTCGGTCCTCGTCGGCCGGTCGCCGGTCCGGCGACCGGCCAAGAGAAGAAGAAGAAGATGAGAAAAAGAAAAGAAAAAAGGAAAATGAAAAGAAAAAAATGAAAAAAAGAAAAAAAGAAAAGAAAACAAAGAAAAAAGTAAAAAAATTATTTAAAAATTAAAAGAAATTGATTTGGAACAGAATTAATGAATACGGTACCAAACGCAATTCTATTCCAGAATCAGAAATTTTGAATAGTTACCAAACGGCTTAAAATGCTTAGAATCGGTTCCCGAACGAATCAAAAAGAATCGGTTCGATCGAATCGGCTCCCGAGAACGGAATCGTTACCAAACGCGCCGTCAAGGACCTCGGTCAAGTAGAAGCTCACTTTGAAACGGCCGAAAATCAAGGACCTCGGTCTTGATTTCCTTTCTTTGCGGCACGGTTTTCTAGGAAGTCACTGCGCATCCGTCAAATCCTCCATTTTGCTGTGCTGCTACAACTCGAAGGATGACGAGTAAGTTTTTTAACGTAAAGTGTGCGTGCGCCCCTTTCTTTGGTTTGGCCAATTTGCAGTATGTGTGTGCCCCTTTCTTTGGTACGTCTAATCTGCGATCTTTGTTAAAGTCCAACTCTTGGTTTGGGTTAAACTTACATATTTGTCCGATCAGGTCGGGTTTTGCTGTGTAAAAAGTTGCCTTATGGTCAATGGAAACGCATATGCTTACGAAGGTCTTCATTTCTTATTTAGGTATGGAGCTGAGTAGAGGTTTGGTTGAAGCAAGTTCAGCTACAGAGACTTAGACTAGACTTTGTCTTAGGATTAATTTTGCTTTGAATAAGAGAAATTCGGATAGTTCAATACAAGTTTTCTATCTCCCTTTCTTTTTCCTCCCCCCCCCCCCTTCCCCCTCTTCTTTCTCTGCATTCCTACTATTTTCTTTATCTGGATGTTCTGTTTGTAATTTTTCCTCTAGAAGTTCTCTAATAAATGTTATGTAATTCCTATTAATCTTAAGTTTTTCAACATTAGATAATGTGAGTGCTGCGTACCTTTTGTCGCAAAAAGAGAGTTTTATTTGTCAACTGACGTGGATGATCTCATCCTATGATTATCAGAATATTGTCAAATTATCTCGAGATTCCATTAGATTTGATGAATTAAAATTGACTATGTAATTTTGCTTATATGCTTAGGTAAATAGTTTTCTCATTAGATTACTTCCTTTCCTTCACATATTGCTTTAATAGCTTTGAATTACAATACATCATCGTGTCAATCCGATGAATTCTCCAAATTTTATGATAATGCCATACTATCCCTCCTCAAACTCAAGGTTTTTATTTTTTTAAGGAAATCAACAGAAGTTTGGAAAGTAGAAAACCAAGCAAGAAAGCAGCCTTTGTAAGAGCATCTGCAGTTTGAACATCAGAAGAGACACAAACAAGATCAATAGTTCCTCGGAAAATATGTTGTCGAGTAGAGTAATGGTTGTTCTCAACATTCGAATCCACAGATGAGGGAGACTCGACCCAAGGTTGTGGCAGTAGTCTATGGGGAACTCACTCGAGCGAATTTTAGCTGCATATTAGCAATTGTTTAAGCGGCTTGTGCTGCAAAATTATCCGCATTTCAATTCTTTTATCAATTAGAGAAGATGGCATTGATGTTTTTGCAGTGATGGAATTCATAATGTTGCATCTGTTTAATGTATCTATTTTACAGATTAACTCTAAATTAATTTTCATTGGGAGGAGACCCACAAAAGAGGCTTTCGACCATTTGAATCTCCACACCTTTGTAAATGTGACTTTGCTACACTGAGTGATGGAGATCGTGGACTAGGTCATTTTAAAGGAGAAAGTGAGAATGACAGTGAGAAGATGAGAGATTGCATTGCCTTCATTTTAGGGATTGGAGTTGCATGTTTGATGAAGTCGCCCCAAAATTGGATGGACATGGCCGAAGCACTCAAGGAACTGCATACTAGATGGAGTCTAGAGGTTTGGTTGAAGCTTCGGCACATGGATTCATACTTTTCTTGGGATTAATTTAGCTTTGAACAATAAACATTCGGATCCAATTTTCTCTACATTCTTACTATTTTCTTTATCTGGATTTTCTGTTTCTAATTTTTCCCCTGGAAGTTCTCTAATAAATTTTAAGTAATTCCTATTAATCTTAAGTTTTTCAACATTAGATAATGTGAGTACTGCGTGCCTTTTGTCGCAAAAAGAGAGTTTTGTTTAACAATTGACAGATGATCTCATCCCATCATTATCAGAATATTATTAAATTATTTTGAGATTCCATCATTATCTGATGAAATTAAAATTGACCATGTAATCTTGCATATATGCTTAGGTAAATGGTTTTCTCATTAGATTACTTCCTTTCCTTCATCAATACCTTTGAATTGCAATACATTATTGTGTCAATGCGATGAATTCTCCGAATATTATGATAATATCATAGTATCTCTCCTCAAACTCAAGGTTATACCAAGGAAACCAACTGGAGCTTGGAAACTAGAAAACCAAGCAAGAAAGGAGCCTTTGTAAGATCGTTTGCAGTTTGAACATCAGAAGGGACACGGAAGAGATCAACAGTTCCTTGGAAAACATGTTGTCAAGTAGAGTAACGGTTGTTAATATTCAAATCCACACACGAGGGAGACTTGACCCAAAGGCATGGTAGTAGTTTGTGGGAACTTACTCGAGCGAATCTTAGGTGCATATTAGCAATCTTTCAAGCGGCCTGTGCCGCAAAATTATATGCATTTCAATTCTTTTGTCAATTAGAGAAGATAGCATTGAAGTTTTTGGAGTGATGGAATTCATAATCTTGTATCTGTTTAATGTAACTATTTTCCAGATCAACTCTAAATTACAAAGGCATCAAGTTTTCTTCTCGCCGAATCTGTTAGCTCTGGGAAGAGTAGAATTAGAATTAAAGCAGAGCGCCGCATCTTTTTGGGGAAGGATTATCATCACCACAATTCTAGATCTGGAAAAATATCCATCGCCTGGGACGATCATGTCCTTCTGGGGAAGTTAGCTATACATTACGAGAGTATTAGACGGCCAAAATATGAATCCTCCAAGCATAGTGTTATTTCTAGCAGGCGTGGTAATGCCCTTTTGTTTTGAGTGGGGGGAAAAGTCTGCGAGCTGAAGAAATTTAAGCTGGAAGCCTCGCCAAGCTGCTGGCCACATACTTCGCACTTCGGTGTGGTTTTGCAGAATTCCATTTAGGATTTTTGTCATTTGACAATGGTATTGGATTGGAAGATAAGTATATTATAAATTGAACATTCTGGAGAGCGCTTGTCAAAGTGCAACCTCCCTTCTTTTAGATAAATGGAAGACTCTCTCCCCTGCTATCCTTTTGGTAAAACCCATCACTTCAGCATCTAATGAAGGCCCATTGTTCATGTCGTCCAATACAAAACATGTCCTAACAACAGAAAATTTGTTAGTTTTTGTTGTCTTGTCTACTCGCAAAGAATTTTTGGAAAGTGAACCAAGTGCAGAACCCAGTTTGAATCGTCATGAAGTTGCATCTTCTCAATTTAACATGATTATTTGCTGGTTAATATTCATCTTGAAGTGAGGAAGATTGCATCTTAAGTTGACCAACAACCCTATATGCTTCTTGTGAAGAATTATTGCATCATTGGCAAAATGATGTCAAACCAGTTACCTATTCCTTGGTCCCAACCACTTCTAACTCGTTGAGTACACTAGACATTCTTGCTTTTGGTAATGTTTCCAAAATCTGAGATATCGCTGAGAAGCTATCTGAAATTCTTATATTACCAAAAGCTTTAAAAGGTTGGATCATTGAATGATCTTGAATTGTATGGCACAGTGGCATAAGCCCTTGAGCCACCCCACTGAACTTATAGAGTCTTGAATATTTTTTACCAAAGGATTTGCGACTACCGGCTTTTAGTTTTGTCAAAGTAATGTCATATGGACTTGGTCTGAGACTGCAACATGCCTGTGGTCAAGTTAAAATATCCACGTGTATGATCTTGAAATCGCCTTTGGTCAATCTTGTAGATAGAGGTCCAGTGGTTTAGGTTGCCTTAAGTGTGAGCCATTCTTTAGTTCAGTTTCCAATTGAGTGGTTTTTCCCCCTTTGGTTGAGTGCTACTCATGAACCATAGCGATCCAACATAAAGATTTTTTCATCGACTTGGTTTTTTTATCGATGCTCTCCAATAAGAATGCTACTGGCTAGGCTCTTTTACTAGAGTGTGACACATGTACATTGCAATGAAGCTTGAAAAATAAGCAAATGGAATCTGTCCATTGAAAGTTCCTGTTTGGTTCAGCTTCAATTTTGCTCAATTGGAGCTTACCAATTTTCTTCGAAATCCTCATTCGTATCTGATTTTTAAATAAAAAATAACAGTAACTCAAGACACTATGATTAATTTTTTTATAATTAAAAATCCAAATTTAATAAATAAAAAATAATGGTCATTGATTAGTGTCAAATCTCATCCATATGTGCACTCACATTCTTTCAATGTGGGACAAGGCACCTCTTATTTTGTTTTACAAATAAACTACCAACATGATCTTCAAATCACCTTGGGTCAATCTTGTGAATAGAGGCCTTTATCGGTCTAGGTTGCCTTTATTGTGAGCTATTCTTTATTTCAGTTTCCAATTGAGTTGCTTCTTCTTCTTCTTCTTCTTATTTTTTTTTTTTTTTTTTGGGTCGAGTCTTGCTCATGAACCATAGCAGTCCAACGTAAAATAATTTTCATCGACTTGGTCCTTTTGTTGGTCCTCTCCAACAAGAATGCTATTGGCTCGGCTCTTTTACTAGAGCGTAGCACATGGACATTGCAATGAAGCTTGAAAAATAAGCACACGGAAGCTGTCCCTTGAAGCTTGTTTTTTCGGTTCAGCTCCAATTTTGCACAATTGCGGCTTAACAATTTTCTTGGAAATCTTCATTCATATCCTATTTTCATGTAACGCAGTGGCCGTTCTAGCTCTTTTTACTTTGCTTTTGTTCATAAAAACTATAATGCCTCCTCTTTGTGCCTGCTAAACTCTTTCTTGGTCCCATCAATCTATTTGCGCATGTGCAAATATAGGATTGAAATGCCGATATGTGACCTCGGAAATAGAGAGTAGGCGGTTCAAGCTATTGCATATTGTTTTCCCCTATTGCTCTTTTTCTCTTGAAATCTTCGACTTTTCATTTTTGATCACTTTGCCATATTGTTGTCAAATTTAGGTCCCCCGGTAAAAGGCGAGAGGAAATTGCCATGTTAATGGAATGGGAAACAGTTATTCGTGAAATCCCCATATTCAACAGCACCAATTACTTTGGCGGATTGTCTTTATTCCAGGTCAGATGGATGGTTCATGCTTCTACATTTATAGATTCTTCATGTCTCGTTCGGGTCACTGTTTGTCTCTTTTTTTTTTCTTTTTTCTTTTTTTGCTTTTTGGTAATAATCACTCTACTTAAATTTTATTTCACTGGCACAGCCCAAAATCAGCTTAAAATGCTTAGACATGGATGGCTTTCTTTAATTTTTCCCACTTGATATCAGAGGCGCAATGGGGATCCACTACGCGTATACATGGATCTGGAGGCTGGACGAAGGAGATCAGGCCGAGAAGATATCTTCATCAGTTACCATGCAAAGGACGATGTCCAGTCAACCTATGCTTGATCACTTCTCCACAATGGTTGAAATTATCCACGGGTCTTCTTATAAGGACAATGTGAGGGATCTTCTCGTCGGTCCCCCTCGAGTCTCATCTTGATTCTCTCCCTATTAACTTACGATCTCTTAAATGTGTTAAATCTTGTTTTTGCAAAACCTAGGAGACGCTGGCTTACTGGTCTTCCGCCCGTTGCCTTCCTCAAAGGAACGAACTCACAAAAAAGCTCCCCAATTTGCTACTTCACCATTCATTTGGCAAGTGTTTAAATAATGTCGGGGGTCTCGACAAGGTACTTTCTTTCTATCCCGAGTGTGCCAATGATGCCAGTGTCACTCCAAAATGGTTGGGACCGTTTGCATTGTGCCATGACTCATTATAAGTTTGCTCTCACAATCGAGAACACTTGGACGGAAAGTTAGGTGACAGAGAAGCTATTTTATGCTCTGAATTATTGGACAGTCCTTATCTATTTGTTGCGAGTACACAGCAGAAGTCTGATACCTTCACCTAAGGAGATCGCCAAGAGGGAGCCCAAATTCAAGCCTGTCAATATATCTAGTTAGACCCACCTTTACTCAAAAACTTAAATCGATAAGTTATAGGCTAACTAGGTAAATTAACTGCTTAACATCAAATGAATTCTCCTATGTGGAAATTCTTTAACACAACTTACATGCGTATCCCAACAATCTCCTCCTCACATGCGAGCTCCAATGTTAGGTCTGCTCCCCTTAAATTAAGATATCCTTTTGGCCCAACTTCATCCTTATGGGCTCATGTTGCTACACCACAATGCCAACTTGTCGGAAAACCACAACCATTGGCTCTGACACCATTTGTTGGGAGTGCACAGTAGATTTCCAATATCTTCACTTGGGAAGATTGCCAAGATGGAGCTCAAATCCAAACAGATTTCCAGTTGGACCCACACTTACTCAAAAGCTTAAGCTAATGAGTTATGGGCCAATTAAAATATTAATTGCTTAGCACCACATCAATTCTCCAATGTGAGATTTTTCTAATATAACTCATACATGTATCCTAACAATCTCCCTTTCACGTGTGAGTTCCAATGTTAGGTCTGCTCCCTCTTTAATTCAGGAATTCCTTCTAGCCCAACTTCATCCTCACAGGTCCATGTCACTACACCACAAAGCCCATCTGTCTGACTACAACCATTGGCTCCGATACCATTTGTTAGGAAAGCACAGCAGAATTCCGATACCTTCACTTGGGGAGATCGCCAAAAGGGCGCCCAAATCTAAGCCTATTAATATATTTAGTTAGACCCACCTTCACTTAAAAGCTTAAGCCAATGAATTATGGGCTAATTAGGATATATTAATTGTTCAACATCATATCAATTCTTCAATGTGGGATTTCTATAACATAACTTACACTTATATCCTAGCACTCAACACACTCAGGTGTTTCCCATGCATAAACTAAACCCAAACCCAAGGTAATAACAAATAAGCAACTCATTTTGAATGTAAAAAACTCAAAACACAAATTACACGCTTTGCCTGTGACCAGATAGGAACTCTCTTTATAATAGCCGAAAATCAAGGACCTCTTTCGTTCTTGATTTCCTTTCTCGTGGCATTCACGGCTTTCCAATTGCCGTGAATATAAAATTAGACAAGTATATGGATGCCCCTTTGTTCGGTTCGGCCAATCTATAGTACTTTTAAAGTCCAACTCTTGGTTTGGGTTAAACTTGCATATTTATCGAATTGGGTGGGGCTTCGCCGTGTAAGAAGGTGTCTCCATGAATTGAAAAGCATATGCTTTTGAAGATCTTCATTTCTTATATAGTTCAATCTAGAAGAGACTTAGCTTGCAGCTTGTTAGGACATAGAACTCAGTCCCAATGGAAAAGAATATGGCCATCATGTTCCTGTTTTTCTATGCCCAGCTCACATTATGGACGAGTTCAGCGATGCAAACCAATCAAACGGATCGGCTTGCTTTAATCTACTTCAGAGACAGTGTGGATGAGGATCCACTCGGAATCTTGAGCTCGTGGAATGATTCTTCTCATCACTGTGAGTGGCAAGGTGTTGTATGCGGTGGACGGCATCCCGAAAGGGTCGTGTCCCTCAACCTAATGTCGAAAGGCTTGGGCGGTCTTCTATCGCCTCATGTTGGAAACCTCTCTTTCCTAAGAAGACTCGTTCTACAGAACAACAGCTTTCGTGGCGAAATTCCACAAAGCATTGGCCTCTTGTTTCGCCTTCGCAATCTCATTCTTAGTAACAACTCTTTTGGTAGACAAATGCCCACCAATCTTTCTCAATGCTCAAACCTTGAGAATTTGAATCTCATCAATAACCAACTTGTGGGCAAAATTCCTGATGAGCTCGGCTCTTTGTCAAAGCTTCGAGCTTTAGGTTTGGCTAAAAACAATCTTACAAGATCTATTCCTCATTCTATTGGAAATCTCTCCCAACTTTATGCTCTTTCTGTCGCATCTAATGCTCTGCAAGGAGAGATTCCCAAGACATTGTCCAAGCTTCATGGTTTGAGTTTTGTTCAATTGACGAATAACCAATTCACAGGTGTGATCCCTCCAGAAATCTTCAACATGTCTAGCATCAGCTATTTCATCACTGGTGACAATCAATTTAGAGGGAGCATTCCCCCTTATATCGGTGATACTCTTCCTTCTCTCAGTTGTCTTGATTTTCATAGTAATTTGTTTACTGGCATTATACCTCCGTCCTTATCGAATGCCTCTGGCCTTCAGATTATCTGGTTTGACTATAATAGTTTTCGTGGACCAATGCCCACAAATCTTGGAAAGCTAAAAGCTCTCGAAGAAATGTATCTTGCATCTAACCAGTTGCGAGATGACTTCAGTTTCATTACCTCATTGACTAATTGTTCAAGGCTAAAAATTTTTGGGGTAGGCCATAATTTTCTTGAGGGTCCATTGCCGGATTCCATTGGCAATCTTTCCAACAGCATTAGAAGAATTGGTATGTCGTCCAACAAAATGAACGGAATCATTCCTCCAAGTATTGGCAATCTCTTCAACCTGTCCTATCTTGACTTATCCAACAATTTGCTTGGTGGCCGTGTTCCTTCTTCTATCGGAGCACTCCATAACTTGATTGATTTGTACTTAATCATTAACATGCTAACGGGAGAGATCCCGTCATCGGTCGGCAATTTGACGTTCTTGAGTAGCCTTTACCTGCAATCCAACAACTTCTACGGGGAAATACCACAAAGCCTTGGTAACTGTAGGCAGCTAATCCAGCTTGAGCTTTCGAACAATAATTTTAGTGGTTCAATCCCAATAGAGGTTCTTAGTCTTTCTACAATTTCAATTATCTTCAGCTTGGCCTATAATCAATTGAGTGGATCTCTTCCATCTCAAGTTGGGTCTTTGACCAATCTTGTCGAATTGGATCTATCTTACAATAAGCTGACGGGACCAATTCCTAGCTCCATCAGCAGGTGCTTGCTATTAGGGTGGCTTAGCTTAGCAGTCAATTCCTTTCATGGCAAAATTCCTCCTGCTTTAGGTACATTACAGGGCTTGCAAGAGTTGGATATTTCCCATAACAACTTATCTGGTGAAATTCCGAGCTTTCTTGCTCAACTTACTGATCTAAGGTACTTGAATCTATCTTCAAACAAGCTTGAAGGAGAAGTTCCGAAGCAAGGAGTATTTCTAAATGCTAGTGCAGTGTCCGTCTTTGAGAATAGGAATCTCTGTGGAGGTATTGCAGAACTAAACCTTCCTTCTTGCAAATTGAATACCTCTAAACCATTACGGACCAAAAAAGTCAGAGTAATCGCCACAATGGCGGCTATCTTGTCATATTTCTTTTTGTGTCTTTGTCTGTTTATCTTTTGGTACCAGAGAAAGAAATCGAAAAAAAATACCTCTTTGACTGAGTTGCCATTTGAACACAAATTTTCGAGGGTCTCTTATGAAGAGCTCTTTAGAGCCACAAATGGATTCTCTAAGAACAATGTGATCGGTAAAGGGAGGTATGGTATTGTCTATAAAGCAACCACACAAGAAGATGGCTGGGTGGCGGTTAAAGTGCTTAACTTGGGCCATAAAGGTGCTTTGAAGAGCATCATCTCGGAATGTCAAACCTTAGGGGCCATAAGACATCGAAATCTCGTGAAAATACTGAACGTTTGCTCAAGCGTGGACTATCACGGCAACAATTTCAAAGCTCTATTGTACGAATACATGGCTAATGGGAGCTTAGAGAATTGGATACACCAAGGAAAGGAAGAGGACATTGAGCATGAACATGAACATGGAAAGCCAGGACATTTGGGACTAATGCAAAGGATAAACATTGCCATTGACATAGCTTCCGCAATCAAATATCTTCACAAGGATTGTAGCCCAAAGATTGTACATGGAGATCTGAAGCCGAGTAACATTCTTTTGGACAACGAGATGGTGGGACAAGTTGGGGATTTCGGCCTGGCGACAATTAGGTCTGCCGCAACAACAGAGGCCATGGACATTGACGACCATAGTAGCTCAATGGCAGTGAGGGGTTCCGTAGGCTATGTCCCTCCTGGTAAGAAAATTTTCTCATTAATTGTCTAAGTTTTATTTGTGTTGGCCTTTAGATGAAATATTTATTTTCATTGTATATTGCTTGATACATACTGTTTTAGAGTATGGCATGGGGGACATGGTATCCACACAAGGCGATGTGTACAGCTATGGTATTGTTTTATTAGAAATGTTAATTGGGAGGAGACCCACGGAAGATGCTTTTAAGGACCATCTAAATCTCCACAACTTTGTCAAGGTGGCATTGCCAGATCGAGTGATGGATATCGTGGACTCGGTCATTTTTAATGGAGAAAGTGAGAATGATATTGAGAAGATGAGAGATTGCATCGCCTCTATCCTAAGGATTGGAGTTGCGTGTTCGATGGAGTCACCATGGGATCGAATGGATGTGGCCGAATCCCTCAAGGAATTGCATAAGATCCGAGCTAGGTATACATCCAAGTAGAGGCTTGGTTGAAGCAAGTTCAGCTCCCATAAACTTGGACTAGACTTTATCTTATGATTAATTTTGCTTTTCAAACAACAAAAATTCGTACGATTCTATTATTCATCTTGGTTTTAACTCTTTTCCACTAGGCCCAAAGCCAAACTCATATACTAGTTAAATGTATGTAATTTATCTCCATCTCTATTCCCCCTCCCCTCTTTACGAACTCACTTCTCTTTATATGAATTTTCTATTTCTAATTTTTCCCGTTAAAGTCCATCCCTAATAATTTTCTTTAGCTGCATAATTTTAATATATATTTATAGATTTATAAATGTAGAAAAATATAAAGTAGAGATGTATCTTATAAAAGGTTATAAATTATGTCAATGCCTATTAATTTTTGAATGATAATTCACATTGTGGATTAATAGGAGAAGTAAAAGTAAAGTCAATGAGATTATTTTATTTCGCCAAGGTTGATTTTAGATGGCGGCTTTTTTTAGTACTTTTGTATTTTTTTGTTGCAATGGGAAGATGGTCTTTTTAACAATATAAAATCTTAGGTGATACAATTACATGAAAAAAACCTGGATTGGTATATGCATGACATATTTACGCAACTTGATTTTTTACCTATAAAAAACTCCAAACTATACACTAATGACAAATTTACCTTTCGTTTTATTAAATTTTACTGTCAAATTGCTTAATTTGATGACTTGACCGGTTTGTGGTTTTACCATCCATTTCTTACGTGTTTACCAATTTGTAATTTTTCATTATATTAATTCAATTTAATAGAAATTAATTGAAGGTAAATTTGTATCAGTTTGGAGTTTTTTATGGTCAAAAAATTAATTTGAAATAATGTTATAATAGAGGTATCAATTTGAGATTTTTCGTATTATTAATCCAAAATTTTGTTATGGCTTTCTTATCACACGTCATCATCTGGAAGTCTTCATCTCTGGGCGTCGGCCTGTCTCTCTCGCCCTCGCCGTTGCACTTTTGCTCAGCCTATCATCGCGGTGTCACGTCCACTCGTCGCTGTCTAATTCCTGCCTTTACCTCCGAAGCAGCCGCCACATTTATGCTTTTAAGGTCACTCGTCGCCACGGCCACCTCACAGCCGCCGAGCCGAGCTAAGCGACGCCTCCAGATACTCCTCATCGCCTTCTCTCTCTCTCTCTCTCTCTCTCTCTCTTGGATATGCTCCGACGGCTTTTCGTCTTTAATTATATAAAATTGATCCTTAGCATCATACAGGGCACTCGTGAAAAACTGAAACTTTGTTTCGGCTTATTAGAGCTGCGATACTCGACTGTGAAGGGAAAAGAAATTCGGTTTTTTACACTCCGCTCGCGAGCGCCGTATTCTCCTAGCAACGGAAGGGAAAAATCTAGTAAATTGAAGCGAGGACATTCCGAGCATGAGTTCCGGTCCTGTTGAACGGCAATAGTTCCGGTCTTTTTCTTAGAAGCATCATCCGTAGTGGCAATTCTCTTGCTTTAGGAGGCGTTTGGAGTCCTCTCAAGGTGCGAAACCCGATTAAAACAGCAAGGCTCTTGAGTTGCAAAACGATGTTGACGAATTCGCCGGTGGTGCGAGTGAAGGAGAGTATCGATTTGACAGAGAAGGAGAAGATGATCTTTGATAGGCTTCTCGCCATCGTTCGCCATTTTGATCTCTCTACCCAGCATTCGGATGGCCCTCTGAAAGTTCTCTGATAAATTGTAAGTAATTCCTATTAATCTTAAGTTTTTCAACATTAGATAATGTGAGTGTTGCGTGACTTTTGTCGCGAAGAGAGAGTTTTATTTAACAACTAACGCAGATGATCTCATCCCATCATTATCAAAATATTGTTAAATTATTTCAAGTCCGTCAGATATGATGAAATTAAAATTGACTATGTAATTTTGCTTATATGCTCAGGTAAATGGTTTTCTCGTTAGAGTACTTCCTTTCCTTCACATTTTGTTCTAATACTTTTGAATTGCAATACACTATCATGTCAATCTGATGAATTCTCCGAATATTATGATGATATCATAGTATCTCTCCTCAAACTCAAGGTTGTTCTAAGGAAATCAACTGGAGTTTGGAAACTAGAAAACTAAGCAAGAAAGGAGCCTTTGTAAGACCATATGCAGCTTGAACATCAAGGGACACGGACAAGATCAACAATTCCTTGGAAAATATGTTGTCAAGTAGAGTAATGATTGTTCTCAATATTCAAATCCACAAACGAAGGAGAATTGACCCAAAGGCATGGCAGTAGTCTGAGGGAACTTACTCAAGTGAATTTTAGCTGCATATTAACAATCTTTCGAGCGGCCGTCCCACAATATTATCTGCATTTCAATTCTTTTGTCAATTAGAGAAGATAGCATTGAAGTTTTTGGAGTGATGGAATTCATAATCTTGAATATGTTTGATGTGACTATTTTCCAGATCAACTCTAAATTACAAAGGCATCAAGTTTTCTTCTAACCGAATCTATTAGCTCTAGGAAGAGCAGAATTAGAAATAAAGCAGGGTGCCATATCTTTTTGGGGAAGGATTATCATCACCACAATTCTAGATCTGGAAAAATGTCCATTGCTGGGGACGAGCATGTCCTTCTGGGGCAGTTAGCTGTATATTACGAGAGTATTAGACGGCTGAAATGTGAATCCTCCAAGCATGGTGTTATTTTTAGCAGGTGTGGTAATGCCCCTTTGTTTTGAGTTTTTTTTTTTTTTTTTTTTTTTTGGGGGGGGGGGTGTGTTGGAAGTCTGCGAGCTGAAGTAATTTAAGCTAGAAACCTCGCCAAGCTGCTGGCCACGTACTTCGCACTTCGGTATGGTTTCTCAGAATTCCGTTTGGGATTTTAATCATTTCACAGTGGCATTGGATTGGAAGATAGGTATGTCATAGGGTCTATTTGTTCCGCAAAATGTGACGAAATGTGACATCTCTGAAAAATATTTTTCAAGAAGCCAATTTCTAAGAAAATTACCATATTTTCCGTTGTTCAGCTGAAACTTGAAAATGAATTAGAAAATGTTTTTGGCTATTTGTTAAGGAAAATTTTTTCCTCCATGCACCTCCTTTGATAATTTTATTATTATTATTTTTAAAAAAATCGCTTTTTAATTATTTTTTTATTCTTTTTCCTTTTCTTCTTCTTCTTCATTGGCTGGTTGCTAGCCATGGCAAAGGCTAGTGAGGCTTGACCTCACAAGATTCCGGCAAGGTCTCGCCTAATAAGGGCAAGGCCAAGCTCACCCCATGTTGACGAGCTCGAGCCTTGCCTTGCCCACCTAGGCAAGGCTCGAGCTCGCCAGAGATCGCAAAGCCACGTCGACGTTTGGCGACGTCAGGCAAGGCTCAAGCCCCACCTAGGTGGCTAGATTTGGCGAGGACCAAGCTTGCTCGAGGTCGGTTGGGCGAGCTAAGGTCTTGCTAGAGGTCTCTAGAGTTTCGCCAACATCTAGCGACCTCCAATGAGGCTCAAGCCCAACCTAGGTGGTCAAATCTAGCACGGCTCGAGCTCACCGGCATCCCTGCCACAAGCTAGTGAGGCTCAACCTCACCGAATTCTAGCAAGCTCAAGCCTAGTCGACCTATGGCGAGGCTCCAACTCACTTGGGCCGGTTGCTAGCTGCTGTCATGGCTGGTGACTGATCAAGGCTAAGGAAGAAGAAGAAAAAGAAGGAAATAAAAGAAAAGGAAGGAAAGAAAAGAAAAGGAAAAATTTTAAAATTTGATTTTAAAAAAATAAAATTAAAATTAGTTTGGTGAAAGAAAAGAGTATGGAAAATGTTCTCCACTTTTGAAAAGTGGAAAACATTTTCCTCACTTTTGAAGGTGTTTTTTTCCAATAGTAGAAAATATTTTCCTCAACTATTTCATTTTTCGTGAAACGAACGCCAAAAAATTCGAAAATGTTTTCTAGGAAGGCATTTTCTTGAAACATATAGAGTTTAAGTGGAACATTCTCGAGAGCGCTTGCCAGAATGCAGCCTCCCTTGCTTTAGATAAAAGGGAGACTCTCTCCCATGCTTTCCTTTCGATAAAACCTATCACTTGAGCACCTAAGGAAGGCCCACTATTCATGTCATCCCAATACAAAAACATGTCCCAACAGCAAAAAATTTGTCAATTTGTGCAGTCTTGTCTACTAGCAAAGAACTTTTGGAAAGTGTACCAAGTGCGAAACCCAAAATTTCAGTAAGAATCTTCAAGAAGTTGCATCTTCTAGATTAACACGATTATTTATTCATCTTGAAGTGAAGAGAAGTAAGGGCCTGTTTGATAATACTTCCAGAAACAACTGAGTCTGTTCTTTTATTCCTAGGTACAAAAAAAGAACAGAAATTCCTTTGGTAAATTTTTTGTTTCCAAGAACAAAAATCTATTTTTTTGTTCACAAGATTAGATTTGGAATAAAATCAAAAAGTAGAAAAAATTTACTTTTTGTTTCCAAGAACAATTCTTAGAATCTATTTCTTTTCCTTTTCTCTTCTCTTTTCTTCTCTTTTCTCTTCTTCTCTTTCCTTTTCTTCTTTCTTTTGGTTGGTCACTGGCCTCGGCCATGGCTGGCGATCAACTAGATGAGGGTCAACGACCCTGAGTCACATCGAAGCTCATTAACCCGAGCCTCACCGTGGTTGGGCAGCCTCAGCCTCGCATTGGCTGGGCGAGGCCGACCTTACGTGGCCTAGGCAAGGCCGACATCACCCTAAGCCTTGTCAGTGGCCTAGTGAGGTCGAGGCTTGCCATGGTCAGGCGAGCCTCTAGCAAGCTCACCAAACCTCACTGGACATCACCCAGTTGGTCGCTGACTATGGCCATTGCTGGCAACCGACGATGGAGAAGGAGAAAGAAGAAGAGAAAAATAAAAATAAAAATGAGAAATGAGAAAAATATAATAAAAACATTAAAAAATTAAAAGAAAGAAAAAAATTTAAAAATCCTCAAACGCATTTCTATCTTGGAAATAAAAATTTTATGCAGTTATCAAATGCGTTCTTTTACTCAAAAACTATTCTCAAGAACATAATTAGAAAAAAAAAAAATTTCTTATCAAAAATTGTTCTAGAGAACATAATCATTACCAAACGCACCTTAGGAGTCTTGCGCAAAGAGAAATGTCATGTCACAATGCGCACATGGGCTAAGTGCTAACACAACGAGACCGTTACACACCAATTTTTTCTTTAAATTACGGTCCAAAATATAAGATTCCCAAAAAAAATTAAGGGAATCTAATTAAAATGAACATTAAGGCACTATTCAGAAATAAATAAATAAATTTTAATAAAGAAAAATCGCAATTATTTTCCATTAACGAAAATAATATTTTTGCTAATTAAACAATACATCCGAATTTCCATCGGACTTGAAGTTAAAATATCCCAATAATATATAACCCAGGTTAGCCGAAAATTAGGGTGTCACAAAAAAGGCTCCGGATGGATTTAGGAGTCTATGTGTGAGCCAAGTGCAGTATGTGGTGAGAGTCGCATGGATGGTAACGAGGGGGTTCGTGTCAATGTGGAGATGCATTATGTCCTCCTTAATAGTGGCCTTCTTTTGGGTTCATAGCTAACCCTTTCTTAAAGAGCAATCCACACATATAATGTTGAAAACCGATGATTTAAGATCCACAGAGTGACAATATATAAGATGAGAAGTATACCTTTGTTGTAAAATTAATGAACGCAGAACTCTCTTTGAAAAGACCGAAAATCAAGGATCTCGTATGTTCTTGATTTCCTTTCTTTGCAGCATGGCTTTCCAGTTGCTGTGAATATAAAATTAGACATGTATGTGTATGCCTCTTTCTTTGGTTTGGCCAATCTATAGTACTTTTAAAGTTCAACTATTGGTCTGGGTTAAACTTGCATATTTATCCATTCGGGTGGGGCTTTGTCGTGTAAGAAGGTGTCTTGATCAATGGAAAAGCATATCCTTTCAAAGGTCCACAATAAGTAGTCAAATAACTAGGAACTCAGGATCATGCAATGCTAGCTAAGTGCGAAGGAAGAGGATTAAAAGATTGTTTTGAAGGGGTAGAGGTTACTATTTTGAAGATACAAGACTCTTCTTCATGATTTAACTGTTTCTTTTACTTCACAAAATTTGAAGTGCTAGACATTTTATATACAGTGGATTCTATATCTTAATTGTGATCTATGTGTTAGGGTTGGCACACATGTGGTTTAGGTTGGGCCAGACCCTTTTATTTTTTAGCAAGTAACACTGGAAACAATCCATTTCTAGCCGTGTGGTCACACTTTCACTGACCTCAAAACACAACCCAAAAACTATGAAGTAAATCAAATAAGTTAGAGAAGGTTCCAATTGCCTATCTCATGCATATCTTATGAACTCTATATCCCTCCAAAGAAAGACTGTCGTCAGAAGTTCATTACCTAATGATTAGTAAAGCAGCCTCCCAAGAGATAAAGCCACCCCAGAGGGAATCGACACTTGCAAAATCTTTTCCATATTGAGATTTATTGGCCCTCTTACGTTTATTACTCCAGAGGCTTCGAAATATGATTAGGAGAAAAAGAAATGGTTCACTTTAAGCGGAATAAGGAGGGTGTGCAGGATGAAGCACGTACTTTTGAGAATACCCCTTTTCTGACAATCTTGTTTTGTCAGGGCTTAGTAGACGGCATCATTACCAGTAAATAGCAAAAAAAGTTTTGTGCTCTTTCGGGAACTTTCCTTTTTAGGGAAAGAAAGACAAGTAAATTAGTTAGGTGGTATCAATAGATTTGCACTTAAGGAGTGCAAGTGTGCAAATGACAATTATGGAGCTCATGATCAACAGTAAAGTGACTTGAATTCTGACAATCACGTGTCTATTCTTGAACAATCTTGGTCCAGGAACTTTCTTCGGAACTATTTTTCTTTATTTTGCTTATTCACTCGAGAGACTTGTCGAACAAACATTATTTTCTTATATGTGTCGGAGGGGTCCACGTCTACGTGGAGATACATTGGGTTCTTCTCAAAGGATTGTACAATCATATCATGTACATTTACTTTTTTGGGTTGATAGTGCGAAACAATTTAGAGGATTTCATTATTTTTATTGATTTTACTAGGCCCATGTTTTCCACTAAGCGGTGATCTTCCTTTGGGTTTACAAGTAACCTTTTCTCGAAGAACAATTCACATGAGACAAAAGACTTGCGATAGGCATCCACTTGTTATTTCTTCATCTCCTCTTCTTTTTCTAAAGCAAGATCCGATTTGCCATCTATCGTTGATAGCTCTTCCCTTTCTTGAGTGGAAGACCTTTCAAGACGAGTTATTCACATTTCATTTAATGGTCAGAGGGAATTGAAAGCCAAGCAATGGTCTTCAGCTAAGCAATGATCTTCCTTTGGGTTCACCTCTCACCCTTTTTTAAAGAGCAAATCGCAAAAGACAAAAGACCAGCGGTAGGCATCCACCATTTTATTTGATTTGCCATATGTTAATTCCCCAAATCGAGAGCTCTTCCCTTTCATGTGTAGTTCCTTTGAGTTCATAACTAACCCTTTCTCAAAAAGCTATTTACACGTATGACGATGGTTTAGGACCCACGAAGTGATAATATATCACATTAGAAGTAAACCTTGTTGTAAAATTAACGAATGCATAAGTTAATCAAGATCTTGCTATTAGATCAATGCGAGATCATTAAAGAAATAAATGAGGAATAATAAAGGACTCCAAAATTTTATGTAAATTTATATTTGAAACCATTGAATAAATAGATGGGGAAACAATAAAGGACCCCAAAGATTTATGTGATTCCAATCGAGTGTCGATACCCACGTCCATGGGAAGAGCTAACATAAAAAAATCTACTATAATTGGAAAATCGAAGTTACAATCACTCAACACACTCAGGTGTTTTCCATGCCTAAACTAAACGAAAACCCAAGGCATTAATAAATAAGCAACTCATTTTGAATGTGAAAAACTCAAAACACAAATTACATGCTTTGCCTGTGATCAGATTTTCGGCCGCTCTCTTTGAAACGGCCGAAAATCAAGGACCTCTTTCGTTCTTAATTTCCTTTTTCCACGGCATTCACGGCTTTTCAGTTGCCATGAATATAAAATTAGACAAGTATATGGATGCCCCTTTGTTTGGTTCGGCCAATCTATAGTACTTTTAAAGTCCAACTCTTGGTTTGGGTTAAACTTGCATATTTATCCAATTGGGTGGGGCTTCGCCATGTAAGAAGGTGTCTCGATTAGTTGAAAAGCATATGCTTTTTGAAGATCTCCCTTTCTTATGTAGTTCAATCTAGAAGAGACTTTGCTTGCAGCTTGTTAGGACATAGAACTCAGTCCCAATGGCAAAAAATTTACTCTAATTAGATAATCGGAATTACAATCGCTCAACATGCTCGAGTGTTTCCCATACCTAAATTAAACTCAAACCCAAGGTATAAATAAATAAACAGCTCATTTTGGATGTAAAAGATTCACAGCACAAATTACATGGTTTACATTTGACCAAATAGTAGCTCTCTTCGAAACGGCCGAAAATCAAGGACCTCGTCTATTCTTGATTTCCTTTCTTTTCAGCATACGCGGCTTTCCAATTGCTGCAAATATAAAATTAGACAAGCATGTGTATGCCCCTTTCCTTGGTTTGGCCAATCTGTATTACTTATAAAGTCCACCTCTCAGACTTGGTCTTGGCCTTGGTTAAACTTGCATATTTTTCCAATTGGATGGAGTTTCGCGGTGTGAGAAGATGCCTTGATCAATGGAAAAGTATATGCTTTTCAAGGTCTTCATTTCTTATTTAGTTCAATCTGGAAGAGACTTCACTTGCAACATCTTAGAACATAGAACTCACTCACAATGAAAAAGCATATAACAATTATGTTCCTCTTTTTCCATGCCCAGTTCACATTATGGATGAGTTCAATGTTGCAAACCAACTAGACTGATCAGCTCGCTTTAATCTACTTCAAAGACAGTGTGGATAAGGATTCACTCGAAGTCCTAAGCTCATGGAATGACTCTTCTCATCACTGTAAGTGGCCAGGTATTGTATGCGGTGGACGGCATCCCGAAAGGGTTGTGTCCCTCAACCTGATGTCGAAAGGCTTGGGCGGTCTTCTATCGCCTCATGTCGGAAACCTCTCTTTCCTTAGAAGCATTGTTCTACATAACAATAGCTTTCGTGGCAAAATTCCACAAAGCATTGGCCACTTGTTTCGCCTGCGCCATCTCGTTCTTAGTAACAACTCTTTCAATGGACAAATGCCCACAAATCTTTCTTAGTGCTCAAACCTTGAGGTTTTGAATCTCATTGATAACCAACTTGTAGGTAAAATTCCTGATGAGCTTGGCTCTTTGTCAAAGCTTCGAGTTTTATTTTTGGCTAAAAACAGTCTTACAGGATCTATTCCTCATTCAATTGGAAATCTCTCGCAACTTTTCTTTCTTTTTGTCGGACGTAATGGGTTATAAGGAGAGATTCCCAAGACATTGTCCGAACTTCGTGGTTTGAGGAATGTTCAACTAGCATTTAACCAACTCACTGGCAAGATCCCACCAGCAATCTTCAACATGTCCAACATTATCTATTTTAGCGTTGGTGACAATCAATTGAGAGGGAGCATTCCCCCTAATATTGGTGATACTCTTCCTTCTCTCGGTTATCTTGATTTTCCTAGAAATTTGTTTACTGGCATTATACCTCCGTCCTTATCAAATGCCTCCAACCTTCAATACATCTACTTTGACCATAACAGTTTTCATGGACCGATGCCTGCAAATCTTGGAAGGCTAAAAGCTCTTGAAGGAATGTTTCTTATGTCTAACCAGTTGCGAGATGACTTCAGTTTTATTACCTCATTGACTAATTGTTCAATGCTGGAAGTTATTGGGGTAAACCACAATTTTCTTGAGGGTCTCTTGCCAAATTCCATCGGCAATCTTTCCAACATCGTTAGACTACTTGCTATGTCACCAACGCAATGTATGGAACCATTCCTCCAAGTATTGGCAATCTCTTCAACCTGTCTTTTCTTGACTTGTCAAACAATTCGCTTAGCGGCCATGTTCCTTCTTGTATTGGAGCACTCTATAACTTGCGCAATTTGTACTTAAGCATTAATGTGCTAACAGAAGAGATCCCATCGTCGATCGGCAATTTGATGTTATTGAGTCTCCTTTACCTATCGTTCAACAACTTCTACGGGAAATACCGCAAAGCCTTGGTAACTACAAGCAGCTAATCAAGCTTGAGCTTACAAACAATAATCCAAGTGGTCCAATCTCATGGGAGGTTCTTAGTCTTTCCACCATTTTGATTATCTTCAACTTGGCACATAACCAGTTGAGTGGATCTCTTCTGTCTCAAGTTGGGTCCTTGACCAATCTCGTGGAACTAGATCTGTCTTACAATAAGCTCACGGGACCAATTCCTAGCACCATCAACAAGTGCTTGCTATTGGGCCGGCTCAACTTAGCAGTCAATTCCTTTCATGGTGAAATACCTCTGGCTTTAGGCACATTACGAGGCTTACAAGAGTTGGATGTTTCCCATAATGACTTATCTGGTGAAATCCCAAGCTTTCTCGCTCAACTTACGGATCTAAAGTACTTGAATCTATCTTCAAACTAGCTTGAAGGAGAAGTTCCGAAGCGAGGAGTATTTCTCAATGCTAGTGCAGTGTCCATCTTTAGGAATAGGAATCTCTGTGGAGGTATTGCAAAACTAAACCTTCCTTCTTGCAAATTGAGTACCTCTAAACCAATACTAACCAAAATAGTTATAGTAATCGCCATAGTGACGACCATCTTGTCAAGCTTCATTTTGTGTCTTTGCCTGTTTATCATTTAGTATCGAAGAAAGAAGTCAAAAGAAAATATCTCTTTAACTAAATTGCTGTTTGAATACCAATTTCTTATGGTCTCTTATGCAGACCTCTCTAGAGCCATAAATGGATTCTCGTAGAATAATGTGATGGGTAAAGGAAGATATGGTACTATCTATAAAGGAAATACAAAGGAACGCAGTTGGTAGCGGTTAAAGTTCTCAATTTGGGCCATAGAGTGCTTTGAAGAGCTTTATCTCGGAATGTCAAACCTTAAGGGCCATAAGACACCGAAATCTCGTGAAGATATTGACCATGTGCTTAAGCATGGACTATCATAGCAACGATTTCAAAGCTCTCTTATA
The DNA here is from genome assembly GCA_017140325.1 of Eucalyptus leucophloia subsp. euroa. Lineage (NCBI taxonomy): Eukaryota > Viridiplantae > Streptophyta > Magnoliopsida > Myrtales > Myrtaceae > Eucalyptus > Eucalyptus leucophloia. The sequence continues at coordinate 34,940,892 of CM029473.1, forward strand.
CAAATACATGGTTAATGGGAGCTTAGAGAATTGGATACACCCAGGAAACGAAGAGGATGTTGAGCATGAACATGGAAAGCTAGGACATTTAGGATTAATGCAAAGGTTAGACATTGCCATCGACATAGCTTCCACAATCAAATATCTTCATGAAGATTGCAACCCAAAGATTGTACATGGAGATCTGAAGCCAAGTAATGTCCTTCTAGACAATGAGATGATGGGACGAGTTGGGGATTTAGGGTTGGCGACAATCATCTCCGCCGCAACAACAAAGGCCATGGACATTGACGATCGTAGCAACTTAGTGGCAGTGAGGGGTTCCATAGGCTATGTCCCTCCTGGTAAGAAAATTTTCTCATTAATTGTCTAAGTTTTATTTGTGTTGGCCTTCAGATGAAATATTTATTTTCATTGTATATTGCTTGATGTACACTATTTTAGAGTATGGCGTGGGGGACATGGTATCCACACAAGGTGATGTGTACAGCTATGGTATTGTTTTATTGGGGGATAAGTACACTAATGGTGCCATAAGTTGTGTACGGTGCTCACTTTGGTGCCAAAAGTTTCCGTCGGATCACTTAAGTGCCAAAAAATTTGAAAAATGCTCACTTTAGTGCCAACTCCGATTCGGTTGACCGAAAATCCGACGTGACACTTTTTTATTAATTTTTTAAGCTGATGTGGCTCACCAAAGAACACAAGATCCTAACACCAAAACGACGCCGTTTGGTGTCTCCCCCAATTCAAAACCCTAATCTCCGGCCGTCGCTGTCCTCGACGGTCCTTGCGCTCGGTAGCCACGGCTTCGACCCCAACCTTGACCCCAACCCCGACGATGGCCACTCAACAGTGGCTCCGACCTCAACCCGACCCCGACCCCGACGATGGCCACTCGGCGGCCGCGCCCCGACCCCGACCGCGACGATGGCCACTCGACGGCCGCAGCTCAGACCCCGACCCCGACCCCGATGATGGCCACTCGACGGCCGCAACTTCGACCCTAACCTCAACCTCGATGATGGCCACTCGGTGGCCGCAGCTTCAACCCCGACCCTGACCCCAACCTCGACGATGGCCACTCGACGGCCAAGTCGAAACCCTAATTTTAATCCTCAATGAGTTAAACGACGTCATTTTTGTGAGGCCATCCATGTAGGATGGCAAAACGACGTCATTTAAGGCCTTGTCGATTTTAAAAAAGAAAAATCATGTAGTTATTTTGGCCGGAATCTTTCGCTGTTGGCACCAAAGTGAGCGTTTTTCCTTCGATTTGACACTTAAACGATCCGACAGAAACTTTTGGCACCAAAGTGAGTGTTGTACACAACTTGTGGCACCATTAGTGTACTTATCCCATTTTATTGGAAATATTAACCGAGAGGAGACCAACAAAAGAGGCTTTCAAGGACCATTTAAATCTCCACAACTTTGTCAGGATGGTTCTACCAAACCGAGTGATGGAGATCGTGGACTCGGCCATTTTTAACATAGAAAGAGAGAATGACATTGAGAGGATAAGAGATTGCATCGCCTCCATCCTAAGGATTGGAGTTGCATGTTCAATGGAGTAATTGCGGAATTGGATGGATATGGCCAAAGCACTCAAGGAACTGCATAAGATCCGAGCTAGGTATGGATCCAAGTAAAGGCTAGGTTGAAGTAAGTTTAGCTCCCATAAACTTAGGGTGTGCATAATAAAATTTATATTTCTATGTTTTTCTATTTCTCTATCCCCGAAACGGGGTTGGAACATAAATCTATTTGTTAAAACAATTTCAATTTTCTTTTTTTGAAACAGATTTCTATTCCAGAAATAGATTTAGAGCAGAAATTAGAAGTTAAATTTTTAGCTTTTCAATTTCTAGAGTAAAAATGAGAAATTAAAACTATTTTCATCATTCACTCTCGTCATTGCCCGTCGCCCATTCGCCGCCCATGGGATGCCGGATGCCCATCACCCATTCACCGCCCATGGGACACCGAACGCCCATCACCCATCACTTGCCATCGGTCACCGAACCTTGCCACCGCCACCGGATGCCGGCCACCCATTGCCAACCGGCCACCCACCAATGGACACTGGACTTCAACCACCCATCGTTGGTCGTCGGCCACCAATTGCCGGCTGCCAACCACCGCTCATCGGCCACTCGCCACCAAATGCCGACCACTGACCATCAGACACTTGCCATCGGATGCTGAAAATTGCCAATCGGCTACCTACTACTAGACATCAAACTTTGGCCGCCCATCACTAGCTATTGGCTGCTGGACATCAGACGCCTGCCGCTAGTTATTAGCCACTCACCACCAAATGCCAGCCACTAATCGTTGGACACTCACCGCCAAACACCAAACGCCGACCGCCGAACCCTCGTCGTCGAATGCCCATGGCCAAATGCGGGTCGTCATCGTCCTTAGAAATAGAAATTTTATTATTTTATCAAAGGAATTTCTATTCCAAAAACAAAAATTTGAATCGTTATCAAACGCATTTCTTTACTTGAAAACTCATCCAATGAATAGAAATTGAGTTCTGTTCCAGAAATTTTATTATGCACGCCCTTAAACTAAACTTTGTCTTAGGATTAATTTTGCTTTGAACAAGAAAGATTCTGATGGTTCTATTCTTTGTCTTGGATGTAACTATTTTCCACTAGGCTCAAAGACGAACTCCTATACTAGTTCAATGTATGTAATTTATCTCCATCTCTATTCCCCCTCCCCTCCTTACGATCTCATTATTTTCTTTATTTCAATTTTATATTTCTAATTTTTCCTCTTAAAGTCCATCTCTAATCATTGTCTTTAGATGCATAATTTTTATATATATTTATAGATTTATAAATGTAGAAAAATATAGAGTACAGGCGTATCTTAGAAAAGGTAATAAATTATGTCAATGTCAATTAACTTTTAAATGATAATTCATATTGTGGATTAATAGGAGAAGCAAAAGTAAAGTCGACAAGATTATCAAATTTCGCCAAGGTTGATTTTAGGCGGTGGCCATTTTATTTTTATTTTTTTGGCAATGGGAAGGTGGTCATTTTAACAATATAAAATCTTAGATCAGGCACGTAGGTGTGTTAAAAATATGAGAATTCAATTGTATAATTTAAATAAGTTGAAGAACTCAAATGAGATTATTTATTAATTTAATATTACGAAAAATCTCAATTTGGTTCACTTAAATACCCCAAATTATACATTTGAATAAATTTATTTTCCATTAGTATTTTTATCAAAATATTGATTTGAATGAAATGTGACAATAGATACTTGTGCCAATTTAGAGTTTTACTCTCCATTTATCATATGTTTATCAGTTTGTAACTTTTGTTGATATTAATTTAATTTAATGAAAATTAACGGAAGTTAAATTTGTGATAAATATATTAATTTAAAGTTTTTAATAATTTATCATAAATATATTTTGAAATTTTTCGCAATATTTAACCTTAAATTTTATTATCGCTTTCTTATCACGCGCCACCGTCTAGAAGAGCTTTTCGGTTTCTCTTCATCTCGGAGAGCGTCTGTCTCTCCCTCCCGCCCTCGCCGTTGCGCTTCTGCGCAGCCCGCCGTCGCCTCGTCGCCTCCACTCGTCGCCGTCTAACTCCTGCCTTCGCCTCCGAAGCAGCTGCCATATTTATGCTGAGCGCCGAATTCTCCTCGCAACGGAAGGGAAAAACTGAGTGAACTGAAGCGAGGACGTTTCCAGCATGAGTGAGTGGGGAAAATGAGAGCGTCCTCATTGAACGGCAACAGTTCATGTCTTTTTCTTGGAAGCATCGTCCGTAGTTGCGATTCTCTTGCTTTAGGAAGCGTTTGGAGTCCTCTTAAGGCGCGAAACCCGACTAAAACGGCAGGGCTCTTGAGTTGCAAATCGATGGCGACGAATTCGCCGGTGGTGCGAGTGAAGGAAAAGATCGATTTGACAGAGAAGGAGAAGATGATCTTCGATAGGCTTCTCGCCACCGTTTGCCATTTCGATCTCTCTACCCGGCTGCGGGTGGCTGGTGGCTGGGTCCGTGATAAGGTTGGTGCATTTGGTAGTGCTGTTCGCTTCGATGTGCCTTTTAAGTTCTTTTGCAGTACCAATCGTGTGAAAGCATGTTGTTTTGTGTTTCTTCTGAGATATTTTGTCTAATTACATGTTTAGTTATAATTAGTTCAAGTTCTTACTTTTCCCTTACCATAAAACGCAGTTTTTTCTTTGTTTGACTGGGGGTTCTTGTTTCTTTGGAGTGCAAATTGTAGAAAATGCCGTGCTTTTGGTATTACTTATGAAGTTTTGTTTCTACAATCAATAGGAACATCAACTAATCGAGGTCTTTATCGTTGTGGTTCCGTTGTTTGTTAAAGTACTGGGATTGAGACTGCATTCTTTTGATTATTTAGTCATTGGGCGTTATTCTTGCCCCAATCATAAATAGATAAAGCGACGAGTGGGATAGGAACCTGATTCTCCACCCATGGAATATGACCAAAAACCACTTGGGGGGGGGGGGGAGGGGGGTGGGGGCACGGGGGTTAACTCTATGGCGATGCAAGTAACAAATCTTTAGGTTTAAGAATGCTAATGGTTGATTTGACAGTCTTTTTTTAATAGATTTAGTGTTATGAGTTACAACAGTAACGTGAACTTCATAATTTGGAAGGCTGTTTTGGGGAAAAATAGGCATCTGTTAGTTTTTCCGGCAATTGCCTCGGCAGTCAACACTATTAGCCAGTGAAGTAACATGTTTTCCTAATCCACGTGAAATTTACCTAAATACAAAACAAAACCAAGAAGATGTACTCTTTTAACAAGTCTATAATAGCCTATTTTCCATGATTACTCACTGCTTTTGGTGGTTTATTACTCTCAGCGCTGCCATCTTGAGCCAGTTAGGTGCCCTTACATGTCATGTAATATTAGTCACTGACATTTAGACAGGTGAATTACTTCTATGAAGAGTCAGGATTCCCTTGGCACCACATTTATGAGTTACTCTCTTGTGTATATGCACACGTTCACATTATATATGCTATTGATTACTAAATTTGCATCCCCATACCATCATTATAACCTGTTATTGGGTAGTGATGCCCCTTTGCTACAACCCTCAATAAATAGGACCTTTCCCAACCTTCGACGAGGTGCCAGGGTAATTATTTGAGTAGAGAATGATCATATGTTCCTGGAAAGCCCCCAAGATGCTTTCAAACTGTTATAAATGATTTATTGTCTGTCATTTATAGCAAATTTTTCGCTCAGAATCATTTATCATGTTAAAGCTGGAATTGATTTGTAGAGAATGGGTACAATTATTGCACTTGAATCAATGTGAATGACATTGTGAAATTGGTGGATTTATTGTGTTAAACCTATTCTTTGAAGAAGATGATGAACAAACTCACGTTTTCTCATCTTTACAGCTTCTAGGGAAAGAGTGTTATGATATCGATATCGCTCTTGATGACATGTTGGGTAGTACATTCGTTGATAAGGTTACCCAATATTTGGCGTCAACAGGGGAAGAGGCACAAGGTCTGGCTGTTATCCCGAGGTACATTGAGCTCTGTGCTTGCCTTTTGCCTTCAAATATTAGCTTTTCATATTTTAATGCATGACTCTGTGATTTGACATGAATTTTATGTGTGAGTGTCGGTCATTGTTTATTCTGCACCAGAAGTTTGTAATGTGAGCAGTGGTTATTTGTTCATTGTGCACTCTATGTCTTACATAGTGATTTCTTCATTGCTGGAAAGGAAAGAAATGTTGTGTTCGCTAGAGTATAAATTAAAGAGAAATAGGTCCACAATACTTAGTCAAATAACTAAGACCTTGGGATCAAGCAACGCCAGCTGAAAGTTTAAAGGAAGAGGATTAGAAGAGTGTTTTGAAGGCTTAGAGATTGCTGTTCTGAAGATAAAAGACTCTTGATTCTTCATGATAAAATTGTTTCTTTTACTTCATGAAATTTGAAGTGCTAGACATTTTATAGACAGTGTATTCTATATCTTGAATGCGATCGATATGTTAGGGTTGGCATGCAGGTGGTTTAGCTTGTGCAAGACCCTTGTGGCTTTCATCAATTTTCACTGGAAACAATCCATTTCTATCTGTGCGGTCACACTGCTTTTCACTGACCTCAAAGCACAACCCAAAAACTATTAAATCAAATAAGTCAAAGAAGAGTTCCAATTGCCAATCTCGTTCGCATCTTACAAATTCTAAATTCCTCCAAAGAAAGACTGTCATTAGAAGTTGATCACCTCATGATTTGTAAAGCAGTCTGCCAAGAGATAAAGTCACTCTTGGAGGGAATCTACTCTTACAAATCGATATTAATTGGCCCTCTTAAATATTTCACTTGGGGATTTGAAATGTGGTTAAGTGTAGAACAAATGGTTCACTCTAAGTGGAATAAGGAGTGTTTGTAGGATGAAGACATCTTTCGAGAATACCCCTTTTCTGCTACATTTTTTGCCCCTTGATTTTTATTTTTTGGTCTCATTATCTGTTAAGGTCTATGGTCTTAGGAGCTCTGTAGAAGGGATTCTCTTTTTCGTCTCCTATAATCTCTTAATCTATTTTTGTATGTTAGTCATGAAATATGGTTTCATCGGCATAGTTGAATTTGAAACTTCTTATTACCTGAATATTTTATCATTTCTTCTGATTGAATTAAGTTGTGGTATATTATTGTGGCAGATGCTGTCTCCATTCTAATTGGTTATCTGAAGACATTTTTACATAAATTTAGTTTTGCAGCAACCCAGACCAGTCGAAACATCTGGAAACAGCAAGGATGCGCCTGTATGATATATGGATAGATTTTGTGAACTTAAGGTCTGAAAAGTACAGTGAGAATAGCCGAATTCCCACCCAGATGGTATGCAGTAGTACAGCTGTTAATTCATCTCTTGTATATTTTCTTTCCACTTGTATCTTATTATCTTGTTTAGTCATGGCTAACTAAACGGTATCATTTCCAGTATATAGGAAAAATAGCTTTTAGTGCTTTCATGAACTCTTTCTTTTTTAAGGAAAGAAAGACAAGCAAACTAGGGAGGTATTATCAATAGGGCAAGGGCTTGCTCACTCCACAGTGGTACTTGTACTTAAGGAGTGCAAGCCTACGAATGACTAGTACGTAGCTGATAACAACAGCAAAATGACTTGAATTCTGACATCTATTCCTGAACATTCTTGATCGAGGAACTTTCTTCTAAATTATTTTTCTTTCTTTTGCTAATTCACTTGAGAGACTTGTTGAACAGACAATAGTTTCATATAAGTGTCGAGTATATCATCATAAGTTACGAGGGCCTAAGAATCATCATGAAATCTAAAAGGAATGAGCTCAAGGCCTTTTATATGTTGTGTCGATGGCCAGTCATTGTTGACATTAGCTTAGTGTTTTCTCTTAGATTGTCAATGCTTGGAGTAAACTTTTGTTTATTTATCGCTCTCTCTCTCTCTCTCTCTCTCTCTCTCTCTCTCTCTCTCTCTCCATGCACTGGTGCTTCCAATGTGATTGCGCTTTTGTTGAACTATTTATGACCTGAAAATCATGCTAGTTTCTCTGTTGTTACTTTTGTGAATGGTCATTCAATTTGACTTCTCTTACAGGATTTTGGCACTGCAGAAGAGGATGCTTATAGAAGGGATTTAACTATAAACAGGTGTCTCTTCTGCTTTATGTAACTGATAAATTGCTCTTGGATCAAAATGTTAATTGCATCAGATTCTGTTTTATCGCAAAACAATTTTTTTGCTTAGTTTTAGATGGTATTTAATCTAACACCTGTCAGTTAAATCCATTTTGAACGTATCATCATTCTATTACTCTATAATTGGCACATAACAAATCATTCTATGACTCTATTCAACCTTATTTCCGGTTATTGAGATGATTGAAATGGTTGTCAATTGTAGCAGATAGTGGACATGGTCTGCTCTTCGGTGAAGTATATGTAGTTCCAAATTTACTGCCCATTGATCATTTAATGCCAATTAACTAGATGACAATTAAAGAGGAATGGCTGGTCATTTTGGTTTTCTGGTCAGCTGGCAAGAGTCATGGAATGTGCAGTCTTTCATATCTTTATTCAGATATCTCCTTTTTTATAGCTTATAAAGTGGTTTAGCACCACTTGCCGTTCATTAAATTGGGATATTTGTATGTTAATGAAATTGGATTCTGAAGACTATAATCCTCTTTCCGTTTTAGACATGACTGGACATCCAGATAGCTGTTGCTTCTTTATATGTTTAAGAAACGAAGTTTGTTTACTTTATTCTGGTTCTGTACTTCAAACAGCATGGCTTCTCTTCTTCATACCATTCTGCTCTATAGTGGTCCAGTTGTTTGATGACCTAAATTTTTATCTGACAGTATGTTTTACAATATCAACACCAGCTCAGTTGAAGATTTAACTGGGAGAGGTTAGACAAGATTTTTTGACTTGGCTTTCTTTTCAATGAGAACTTTTTGGCAAATTAAACTATATTAAATTCTTCTACTTTTCGAATTTTTGTTCACTGTACAGGAATTGACGATCTTAGATCAGGAAAAATCGTGACACCTCTAGCCCCAAAGGAAACGTTTCTGGATGATCCTCTGCGTGTTCTTCGTGCTGTTCGCTTTGGTGCTGTTTTATTCAAATTTTGTTAAGCTTTTGTTTCTTGCGTTTATTTAGTTCTGGATATTCTTATTCAGTGTGTCTGAGACTATTTATTATGCAACCTTTGTCAATTCCATGGCTTGTTGCCTTTGGAGTAGTTGCATGAAATTAACTGCTGCATGTCACTGTCTAAGTACACATGCATACACCTAATGCAGTCTTCCTTCTATTCACATCCTTTTTTATGTATAAATGGATGTATTATGTGTGTAAACATGTGACTGCATAAGTAGGGAAAAGGTTCTAATCAAGGAAGTAATGACTGCATGAAATACATATCCCCACAATCCCTGAATTGAGAGAGCTTAATGCCTTATTCTTAGACGAGCTTCATAAACCTTGCTTTTTTGCAGCTCATCTTACAAAGAAGCTTTCTTTTTTTCATTCTTTTGCCATGCAATGCAGATGCTCAATTTCTTTGATTGTGTACAAGAGTTTTGTGAGATTAAAAAGGAGCTTTCTGCTACTTTATCTATGGTCTAGTCATCTTTGTGCCTCCATGTTCATCATCTTGTGTTCATTTCAGGCGCAAGGTTCAGTTTTACATTGAATGAAGAGCTGAAGAGAGCTGCTGCATCCAATGATGTCAAAGATGCACTTGCAGCTAAAATCAGTAGAGAGCGCATTGGAACAGAAGTATGTGTCTAGAACATTCCTCTATTGGCTGCTTTATCTCAATAAATGTTTTTTGGTGGGAGTTCTTCTTGTACATGTGTTATTTATCTTCTCTCAACTTCTCTGTATGATTTGTATCTCCCGTTTGTTGTTACTTATCATTGATGAGATGGGATCAATGTTTTTCCCTTTCTTTGGTATGGCAGGTTGATCTGATGGTATCGGGCAATGAACCAGTTAAAGCTATTGCTTACATCTATGAGTTGCAATTATTTTGGGTTGTCTTCAGTCTACCTCATGAACATGAACTGACATTGCCACAAGAGTGCGATAGGTTGGTTTTGTGGATTGTTTCTTATGATCATCCAGCTAGACATGATTGATATCTACATATTTGACGCACTGTTAATAATAACTGAGCATTCAGCAACACTAGCCTAGGATATCAGCTGTGGCAATCTAATTTATTCCACTTATGTGAATTGTATCTAGTCTTTAGTTATTAGGAAGAAGAAAATGAGATTTGTGCTTATGAATGTATTGGGGAATATGTTACAATTTTGACAAAACTGGTTTGGGAAGAAGGAGACACAGTGGAAACTTTTTGTGACGAGAAAAAATAATAAATATTACTGCAACTTATAGAGGGACCATTTAATGGGCGTAAGAATTTCTGATGCTTTTCCGTGTGAAAGATGACTGTTTTATCTTCATCCTTCTTTTGGCCCCAAGAGACTGGTGAGTGTACACAATTCCTATTTTTTTATGGTGGCGTCTTCAAAAGCTTCTATGTCCTAAAATCTACCCAACTGGGTCTAGAGACTAGAGCCTTGTTATTTTCTATAGGACGAACAATTCAAGTGCACTAATGTCTCTTTTGATGTAAGTATAGAAACATTATTAAGAGAAGAAGGCAAGCTACTAAAGCAAACTAAATATACTGTTAAAAGGAAAGATAAATTGATGACATTGAGATAAGGAAGCAAGCTAAAACGATATGAATTAAATCCAAAAGGGTCATGTGAAAAGCATCAAGAAAGGCTAACGTTCAAAGTGCTATTCACCTCCTAGAACTTTTCTTGGTTTAGTTGACAGTATCTTTCAAGTTGTTCAGAGGCATTGTAGTCTCTCCACTTTTCTCATCTTTCTTTCCGTAATAATTTCAATTAAGGTTGTTCTGTCCCTTTTCTAAGTTGAGTTAGCAATTTCATTTCTGCACAAATTTCCCTGAGCTTCTACTGCTTTTTGTCTTTGACTGTAGAAATTTGTAGTTTCTCTTATTCTCATTGTTGTGTCAGTGCATTGTTGCTTATAGATTGCATCTGTTGGTATGTTTCTAGGCTTTGCTTGGCTTATACGGATGCTGCACGGAGCCTTCTGCAGCTAATTGGATCGTTGTCTCTTACTGTGCGTGATGATCCTTGAATTTATGCTATTTCATGTTGGTTCATGCTTGATTTTTGTGTTTTTAATCCAAAAATTTATATGCAGTTAAGTGGCTTTATGGTATTTAAACTACTCTTTGGCTTATAGACTCATGATGGGACGCTTGCTTTTGGTTTCCCAGTGACAGATGAAATAAACTATTCATGAAACACTCTATGCTTAATCTTTAGGAGAGTTGTGTGATTTTCATTATATTTTGGATGGAAGATGTCATAATATGGCTTTAGAAGTTTTGACTTGATAAGGATCTATTTGAAGCATTTGCTTGCTTGATTATCATAATGACCTTTTAATTTAGCAAAAATAGGCAACTTATGGAGTGGTGATTCGAAATTGGCTATATTTGTTAGCAGGAGATTAGTTTACTAATTTTAATTAGCTCCATTCATCCTGTCTGAACCAAATTAAATTTTTCAGAATTTATTATTTGCTCAATTATTTTGCTTCCTTGTAGTTCTCATTTATTTCTTTCTGAACCTGCGCTTGATTGACTATTGCATTATGTTGCGGGTTTTACTGCAATCAATGTTTCTTTGAGAAAAGAAAACTGTAGAAACATGCAAAGAATTATTTTAGGCATGCTGATCTCCTTCTGCATGCCCTAGTTGCTTGAATCTTATAAGTTCTGTCCTGTATTAAAATATGTAACGCTATTATATATGGCCACGTTTCTCTTGTTTAGATTTCGTTACTTCTTTCCAGCGATGGGCATTCTCATCGTGATTGGTTGACTAGATTTGTTCTTTTTTTCATGGTCTAGTTGATATAGTTAAGTTCTTGTCTTATGCTTAAGGAAACCGTGTACTTTCTGTAGTCATTGCTTATGCTACCTATTGTTGCATATTCTTCTTGAACTTTCCTTGGAGTAATATGCTTTTGATTACTCAATATGTATACCTATTTCAGGATGAACAAAGAAGATTGTCCTTGTATGCAGCTCTGTTTTTCCCATTCAGAACCATCACATACAAAGATAACAAAGGAAAGAAGGTACCTTCGTCTTTCCTTTCTTCAATTTGCATGTAAACATCTCTTTTAATTGGATTACTGGGTCTTCTCCTTTTACCTAAGAGCTTCAGCTTTTGAATTGGTCTTAAATTGGGAACATAAAGTTATCCCAGTTTTCAGATATTGTTCCCTTTCTATTGCAATCACAGTTATTTAATGTCTTTTTGCAGATTCCAATTGTCAACTACATTTTTCGGAACTCTCTCAAGCGAAAGGCTAGCGATGCTGATACAGTTAGTTCATAGACACCCGGCGAATTTTGTACTTGATAAGCTGTTTATCTTTTATGCAGCTGTGAATAAATAGTAGTTAAAGTCTTTCTCCTTTTAAGGTCATCAGTGTACACTCTGCTGTGGCGAGACTGCTTAGCTTGATTCCTTTTCTTGAATCAAATGTTGATGGAGAGCTGAATGAAGATGGTATGGGCACTGAACTTGTTGATATCCCTGCTTCGTCAAAGCTGCGGGTATTAACAGGTAAGAATATGTAAGAGCAGTTTTCTCTAGTTACTTTGAAATTTTTTTGGTCTGCTATCTTTTCACTCAATGAAAGAACAAGAGTAATGAACTAAGCCATCGGGATTCTAGATCTGAAATTTCTTTAAGTGAAAGCACAAGAGATGCAGGGCAGTTATTAATTGACTTATACAGTATTTCCTAGGCATTACCAATCGAAATGATGATATGCGCAGTGTTTCATCATGTATTAGTTGGAAATTCTGTAACAGAAGGGCGAAAGTTCCAGTTGAGGGTAATGGGGAATCATGGATATGTCCTTGGAAATGAGAAGTGCAACAGTATTTGGGAATCGGAATCCTCATCTGTATGTAAAATCTTGGCTGAGGTCATCACATTCACATCAAAACTGAAATGGCATTTTGTATATCAATATCTTTATACTGTTCTACCAATACTTACGCTGTATCTATTGTGAACCCATTGTGCTTATGACATCAAATTGGACCTAGGCTTCCTTACCTTTTCGGTTTTTTTTTTTTTTTCTTTGCCTTTTTAACCTCGAGATTGTTACTAGACTGTTACCTCATAGTATGAGTGAACCACATGGATTGTCCACAGAAAAGGTCAAGCATGTTACTTTTGGTGTTGAAGTAGTTTAAGAGGACCGTATCTACTTGGTTCACCTTCTTTTTGGTTTGTCATACTTTGTCAATCTGTGCATTATTTTTTAGCGTCATTTTATGGAATACTTATGCAGTATGGTTCTCGTCTATGTAGGATTTCTCCTGCGAGAAGTAAAGGATTTCTGGCGAGTAGCATTATTGATTTCTGTGCTGGCTTATCCCTCTCCTATTGGCTGCTCTGAAGATGCCATGTTAAAGCACAATGAATTAGACAAGAGAAAAGAGGTGTTCCAGGCAGTTGAGAATGCTATTCTCAAATTAGGTATGTCTAGAGGTCCTTTGCTTCCTTTGTCTTACAAAAGTTCATCCATGCGTTGTGGATTGCTCAAGGATTTATGCTCTGACCCCTCCCTGTACCATTGGTACTTATGAGAAAAGACACCCAGAGAATTTGAGTTTGCATGTGTACTTTCTGCATGAATTCAACTTTAAAGAGTTTCTGTGGAATCTTTTGAAAGTGTAGTCTTGGGATTTGTTTTCAGCATTGTTCCGATATACACTCCATTTGCATGATATGCAGGCCTAGAAAAAATATGGGAAGTGAAGCCTTTAGTCACTGGAAAGGACATTATGAATATTCTCCAGCTCAAATGTGGAGGTCCATTGGTTAAAGAATGGGTAAGCAATACTTTTCCGCACCAATCTACTGAACTATGAAATTGAAGCTGACTGGTTATTTCTTTTTCAGCAACAAAAGCTACTTGCATGGCAGCTGGCAAACCCGGCCGGAACTGCAGATGAGTGCCTCGAATGGATGAGGCAGACTCATTCGAAGCGAATAAAAATGGAGTGAATTGAGGGAAAGGTATGCGCAAGCTATGGCATTTTTTTGTAGTTCAAACATGTTTGCAAGGTCTAGAACTCACCATGGTTTGTCCTGAAATGCGTGGAAACTTTACAGCATAGACATCAGAAGACTAGTTTCGAAATTACGTTGATGACTGGCCGGTTTAGGATGTAAATTCAAAGGCTGTTGGTGGAATTGGCTACATTGAAATTTTGACTACCAATATCCGGTTTTACTGGAAAAAGATTGTGCGTCTGTTATGGTTAGATACATCATCTCCAGTTAATACCAAAGAGCACACCGTCTCCTCCTGCGCGAGCATGGATTTTGTGGAACACGAAAAATTATGCATGCATAACTGCATTGTATGAGCAGTGGGGAAATTGAAAATGACAGAACAAAATGATTGCGTAATGGCTTTTAGCTTCTTGTTATTCTGACGACCGTCCACTGGGTCTTCAGCTTGATCAAATAATTTACACGATCCATTCCCTTGTGCTCAATAATATCAGAAAGTAAATTTTCTAGCATATGCACATCTCCAGTGTGCGGCTTATGTCGTTCGCTCCATACTAATTCGTAGTTTCTAAAGACCGATGGTGGAGATCTGAGAACTACTATGATACAAGATGCCAGCCTTACGTGCTGATGATCAGGTCGGCTATACGTGTTTGCAGGTTGCGTTTGTATCGATTATAGGGGCATATTGAGAATTATTTGATAAATCGTGTTTAATTTGACCACGTATAGGTCATAACAACACTTACTGGTTAATTGATTATATAAAACTAATTTTGGATGTCACGGGTTATCACAAACGCGATATGTAATTAGTCTCTTTTAGGTCAAGATGAAATTGAACGAACACAATAAACCCCATTCCAAGTACGCTAACTTTTCGTACGTGTTTGAATAATGTTATTGTGTCAATATGAGAAATTGCCACCATTACTCGTGTCAACACTTGCAGCTGGTTTTTGGCACTTTTTAAGGGAGGTGGTTTGGGTTTGGTTGTGATCTATTGACCAAAGTCAACCTCAATTGACCGGAAAGAGGATTTATCAGTGTCAGGAAACAAGCCGGCAACCAATCCACGCTAACATTTATCAATTATAGCTTTGTGTCCTCAAACGTACTGCCGATCTCTAGAAAATGTTCACTGCTAACTGATGCATTTAACAATATACTGAATTTACTGCACCTTCAATAATTTACAAAATATTCTAAACATTTACCATCATCGATTTTCACAGGTAATTGTCATATGTGGTACAGGAAGTAGCACAGCTACCGTATTGCAAACGTTTCCAACTTAAAGTAGTGCCATCACTATAGAAACATTTGCTAACATACTCAAATCTGCTAGACGTACTAAACTTGCTTCTATAGCATCAAGAAGTCGGTGTTTTTTGGGGGCTGAGCACGCCTTGAATGGTACCAAACATCAGACTCACCTGACTTTCACAGTGCGGGTATTGCAACCAAAAAAAATGGAAGAAGAAAGAAGCAGAGAAGCACCAGATGGGTAATTTCGTAGATCTGTGAGTATTGCTTCACAAGACAAAATCAGGAAAAAAAAAAAAAACAAAAAAACAGGAAGTGAGATTCATGAACAAAGCAAAGAAGGTTATCAGGGCGGAAAAAAGCTCATTGCTGATTTAATATTAAGTGCATCTCTCTGAGTAGAAGACTCCAGTAGGTCATAAGACCTGTGAAATTAGCAGTTATTCTATACAGAAAGAGACTAGAAAACTAAATCTGCACAGCCATCACACGCACACACTTCGTATCAAAATTCAACGAGTGGACCATGTCAGTCACTTCCAACAGATAACAAAAACTCAAAACTCATGGTACAATTTACAATGGGAAGGAAGCTGGTGACATTCAGGTTCAAACCCAATCAAGACATGTCCTGATGTTTGAACTGGATCCAGTATAATTTAGCAATACCATTGCGATATTGCTAGAGACTAGGAGACAGGATTGGATAGCAAGCAGCAAAGGCAATTGTTCATGAACCAAATATCAATCAACACCCTGGAAGGGACTGAGCAGACACAAAAGGTGAGATACTTGCAGCTGATTCACTGTGATGTAACGGGTGATGCTGGTGACTAGAACTGATGAAATTTGCGGAGGCGTTGCTCGGGCTTGGAATGTAATGTGAGATGTATCTTGAATTGACAGGTGATATAGAGGGATAACCCATCGAGTGGGGAGAAACCAAGTACGATCCTTGAGACCGGTAAGACGATGCATTCCTGAGGTCAGCTGAGCTACGGCTAATGCTCAGAGGAGGAGATTGTCTATAGGACCTAAAAGACTGCTGCATGTAAGTGCTCGAGAAAGATGGAGTACGAGATGCGGATGGAGGACGTGATGCTCTGGCTATTTGGATGGCTGATGATGATGCCACTGATGATCTAGCAGAAGACAAAGCAGAGAAGGAAGCCACAGACACAGGGCTCGATGAAAGCAATGGTGTACTCTCAGATGCTGGAGGTTCACCTGTGCAAGTTCTTGCATCACGCTTGCAAACTGGGCAGAAAGTTCTCCACGATGTAAGCCATGAGTCGACACATAATGCATGAAACTCTGTCCACAGTTGAAGATACCATATAAGATTGTGTGAGTGAATAGCAGCTCAATCTAAAAAAAGATAGGCCTGAAAAAGACAGCTTAAATTGATATGAAGTTATTGAGCAGCAATGCAGCATCTGCAGACAATAAGAATACTACCAAATAGAAACTCCCTAAGTTCTATGAGTACTGTGCAGAGATGGGAAACTGAGAATGAGAATCGTACAAAGAAAAAGTTTTGTATGCCACTCGTGTGATTTAAACAAATTGCTGTTGAAACATACGCAATCGGATTCCCAAGCACACTAGAAATGGAGCCTACACTATAGCCTGATGAAAAGACACCTCATCCACATTCTCTCTTTGCTATGATTAACCAAGTTGACCACTTTTTAGGGTGCTTTGCCATGACTAGCACACTGGAGGAAAAGACAGGCTATGTCTTTTTCTGCACATTCCGGCAGAGCCATCCATTACTAATGACTAAGCTTTACACAGCAAAAATTTTCACGACTGACACCCAAAGAGTTACTATGTCAAGCTTGAAATTGAAAGTGCTTCTGATGCTTGCTAGAGAACTAAGATAATTCCCAATGATCAGCTGACATAAAACTCGATTGACTATCGTATTGGCAAGGAAACCCTTACTGTGACAACACGGCAAAATCCTGAGCTTCTCCCCAACATTGTAGTCTTCAAGGCATATGGCACATGTCCTTGATGTGCAGTTATCCTCTAAAACAGCAGTAAATATGAGACTTGGCATTGCTTTAACCAAACGACTGCTCATTCCATGGAACTCCCTAACACGTGGAGCTCGAGGTCTTTCTCGTCTTATGCGATGCCTACGGACAAAGAAGCATGTGGCAAGAACTGCTGACATGGCAAGCAGGGAAATAAAAGAAATAGCCATGATTGACCAAGCTGAGTCTTCAAAGCTTGGGATTATCCACAGCTCCACATTAGTTGAAACAGCATAATTTTGAAGTAATTCCCCCGAAACTTTAGAAACAAACACAGCATGGATCTTTATCCCAGCTGAGTGTCCAGCCACTGCACATAGCAGGCCACCTTACATTAGAATGTACCTCGATAGTGAGCCATATTCAACACTAGAAAAAACAAAGGAACGTGAATATTTGATTGCATCACAGCAAACTTTGGTGAAAATAGAACACAAGGCATACAACACAAACAAGAATCACTCTGGCAAAGGTGCAAATGGCATCAAATTAATTGTCATGATTTAACAACATTTTTAATATCCAAATAAATTATCCACATGACTTCAGACCTCGACTGACGCTGCTGTTGATGCTAGGCATGGTTCATGGAAGTACTAAATCCCCCAAATCAGCTCTATAGAAAGGATAACAAACCAAATAACCCAACACATCAACCAATCATTTTTATCCAAGTATTTTCCAACCAGGCTAGGTGAACTTTGCTAGGTGCCCTAGCATAGAAACAACACACCATATTCACCAACACAACCTAAAAACCTAAAAGAGTTGCTTGAGGGTTTAGAATCTTTGGTTGCATCTGTCATGTACTCTTTTATACAGCCTTGGACATCTTGCTTTGACTTCTCATAATCTTTCAATGTTTTCCTTTATTTTTTGCCTTTTCTTTCCTTCTTTCTTTCCTTGTGCATATCTGATGTACTCATATTTCTTATTCTAATAACATCCCCTAGCACCCGTCAAAGAACCCAAAAAAAAAAAAAAAGGTGCAAGACAGCTTTCCTCCAAGTATACGATGCACCAACATTAGCAAGGAGCAGGAAGTTAAGAAGTCACATCCTGAGTGATGTCTCAACTTAAGTTTTCTAATGGTAGAAAATTGTGATATCTACAATTATCAGTTTCCTGTAGGAGTAATATAAATCTATGTGTATCAAGCTAAACCAAACAAACTCTATTTGGGCAAATTCAGATGGTTGTGATAAGGTATATTTCTCACTTACATGATTATTATACCATTATCACTAGTTATCCCTCCATCTCAATCAAGCTGACCCATGGCTCTACAAGTGAAGTCAAAATGAAAGGGCATGAAATCCTACTTCCTCTTCTCAATTTTCAACAGTTCTGTTTTTTTTTTTTTTTGGTAATCCCAGGACCCTGTTGGGTTTAGACTGAGTCCTTATGGAATCTCTGGCTAGGATCAATCTTATTGCACTCATTCTAAGCAAGTCCAGAACCAATTCCACATGATTTCAACCCTACTCAAGTTGCTTTAGATGTCTGGCATCATTCCAGCACCGGAACACTAAATTTCCCAAATCAGCAGTACCGAAAGTATAATAAACAGAACTGAACAACATCTCAGCCAATCTCTTTTGTCCAATTAGTTTCCAACTAAACTACAAGCCTTAAGCACCAACACTGCCAACAAATCAGCGTAAGACAACTTCTCTCCAAGCATGTGACTAGCCACATCAACTAGCAGGAACCCTTAGATTAAGATAAAGTCATCTTAAGTTTTTTTGGCCAGGAATCGTCTCTACTTCAGTAAAAGGAATTTCTGTTACTCCTAAACCATACTTGCGTAAACAACTCCCGGTACATCACTTACCACTTTAGCCTAGTGGAAAGGCTATCTTATTCTCTATCCCAGCCCCACATTTATCATGTTCTTCTAGGAGTAACAAAGGTTTTACAAGTATTAAAGTTATAATTTACAAAACCAAAGAAAGTCTATTATGTAGATCTCATTGTAACAGATAATATTTCTCATTTACATGATAAAATGATTGACAGCTTGGGATGCATAGTAAAATAGTGCAATGCTACCTGCCTAGCAGCTTGGCACAATTATCTTCAAATTAACAATTAGTCATCCATCGATCACCAATAACAGTTGGCCCAAGGAGCTACCAGTAGGCAGAAAATGAAAGGGTGTGAAATCCCCTTTCCTATTCCAGATTCTGAAGAGGTTGTGTGATTTCAGGATCCATATTGGGTTCAAGCTCAGTCATATATGAACAACCTCTGGCTAGGAAGCCAGAGGAAGTTCATGCAACTGACCAAGTAACCATGTCAGGAACACATCTTTCTCTCAGGAAGTCGAGATTGAACCCGACCAAGTAAACTACTTGAGTCTCTGAAAAAAGACATCTATGCAGGAGCAAAATTTCCAGGTTTCTTGTTATTTAAAGTACGAAAGACAGTTAAGAAATAAAAAATCAAAACCATAGTGAAAGCTGCTTGACATCCCTAAGTATTTAACTTGCAGTCACAGGTCTCTAGAAAGCATCATAAAAGCAGAGTGATAAACGATTAAGAATTATCCAGCAACTATATAACTTTTCTTTCCAACTTAAGTGTATTAATCCAGTAGCAAGCTAATAAAATCAATCAGCATAGAAAAGGTCACTACTTGGCACCAAGTTGCCATCAGCTTCGTTGTCATAGACAATAGCCGCTTTGAATCCGGCCTTTTGAGCTCTCCTAACTTTCTCTTCGAAACTACATCCTCCTCCCCTAACAATTAGGACGAAAGGGGAGCTAGCATTCGGCAACCGGTTGAACTCATTCACCAATTGAGAGCACGCATCGATCGGGTCCGCAAGATACAGCACGCCGCAAACCCCAGAACCCTTAATCGGCGGAGCTAAGATGACCAAGAAGGGCAAAAAAAAAACAAAATTGTCAATCAAAGGGGGCCAAAAAACAAAAATTTACAAGCTCACCTAAACCCAAGTAGTAAAACAGTTAGTATCACAACAAAGCACATACTTATTGCAATATCACGGATGAAAAAAAAAAAAGACTCTTTCCGCCGGTACAGTCGCCGAGAAGAAACAGAGACAACCGAGAGCCTTCTAGCGCTAAACAAAGGACTAAACCAAACGCAACGCCCGCACCCCGCTACAAATTCCTCGCCTTTCCTCGGCGACCAAAACCCCGCCGAACTAGATAAGAGCGGGAACTCACCGAATTCAGCCTCGACGGCGGCGAAGGAGAGGGTGACGTTGCTGCCGATCAGGACGACGCTCGCCGACGCCGTGCAGCCAACCCCCAGCAAGGCGATCCACAGGCGCGCGCCCAGCACACTAGCACGACCCCAGGCATCCATGGCTTATCATCAATCGAGGACCCCCCAAAAGGGGAGCGAAAATCCGGAGCTTGCAGAAACCCTAATTTTCCCAGGAGAGGATTCAGGCGGAGCGGATGGGGAGTGGGATGATCACATCAGCTGCCATGGGATTTGCGAGCTCGGAGAGAAAAAAGGGGGATAATTGAATCTAATTTTTGATTCCATCTCTTGTCTCTCTCTAATTGCTTCCTATTTGGAAAAGAAATTCCTAAATTATTCATGAGATTGAAGATAGGAGCGTCATTTCATGGCCCGGAAAGGGTAAAGAAATAATGCCTTCTTTTAAAATAAAATAAAAATGCGGAAATGGGGATTTTATCTCTTACTTTTTCGGGCATGACAATGCTATTTCTTTGTTGAGGATAAAGTAAAAATATTTTGATAAGCTCGTACCATCTAGAGAGTGCTTTAGCAGCAATTAATGAGGAGGTGCGCTTTTTTTTTTTTGGCTCTTCCCCAATCCGTACCATCCATTCCAGCCTTCCTGAAAATTACACATATATGTATATACATATAATGATAACAAACATAATTGATGAAAAATCCGAACATCATAACCGACAACACGAGTATAAGGTGACGGTGTGATTATTAGACAAGGAGGATTAATATTTATTTTGATACGTTTCGAGTAATCCAACCCACGTCTTTTTCATAGATATGAAAGGATACTTAGAGGGTCATATAGATACAAGTGGAAGACAATCGTCAATGACAGGTGTATACAAAAATTTTATGCGGCGGCAAACATCGATGATGTTGGGATTGTCGATGATGGTGTTGCTTCGAATTTAATTATTATTGTTGTTATTTTTAGGGGAATGTAATCCGATAATTGCTGTCGTGCATTAAGGAGGGGGTGTCGATAAGCATGGATTAGTGGGGATGATATTTATCAAGAGCCGCGCCCACCCCCACGCGCACCCGCCGCGAGAAGTCGCTATTCGATTCATTTTGGAATGGGGTGGTGGAGGTGGTTCGTTCGTGATGTAGAACGAGACCAATTGGTTGCACTTGGCGTCCGACCATTTGTGGGTTCGTCATCGGACATTATTCTTAGTTTTATTTAGCGTTCATCGTTGTTGTTATTTGATTCCGCCTGCGTTGCATCCACTGGCCACCGGTTTCCATCCAAAACCGCGACACGAATCCACACATGAAAAGACAACGCAAGACCTCGCCGTATTCATCATGTGATTCAGATTTAAAATCGAACCCCTCCTCATATGATTATAATGTTTACTTGAATGTCGTACCATAATTATCTCTAAAAAAATATTCATTTGAGTGCCATCAACATCGTGGCATTAATTTATCCGTAATCAAGTTACGTAGCCTACTGCAAAGAGCTGAATAGTGCAAAAACGACATGGCTGGCGATTTGTTCTTGCTTCGAATTGACGAACTGGGACTGATTAGCTTCAATTGAAACACTAACCCGCAATCTGTGTGTTGGATTCTCCGCTCGAAGCGCTCTCGTTTGATTATGAGGGCTTCGGATTCCTCGCCGCCACGAATGGCTTGTGACCGTCGTCAAAAGGGCCGCGAAGAAGTTCATCGCCTCTTCCGGCGCTGGTGACCCATAAAAATCAACCCGCACCACCACCTTTTTTCTTTCGAAAGGATCGTCATTTCAGCGGCTCTAATTTTTCCGATGTGCGATAAGTTTCGAGAATAAACGATGAAAAATTGAGAAGAAGTCGGAGTCTAGGTGGAGCAGCACGAGCATTTGTGTTCTGTCATATGTTGCAAAAAAGCCGAAGTTGTTTGATTTGAGGATTTCATCAGTAACTACCATGGAAAGTTCAGTAATGGATGACACGAAACACCCCATGGTCGAACATTGAAGAAGTTGAGAGAGAGAGAGAGAGTGTGTTTTTGTCATGCCATGTCAGCCATGTTGGACTTCAATTTTGTTTTAAAAGGTTGCGTCCAAATCACATTTTAATTTTAAAAACCACGCAAAACAGGCCCTAAAGTAAACAAATTTTCATCAATTTGATAATTAAGTAATCGAATAAAAAGTTATAACCACATCATACAAAAGTTATAACATTTATAGTGTCTTTATCCATATATGATCCATAGCAAGTCTCTCTTATACTAACATATTGAGTATTGGCAAAGTAAGGGAGAAATCTAAGAATGAATGCTTAAAGGAGCAATTTCAGAATGATGAATGAACATGGACTCGTATAATATTTAAGTGATAATTCGAATGATTGGTTTTGGCTTTTTCTTCTTGGGCTATACTATCAAGGCCATCACTTGACAAACTTGGAAAGTTTAATTGACTCGAAAGGACAATAAAAATGCTATGACGTTCTTTAGAGTCAGTACTACATCGAAAAAAAAGATCACTTAAACAAGGCTATATCACTCTATCATTGAGCAAAAGTTGATGATTGCTAATCGATACCTTCATCACAACGAATTCGGCGCAACAAGAGTGGAGAGTAATTGCCGAGAAACAAGGACTAGTTAAAGAGCGGTTCTCGACGGACTTCTAGTATGGTGAAGGGTAAAAGTCAATTAAATTATGCACTCAACTAGAGAAAAAAAAACATTTCAAATTATGTGTGAACTAGAATTGACTCACAAGATGCTTCTTTTAACAAAACAATAATGTTAAGCATTGGAAGTTCCAATACTCAAATATTCACTGTCTCGCCTTTTAGTAGAAACAATCTTTTTTGTTTTGATTTTGACAAAAGAAAAGAATGGTTAGGCAACCATGTGCATGCCTTAATGAAGCACTTCTTACGCTGTAACCTCAAAAGGAGATGAAGTTGGATTTGCCCACATTAATTGACTTTAAGTAGTTACCCTACGTTCCTGTCAAGCAGTCCTTCGCATTTAATAATTCACATAGTAAACATATATTCTAATCATTTAATTAGGTCCCACTAAATATATAAGATATCTCGTACCATTTCCCAGTTGTTATTGTCGGCAAAGAAATATCATACCTACCGTTGATAAAGTGACTATATTATTTAATTAATTTCTAAGTTTTAGCATTCAGAGAAGATCATGATGACTAGGCTATGATAATGCTTTCCATTGCTATTGAAATACACGGCCCATAACTTCAGGTCCAATTCCAATCTATTTTCCACCGACCCATTTTCTTAGGTCTAGTTCCCATTCGTCTAAAGAGCTTGTTGAGCAATGCACATTTGCCCTGTAACTTCTTTTATTTAAAAAGCAAACCTCAACTTTAGATCAAATTCCAATCCGATCCCAAGATTTATTTTATATCATAAACTTTTTTTTGTCGTAAAAAAAAAAAAAAACACCTCAACTTCAGATCCAGTTCTAATCTTGTGCTGAGCTTAATTTTATCTAAAAAATACCTACAAATTTAGATCCAGTCCCAAATGTTGAATTGACGGGTGATATGGAGGGATAACCCAGCAAGAAGGCAGAAACCAAGTAGGATCCTCGAGACCGGGGAGACGATGCATTCCTGAGGTCATCTGAAGATTCTGAACTACGGCTGCTGCTCAGAGGAGGAGATTGTCCATAGGACATATGAGACTGCTGCAAAGAAGTGCTTGAGAGAGATGGAGTCCAAGAAGCAGAAGCATAATGTGATGCTCTGGCTATTTGGATGGCTGACGAGGAGGCCACCGATGATCTAGCGGAAGACAAAGCAGAGGAGGAAGCCACAGACGCAGGGCTTGGTGAAACCAGTGGCGTGCTCTCAGATGCTGGGGGTTCACCTGTGCTAGTTCTTGCATCATGCTTGCAAACTGGGCAGAAAGTTCTCCACCATGTAAGCCAAGAGTCGACACATAATGCATGAAACTCTGTCCACAGAAGAAGATACCATATGAGATTGCGTGAGTGAAAATATCACTATAGACCCAATAGCAACTCAATTTAAATAAAGATAGGTCTGAAATAGACAGCTTAGATTGATATAAAGATATTGAGCAGCAATGCAGCAACTGAAGGACAATAACAATACTACCAAATAAAAACTCCCTAAGTTCCCTCAGTACCTTGCAGAGACAGGAAAATGAGAATGAGAATCATAGAGAGAAATCTTTGGCGGGTTTGAACGAGGCTATCTTTTATAAAGCCAGACCAGGCCACAGAGTTTGATACATGGATTACTCTCATGGGCTTGACAAAAACATAGCCAATCCATCGTACAAAGAATTTGCGACGTGATGAAAGAGCTTGTGTGCCACTCGTGTGAATAAAAGAAATTGCTGTTGAAACATAGGCAATAGAACTCCTAAGCACTCTAGAAATGGAGCCTACGCTATAGCCCAAAGAAAAGACACATCATTCGCATTCTCTCTTTTCTGGGATTAACCAAGTTACCACCTTTCAGAGTCCTTTGCCATGACCAGCAAACTGGAGGAAGATACAGAGACTATCTTTTTCTGCACATTCCAGAACTGGAGCTAGCCATCCATTACAAAAGTCTAAGCATTACACCAAGAAAAAATTTCAGGCAAAAATCATGCAACTGATGCCCAAATATTTACTACTGTCAAGATTGAAATTGATAGTGCTCATGATGCTTGCTAGAGAACTATGATAATTCCCAGTGATAAGCTGACATAAAACTTGATTGACTATCGTATCGGCAAGGAAACACCTACTGTGATGACATGGCAAAATTCTGAGCTTCTCCCCAACATTGTAGTCTTCAAGGCATATCGCACATGTCCTTGATGTGCAGTTATCCTCTAAAACAGCAGTAAATATGAGACTCGGCATTGCTTTCACCAAGCGACTGCTCATTCCATGGAACTCCCTAACACAAGGAGCTCGAAGCCTTTCTCGTCTTATGCGATGCCTACGTACAAAGAAGCACATGGCAAGAACTGCTGAAATGGCAAGCAGGGAAATAAAAGAAATAGCCATGATCGACCAAGCTGAGTCTTCAAAGCTTGGAATTATGCACAGCTCCACATTAGTTGAACCAGCATAATTTTGAAGTAATTTCCCCATAACTTCAGAAACAAACACAGAATGGATTTTTATCCCAGCAGAGTTTCCAGCCACTGCATGTAGCAGGCCAACTTACGTTAGAAATGTACCTCAACAATGAACCATATTCAACACTAGAAAAAACAGGGGAATGTGAATATTTGATGAAATCAAAGCACACTATTGGAAAAAATAGAACACAGGGCATAAAACACGGGCTACAAGAATCACTCACAGGCAAAGGTGTAAGTGGCATCAAATTAATTGTCATGAATAGACAACATATCTAATATCCAAATAAATTATCCATATGACTTCAGAACTCAACTGATGTTGCTCTTGATGCCCAGCATGGTTCACATTGAAGCACTAAATCTCCCAAATCAGCTCTATCGAAAGGATAACAAACTGAATAACCCAACAGATCAAATAAAAATTTTCATCCAACAAGTTTCCACCTAGGCTAGGTGAAGATCGCTAGGAGCGCTAGCATAGAAACATACGCCATATTCACCAACACAACCCAATATACCTAAAAAGATTTTTTGAGATTTTAGAATCTCTGGTTGCATGTCTTGTACTCTTTTATTCGGCTTTGGACATCTTGTTTTGACTTCTCATAGTCTTTTGATGTTTTCCTTTATCTCTCGACTTTTCTTTTCCTTGTACATTTCTGATGTACTCAAATTTCTTACTCTAACAAAATGACTGACAGCTTTAGATACATAGTAAAATAGTGCAATGCCACCTCCCTAGCGACTTGACACAATTATCTTAAGATTATTGTTTAGTCATCCATCCATCACCAATAAAAGTTGGCCCAAGCAGCTACCAGTAGGTACAAAATGAAAGAGTGAGAAATCCCCTTTCCTATGCTAGATTCTGGACAGGTTGTGTCGTTTCAGGATCCATATTGGGCTTAGGCTGAGTCATATGTGAGCCACCTCTGGCTAGGAAGCCAGAGGAAGTTCATACAACTGACCAAGTAACCATGTCAGGAACACATCTTTCTCTCAGTAAGTCCAGATCAAACCTGACCAAGTAAACTCCTTAAGTCTCCGAAAGACATCTATGCAGGAGCAAAATTTCTAGGTTTCTTGTCATTTAAGGTATGAAAGAGGAGTCATTCAACGGTCAAGAAATAATAAATCAAAACCATAGTGAAAGCTGCTTGACATCCTAAGCATCTAACTTGCAGTCACAGGTCTCTAGAAAGCATCTTAAAATCAGAGTGATAAATGATTAAGAATCATCCAGCAACTATATATTTTTGCTTTTCCACTTGAGTTTATTAATCCAGTAGCAAGTAATTAAATCAACCAGCATAGAAAAGCTCACTCCTTGGCACCAAGCCACCATCAGCTTTGTTGTCATAGACAATAGCTGCTTTGAATCCAGCCTTTTGAGCTGTCCTAACTTTATCTTCGAAGCCACATCCTCCCCTAACAATTAGGGCAAAAGGGGAGCTAGCATTTGGCAACCGGGTGACCTCATTCACCAATTGAGAGCACGCATCAATTGGATCCGCAAGATACAGCACGCCACAAACCCCAGAACCTTTAACCGGTGGAGCTGAGATGACCAAGAAGGAAAAATCATCAATCAAAAGGAAATAAATAATTAGAATAAATGCATTGAAAATCCTAAAATTTGTCATAAAAGTGCAAAATTTTCATATCACGAAAGTACAATTGAGTTCTAAAACTTTCAAAAAACACAATCGATGAAATAACTTGATTGAACTAATTTAACGAGTTTTTAATCCTAAAATTTTCAAAAAGTACAAAGAAATCGTAAAATTCATTAAATTAATTCAATCAAGTTGTACTTTTTGAAAATTTCAGGATTCGATTATACTTTTGTTATAAATTTTCAAACTTAATTATACTTTTCAAAAGTTTTATGACTCAAGTACAATTTTCCAATAAATTTTAAAATTTGATTTCATTTTTTTTTTTTTTTTTTTTTTTTAAAGGTTTTAGGACTAAATTACACTTTCACGATAAGTTTTCAAATTTATAATGTAGCTACCCAGAAAAAAAAGAAAATGAAATACGAAAAGCTTACCTAACTCAAGTAGTAAAACAAAATAGATATATACAAATATATAATCTCAGTTATTCTCACTAGCTTTTTGCAGTATTATGGATGAAAAAAGCTGTTTCCGCTGGTCCAGTCGCCGAGAAGAAACAGAGACAATCGAGTCTAGTGCTAAGCAAAAGACTAAACCAACACAACGGCCAACACAAAAGCTCGCCAAACAAGAGAAGAACTCACCGAAATTGGCCTCGACGGCGGCGAAGGACAGGGTGGCGTTGTAGCCGGTCAGAACCACTCTCGCCGACGTCGCACAGCTAAATTCCAACGCAGCCATCCACAGGAGCGCGCCCAGCGCGCTGAGGCGATTCGGGATCCCCATGGGTTATCATCAATCGAGACCCCAAAAGAAGAGAACACCCGGAGCTGCAAAAACCCTAATTTTCCAGGAGGAGGCAGGCGGTGGACCGAGGGTGGGGCGATCCCATCAGCTTCCATGCGAATCCGGTAGAAAAGGGGAAAAATTGAATCTTTCTCTCTCGAATTGCTCTCAAATCGGGAAAAAAAATTGAACTTTTTCCGAGATTGAAGACGACGCCAACTTCATTTCATGGCACCGGAGGGAAAAGGAAAGAATTTCTTTTTCAATATACGGAAATAGTGATTTCATGTCTATCTTCTTTTTCTTTTTTTGGTATCAACAATGCAATTTCATTAGGCGGGAAAAACATAAATATTTGAAAAACCGGAACCATTTAGAGAGAGTGCTTAGCTATAACTAATGAGGAGGTGGCTTTTTGGCTTTTTGACCTCATCCGTTCATGAAATTATAAATATAGTAAAGAGTGATGGAATTTAATCTCGGATTACATTGAAAGACTATGAGGGACGATATGCGATTTAAATGACGGTGCAGCTACTAGATAAAGAAGATTGACATTTACATATTTGAACCTTCAATACATTTCGAGATCGACCCATTTAATAATGCTCAAAAATTTGTATATACGTGAATTGTGTTGTAAAATATCGCGTGGCGAATGTATAATAGAAAAGAGATTTGAGAAGAGAAAGCAAGTAAACACTAGAGATAGTAGCAAGATGAAAGAGCTTTATTTCTAGTATCTCACTGTCGTGTTTCTGTATGATTGTATATTGTACATCAAAACTAAACTCCTATTTATAGGATAACAAGAATATACTTATCATTAATATCAATGTATCGAATAATACTTGTACAGGATAAGGGAGACGAACTTTAATTGTATAGGGAGATGTACTTAGAACATTTGATACAAATGTACCATAATAAGTACATTGGATAAAATGAATATAATGAATATTCATTCATGTATTTTATAACACTCCCTCTTGAATATTTATTATATTCATTACGAATGTGCATCGAATGATATTGCTTCATTAAAAACCTTAAATCGGAAAAACCCAGTGGGATAAAAACCAGACAAAAGGGAAAAAGAGTGCAGAGCACACATGTTATGATCTCTCCATTTTATGGATGCATTAATTGCCTCGTTAAAAACTTTAAGCCGGAAAAACCCTATGGAAAAAAACCGAACAAAAAGAAAAAAGAGTGTAATGTATATATATAGCCACTCCTGGGACTAATCATTATTGCATCTTGTGAACTAGCCGCATATCAATGCTGCAATGCATAGTTCATAATATTTCCCCCTCAATAGAGCCATATAGCCATTTATGGGGCTAATTAATCTTACATCTTATGAACTTGCCTCATACCAATGCCATATACTAATTTCTCAAAACTTGATGTTGGCAATGATTTGGTAAAAAGATCTGCAAAATTATTTATGGATCGAATCTATTTAACATCAATTTGTCGACTTTCTTGGAGTTCATGAGTATAGAAAAATTTCGACGAGATATGCTTGGTTCTATCACCTTTGATATATCCTCCCCTGACTTGTGCAACACAACCAGCATTATCTTCATACATTATAGTGGGAGAATTGGTAACCGGTATTAAGCAACAAGAATTATGAATATGTGTTATAACGGATTTTAACCAAACACACTCTCTTCCAGCTTCATATAAAGCAATAATCTCATAGTGGTTAGAAGATATAGCTACTAGCGATTGCTTCGTAGAACGCCAAGAAATAGCGGTGCCGTTATAACAAAATAAATACCCGGTTTGAGAACGAGCCTTATGTGGATCGGATCTATATCCAGCATCAGCATATCCAACTAAACCAGAGTTAGTGGAATCCTTGGAATAATATAATCTCAAATTTATGGTTCCTCGGAGATAACGGAAAATATGTTTAACTCCATTCCAATGTCTCCGAGTTGGTTCAGAACTAAAACGTGTCAATAAATTTACCACAAAAGCGATATCTGGTCTCGTACATTGTGCCAAGTACATCAAAGCCCCAATTGCATTGAGATATGGTGCTTCAGGACCAAGTATCTCTTCATCAGATTCTCTAGGACAAAATGGGTCCTTTTGGGGATCCAGAGACCTTACAATCATAGGGGTGCTCAATGGATGAGCTTTGTCCATGTTGAAACGTTTAAGCAATCTTTCAACATATGCTGATTGATGGACGATTATTCCATTTGCTTTATGCTCAAGCTCTAGACCAAGACAAAGTTTGGTTTTACCTAAATCTTTAACTTCAAACTCCCTTTTCAAATATTCAGCAGTTTCAACTAACTCTTCTGGGGTTCCAATTAAATTTATATCGTCGACATAAACTGCTATAATAGCAAATCCGGTTTCCGATTCCTTAATAAACACGCATGGGCAGATAGGATCATTTTTGTATTTTTCCTTAATTAGGTACTCACTTAGGCGTTGATACCACATGCGACCGGATTGCTTTAATCCGTATAAGGATCTTTGCAATTTTATTGAGAATAAATTGCGGGGAGTGCATGCTTCAGGCATTTTGAATCCATTAGGAATTTTCATATAAATATCAGAGTCTAATGAGCCATATAGATATACCGTCACAACGTCCATAAGACGCATTTCCAATCTTTCAAAGATTGCTAGGGTAATGAGAAAACGAAATGTAATCATATCCATCATAGGTGAATATATCTCATTATAATCAATCCTAGGTCTCTGGGAGAATCCTTGGGCAACGAGTCGGGCTTTATACCTGACAACCTTGTTTTTCTCATTTCGTTTTCGGATAAATACCCATTTATATCCAACAGGCTTTACATTATCGGGGATACGAGTTATAGGTCCAAAAACCTCTCGTTTAGTTAGGGAAGTTAATCCAGCTTTAATTGCTTCCTCCCACTTATGCCAATCTTGCCTTTGACAACATTCAATAATAGATTGTGGTTCACAATCATCATCCATAATTTGATGAGCAACTGAGAATGCAAAAGCATCATTAATGATGATTTCATTTCGATCTCAAATTTCATTACAATATGTAATGGAATTCTCAGTATTCCCGGGGCTAATGCTCCTTTCATGGGTTTGCGCCTCTTTAGGGGCAATAAGCTCTTTAGGAGTAAGCACAACGCCAGGCTCTTCTAGAGCAAATTCTTGATTCTTTCCCCTTCGTTTTCGAGGAACAATATCTTTTGATCTTATCGGTCTGCCACGCTTCAAGTGCGGGGGATTTTGATCCATTTTAGCCTGTTCTTCGAGAACAGCTATCCTAACTGGAGCATTTGCAGCTGGAATATGAGACTTCGTTACCTTAGTAGCATCATTAAATGCGTCAGGAAGTCTATTGGCCATAGCACAGTAAATGGATTATGTCTTTGCACTTCATTTTCACATTCGGGAGTCATTGGGTCTAATTGAGATAAATTTTTCTCATTCTAGGAAAAAACCTTAATTGGTTTTTGTTTTGCAATCATAGAAGTTGTAGGTATCTCAATTGATGGAAACCTAGTCTCATCGAAATGACAATCTGCAAACTTGGCAGTAAAAAGATCACCAGCAGTTGATTCCAAGAACCTAATAATAGATGGTGAATTAAACTCAACATAAATGCCCAAACGGCGTTGGGGACCCATTTTTGTCCTTTTTAGAGGTTCTACGGGCACTGTCTTGCACAACTAAAGGTACGTAGATGTGAAATATCTGGTTCATAACCAATAACCATTTGAATGGGAGATTGTAAAATACTAGCAGTGGGGCGTAATCTTATTAGAGCTGCCGCATGCAAAACTGCATGACCCCATGCTGTATCGTTGAGATTCATTCTCAATAATAGAGTGCGGGCAATGATTTGAATACGTTTAATCAAGGATTCTGCCAATCCATTTTGAGTATGAACATATGCAACCGAGTGCTCAACCTCGATTCCGAGTGAAGCACAATATGTATCAAAACTCTTTGATGTAAATTCACCGGCATTATCCATCCTTATGCTCTTAATTGGATAATCAGGGAATTGTGCCCGGAGATTTATAATATGCACAAGTAAACGTGCAAATGCAACATTGCGCGTAGATAATAGGCAAACATGGGACCATCTACAGGATGCGTCCACTAATACCATAAAATATCTAAATGGTCCACTTGATGGTTGTATTGGTCTACAAATATCACCTTGAATTCTTTGCAAGAATAAAGGAGATTCAAAATTAACCTTTGTTATAGAAGGTTTGATAATGAGCTTTCATTGTGAGCAAGCCTCACAATTATAATCTTTGAACAACAATACCTTTATATCCTTTAAAGGGTGCCATTTTGTATTTTGAATTATCCTACGCATCATTGAAGCGCCAGGATGACTAAGGCGATCATGCCACAGTCCAAACTGATCAGGGCTTACCAATCTCCAAGATGTGGTAGCGTAGGTTTCAACAGCTTTAATCATAACACAATACAAACCCATAGAAGAAGCTTCTAGCTTCTCATGGATGGTTTTCAGGCCCATCTTATAAGAGGAAATGCCAATGTATTCCTTATCTTGCTCATAAATAGTCTCAATATGGTACCCATTACGGCGTACATCTTTGAAACTGAGCAGATTTCTTTTTGATCAAATGCTTAAAAACGCATTCTCAATATGCAGGATTGTGCCATTTGGCAAAATAATTGCAGCATTCCCAAAACCATCAATAATTGGAACATGACCTGATATTGTATGGATTTGTGCCTTACGCAATGTCATACTTGAGAAAAAGTGTCTGCTACAAAATATAGTATGTGTTGTTGCACTATCAAGCAAACAAACATCTTCCTTTTTCTCGGTATTTTCCATTTGCATTTATATTGACAACTTCGGTGTCAAGTATCATAAAAGTTGCATATTAGTTATAAAGTCGAATAAAATTTCAAAGATAAATATTATATAAGGTTCATAAGTATTTCATAAAGAACAAAAAGTAATACATTTAAAGCGAAACAACATAAATTTCAAAGTTCAAATTATTATTCACCAATCTGATTCATCAAAGTAATCAGAGGTCCTCAAAGAAATCAGAGACATCCAATGATGCATTTGCTACTTCAGGAGCAAGAGGAGTCTCACAAACGGAGATATTATTGGCATCAATAGTGGTTATGGCAATATGATTGATTTCAATGGCATGAGATTCACCATGCTTGCCTGTATTCTTTAAAGATGCCTGGTATAGGTCAACAAAATGTTTTGGCATACGACAGGTACGTGACCAGTGCCCAGTCATGCCACAACGATGACAAATACTTTCATTAATCACCTTCTTTTGCTTCTTTTCTTTGCCATGATTCAGGCCAAAGTTTGATTTCTTAGGGCGGTTAAATTTCTTGCCATCCCTTTTAGGATTATATTCTTGCCTGCGCTTATAGCCCTTAAAATGGCTAGTATTTTTCTCAAAGTTAGCATGTGCTTCAGGCAATACTTTTGAGCCAGCAAGTCTAAGATCATGATTTTTTAGCAGCAATTCATTAGTTTGCTTGGCAGTAAGAAGCACAGAAATTAATTCAGAATATGTGGCAAACTGACGTTGCTGGTATTGCTATTGCAATACAATATTCGAAGCATGAAAGGTGGAGAAAGTTTTCTCAAGCAATTCTGCATCAGTGAATTTGATACCGCATAACTCTAGCCGAGAAACAATATCAAATAAAGCAGAATTATAGTCAGACACTGATTTAAAATCTTGCAGTTTGAGATTTTGCCAATCATATTGTGCTTGAGGGAGGATAACAGTTTTGGTATGATCATATCTATCCTTTAACCTCCTACACAAGATATGCGGGTCTCGAACGGATATTTATTGAGTCTGCAGGCTCTCATGCAAATGATGACGAATAAAAATCAACGCATTTGCTTTATCATTTTCATTTGAGGTTCCATCCTCTATAATTGTATTAGCAAGACCTTACCCTTGGAGGTGTATTTTCATGTCAAGGCACCTGGATAGATAATTCTTTCCACTCACTTCCAGGATGTGGAATTTGAGCTTTTCAATATTTGCCATAATCCTTGCAAAAATAAATCCTTAAATTAATTCAAAGGATTTCCAAATATCCACCGCTACTTCAGGAGCAGAAGGATACTTTTAGATTTAAAATTCTGGCTTCGGGCCAAGAAAAATAAAAATGAAGAATTGATAGAAGAAGATGAAATATAAGTTGATCAATAATAAGAATACTCACCTTGCAAAAATTACTTACTCAGTTGGTAGATCTTCGTGCTTGCAAAAGTTACTTACTCAATCGGTAGATCCTCGTGCTGATAACGTGTTGTAAAATATCGTGTGGCGAATATACAATAGAGAAGAGATTTGAGAAGAGAAAGCAAGTGAACACTAGAGATAGTAGCAAGATGAGAGAGCTCTATTTCTAGTATCTCACTGTCGTGTTTTTGTGTGATTGTATATTGTACATCAAAACTAAACTCCTATTTATAGGAGAACAAGAATGTATTCATTAATATCAATGTATCGAATTATATATGTACATGATAAGGGAGACGAACTTTCATTGTATAGGGAGATGTACTTAGTTTGATACAAATGTACCATAATAAGTACATTGGATAAGATGAATATAATGAATATTCATTCATGTATTTTATAACAAACTAAAATTCCGAGGGCTGTTCTTTTACAGGTGGAAGATGATCATCATCGGTTCAAATGATGGTAGTCGAAAATGGGCGTTTACAGGACTTTTATGCTGTAGCGAGATTAATATTGGGATTGCGAAGGGTATATGCTTTAACTCTGATTTTTTGGGACTAATCTAATCATTTTGGCCACTAATTTGTGCATAAGAGTGTGTTGATAGGCTTTGATAAGTGGATGATTATCCACTTCCACACAGCCAAGAAGTGGCTATTTTATCATGATCATCATTATATATGGAGACAATATGAAATTACATCATCATGTTCATATGATCTAGATTTAAATGAAGTCCCTTGTCATATTTCTATACTTTTTATATGATTCATAATGAGTTCTTCTCATAAAAATATCTTTGAGCACTACCCACCCGTAAGTAGTCGTAATAGTTGGCTTTACTACATCATCACTGAAGAAACAAGTTTGAATCTTTGGATGCTCATCACTTAAGTGGGGATTCCAATGGTAGTTTAATGACCTAATTTTCGACCATTTCAAAGAGAGCTCTAAGTTTTTTACATCCAAATTGAGTTGTTTATGTGTTAATACCTTCGATTTTAGTTAAATTTAAACATGAGAAACACTTGAACATGATGAGCAAATTATTACTCCAATTTTTGATTATAATATATTTTTGCTGTCGACACTCTTCATGGATGAAGGAACGGACAATTAAATTAAATTACATAATTCATTGAGACCCTTCATTGTTCTTTATTTATTTTTTCGGTGATTTCACATTGACTTAATTGTAAGATTCTCATTAGCTTCTGTGTTCGTTAATTTTACAACAAAGGTTTACTTCTCATATGATATATTTTCACTTTGTGGGTCCTGCACCATCTATTTTCAGTGTTATAGGTGAATTGCTCTTTGAGAAAGGATCAGTTGTGAACCCAAAGAAACTGCTCGGGAAAGGGAGAAGCTATCAATTTAGCGGATTAACAGATGGCAAAACTGGATCTTGCTTTAGATAAAGAAGAGAAAGATGGATCTTGCTTTAGAAATAGAAGAGGAGAGACAGATCTTGCTTTGGAAAAAGAAGAGAAGAGACGAAGAAAGAAAGTGCATGCCTCCCGTTGGTCTTTTGTCTCTTATAAATTGCTCTGCAACGAAAGGTCAGTTGTGAACCCAAATGAAGATCACTGCTTATTGGAAAACATGGGCCCAAAAAAATATGAAATTTTCTCAATTGTTTCGTATCATCAACCCATAAAAGTAAATGCAAATGATACGATTGTACAACCCTTTGAGGAGAACACAATGCATCTCTGCATGGGCATGAAGCCCCCCTCTTTACCATCCATGCGACTCTCACCACATACTGTGCACGACTTGCATGAAGTTTCCTAAATCCATCCCAAGGCTTTTCATCCACTTTTCCTCTCCAATCCTCGATCATATGAGTTCCAAGCGACCCGAAAGGATAGATCTAACTCGAAAATGACAAAACAAGTTCAGCAACAACCAATCCGAGAGAAGTCCAATCTAGCTTCGTGGACAGAGAGCTCCTATTTGGTCCGAGCAAAATGTGTAATTTGTGCTATCATTTTTTCACGTCCAAAATGAGTTGTTTATTTGTTATTATCTTTGGTCTGGGTTTAATTTAGGCATGTGAAACACTCAATCGGTTTGAGTGATTGTAATTCCAATTCTCAAATTATAGTAGATTTTTGCTCCCGGCACTTCTTGTAAATGTATGTACCAACACTCGTACTAAATGACATAAATCTTTGGAATCCTTTATTGTTCCTCATTTATTTCTTCGATGATTTCACATTGACTTAATTGTAAGATCCTCAAAGCTTCTGCATAATTAATTTTACAATAAAGGTTTACTTCTCATCTAACATATTATCACTTTGTGGGTCCCAAACCATCAATTTTCAACACTATAGGTGTGGATTGCTCTTTGAGAAAGGGTCAATTGTGAACCCTAAGGTTATATGCATAACCCTTCTTGAAACATCTTCTCAAGAAAGGGAAGAGCTATTGATTTGGCAGATTAATAGATGGCAAATTGGATTTTGTTTTAGAAAAAGAAGAGAAGGGAAGAGACAAGAAAGAACGGGTGGATGCCTAGCACTAGTCTTTGTCTCGTGTGAATTACTCTTTGAGAAAGGGTCAGCTGTGAAATCAAAGAAAGATCAATGCAATGCTTAACTTCCAACTCCCTTTGACCATCAAATGAAATGGGAATAACCTACCTTGATAGGTCTCCTGCTCAAGGAAGGGAAGAGCTATCGATTTGATGAATTAACATATGGCAAATCGGATCTTGCTTGGAAAAAGAAGAAAAGGAAAAACAAAAATAGAAAAAAGGACGAGTGTATGCCTATTGGGTCATTTCGTCTTGTGCCAAGGGGATGATCTCTTGTAATAGTAACCATCTAATGTGTATTAAAATTTTGTAATATTTATAAGGGAAAATGAAACAAATGGTCCTAGAACTTTGGTCTAGTGCACAATATCGTTTATGAAGTTTTAATTTGCTCAATATGGTTCTTGAACTTTGGTCTAATATTCAATATGGTCTTTAAATTTTTCAATATTTTCATATAATCTAGGGATTATATTGAATTTTTATCAATAGTTCAAGAATCACATTGAATGAATTAAAAATATATGGACGATATTGCATATTAGGTCAAAGTTTACAAATCACATTGCACAAATTAAAAATTCATTGACGAAAAGTTTAGGGACCATTCGTACTATCATCTCATATTCATAACAACTAGACGCATGCAAGTATTGTCTATTGACAGGCAGTAACAACTAGATGCACGCAACTAAATTTTGTGACTAATGCATTTCAAATGTTTTATCTAGAAACGTCCGAAACTTTCGCAAGAGGTGATATATTATCACATAAATTCATATATAATTCGTTATATATATTTTAAATCAGATAATATTTTAAATATTGATGGAAATATTTAAAAAAAATGTATTTTTTACTTTTTATTTCATCCTAATCAAACAAGGCCTAAATTAACAAGAAAGAAATAGCAATAAGCTTTGGTAGTGTTATATAAACTATGTTCCTCTTTGAACCTTTTAATTTCTAGGTAAACTTTAAAAACTTAAGTGGAGTATTAAAAATACATAATGGGAGCTGGGCATAGTAAATCGGGAACACAATTGCCATATGTTTTTCCATTGTTACAGGGTTCTGTATTCTACCAAGCTGCAAAAGTCTATTCCACGTTGAACTGTATAAGAAATGAAGACCTTCGAAACCATATGCTTTTCCATTATTCAAGAAACCTTCTTACATGGTGAAACCCGACTTGGTTGGATAAATATGCAAGCCTAACCAAGACCATGAGTTGGACCATGAAGTACTACAGATTGGCCGAACCAAAGGGGCGCACACATACCTGTCTAATTTTATATTTTTGTGAAGGTTGAAAATGAGCTCCTTCAACGACAAGTGAGTAGTAGCCGCACAGTGAGTGAGCGGGGTCCTTTCAGAGTTGTAGCCGCACAGCGAAATGGAGGATTTGGCAAAGTACCAAATTAATTTGTAATTACCAAATAAGCCTTTGTAACCGGATTATATAAAATACTGAGTAGGCTGCGTTCGGCATTACCATGGAGGCTTTGGCCAAATGCTAAGATGTTTGGCAATGAAAATACAAATACTTTTGAGGCAAAGCTAGTATTTCCAAAGGCTCTTAATTCCATGCGAGCTCTACTCAATACTGGCATTTGCCGTTTCCAGAATGCTGCATTTTAAGCTGAATGACCTTTATTTCTTTCCATCTTGCCCTCGCCAAACTATCTAAATTCTCGCTTTACCTTCGCTAGCTTTATTGCATGAAACTAACGAGCATCGTACTTCCACTAAGTGCGAGCTCTAATCTAAATGCCGACAGCCCCGCCACAGCGCAATTGCATATAAAAGCCGAAGGCCCATTGAATATATGTTTTCCGAAAACTAAACCGAGTTATGCTAAGCCACATTAATACGCAAATGACTAAAATGTAAACCACAAGTAACACTAACACAAGACCCACCACCACAATGTCACGCTTAAGAATCCCTAACCACCACAGTGTCACCCTTAATAATCCCTAACGACAACACTGGGGTTTGAACTTCTACCCTTTGTGAGGGGAAGAGAGCCCAAAGCCAGCATTGCTGTTACAGGCGGTGGTTTCTTTTTCATTGTTATGGTTCATCTCTTCTTCATTAAAGAAAAAAGGGAAGTAAAAATGAAAACTAAGATTTCATGAACAGGTTAAAAGCAAAACATAGATGATCTATTATACCCAAAAAAATAGGCATGACCTACAATAATCTTAACAAATGTGTCTCGGAAAGCCTCTTTCTTCTCTCTCTTTCTTTTAGGGTGCAAGAGATGTGAAAGCCTTATCAGATGTTATGTAAGAGAAAATGTTGAGATTTCGTATAATTTATTTTATAATTTCGCAGAAGCGCATCATGCTTTGCGAAAGCCTAAGATTATTACGTGGCATAGAAAGCCGCTGCAATGTAAAGTTTTCCAAACACACAACATATAAATACAAATGACATTTTAGTGCACAATAAGAAAAACGATATTTGAAGTAGCCGGATTGAAATAAATATTTTTTCGTTGTTGCAATGTAAGCAAGATATAACGATCTTTTTAACTAAGGCTCCGTTCGTTTCGTGGAAAATATCATGTTTCCGAAAAACATTATCCTGGAAGTCATTTTCCAGGAAAATGACTCTATTTTCCGGTGTTCGCCAAAATCTAAAATTTGAGTGAAAAATATTTTCCACCGTTCGTTAGTTCATTTAATTGTTTAGAAAAAATTATCAAAAATTGAATTTTAATATTTTTAATTGACCAAAAAAATTTATTTTATTTATTTATATTTTTTAAAAATGATTTTTTTAATTATTTATATTTTTAAAAATCGAAATTTTTATTATTTATTATTTATTATTTATTTTTCTTTTCCTTCCTCCTTCCTCCGCCATCGCCTCCTTCCTCCTCCTTCTTCCTCCTCCTTCCGCCGCCGCCACCTCCTTCCTACCTGATGATGGCCGGCTACCCGCCGACCAACCAAGACCCGGTAGCCGGATCCGGCGAGCTCGAGGCTCGGGCGATCTCACCCGAGCTCGCCGGATCGCGACGAGCTCGAGCTCACTTGGATCAGGAGCCCGAGCTCTGCTGCTAGATCCGGCGAGCCATGAGCTCCGCCGCCAGACTCTGCTGCTAGATCCGACGAGTCGCGAGCTCCGCCGCTAGATCCGACGAGCTCACGGCTCGCCACCGCACGACGAGCGACACCGGACGGCGGGCTCCCGCGAGCCTCCCGGCACCAACGCGATGCTCCGTCTTGAGTCGGATCCTCCTGAGCGGCTTCGAGCCACCAGGGAAGCAGAGCGCCGCCGCCGCCGCGGCGCCCTGGCCGGAGCAAGCGGGGAGGAGCGGCCGGGGAAGGCGGAGGCTGATCCCAGAGAAGTGCAGAAATGAGGAAGGAAAAAGCAGCGCGAGAGAGAGAGAGAGAGCGAGAACTCGTGCGAGAGGCCGGGAAAATGATTTCCTCTTTTCAAAAGAGGAAATCATTTTCCATGATGTCAAGAGGAGATTTTCCTTTGACCAGAAAATATTTTTTTTGACAGTGTATTTTCCACCCACCCGAACACCGGAAATTTCAGAAAATATTTTCCTAGAAATTGTTTTCCGCGAAACGAACGGAGCCTAAGTTGCAATGTAATTTTTCTTTGTTTGGATAGTTTATTGCTAGTTTGAAATAAATATTCATATTTGTAATATTAAAGTAGCATCTAATTGACCAATATCGTGGTTCATGTCTAATTCTTCTATCATTAATACATTTCCCAATTTTATTGGAAAATTACTCTTGCCAATAAGAATAGTTGATCATTGAAATATGTAGGTGAAATTTTATATCTGGCCCAAATTTGTTCTGTTTATAAAGACATTTAAGAAACTAATTTGACCATAATTCCTATTAGTGAATAGTAAAGTTTAAAGTAGTTTCCTTTACTTATCCTTTCTAAAGTTTAAACGGAATGAGATGTCGAATCTTGGAAAAAAAATTTATCCATTTCTAACATTTCAAAATAAGTAGAATATAGAAATAGGGAGATGATAGAGTGTAATCGGAAATACTTTCTTTAATTTGTCCATTTTTCCCAAGTTTAAACTAGATAAGAAACATAATGTTCGTGTCATTTCTCTTTATTTATCTTTTGAAATTTAAATCAAAAGAGATAAGAAGTTTGCAGATGGCAAATCATTAAGTTATAAGTTTAGTGGTCAAATGTGTGCCACGTCCCAAAATTGTCCCACATGTCATGCCACATACCAAACATGGGGGCAAACGTAGGCCCTGCATGTTTTTGTTTCTAGAAAGTGTTCCTGGAACACTTTTTTGTTTTTTTGTTCCTGGGAACAAAAAAAGAAACTTCGTTTCGTTGCGTTTTTGTTCTTTTTTTGTTTTTTTGTTCGGAACTCAAAAAGAACAAAAACGAGAAACAAAAAAAAGTTGTTTCTCATTCCGAAACAATTTTGAAGAAACAATTTTTTGTTCTTGTTTCTTCTTCTCTCTCTTCTCTTCTCTTCCTCTTTTCTTCTTCTTTCTCTTTGGCCGGTCGCCGGCCTCGGCCTCGGCCTCGGCCATGGCCGAGTCGGCCGGCAACGCCGTCGAGGGTCGGCAACCTTGCCGGAGTGTCGCCGGCCCCGGCGAGGCGAGGTGTTGCCGCGCGGCGGCGAGCTCGGGCTCGCCCGGATCGAGAGAGGCCGAGCGTCGCCGGCCCCCGGTGAGGCTCGGCCTCACCAAGGGCCGGCGAGCCTCGCCGTGGCTGGGTGAGGCTGCCAACCCCATCGGTCGATCGCCGGAGGCCGGCGACCGGCCGAAAGAAAAAAAATATAAAAAATAAAGGAAAAAATGAAAAATAAAAATAAAAATATTAAAAAATTAAAAGAAACAAAAAAAGAACAAAAATTTACCAAACATGTTTCTTTTATTTTTTATTTTCGGAATAAATTTACCAAACGCATCTTTTTGTTCAAAAAGTGTTTCCCGAAACAAAATTTTTTTTTTTTTTTGTTAGAACAAACACTTTTTTGTTTTCACGTTTCGCTAACAAAAAAGAATGTTCTGCGTTACCAAACAGCCCCTTAAGTGCTTGATAGATAATATTGAAATGGCGAGTACCGAAACAAATCTTCTCTCTACTCTTAACTATAACTAATAGACTAGCCTCGCCTAAGACACTTCGACAGCGCTATTTGAGGCAATTATTATCTGTTGACTATAATTTGATTGTTGCTGCAGCGAAAATGGATAAAAACACGTTGACTTAGAAATACCCAATGTTTTGCCAATTTGATTGAATTAGAGAAGCAAGGAACTTCACCACAAATCGAAGGGAATACATCGTCAAACTTCAACGAATGGAAGTTGCTGTTGAGATTTTGACCCGGAAAACAAAAGTTGCCGTTGAGAGAATCTAGTGTACTCCATCGTCTGCATCACATAGGGCAAAAGGAAAAGGGAATACAATTTACAGTTTAATTTATTTTGAAAAACACAAATGATTTAGAAAATATTTTTCTAAAAACGATCGCTGAAAATAATAATTTAATGAAAAATATGTTCATTATCAATAGCAACTGATGTGTAGATGTTTTTATATATTTTTCTCATTCAGCTTTTAAAGTTATTTAAGTAATCACTTTTACAGAAAATATTTTCAAAATCATTCTTAAACTTTTCATGAAACAAATACATTCTGTGAATTAAAATTATATTATAACAGTTTAATTTGATAATTTATTGTCTACAAAAGCTTATTGATACATATAATTCCACTGAGTAAAGTCGTAGTTTATGTTCCTTGTTGGTCCCCCAAGCACCCAATTCCAGCTGCTGAGAAAAGCATCTGCATTTAGAGCGGATCAATCAGCTTCAACTTCAAGGTTACTCTAACCTGCTGAGCGTTAATCAGGCGATTGGTCCATTTTTATGAGGATGCCATTGTCGGTCGATCTAAGGGAGCAGAAATCACATGTTTTCCGGGACATTCGGGGCGCCACCACATGTGTACATCTACCCTGTCTGGACAATCAATGTCTCCTATTGCCTATTGGCTACTCATAAGATTACATTAAGTGACCTGAATGGACTTCAAAAATTGATAGATTGCGAGCGAACGTCGTACGTACAAATACAAATGCAAGGCCGGTTTTGAGTGATGAAGGTCATCGTTAGCTACTCGTTCTATATTTAATAAATCGATCGAATAGCTCATTCGCGTGAGTTGATACGGATTTCTCTGAGGACCTACCGAATATATTTGGTAAATTGACAAAGCTACTCCAATAATACTTACCGTAATTCATAGGAAGCAAAGTGAGCTATACTGCTATGTCTTTGAGCATGGTTTGATTATTACTAGTCAGTGTCTTTACTATAAAAAGTAGGTCCTACAATGGCGGGAAGTAATCGCTAAGGCAAGAGGGTCGAATAATGAGCATCTCTTAGCGAACTTCCAAAATGGCGAAGGGCAAGAATGGATTGAATTGGGGACTGAACTAGATAAAGAGCATACTTGAATTGTATTTGTGAAACTGTAATTAACTTACAAGATAAGTTTTTCGACGTGATGACAAAGTCCAATACTAAGACATTCATCACCCCACTTTTTAGTAGAAACTGACATTTCTTTTTTCTATTTTGACCAAAAGAAAAGAAAAGTTAGTCAACCTTATGAACGCCTTAAAGCACTTTATATAATTTTATCTCGGAATTGTGCACTGGAAGTGCGCGTAATCAAATATATATGAAACTGTAATTAATTTACAAGATGAGTTTTTTGACGTGAAGACACTAGCCGATTCCCGCTTTTTAGTAGAAATGA
Organism: Eucalyptus leucophloia subsp. euroa; assembly: GCA_017140325.1. Taxonomy (NCBI): domain Eukaryota; kingdom Viridiplantae; phylum Streptophyta; class Magnoliopsida; order Myrtales; family Myrtaceae; genus Eucalyptus; species Eucalyptus leucophloia. The sequence goes on from CM029473.1 coordinate 34,984,212, forward strand.
CTTTTCCTTTTTCGATTTTGACCAAAAGAAAGAAAAGTTAGTCAACCTTGTGAATGCGTTAAAGAAGCACTTTATATAATTTTATCTCAAAATAGATAAAGTTCAATTTGTCCACATTAATTGACTTTGAATGGTTTGCCCTAGTACCACCTCAAACCTTTTTTTGCGCCAATTCACTAACAAGAACCAAGCAAATCAGTCAACTTTGCACTTAAAAGATCCGCCAATTGCGCAAATCCTATACATATTCACATAGAAAGTCAAACCCTAGACTACATAGGAAATTGGGTTTTACGGAAATCCGGAATTATCTCACTATCTTTTTCAACCCCAAGTTCGGTCCCCTCCTCCATTTTGGCCACCCCTTGAATTAAGAGTGACGCGAATCCGTACATTTAGCCTTCCCATTCACACTATATTTTATTTATTCAATTAGGTCCCACTAGACAGGTAAGATATTTCACGGCCACTATTCAATTTTGGTCGTCCGCAAAGAAATTTCCATACTTGCAATTGATATAGCTGACTACCTTTATCTAATCAATTTCTAATTTCTAGCACTCTGGTGAAGATCATGATGACTATGATACGATAGTGCCCTGCTATTGCTACTAAGATGCACGATCCATTATTTTAAGTTAGAGATTCTCTAGGCATTGGCATATAACTTATTTGCGGCCTAACTTATGCACGTTGCTAATGATTAATGTACACTTGCGTAGATATTGAGAAATAAAGGGAAGGTACAGTATTAATATTTGATTTTTCAATCGTTGTATTTGGTTCTTCCCTAGCCTATTTCCCTAAAATGCCCAAACTTTAAGTCAAATGCCAATTTTACATCAAACATTTTTTTTTCTGTTTAAAAAGCTCAATTTTATGTCTAATCTCAATCTTATATCGAACTTTATTTTATCTATTAAAAAAATCTTAACTTTCTATCTAGTCATAAGTCTATCCTGAACTTTTTTTTTTCATCTAATAAAATCACCAACTTTAACTATTCTCTCAAATTTGCCCCTTATTTTTCCTAATTTTCTTATCAAAAAATGGTTGGAGATAATTTTTCAAATCACCTTGCTAATATGGATTTATTTCCAACATATAAACAACACGTCATATAGTTAGTGGCGATTTTTGGATGAAAGGTTAATAGAGCTAGATTCAATGTTAAATTGAAAGTTTGTATATTTTTTCAAATAAAAAAAAATCAGAGCAAATTTAAGATTAGACTTAAAAGGTTGGTGATTTTTATAAATTAAAAAAGTTCCGAATAAAATTGAAGCTCGACTTAAAAGTTGTAATTTATTGAATTAGGCTTTTTTTCCCCCCCTTAAGATACATGCGCGTGTATGGGTGCGTGGCTTGACTTGACATTGTGATGATGAGTAGTGTGGCTCTAATCCCACGGCGTGCCACATAATCGAATGATGAAGATGGAGAAGGTGGGTCTCTCTCCGAAGTCCTCATGGTGAGTGAGTGGACTTTGCTTTTTTTGTGTACTGATTTCTCCTATGGAATTGACAAAAGGAAAATTGCCCACAAAAGGCTCTTAAAAAAGTGGAAAAACACAAACTTTGTCTCTAAGACAAAGACCTGCAACATAGATCCACTGGTCCCCTTTTACAAGCTTTCAAGAAATTGGAATTATTCAATCCAAGGCCCTATAATTTCCTTTTTTTTTTTTTTGCCATTATTACCCTACAATCCTAATGTCTCATTCTAATCAAAGTATAAAATCAAAATATCACGAAATCATATATGAAATCCATTTATATTTTTGGTCAGACATCTAAATTGATTGATTCTCTCTGCTATGTTGTTATTAGTAAATATCATAATGAAATTGATTCGAATGAATGGAAATTTCGTGACTAAATAGCATAAAAGAATTGAAAAGAAGGCAAAGATGGGGCCATGATGATTTCGAGTCATTGCTTCTTCTACAAGATTGTCTAGCCTAATTATGAGGGTACATTTTGATGCTCGTTAAGAACATGTCATCATCATTTCCATATATTCTTTTCCGGGCGCTTTCGGTATAGTTCTCTATGCGTAAAAAAGCTAAGGTGGAGAATGGATCATGGACTTTCAGCTGAAATCCTGGCAGTTCTTGTCAAGGATTTCCTTACATAATGTCTATTAAATGATTTGGGCCCCGTTCGACCTTCCAATTTGATAAGGGTTAAATTTTTAAAGCAGCCCAATAGTACAAATCCTTACACTTAAATCTTAAAATCTTCCAATTTATGAATATTCAAGAGCTAAGCATCATCGCGCTTAGGAACATCCACCGACAAGCATCATCAATTCCACTTAGTTGAACTATAGTGACAGTCCAACCAGAGTGACAAAGCCAAAAATAAGTGAACTAAATTCTTCTTTTTTTCTTAAATTTCCATTTAGACCTGCCAAAAGAATATTTATAATGGGGTTCCAAAAACAAGTTATTTAAGAGTTAGATATAAGAGAGTGATTTATATGTACAAAAAATAAATAAATATTAGCAGGTGCCCCCTCAAGACAAAATTTTATGTTGATGTTCTTCAGTTCTTAGATCTTAAAAGAAGAGCTAGACAGATGAGGGAGAGAGCGAGCAGGGTTGGTCAACAACCTGTCAGCCTAATCCCAATGCAGTTCTTATAAAAAAAATGGTCAGGCTCTGAGCAGATGTTAAAAATTATATTCCTCAGAAACAGCAAATTGATGCTTGTCTTCTACTACACTGGTCTCTGCGTGCTTCCCACATGGAGGAGGCTCTCCAGCGAGCCTCACTCAAATCTGCTTGTCCTTGGAATCAAAGATGAAATTCACCCACATGATGTACAGCAAATAAACATTCAAAAACATCATTGTCAAAACGTGATCCGTGGAATAAGGTTTGAAAAAAGACAGAAAGGGAAAACAGTGCACCTCCACTTCATTGAGACTAGCACACCGATGCTTTTTTCAAGTCAATAGTTTATATGACATTATATGTAACTTAATATAAACATTGCAATTGGTACTCTCACAATGACATAGAAAATGGAGGTAACAAAAGAGGTGGTTGAACCATACAAGAGCAACAACAGAACAGTTCGATTTTGGAAATTTCAACATCATGTAGCACTTATCTAAGGGCAATGGCCCAGGCCGTTGGTGCACACGCGGTCGAATTCAACGTGATCGGCGATTGATCAGGCCATAGGAGGTGTGGTTCGATCTCGGGAGGTAGATGATCGACTCCGAGACGGGGCATGCCCTCTTACAAGATGCGTAGAGGCCGATGAGTCCGAACCGGTCGCTTATGCTCCGGGAGACCTTAGCGTCCGTCCAGAGATTATGATTTCCATTGTGGGGGGTCGCATCTTGAGCTTGATCATGGTCCTTCGAGCACTCGACTAATGCCGCCACGAACGGGTCCCACTGGTACCACTCCGCCACCGCCGTGGCGCCGTAGACCTTCTTCTTCAGCCCAGCTTCTTCGTTGGTGTATCGCTTCGACGACGGTGGGGTAGCGGAAGGCGGCAATGGGAGGAGATTGCTGCTCAGGGAAGAGGGACAATCGCTCGATCTCCTGGAGCTCTGCTTCTTGGGAATCCCCGGGATCTTCTCCCAGGAAAACGGGACTCCGGAGAAGCGGAGCGGCGTGGCGGGCCTGAACGAGAGCTCCTCGGGGAACTGGGAAGATCCGAGAGAGGAAGATGAGGAAAGGGAGGAGGAGGAGGAGGAGGAAGGGCTTCTCCTGCGAGGGCTTCTTCGGCGAGAAGACAAGGAAGACGGTGGTGACTTCGATAGATGCGATGAGTTGGTGCTCGTGTTGCCGGGGTCGCATTCTTTAGGGACGGAGCGTGAGGAATCCATTAAGGCTTCGATTCTGAGCCAGAGAGAGGAGACCGAGGGTGGTTGTGTGGACTTTCGTTTTTCTTCCTCAAACCCTTCATGCATGTGCCATATATAGATAGATAGATAGAGAGAGAGAGAGAGAGAGAGAGAGAGAGAGAGAGAGAGTAATATGTTCTGAGGGCTTTGAAAGAGGGAAAAGAAATGTGTGGAGAGAGAGCAATATGATCTGAGGGCTTTGAAAGAGGGAAAAGAAATGTGTGGGCGTAATATGGTACTTTCGGGCTATTGAATAGGGGAGGGCCCCATGTCACCTGTGAAGGGAATAGAGAAGGAATTAGAGAATGGAATGGGAAATAAACGGCGGTGGTGCTGATAAAGCCACATTTTATTTTCTTTAACGTATATGTTGATGTACCCTTGGGCTAAGTGGTATTTGCATTTTAACATGTCGGTATCCGCATACCCTAATCACTAAATTGAGGATGATGTTTTTCTTCTCTCTTTTTGGGAATATCTTTGAATTTTGCATCAAGTGTGAACATAGCAGTTCAAAGACATATTAAGGTTCAATTTACTTTAATTTATATGTTAATGTATTCTTGGGCTAAGTGGTGTAATGTGACCAGGTTGATGATATAAATTTTAATTTTTGGAGGGTCATTGATGAAGCTAGTACGCCAACGTGAATTGAATGAGCAAATGTCTTTGTACATCGTTCAAGGAGAACAAGAGTTAATCGTACCGTACCTAACTTTAAGTTCATTCCCTGTATGGTACTAATGTATATGTGGATAGACCAGAATGGATGGAAAGTGCCGGTGCTTTGAAAGGAAAATCTCAATGCATCCTATGGCGTAGGGTTGAATAAAAACTAGATTTATTTCATACAGCCGCTGGACACTTACGTACTAATAGATGTGAACATATAGAATGTCCTTCCACTTCCAAGTCGTACAACCGACTTTCATTGAATATGGCTCTTCAGTATGCTTTAACCAGTAGAGATGCTCGCTCTCCTCGTCACTGGAACTTCATAGAAAGTTGAAATATGACTAAATAGGTTCGGATCTTTTTATTTATCGCCATCCCTGTACTTGGGCAGAAAAAAACCCTGAAGCTTTACAATTCTTTGGACTTGGCTTGATTCAATAGATAAATGAAAGAAGCAATGTTTACATCCAGACATCAATGAGTTAGATTGTTTCAAGATCTGATAAGTCCGACATCGATTCCCTCCGACGCGCTGATCAGGCATTACTCAAAGGGAGGAGAGTGAAGAAAAACATCAGAGGAACCTGTGGAAAAATCTGGCGGATGCGGTTAGATACCTCCTCTCCGATTCCCGTTCATTGCTTCCGCTGCATTAAATTGAAGAACTCCGAGACACCCGCGGTAGAGAATTAGGTCAATGTCCTGTACTTCTCCACAGCACAACCTACGTGCCTCGTGGCTGGTCCTCCTGTTCTGTCTCTTGCTTCCATGGAGGTTCTCGGAATAGGCATTTTCTTTTCGGCTTTCTCCGTTCCGACAGCAACTCACCACCACTTTCGAGAAGATAATAATTTAGTTGGACCTAAGCGTGGCAGGGAGGAAAAACTAATATCTGTCTGCTTGTGTGCTGCTACGATAGGGCATGATTGGCGCTATTGTATTATTTCGCAAGAGAAGTCAGAGGAGAGAAGGCGAGCGAGGAGGGGGGCAAGGGGAGGTAGACGCGAGGCTGTTCCGCCAGCACACGACTCGTTTTCTTTACCAAAAGCATGCAAGATGGTGGTTATGGCGTCAAATACGCACGACCTAATTTTTCTTCGCGAATAAACATAAGGGTTTCAGCAATGAGTGCCCTTGAATTGAATTGAGTTACATATGTTAAGTATCGAAAAAACTTTACATTCTTCAATACACCACTTTTTCTCGTGATATATATGTTATTGATATTTTGAAAATCTTGAACATAGTTATTAAGTATGTTAGAAACATCCTCCGCGAGTGTCCTACATATTTGTTAAGCATACTTATTAAAACCTATTTTGGTTTCTTTATAAAGATGCTTTTTTTTTCAAGGATGGGCCTTCGCCTTTTGAGCTTCAAAATCCCACGCACCACAAATTGTTGTGTATTAGCTCTCATTTAACTGTTGACTTTTGACGTCCATCCAAAATGACTGAGATTAGGAGATGTGGCCCTAGTCACTGATTATTTACAATAAGATACCTGGGCAAGGCAAATGAGAGGATAAAAGATTTGAGCTCAAAACTTTTTAAGTCTCAACACGTGGTAATTCTGAAACTACTAAAACTCCGAATGCTTGAAGGCATATTTGGTATTGGAGATATATCCGCTAGCTTTTGAAATTGGAAACTACAAAACCATTCTTTGAAGAGGTTTGTTGCTTGCTTTGTTCTCCTTTACACGAACAGTCCAGGAGATAACCCAAAGGAAATTCTATATGGAATTTCATGGACCATAGAATATAACTACTACAAATTACACCGGACATCAAGTGGTCTAGAGGGTTCTCTTAGTCGAATTTCATCAAATATTTCCCTGTGGATGCGATGTGACCAAATCGCAAAAATGTAGGTCTCTTACTATATATTTTGTCTGATTTCACTCGACCTCAGGACACCTATCTAAAGGAGAAGCTACATACCTTGTATTTGCATGCATTCGTTGATAAGATCATTTCCCGTAATCAACACGAGAATGAGCGAACATCATTCATCAAATCTGCATTAAAAAAAAAAAAAAAAGGCAGCATATAGTGAGTAGACTGAGCAGATCGTACAGCTAGGCTTACCATATTATATAATCGGTAAGGTGAACGATGTAGTTTTCGCCCAGTCGATGCTGGTCCGATCTACTGAATTTCGAAGCAAATTTCTAAAGCGTAGCGTCGGCAAATTAGAGGGCAATTCGTGGGCGTCCTAGCTCTAAACCCTAGGCCTTGCTCTCGAGAAAAGTAGAGACATCTATCCAACAAAGCTCGTTGGAAATCGTCTCTCCTACAAACGATCTCATCCACGTATTGTGAATTCAACAATTAATGAAGAACGACGCAAAACTTCACTTGTACGTACCACAGGGTGTGCGCACACCACAAGAACATCCAATCGCTTTCCCGATCGATGGGTCGATGGAGTGACCTAACTAAAATCATCTTTCTAGTTCATTATCCTTATCGATAGTCATCTAATATACTAGACTTCCCCGGGTCAACATGGCACAAATCAGTCCAAAGTTAACATATGATGAAGAACATGGCACGGTGGCACCACAAGATCATCCACTCCCTTTCCCAATCCATGGTCGACAGAGTGACCTGGCTAAAATCATCTTTCCAGTTCATCATCCTAATCGATAGTTACCTAATATACTAGACATCGCCGAGTCAACACGGCACAAGTCAGTCCAAAGTTTAATTATGATGAAGAAAATGACAAAAAGAAGAAGGAATTACCCCCCAAATGTTGAAAATTTCTTATAATATGGACTTACATTAATTAATTAATTTTTTATTTTAAATAATCGGATTAATATATATTCCAATATTTGTTGAACCCTAAAGTGATTTGATAGAATTGGGTATTGGCATCTATTGATAATGGGCCTGGTTGAGCAATAAAGTGTAAGCTATTGCGTTTAACTGAAACCCGTAATGGGAAGAGCCCGGTTGACATACTGTTGATTAAGGTTTGCTAGATCCCTTCTCTAGCCTATAAAAGGGTAGGTTATACCTATCAGTTGCTTTAATCCCATTGAAAGCTGCTATATCGAAATAGGTCATAGAGAAAAAGATCTGGCATTTTAATAGATCCCTGATTATTAAAGTGATCTACTTTTCTTCAAGTGAAGCAATGGCTCAAACAGGTACGTTTTAATTCCGTTGTATTTGTTGATCTCGGTGTTTTACAATCATATATGGATCTGCTTTTCATGATTAATTAGTTGTTTATGTAAATAAATTTTCTACACCAAAAACAAAAAATTCACCCCATCAAAGACGACCCATTCTTTATGCTGCTCACGAAATTCATTACTTGTCAAAGTCCCAAGTTAAGATAAGAGGAAAGATCACATCCGTGCCCACGAACGACACGGTTTCCCCGATCATCTATGTGATGAGATTTTACTCCATCTCATGGATGGAAAAATTAATTAGGTGATGTCATAATTAGGTCACATATCCATCTTTAGCTACGATGATAATTTTTCAACTTTATGGCATGGGCACTGATGGCCTAGGCTCACGTTTTAATGATTAGATGAAGAACCCCTCCGTGTCTTCTCCTGCAGAAAAATAGGCGTTTCCTTCCGAAATCATCATGCTGCCTCCCAACTAATCTTAAACCATCGATATTTACCCAATGCATGATGCTATTTCCAATACCCATAATAGCAAATGGAAGTACTCAAACATAGGATAGCGACATCTCTTGATTTGCCCATGAAAGCAATCGCTTTTCTACTTCATTTCGTTTCAATCTACTAAAATATATCAGTAATCGATTTCCAAAAGAAAGATGCCGATAGAGACTAGAGCAAGAATTTGGTCAGTTGCCTACCTTCCAATCATGTGGTCTATCACCCGTTCATCTCAAGGCCATTACCAAATCCATTTTCCATTAAAGTCAAATTATTCCTCCTTTACCTCTTCATCATTATGTTATGAAAAGATACAAATTGACTATGCTTCGGAGAGGTTTCAAGATATAATATGTACAGCATGTGTTAATTCGACACTTTCTGGGCTCTCGATCAAGTGAGCTACATTCATAATCTTGTGGGACCAATGAATCGGATTTCGATGATGTTTTTAGAGATGATATAAATAAGAGGAAGAGGAGAAATTGGACGGAATGATCTAAGGAGGACCCGACCACCGCTAACGAGCTCTTGTCGTGTCGAATGGTTCAGAGGGCAGCAAATCCTTTTAACGGCAGGAGAGACACCTTGAACATGTGATACAGTAATTGGCGAAGGAAATTTCTCCATCAGATTCTGGAAATTACCCGAACACCATCATACATAGGTTTATTATCTCGTTCTCGAAGAGGTCAAGATGTTGCGCTCTAGTCTCTGTTGGACTTCCGTGAAGCCAGCCCTGAAGAGTTCTGGACGATGTTATACTTCGTGGGCTTGTATGACAATTCCCAATTATTAAGCAAGCCCAACGAGATCAAGCGCACCACGAAGTGTTTGTAGCCTTTTTTTTTTCACATTGTTCGCAGATAATATGCCATCAGGCCTAACTCATTAGCCATGCGTAGTCTATGCTATTTATACTTTGTTGTATAAAGCAAGATAGAATCTCTTACTTTCAAGTAGACCTATCAAACCGATAGGTCAGGTCGAATTATAAATGGTTCGAACCAAATAAACCCATTTCTACATAATGCAAATCTACCCATTCTCATCTTGATGTACACTTAATCCGACATATATTACTAAAACAAGTCCATATTTAACCAAATTTAAGAAAACTCATAGCCGAACTAAGATAAGAGCAAAGAGTGAGCGAGCACAAGATCGAGTGAAGATAAGAGAGACTAAAAAGAGAGTCATAGAAATATATTAGGTTTAAGTAAGTTGTAAATCTATTTATGATCCATTTAACACATATATTGTGTTTAAACTTATTTATGATCTATTTACTCAATATAACAAATCCATTCAATACCCATATGGGTTTTCTTTCTGTCAGATCACCCACATAGGTTAAAAAATGGGTTTATGATCCATTTTGATGGATTTCCTTTAAGAATCTCAATCATTCTTTCACCTTTCAAATACCTATAATGACTAGCTTACGTGTATTCCATACATGGACAAATGCATGAATTCGTATATTTATTTAATCCCTTCAATGTTTCATATCAAGATACATAGATTTTTCTATCACGCAACAACCTTCCTTGGAAAGATATCGGATCTTGTAATGCTCTTTCCTTTCCACGTATGTCAATACGATTTCTTTACATAATTTTATTGGTAAATTTCCTTTTGTTTTTTGATGATTTAAATATTTCGTAACAAAGCGATTAGCTAACAGGTTAAGCTAAGTTACCTCCATCCAAATGTTCCCACTTCTCATTCCTTTTCATTTTCATGTATTGAGGAAACAAAAGAAAATGAAAAGAAAAATTGAAAGGTGTCCGCTAGGAGGACCTGAACAAGTCCTTAAAAGGTTCCCTCCTGAAATGACCATCCCGATAGGACCCCTCCTCATAAGCCACTTAAAGGCAAGTGAGGGGGTGGTAGTATGGGATAACGGTCCCATTGGGATACCCGGCCAAGCCCTTTACGGGTTAGGGTCCACCTCTGATCCCCGTGAAGCCTTCCCCTGGTAACCAATCCGGGGCGTGGTTCAGGGACATGACGAGGCCTTTTTCTCTTAATGTCCAAAGCCCTTAGACATCCACATCTGCAGTTTTCTCCATCCTCTAGCTCTAGCTTCAGCGTTTGCCCAGCAAGCAAGTTTAAGCAAGATTTGAAAATCCAAGTAGGAATCCTTTTCCCGATAAGCACCCTTTTAAGGGCGTCGCGCGGAGCGCACAGAAATTGATCGGATATCTGCTTTTTAGAACTTTTCATTCATATGAAAATATATATAATCTGCATGCATTCAATTATCCTTAAGGTTTAGAAACGAAAACTATACATTTGCGAGCTTCATGGAACATCGTATTGTCCAACTACCTCAAAGAAAAGTAGCGTGGAACGACTCAAGCGAGAGGAAGTCGCTTAAGAAGTAAGCCGGAAAGTACGTAGACATCGACATCTTGCACTTCATGACGACAGAGAATGAAATGATCATGTAGCTGAAGGAGAAAGCAAACTCCTGGAAGTGAATGCATAGAGTTTCCAAGTTATGAGACAACGCGACTAACTTTACCATTCTCCGAAACAGTGATGCAGTACCGTGCAGGCCTTGGCGACTTCCATGCACGCACTGATAAGTGGAGACGGGGAGAGAGAGAGAGAGAGAAAGAGATAGTCAAGTTCGATTCAGATTCCTCTGGAAACACCGCATCATTTATTAATATTCCAGCTAGTGATCATCACGTTTCGATTTTTCTAGGGACAGTCCGGCTACCTTTCAAGATACAGTCCAAAGGGAAACAACGAAGAGGGAGAGGAAAAGCTTCTGTCTACATGCATTGGGTCTTGGAGAGACAAGCGAACAAACCCTTCACATGCCCACCTTCTTCTGCTCCTGTATGGGCTTTCCATGTCATGGCAGTCACCTTTTCAGGCATTATAAATACACAGATTTTTCAAACTCTGCATTGGGATGCAAGAAAGAGAGATCTCCCAGTACAGAAGATTTAACAAGTCTTGCGTGCAATAATTTATTTGTGGAGGATGCTTTTTCGGTCAAAGGGGAAGTCCTGGCTATATATATTTGTGCTAGGTATATATGCTGAAACTCCTTTCCCGAATTAACTTTATCATATATTAATATTCCAAGCGGGCCACTTTGATTGTACGATAAGAGACATCGTATCGCTTTGTAAATCAATTTCGTAAATCGATCTTACTGTCTCTAGCATCAGCATTCTTAGCTGGAGCTCCTGAGGATGAAGTTCTAGAATCTCTTTCATTTTCTCCGACAGATAGTTTTCCACTATTTTTAACATAGACCCTCAGCTTGAGAAATGATGTTCAGTCCCATCCTTAGCAACAACCTCCTGGGTAATCTATGGTAGAAACGTGACTTGCTAAATTCGAATTGAGTAAATCAGAAACAAAAGTACAAACACAAAACTTACAAATCGAAGGTCATTCCAAACTGGAAACATTTTTTAACTCATCTCTTATTATTCCTCGACACGTAGAACGATAGGGCTTGGCAGATTAATTAAGAGATCTCACATGCTTTCGACTTTGGATTAGACCTGCGTGTCCCATAATATCCTGCTCAGATCTTCCACGGTGATACGTGATCTCAGTTCATCTTGTAGGTCCACAACAAGAGTTCATAAAGAAAAGGGCTGATATGGGAAAAGTGGAGACCAATCTGACTAGACAACACCACTTCTTTTCCTCCATCTCGCTGCACCTTTTCCGTGCATTTTCGCATTTTCAGTTCCACACGCAGCAGCAGATCACCAATCGACCCATACATCCGTCCGTCTCTTCTTCACTGATCTCTCCACCAATTGTCGTCGTCATGTGGACGTACATCCGGCGCCAAGGTGGAAAAAAAATACCTTGTCGAGCACGAGAAGGACATCGCGACAAATCTCGAACCCCCTTTCTCCTGTCTATTTCTTTTGCATGAGAGGGGTGGTGGGGAGAGGACTGGACATGAGGTGTCGCACGAGCTCCATTATCAGGAGAACATCATCTCCAGAACGAACGGAATGTTCCCCCTGTTTTCTCTCCCTCTTCCTGATGATCGGAAATGCTAATCTGACGTATGACCTCGACCCGAAGGTGCGATAAGATGCGCACAATCCGAACACGAGATCATCTGATGCGTCACTTTGCGCTGTCTACCATGCAAAACAACATGGATATTGTAAAAAATATATCAACTCCATAAGCAAATTGGCGAGAAAAAAATTCCCCACCGTCTATTTTTCGGCTCTAGCTTCGGTAGGGACCTTCACCTGATGTCGAGCACTTCGATTTTCGATTCGGAACGTGTACAATAGTCCCGAAAATTCCCCCAAAAAAATAGTAATTTTGGGGGCGATGTAAAGTGGGAACTCTTTGGCGAGCCAACTCCCGAAAAAAGGAAAATGCTTTCGACAGGGAAAAAGGAGTGGAAAAAGAAAAAAAAAATAAAGGGGAGGAGATGCAAAAGGACTTCCTGGAAGGGTGGCCCAGCAAAGGCAAAAAAAAGCTTTAAGTGGACTACGTGGTCGAATAAGTAGCTGACGAATTTCGACTCCGGGGGCCTTTGGGCAAAATAATTCGCTCGCCAGCTCCGACCATCGTCCACGCTCCAATACGGACACCAAACTCTTACGCAGGAAAAAGGTGAGAACGAGGAGAAAAGTTAATTTGGGAAATTCCATTTTTTTTCTTTTGGCCCCCATTTGACCCAATGAGTAAATTAGAAATTTCGGAAAGTGCCAAAGTGGGGTCGTGATGACATAAATGTGTTCTCTGGGGGGGTGAAAAGAAAAGGCTTGGGGGCGAGAGGGATTGAGTGGGGTCCCAAAATATTTAGGGCAAAACTGAGTGGGCATCACGTTCTATGCCCCGCTTTGAAGACACGCGTCCCTCCTCTTTTCCCCGGGCCCTCAAAAAGTAAAAAAGAAGAAGGGATGTTGAAAGGAAAGGCAAAACGAATTTCTTGATTTTATTTAGATTTTTTCGATTACTTTCCGTTATTTATTTACTCTTTTTGTGATAATGAAATGCATTGAAATACCTCACATCTCCTGATTAATGAAAATTAACTGCGTGACAACTTTTTATTTATTATTAAAATAAAATTTTATTTTGCATCACAAAAAATAAATAATACATAATTATAAATTATTGTATAACTCACTTTTTAAAAATTTATGACTTATAGAATACAGTTATTCTATAATAGTTTAAAGACTATTATGCTAGCAAAACCCTTAAATTTACATGAATCAATTTCCTTCCACCTATTAACTTCGGCATTAAGTCAAATTATCCATTTGTCATTCCTAAATTAAGTTGGCACGCGAAATTTATATAGTCTTTATGTATATGAGGTCTCTTTCATATGATACTTTATTGATTTACTCAGTCTCTGAAAAGTCATGAACTTATCTTGACGATTCAAGATGACCTAAATATATGGATTTTTATTATTATTAGAGAGATTTAAGGGGTCCATGAGGGTTGTTACCATTACCTGTGAGAAGAAGAACAAAAGAAAAGGAAAAGGAATTGTTTATAGCGCAAAAGGAAAGCGGTCTTCCTAGTGGGAGGGACCACCACGGCAAATTTATTTATATGTGTAAATTTGAGGGACGTGAGAGTCAAATGCTTATATAAGTTTGACCAATGGAGCTCAGGTTTAATGGATAGACACCGTCGTTTCGGGAAGAGCTTGGCAAAATTTTGCAGAACGCGACGTCTGCGAAGTGTAACTTATCCGATTGCACCAATCCATCCACGCGGACCCCGAATTAAAAATTATGCATATGTGTAGTTGAATTTAATGTACCTCCAAAAAAAGTGGATGCAGTTGGAAGGTTCTCTCTAATTGGAATCGTACGAATAAAGATCATCCGATGTTGAACTTGATTATGAGTTTGTATTCGAGAGATAGCGATGATATCATTTTATATGAGACCCCTTAATGGATAGTGTATCATACTCTAGATGCATAAGCTTTAGATCCCTAGCACCTTGTGAGAGGCTGGCAAAGTTCGGAGTTGGGCTTTTGTCGTTGGGAGTAGTTTTGAGTATTCATGGCTCCTACAAATCTCTTTGTCATGAGGTTTCACAGAAGATTTAATGATGAGCTGAGTTGCATAAATGAGTTTAAATATAATGAGTATTAAATGGGTTGTAATGGTTCATAAATGAGTTTATAATTTGCTTAGATCCAACTTATCTTTATGATTCTCTCTTCATTCTTTTCATCCTCACTAAGGATCGTGCTTATTTACTCCATATTTTCACCTCAATTTAGATATGAGTTTTCTTAGATCGAGTTAAATATGAAAGTATTTTAGTAATATAAATCAAGTGAGGTATGAATTATGTATAGGTCCAGTTAGATAAGGGTCACTAGATTTGCATCGCATTGAAACTTGTCAAAATGTGTTTAATGAGTATGTTTGGGTTGGACCATTTGATTTGTCCAGTTGAGAATTCGCTTAGGGTTATGTCTGACCGTGACAATTCTTGGATCAAAACCAATACCTAAAGCTTGTGCTCGATCATAGTCTCGGACCTCAAAACTCTTCTGCTAGTCATTGTCGTGGTCTCCTTGAAGGCGGCAAATACGGGTTTTTGAGAGGGAGAGAGAGATTGCAATGCAGAGGCCACGGCAGGGAGCATCCTTTGCGACAATATATCTAACCATATAATAGGTTGAGATAATATAGATGCTGGTACGTTGACAGGATGGAGATCCTCTACACTTTGATTACGCTCCCGTTCGGTACCTGAATTATTCCCATCACGAATTTATCGAAAGGGATCGGTTCTGAAACTTAGGTGCAACTCGCCCGTCTGGGAAGTCCAAGTTTACATACACCCGTTTCTTTTTCTAGGGGCTTTACTGATAGGTTACGGACTTCGGCACGGCGTAGTTCTGCTGCAGAAAACAACTTGCAGCCGTATTTGTAGGCGTTAAAATTTCAAGAAACATCATATCTTCTGATCCCTTCTTTGGCCGACCTTGAATGTCTCGACACGCTTCTCCCGCGTCATGAAAAGATTTCCTTCTCTCTCTCTCTCTCTCTCTCTCTCTCTCTTCACTTAAGACGCAGGAAATCATGGGGAAACAACAGAGCCAGATGCATGAACTCGGAGACCGAGACGCCACGGGCTCCGCTTCGCTCACTCGTAATTCATTTGACGCCCTTTCCATGAATCCTCCCACCTTCAAGAGCCGCCACCTGGCGCCATCCCGCTCCACGTTTCACTCCTCCAGTGGGTTGCCCCCCGTGACGTGGCGCGGCACTATCTTGGCCACCTCCTATTCCTCAATAAATAGCCCCTCGCTCTACGACCCTCGTGTCTCTCTTCATCTCGTCCTCCTCTAATCTCTCTCTCTCTCTCTCTCTCTCTCTCTCTCTCTCGTCTTGGTTTCTTTCTTTTTCTTGGTGGGTTTTGTTATTAGCTCCGCGTCTTCACGTTTTCTGCAAGTGTTGCTTGTGTTCTTGCGAGACAGAGACAATTAAAGATGCCACTGTTCGGTGGTGAAGAAGCACCGACCGAGGACGCCTCCACGCAACCTCCTCGGGATTCACGTGCCTTGCCCGCTTTAATGTCTTCTTGTCACCCCATTTCTCTCAAGGTAATACTTCGCAGGTTCGAAACTGCAAAGCTCGGTCAAACTCTCTCGAGTCGTTCCCATCTCACTTGACCCTCCAAAGTAAAAAATTTCTGACCCTGTCTCTGTTTTTTCGTGTCATGCAGTTCGTGGACGTGAGCTATAGGGTCAAGATAGATGACCACCGAGAGGGCAACATCAAACGTATCTTTGGCCAGTCAACACCGCCGCCTGACGGCAGAACTACGGCGCCGCCGCGCGAGCGAACGGTACTGAAGGGGATCACCGGCACGGCGTCGCCGGGGGAGATCCTGGCTATCCTCGGTCCGTCCGGGAGCGGCAAGTCGACGCTCCTCAACGCCCTAGCGGGTCGGCTCCGAGGTGGCCTCTCTGGGACGATCATTGCGAACGACCGAAGGGTTGGACGGTCGATGCTGCGGCGGACCGGATTTGTGGCCCAGGACGATGTGCTGTACCCACACCTGACCGTGCGGGAGACACTCTTGTTCTGCGCGCTGCTCCGGCTGCCACGGTCGCTGGGGAGGCAGGAGAAGGTGGCGGCAGCGGAGGCGGTGATAGCCGAGCTGGGGCTGGCCAAGTGCGAGAACACCATCATCGGGAACAGCTTTGTGCGGGGGTGTCGGGTGGCGAGCGGAAGCGCGTGAGCATCGCCCACGAGATGCTGGTGAACCCTAGCCTGCTGGTCCTCGACGAACCGACGTCGGGGCTCGACTCGACGGCAGCGCACCGGCTGATGACCACACTGGGTTCGCTGGCTCAGAAGGGCAAGACAGTGGTCACATCGGTACACCAACCATCGAGCCGGGTGTACCAGATGTTCGACTCAGTGCTGGTCCTGAGCGAGGGCAGGTCCTTGTACTTCGGGAAAGGGCGCGATGCGATGAGCTACTTCGAGTCGGTCGGCTTCGCGCCGGCCTTTCCGATGAATCCTGCGGACTTCCTGCTCGATCTCGCCAACGGTACGTACGCAAGAAACTTCGACTCTTTAGACTATTGTCGTTCTTGCTATTCTGCTTTCGTGAATGTTGATTTCCAGTCAATGATTTTCCATGTGTTGTTTTCGCATCGTACCTGTTTGCTTCTTCAGAAAGGTCAGTGGGTTTGCTGGCCCAAATAATTCCGATTTTCCTTTTCGTCAATCGATGATTTCCGTTGCATGAATAATTAGTACACATCCAAGTTCTCGAGATCGCATGAATGGTGGCAAGTGTTGGATTCGTGTCTCGGCGAGATCTATAAACTTAGCCAGGACTCGTGTCCACATATTGTATTCAAGTAATTGTTCATGATCTGTGGCAAAATGGGTCTGGCTAATGTGATGATTAGGAAGGTCTGACAGCATTCATGAGAGTGATGGGGGAGAGTGATTTGGGGGGGGGGGGGTTGGGTTGGGTCATGATGATATCGAAGAGAGTTCGTGTCGTGTACTTCCTGCAAGACAGGTGTTACCCTCTATGGTTGGTGCGTTCATCTCCTTTATGGATCGAAATCAGCGACCCTTCTTCTTCTTCAACCAGATGGACAAGGAAATTCAAAAGTTATCATTAGTTTCCTTTAATGGTGGTTGATTCATAGTTGCCAAATGTGGGTAGCTTGTTCAAAGTTTTGAAATAACCCAGGATGAGTCGAAAACTTTATTAATCCAAGTGCGGTTGCGAGGTCGGGTTAGTGGGGCGTTCAACTTATGTTACCCTTGCACGTGTCCTATTCGTTCCAAGTGGAAGCCCCCCAATACTTTTTTTCCCTTTTTCTTTTTGACTTTTAAATTTATTCAGAAAAGATTGATTAGCAACTGATTTAGAGTAATTGATTGTCGAGGACTCACATGACTCGTTAGGGTTCAATTAGAGAAATAGAACATGAGCCAGATGATTCTTAAAAATTGGAGATGATGGATGGCGATGGATCATGGACCCTTAAAGTCAATGTCCTTTTTCATTTCATGGAAAGTGAGTACGTGTGGGCAGTGGGCAACATTAACTGATCGCTTCGATGAGCTTTTTCCCGGAAACTTTTTGAAATGACAATTGAAGGTGCTTTTGTTTTGCGATCGGGATGTATGTGCATCTAGTTCAACTGAAATTTTCTCTCTTAGAGAGGGGTTGTACGAATAAGTCATCGACCCCCTTCTCATAAAAGGTGCTCTTGGTGTTCTGTAGTCATCTAACTTTCAAGGCGCTCACACATTGTATTTTTCATTTAGATAGAATCTCTTCTTGATCAAATTTCTTAGCAAGGACAATGCCTTGTCTTATTAAGGAGGTATTGTCTTGATGGGAAGTTGTACCTACTCAATTCGCTTTGTGGGTGATGGGCTTTTCGCATGTATGGTGTGTTTTAAATGAACTATATTGGGCACTTCAAAACTGAGTCTATACTATACAAATTGGCACACTAATATCAAGTAGACTATAAGTAAATAGGAGCAAGTTATTATGAGCATTTTAAATAATGATTTGTCACAAATTTTAATACAAGTCAATCTTACTATTTTTCATGTTAAATGTGGATATGATGTGCAATGTGTGCCTCTTCCTGTCGACACTATTACTTGTCCCTTAAATAGGATAAAGCATGCTGCCCCTCGCGCTTCTTTAGAGTCGTCATTCTTTTTTTAATATAGTCAAAAGTCTAAAGTTCTATCGAGTAAACAACCATGTCCTACCCTCTCTTTAGAAGTCATTGACATAATGATGATCTTGTGGATGGAAGAGAAGGCACTTAACAAAGACGACGGCCTCATGAAAATCATTATATTTTCCAAAAATAATTTAATCTGATTCCTTTTTGAGAAAATATTGGTCATCAAGGACGGTGTTTAATTAAAAAATTTTAAATAAGAGACATTTTAACAGATACCAGAGATCTTAGTAGCATTGATCGTGGCTTATATGT
This sequence comes from Eucalyptus leucophloia subsp. euroa, assembly GCA_017140325.1. Lineage (NCBI taxonomy): Eukaryota > Viridiplantae > Streptophyta > Magnoliopsida > Myrtales > Myrtaceae > Eucalyptus > Eucalyptus leucophloia. The sequence goes on from CM029473.1 coordinate 35,002,897, forward strand.
AGTTTTTCACGTAATTTGACATAGCAAATTTCTATCCACCTTTTACTGTGTCTCATATTTCCCTTTCCTTTCATTCCTCGGCGCTCTTCAGTGGCTAAGTCACACGTCCAAGTAAGCAGCAGCAGCAGCAGCAAATTCTTTTTTGACTTCTCAACATGTGCCATCGTCTTTCATCATCTTCTCGCCATCAAAGAAAGGAAATATTAAATTTTACCAATAAAGTTTTTGCTTTAGAGAAACCGGATTCCAGTTGTCGAAGTTTTGACCCTAGAAACGAGCGAAACTAATGTTAGCAAGGGTGGGTTTCCAATCCAGAGAAAGCGCCTTCTTTCCAACTTTCTTGCTCCCCTCCCAAAAGACTTTCGATGCTCCTTCTGCTGCACTAAAAACCGGGGGAAAAAGTCGAAGAGGGACACGTGTAGGTGACCTCGCCTCTTCATCCTCATCTTTTGAGGGGCAGAGAGAGAGAGAGAGAGAGAGAGAGAGAGAGAGAGAGAGAGAGATGCAGATATCCATCTCATCTCATGCGTCACGCCATGCATCAGTAATGATCGGGGGTCGAGCATTAGATTATGGGTTTTCCAATGGGGATCCATTCTTCCTGTTGCCCCGGTCTGCACCTTTGGACGTTTGCTTTACCGGCCTTAATGACATGATTACTGGATTATTAATGCTGCTGAGTCTCTGAGTGGTGGCCCAAGCATTGGCCACAAGTGGCAGCACCAACGGGAAGTGGTCTCCCACCTGAGGCCACCAACATCGGTCAGCATTCAGCCGCTCAAGCAATCGCCTCCTCTTTTGTGCTGAAGGGGAAAGGCGATGCCCAATCACGTTCTTTGTACGACGGGACATGATGGTCGATTAAAAAGCCTTTTTTAATAGCCCGATTATTATAATGGGTGGTGTCAACATTGTTAACAATTCCAGAGTGCGCGGTTTTTCTTTAATAAAAGAGACGCGAGCACGAGCTAGTGCCGGTAGAGATAAAGATCTGCCCACCATTGTGGGGATGCGTGCGTGTGCCTGAATCACTGTGGCGAGTCTCCTTGGATTTAGGTGTGGAGGTGATGACGTTATTTCCGCCCCCCCAATCCTTTTCTGATTGTCCTAGCTTGCAGTAGTGGCTTAGATGGTCGGGAACGGAAGATGATCGTGTGGATTCCAAGTCCTTGGTTATGTGCTGTCTTACGTTGCTTGTGATGGAAGACCACTCGGCAATGTTGTATGCCATTCCTAATGCACTGCAAGAGCCGGTCGGGTCGTGAAATGTTTTTGTTGCCCAGATGATCCGGGTCGATGGGATGGGGTTTCAAAGTTAGCGGAGCAGACCCATCGACCCAGGCAATCCTACCCGGCTTTTGCTTTGAAACAAGGAGGGATGTTTCATTCCTTTTGCCTGATAGGCAAATTACTGGTTGTGCTCCCTTACCTTAAAAGAAAGAAAGAAAGAGAAAAACTGACTAAAACACGTATTTTGGAGTTTGGAAGGATTGACCTGTTATCATATTCGATGTTCATAGCTATCACATGTCACATTAGGCACTGGCACGATGTTGACCGAGTGATGTGGAATTTTCAGGATGTGCATCGGATGCTAATTCATTCAGAGTGATGTACTGAAAACATTTGCCGTGATGCTGATCGTTTTAGTGTTGATATTGATGCAGGGGTCTACCAAATCGATCGATCGATTGAGAGAGACAACCCAAACATCAAGCAATCTCTCATCTCTTCTTACAACACCGTGTTAGCTCCCGTAGTAAAAGCAGCCTGCTTGGACAATTCGGCCATTCAAGCAAAGGGAAACATTGCCGACAGCAGCCATTTTCCGCCACACTACCGAACAGGCAGTAGCTTCAGCACTGGCATTTCTAATTGGTTCAACCAATTCAGCATTCTTCTCCAGAGAGGCCTCAAGGAACGCAAGCATGAGGCTTTCAATCGCCTCAGAGTCTTCCAAGTCATCGTAGCTGCGCTGTTAGCGGGCCTAATGTGGTGGCATTCGGACTCCCAGAATATTCAAGATCGACTTGGTCTGCTCTTCTTCATCTCGATCTTCTGGGGGGTGTTCCCATCCTTCAACTCCGTGTTCGCATTCCCCCAGGAGCGCGCCATCTTCATGAAGGAGCGGTCTTCAGGAATGTACAGTCTCTCCTGCTACTTCATGGCAAGAATCGTTGGGGACATGCCCATGGAGCTCATACTGCCCACCATCTTCCTCGCCGTAACTTACTGGATGTCTGGACTAAAACCCGAGTTTGGTGCATTTATTTTGACGCTGTTGGTCATGCTCGGCTATGTCCTCGTATCTCAGGGCCTTGGGCTCATGCTAGGCGCGGTCATAATGGATGCCAAGCAGGCCTCGACGATAGTAACAGTCACGATGTTGGCCTTCGTGCTGACTGGAGGATTTTATGTGCACAAAATACCGTCCTGCTTGGTCTGGATCAAGTACGTATCGACGACGTTTTACAGTTACAGGCTTATGATCAGTATCCAGTACGGGGATGGAAGAGGAATTTCTTCGATGCTGGGTTGTGGTCGAGATATGATTTCACACAACCCAAGCTGCAAGTTTGTCGAGGAGGATATCGTAGGGCAGATTCCGCCCGGGGTGTGCGTCGGTGTTTTGTTGTTGATGTTTTTCGGATACAGGTTATTGGCGTATCTCGCTTTGCGACGCATTAAGGCTTGACATGAATTACTGCAAAGACGGGTCTAAAAGCATTTCGAAGGGGATTCCGGAGGACATTTTAGTTTCTAGCTTCTCCTGAATTAGAAGGCTGATTGCTACTGGGCAAGCTTTAACCGCTTGCAGTTCCTCTTTTTCTTGTTCTCTTTGGCTTCTTCTTTTTCTTTTGGTTTTAATTAGGATTTGGATTCAAGCTAACAGAGATTAGAGGCGGTATGAGAACTGCTCTAAGGCCCAAGCAATTGTAAAGCATCAAGAACAATTCTAATGTCATTAGGCAATTTGAAGGATTGCGTAAACAACTGATTCATTAATCTTTATAGCATCCTCTTTCGTTCTTCTCGAGTGGTCCTACAAGAAGATTCTATGCACAAACAAATTGCTGAGTCGAAAATTCAGACGAGAAAATTGGTGCCAAGTTTTAATCAGTATCATAAAAGCGAATACAATCTAAAGTTTTTTGAACTTAAGTAACTTTGATTTTCTCCTTCCTGAAGTCGAGTGCTCCGCATCATGGGACTTGGCTTGCTTCCGCCTAATCAGGCCTTCATATCCGATCCACTCTCTTGAGGAAGAGTCCAGGCACCGATCAGTAGGAAGTCCATCACATTGCTTTTCAGTTTTCAGACTACTTCCCCGTGCCCAAGTACGTTGTCCTCGGCTTGTTTGCATAAATTCATTGTCGTTTCTTTCCATTCACTATGCATTTTACATTATGTAGCCACCCACGTGTGACTGGTCGACCCTGTATTTGTGACCTAAGACACTTAATTCCCTTTTCACTTGTTCTCCCTGTTGCAGTTACATGAATCACTTTAACTCAGCCTTCCCCTGCGTTGAGAAAACTCTTATCGGGTTTTGAAGTTGACAAAATTTTCATTCTCTTATTCTTACTCTTACTCTGAAGAATACTAGACTTCTGTGGAATGCTATTAAAGTCTATTTTACATCAGAAATCTTTCCAACTCTGACGAAGATACAGACTAAACTCATGACAAGAACGGAGATATAATCAAAAACTCATGATTAATGATCTTTCAACAAGGATTTAGTACGTGCAAGATTTATCCTTAATATCTGGCTTTCCGGCAGATAATCTCACTTACCTTTTCTATATATATTGATGAAATCAATATGATAAAATCAATTTTGAAGACAAGTTCATTTTTGGGAAGCATCTACTTTTGAAAACCTATATTCTGATTATATGAGCGATCAGAATCATCGGATTTTCACCTCAATCTTCAAATAGTTACAAGATTTCCTTAATCAATTTTGTCCAATGGGTTGATTGGAAGAAATTCCTTTGAAAAGTGCCAACGGTTAGAAAGGCCTAGAGGAGTATTTAATGAGGTCATTCAGTCCATTTGGGAGAGTGCCGTGAGAATAAAAATTCCAAAGTTTGAGGCTCTTCAATCACTTGTTCTTTATCGATAGTACTTACAATTGTACTCGAGAGAGAAAAACACAAAAGGAGTGACTTAGTGAGAGAAAAAGAAACTCTTCACTGAGTGATCATACTCAAATCGTTGTATTTTTTTGTTGATTCTTTAGTAAAATTTAGCCAGAAGACTGTTAGCGTGGGAGAATGAATGCAGGCTTATCTAAACCGAACCACTATAAATCTCGTGTCCAATTTTCTCTTCCATTAACTCTTTTGATTTGTTTGTTGCAATATTTTTCTAAGTTTTGCTAATTTCTAAAACATCTTATTTGAGTTTGAATTTATATCAGAAGTCTAGTATCAATTAGACTTTGTTTGAAGAAAATAACTTTTATTGCTTAATTTGTTTTTACACCTATTCACCCCACTATAGATATCAGAGCTATGGTGCTTATCTTATTGAAGTGTTTTTACTTCTAAGTTAAAGATCTTCTATGATTAGTATCTTGGCTTCAAGATTGGTTGAAGGATAGAGCAATACCAGATCGTTCTACTTTGATGGAAAATAGTAAAATGTATGGAATAATAAAATTAAGGAGTTCCTACGATCCAGAGATCCTCTAGAATGAGATGTTGTGGAAAGAGGAATCAATCCAAAAGTAGCATCAGCTTCTAGATAAAGTAAGAGAAGTGATAGACAAAGATGTTGAGGAATCCATTTAAGTAGAAATTACCAAGAGATGGACTCTTGATGCTAAAGCTATTTATTATTTATATTGTGCTTTGTCTCCTACAGAATATAATAAAATCTCTTCATGTGAAACAACTAAAGAAGTTTGGAATAGGCTTCATGTCACTTATGAGGGAACTAATTACGTAAATGAGACAAAAATAAACATTCTATTTGGACAATATGAGTCATTCAAAATGAAGCCTAGAGAGTTTATTGGTGATATGTTCAGTCGCTTCACTGAAATTGTAAATGGTTTGGCTTATCAAGGTCAACCAATCTCTAGTTCAATGAAAGTCAACAAATTACTGCGAGGACTTTTAAAGGACTAGAATCATGTGAAGATTTCAATTAGGGAGACTTAAAGGATCATGTCTCTTTTTATTGACAAGCTGATAGCATGACATTCTGAAAATTCAGTTTTAATTTCGATTGAATAAGTTGGGCCTTTCATCGACATGACTATAGTACTTTTCTCTGATATGGCCACTACAAGATAACTAGCCTATTAGGTGAAGTCATTAAGAGATTTTAATACAATAGATTTGAGTATTTGACCAAGAATTAACTACTCGACCGTGCTTATCTACTGAGGTCATTATGGCACATGTATAAGTCGATTAGAAATCAGAAATAGATCGATTCAATAGAGATATGTGGCTAAACGTGAGTGATTCCACTAAATTACAAAATTCTCGTCGACCAACACTAAACTGATTTTCTTATTATTTTGGTACCTTACATCCATATTTGAATTCTCGAAATTTTCACGATAACCGAGATTCACCAATGTATCAAGTAGGTTTGTGGATAGAAAAACATCGACCACAGGTCATTTGTATTAAAAATTTTTGAAAGCTACACGTGGTAGTCTAGATTCAGCGAGCCGCCCCTTGAGTTTCTAAGTGGAAAGTGGTAAACTTTTGGGCAGTGGTTTCTCACATCAATGAGATGGCTCAGATGCAACCAAAAGATCAAACCTAGAAAAGCATAACCAAATTAGCAAGAGTCACACAACAAGGGCGAGAATAGAAGACAAAAAAATACCAAAGGTCAAGGTGAAGGCGAAGTGGTTCGTCGGGCAGTGGTGCAAAGGGTGAGAGTGAGTTGAGAGAGATGAGTGCATGTGGATGCGGAGGCAACGGATGAGGTAGATGCGGTGGCGACGTTTGTTGTCCATCAAAAAAGAGCAAAGGGCAAAGCGACCGGTAGAGATTCTTGGGAAGGAAGTGGCGTTGGCGGATGCAGAGGAAGCAGATGCAGAAGTGGCAGCGGCGTGGTTTGTCGAATGGTGGGCTTCGTTGTTCGTTGGAGAAAGAGCGAAGGGAAAAGTGAATGGGAGAGATTCTGAAGAAAGAAGTAGCATTGGTGGCTATGGAGGAAGTGTGTTAGAAGCGGATGAGGAAGCCGTGACGGCGGCATGGTTCATCTAATGGCAGGCTTCGTCATCTGTCAGAGAAAGGGCAAAGAGTAGAGCGACCATGCGAGAGTGGAACAAAAAAATGGAGAGAGAGAGAAAGTCCCTCGCTTCTTTTCAAATTAATTATGGGAGGAAGGGTTTGGTGGGGGCCCAGATGATGTTTTCTTGTAGAGAGAAAGCTTTGCTTTTTCAAATTGATTGAAAAATAGACATGGATCTCCGGTGGCCCCAGTAAGAGAGAGAACTGAATTTCTCTATTTTCCAAGATCAGCTCTGAGTCCAGCATGACACCGGGAGACACGTGTCGCCCGATGAGTGGATTTTGATTAGTCCATGCTCTGTAAAAGATGTTCGGCCTAGCTCAAGTATGTCCAAGCAGCCCATTGCTCTTGCGAGGCCGATCAACTGGTTCACTATTTTGTCAAAGCCCATCCCAAGCCGGCCCTTTCTTCTAATCAGTTGTCTAACCCTCTTTCTTTCAAGCCCCTTCGAGATTATTTTATGTTCAGAAACTCATCAAACTTAATTTCAAAGGCCTGGTTGCGAAACGAGGAGGCCTTTTCGACTTAAAAAATTGTATTAAAAAAAAACCCGTGCATTACTTTGACGTGTCCTTCACCCGTGCGGCCACGCGTACAGTTCGCCCTCGAAAAATGCTCGGACGGCAACGGCACGCGCGCGCGTTTTCCCGGTTTTGGGACAATCCGATGAATTCGTGATAGCTTCGTTCGTAAGAATTCACGCAGGAAATCGAGACGATCCTGTGTTTCGGTCTCATTATAAAGGGCGACGCGGAGGAGATCGAAGCCCCCAACATGCCGAGAATCATCAAGGTCGCGCCGCTCTCCATCCTCTTGCTATCGATCTCGATCTTCTCCTCGTCGCTCGCGGTTTCCATGGCTGATCGGGAGGTGGCCGTCGAAGGCGGGGAGCCGTCCAAGGCGGAGGTCCACATCGTCTACACCGAGAAGCCCGAGGGCGACGAGCCCGAGGCCTTCCACCTCCGCACCCTCGCCACCGTCCTCGGCAGGTCCATATCCCCTCTCTCTCTCTCTCTCTCTCTCTCTCTCTCTCTCTCTCTCTCTCTCTGTGAGATCGCGTGATCGATTGTGTTTTTGCAAATGACCGAGGTTGAATTTGAGGGAATGATGATGGGTTCGCGCGATATTGCATCGTATTGTGTTGGATTGGTTGTTTTGCTGTTCTCCCGATTTGGTTTGAGGCACGGAACATCGATTCGGAGCCTAGTTATGATGTTGTTCCTAGGGTTTATGTCTTTCTCCTAGAATTCGTCTTTCCTTCCTGGAATTAACGTTGGTCTGCATGTGGATTCAGTGAAGAGGCTGCCAAGGAGTCGCTTTTGTATGTGTATAAGAACGCCGCCACCGGGTTCTCTGCTAAGCTCACCCCGGAGCAGGTTGCTGAGCTCTCCAGTAAGTTTACTTTACTTTGCCATCGTTTGTCGTCCCCCCCATCCATTCTCTTATCTTCTTTTGTCTCTTAATTAATTGGATTTGTATAGTTTATTTGTGGAAGAATGAGCTGCATTGGTCTTTTGCGTCTCTCGAGTCAATGCTTAATTTCTCTTTCTAGTCGTGATCGGCAAGGTATGGAGGAGCTGTAAAAATTTGGGACTGTGATTTCTTTGGACTTCCTTTGCTTTAGATAAGTTCTGGGATGTAAATGTTGGCAATATCACAATTTGTTCGTCTCTTTTTTTCTAGTTTGTTATTTTGGGAGCAGAATCATTTCTTTTCTGAGTTGTTTGCTGCTTTACCTTTGCTGATTTGGTGGAAACTAAGTTCTTGTCATAGCTGAGGTGGCCTAGTGAATTTGTTATTGTTGTAGATGTCATCTTGAGTGACTTGATTACTAATTAGATTGTAATAAGTCACTAAAGGTTCCTCTTTCTCTTCCCCTTGAGATAATGATGGAGGATAGTGGCCTCACAATGTCAACACCGTTGTTACGTAGTAATTATTTGTGACCATAGACTATTGTGGATGTCAAGATTCCCTAATTGCTGTTGAGGAAGAGAAGCATCATTTGTCCTCATCACACTGCTCTGCCCATTGATTTTTGCGTTGATTATATAATTCAATTTCCCATTGAATTTATCTATATCATAGTAGTTGCCCATGCATGTCTCAATTGAGCAACTTTGAATAATATAATCCTGAATTAGTGAGTTATATCTCTGGTTTTGTGGTGGGTTCCTTTGGTGGAGACCTTGTTCTTAGATGTATCAAATTATCCATCATGTGAACTTTAGATGTAGATACTGTACCTACTGAACCTGTTGCGTAGTGTACTGGCTACATGATTGAAAATGTCATGCAACAGGTAGATGATGTGCCTGAAAGACTTGATTTGATTCATTCCAATGAGAGAATAGATGTTTATCTGGTAGTTCTTATGATTACTATATCATTCGAAATCTTTGTGCCATTAATATCCTAATTTGGAATTATGTAACACATGAACCTGCTCTATTTGGCATGCTATTTGTATGCTTTGATTTGGTGCCCTTTGATTAAACAAGATGCCGTAGAATGGCTGCTATTCATTGTTTATGTTGATGACAAGAACTTCATTCTGCTGATATTAGATTAATATTGCTCTAATGGCAGTGTTTAGAACATCATATATAGATATGTCTTTGCTTGCCCTGTATGAAATGATACCTTTTGATTGATACTATCAGCTGTAGAGTTTGCATTGCGGATTATTTTGGCTTCATGCTGTTAAAAAGCATAATGCTAATTGCAGCCCTTGGTTTTATATGTGGTTTCACTTGTGGAAATTTCAGTTTTGCTTCTCCCAGCAAAAGCTTTGCCCATGACTCTTGTTAGTTCTTGAAGTAGCCTTTGGAAGCTCTTTCTTCCCCTGCTCTGTCTTGAATAAGAATAATGTTTTTTGGTCTCAGCACCTGAGAAATTCTTATATTTTAATCTTGTATGATTTTTGAGTTGGTAAACTCAGGGTGTTTGCACACCCACTGTAGTAGCCTTGACAAGGAGTCCTGGTAGAAGATGCTTTAAGTGGTAGAACAAAGCATTGATTTGACTTCTGCCTTTTGTTTGAATTTTGTGTTTGAGAAACAGAGCAACTGGTTTTTAACAATTTAATGAGATGTTTTTTGGGTATTTGGTGGGATTTTGTTGGTGTAAGTGACTATACAATCTCCCAATTTTGGGCTATAGGAAATAGCTGCTTCATGCATTTAATGAAATTTACAAGGTAAGAAGGTAAGGCAGGATACTTGTTGGAGTCCCTAGTATGATTCTGTTGCTGACAATTGCTGAGGAAATAATGTGTTTGGCAGGTCTAAGGGGGAAAACTTGTTAATGTTACTTTTTAATTTAATATCAATTCTTTGTTTGTCTTGTTGGGTATGTGGTTTCATTTTTATGGTCAAGGCGGTACAGCAAGTCTTGATTAGTGATGTATGACTGCTAAGCTTCTTGCGCTCAATATACAAAGACTGCCCTTCATTTTGTTATTGTTGGACTAGGGTATCAGAACTCCATTTTCCCATCCTTGCTGATGATTATCGTGCTTGTTTTACAAAGCTATGCTTACACTACTATGCTTTCTTTGTGTTCTGCAGACCAGCCAGGTGTTCTTCAGGTGGTTCCAAACATGAAACTCCAGCTGCACTCGGGACCTGGGAGGCTCCACTAGAGCAGAGCGAATGACCTTTCTATATCAAGCCACACAATGCTAAATTTCCTGGCCGTTATGTTTTATGTAAATAAGTGTGATACAGGTCATGCTCTATACTACCAATAATCTTTGGACATATTACTTGCTCTCTCTCTCTCTCTCTCTCTCTCTCTCTCTCTCTCTCTCTCTCTCTGTGCGTAGTCTTGCTGTTTATGATGTAGTCTGCTTGGTCGGTTCCTTAATTAGATGACTGGTTGCTTTTGTGCTTGGCCTACCGGGTTTTGCTTTGCATCGCAGTTGAAGGGATGACTTTGAGACGATTAGCATGATGCTGTAAACACATGTACTCATGCTCACACTCAGTAATGTCCCACTAAAGCAATTTGAAATTGGTTTAATGGTGTTTGATCACGTGAGGTTAGTCACCTATGAAGTTTTCTGGCACGCTTTGTATTGCGCACCGGTTCCCTTTTCCATTTTGCCAGGTACAATATTTCTTTGTTTTCTTCTTTAAAGAATGCTTTTCTAGGACAAAGCGTGTACTCTTGTCTTTCTTCCCAGTGCCATGTGACCGACTTTGACGAGGAATTTTAGGCGTCGGATTCCGGATTTCAGGATTATTTTAGGTCACGCTTAAAATGATGATGGACTTGAAGCGAAGCCATCAGCGATGAGATTTACACTAAGCGGTTTTTTGGAAGAAAAGACTAAAAACAGAGTATCGCATAAACTAAGCTGGTTCTCCTAGTTAGAGGACAAGAGGACAAGGATCTACGCGCATGGGCGATCCAGCCGGTGCACATGCCTTGTCCCTCCGATGGAATCTGTCAAAATTTTGGTGATACGATTCGAGACAAAGAAACGAAAAATAATGTGCCGTACAGTTGTTGGACAAAGGTGCGGAACTTTTTATAACTGGATGATTTCGAAAGGAGCACGCCTGACTTTGTCAACTTAGCTAGGGAGGGTAAATTATTTTCGTCAAATCAAGGATGAGCTGTGTTAAATTAACCGTGAAGCCCGAGTCATGACTGTTTGAATACATTCTCGCCTGCTATGTGGCTGCCTCTAATTTCAGTTCAATCAGGCAAATTCTCATCGGTTCTTTCTTGTGCCTAGAAATGCGATACCATCGGGAATATGGTTGTGGACTACTCACATTATGTTGATGAGCTTGTCTAAATTAAAAATGTCAGAATTCATTTGAAGACCTTTATCTTCTCTCACATTTTGGTTATGAAAATTCCTCTTTCTTTGCTTCATTTGCGAGTTCGCACGAGCTTTTCTATTTCTCTCTCTCTCTCTCTCTCTCTCACTCTCCCCTCCCTAAGGAAAATTATGCAAAGGCAAAAGAAGGCACGCAAAATCTTCAATCGGTGCTCGCGCGTTCAAAGCTGTTGGCACGATATCCGAAACGAGAAACGTTTGGACTGTTCAAAAACAATTGAACTCTACACATTTCGGTCATGTCTTTAAGTTGGCGTCCCCGCCATATCAATCAAGACGAACCACCATCTTCTGGAGATGAGCAGATTTTCCAAATTTGCCTCCACATTGACTCCAACAGGAGCCTAAAGCGAGACTTTCGATGGCAAAGTCAAGCTGGTCATTAATGAGTACGCGCTTTAACAGGACGGGAAGTGGGGGAAGTGAGTGCGTGCTGGCTGCTCCCTTTTTTTCTCGATTCAAATTTTTATTCGAGTTTCTCGTTCTTCATATGCCAAATTTCCACCAATATCTACGCTCGAAAGATAAGCGCGATTTCTCAATTCGATTCCTACCCCGCAAAAGACAAAGGACTATTTAAGCGAACAGCCATTCCTACTGTACATCCTAATAAGGTCAAAAAAGGCTCAAATAATGCTAAAAGGCGAGTTTCCTTTGGGGTCATCTGGAGGACTTTTTCTTGCCTCCTGCTCTGCTCTGATGATATTCACACAAATAAAGAAAAACTCACTTCTTTTTCCTCCCCGGAAATTATAACGTAAAGAAGGAGAAATTCTCCACACACGAATTCTGAACAGAAAAGCCGCAGCGCTGCGAGTGGGGGCGGACGACCTGTCGATCTCGCCATCTAATCTTTTAATGAGCGAAACAGGGGAGAGAGCTTGAAGAAGAAAAGGCGAACCGGTGAAGACGACGGCGGCCAATCAAGGAGACGGGCGCCCAACGGAAGACTGAAGAGAAGTAGCAAAGCGGGATCTTTCCCTATTTGCGATTCGCATTTTAGAGAGAGAGAGAGAGAGATCCAGGAGAGAGAGAGAAAAAGGGAGGAGTTAAGTTCCTTTCGGTTTCCCATACAGACCCCCGCAAAGGTCCGGTCTTTCTTAGCAATGAAGAAGAAGGAAGACCCGCCGTCGCAATCGGCGCCGGCGCCGGCGCCGACGAAGCCGGCGAGCGCGGTGCTGCCGTACCAGACGCCGCGGCTGAGGGACCACTATTCGCTGGGGAAGAAGCTGGGGCAGGGGCAGTTCGGGACCACGTACCTGTGCACCCACAAGGGCACCCAGAACCTGTACGCCTGCAAGTCGATCCCCAAGCGGAAGCTGCTCTGCCGGGAGGACTACGAGGACGTGTGGAGGGAGATTCAGATCATGCACCACCTCTCCGAGCACCCCAACGTGGTCCAGATCAAGGGCACCTACGAGGACGGCATGTTCGTCCACATCGTCATGGAGCTCTGCGCCGGGGGCGAGCTCTTCGACCGGATCATCCAGAAGGGGCATTTCAGCGAGCGCGAGGCCGCCAAGCTGATCAAGACCATCGTGGGCGTCGTCGAGGCATGCCACTCGCTCGGGGTCATGCACCGGGACCTCAAGCCCGAGAATTTCTTGTTCGATACGCCCGACGACGATGCCAAGCTCAAGGCCACCGATTTCGGGTTGTCCGTCTTCTATAAACCAGGTGGGTTAAATGGGGGGTTGGGGAGGTTTTTGCTATTTGCTTTCTTAGTGTCGTTGCGATCGAATTGGAAAATGCTGGATTGACTGATTTTGGGTACTTGCTTATCGGCCCATTGCTAATTGTTTCTTGATGTCTTTTTTTTTTTTTTGGGGAAAGATTAATCAAGATAGATAAGCGCTTCTTGGGCAGATTGCCTTCTTTAACCGGGAATAGTAGTGCTGCTTGTAGGGTCTGTCGTGAAGATTGGGGATACAGTTCTGTCATGGTAAAGATTGATGGATTTGTTCTATGAGAAGGAGTTTGGGTTTTCTTCTGTTGCCTTTTTGTCTGACATTTTCTAAATTTTGGCTATCCTTCCAATGATCAAATCTCCAAAGGGTAGCCTCTTGCTTGATGATGATGATGCTGATAGGAAGATAGGTTGTTTATTTTTGGGGAGAGGAAAGCTTCTGATTTGGTTGTGGAAAGAGAATATGGATGTAGTGTGAGGCTCCATATTTGCCTGAAGCACACCGAATGAATTGACACCATTTTGTGCTTTGCTCGTCTTGATCTTATAGGGTGATATGTGCACTTGCCAACTGTAGAAAGACTGACCACAATGCTGTAGGCATATGTGACTTAATCTATTTTGCATCTGACGGCATCTGTATTGAATTTATAAGTTACAATACACGGTTATGACCTACCATTTGGCGCGCATGAATGTGAAGGCTGGATGCGTTCTCAAAATGGCACATTTAGTTGTATTAATGTGGTACTTTGTGTGTGATTTTGCCCTATAAGAACCTATATTTTGCAGGGAGCTTCACTTCGTAGCTGTTATTGATACAAATGGAATCGTGCAATTTTTTTAGTCTTTTAGAGTTCACATATATACTCCAAATCGCATATTTTTTCTTGGAGGCTCTTGCATGCTTTTATTGTTTTTTGGAGTCACCATATCCAAGTGCAAAATGACTACATTAATTCTCATGGATTCTGAAACTCTCCGTATGTTCTGTAAATGGCACAAATCCTATGTTGGAGATGCTATTAGCTCGAAATGTGCTACTGCCTTGTGCTTAGATATTTGTAACTGTATCATGCTTTATGGTTTTTGCATAATATGCTAGTTATGGTTTTGGCTTTTTGAGGGTGAGTTTATGGTGGGAGAAGAAGGCTGAATATATAGCAAAGAGATAAAAGAAGTAGAGGTATTGTAGTTCCCAACTACTTTTTAAACTGCTTATGTGGATCAAATTAGTGAGAGGCCAGATACTGGTTTTGAGTACCGTAGTGTACCAATTCTTCTATTATGGTAGAAAGAAGCTGAATCCTGGTCCCTTCATCTTTATTTGACTTCCATAACTATCTTGAAATGACGTACCATAAAAATGGCAGCATGAAAGATATGACTAGACATACTGTCTCAGCCAGTGATTGATGCTGTGAAGAAAACTTTATATTATGTCTGTTTTTTTCTCCAAAATTGAGTTATGCTCTTTTTCTTAAATGAGTCGTCTTTAATTTTGCTTTTTTAGCATGCCAACCTTCTGATGAGATGTTGAGATCTGCTTAGCCCTTAGCACTTTCTCACATCTCACTAGTGTGTTGATTGGCCTTTTGGCTATACCGTCAAAGAACTATTAGCTTTTCTTAGATATACACACGCTCACCAATTGTGGTCTTTTCCCTTTGCAGGAGAAGCTTTTTCTGATGTTGTTGGAAGTCCATATTATGTTGCGCCAGAGGTTCTGCGTAAGCATTATGGACCAGAAGTAGATGTATGGAGTGCTGGTGTAATCCTTTACATTCTACTGAGTGGAGTTCCACCCTTTTGGGCAGGTATAATACAATGCAAAATGTTGCAGATATGCTCCTTCTAATTTCTATTATATCATCTGCTTACTCCACTGTTGAACTTGATACATATGCAGAAACTGAATCTGGGATCTTCAGACAGATATTGCAAGGAAAATTAGATTTTGCCTCTGATCCTTGGCCTAGCATCTCAGACAGTGCGAAGGATCTGATAAAGAAGATGCTTGTAAGAGACCCTAGGAAGAGATTAACTGCCCATGAAGTTCTGTGTAAGTTGTTTCATTGACATGGAGCCATGGACTTGTTTCTGCATTGTCCCTTTTCCTTTTGTAATCCTTCAAGCATTCGGTTCAGTTTGCAAAATCCATGTTCCGCTTAAATGGCAATTTGGCGTTTGTTACCTTGTAAATCAATCCCCAGAATTATTGGATCTCTCTCTCTTTCTCTCTCTCTCTCCAGGACCTTTATTTTGTTCCTTTAGGGCAGAAAGCATGTTTAATCAATGTCCTCTTTGGTTGCAACTCCTGCTCCATTTGGTAATAACAGCATTATATTTTATGTCAGGTCACCCATGGATTGTTGATGACAGAGTTGCCCCTGACAAACCTCTCGATTCAGCTGTTTTGTCACGTCTGAAGCAGTTCTCAGCCATGAACAAACTTAAAAAGATGGCATTGCGTGTATGTTGTGGATGATAAGTACTCACTCTTCAATATGTTTTGCTATTTAACTTCTATGGAAGTTATGAGTTTCATAAATCAGGTTTAAGTTGCAAACTTTGAATGTTTGGTAGTCTATTGCCATATAATAAGTTGGATTTTGCATTCAACTGATGAAAATGACAATCAAGTAGCGAAAGATTGTTGGATCTGACAATCAAGTGTCTGATACTGATAGAATTCATGACTGATGGTAGTTCTGACAGAATATTGCTTTTAAATTTTATTGCAATTTTCAAATTTATCCTATTTCTCCTTTCATAGATTTCAATCTCCCCAGTGATGTTTTCTGAGCTTAACCTTTGGCAACTGCAAGATATCTGACTCTACCTAATCTGCGACTCTTTCTACTCTTGAGTCGGTCTTGCTTTTGTGTTTCGACCCTTGCAATAATGTGTTTTCATTATGTTTGGTTTTGAGGAAAACTTTATCTATGTTCAATGTAGGTAAGATGATAGAAGAGAAGCTAGTTGAGATGGTCTGGGCATGCGAAATGGCACCTTTTAAATACTATAATGTACATTCAACATTACACCAAAAAACATATGTATATTAACAGGATAGGAAAGCTTGAAAGGACGTGGCTGACAAGATTTTGAATTCTTGGACTTTTATAGACTGTACACGAAATAGAGTGAAGTAAACAGGGGGATCCACATGGCTGATTTCAATAAGCGCAAGGAGATTCAGTGGTGCTAGCTGTCGTTTTTGTTGTTGAATTGCAACTTTTAGTTTTAACATTTTAGTCTATCGAATCTTATGGTGTATCAAATTGCTTTGGTATTTCCCTGCACGGTAATATCTACTCTAACAAATGGTGTATTTTGTTAATAGCAGAAAGTGCGTCATTCTTGATGTAGATGTGCAGAGAATGCTTTAAACTCTCATCCAGTCGACTACTACTGGAATATGATAACTGATAGTGATTGATGAAAAAATCTACTGTCTATTGCTACTGTTTGTGGTACTCTTTCAGCAGTCTTAGTGAATTATCTAATGTACTGGGAAGATGGACATTTTATCCCCTTTGACACTTCTCTCAAATATTTTCCATTTATAAGAAAGTGCCACCATCTGCTGTCAGTAGATGAGATTTTCTTGTCATCATCTGATGTTCCACAGGTGAATAATATCCACTTTCTTGGGAAGTGATGAAGTAATCATAACTTCACATGGTTTTGATCTCTCATGATAGAAGTCATGTCTTGACATCTCTTGTTCTGTATCATTTCAATTTTTGGGTATTATTACCGTGATCGGAGTAATTGTTGCATACTGATATTTGTCCTATCGACTCCTCTTTACAGGTAATAGCAGAAAGACTTTCGGAGGAAGAAATTGGGGGCTTGAAAGAGCTCTTTAAAATGATAGATACAGACAGCAGTGGCAGCATAACATTCGAGGAACTAAAGGATGGGTTGAAGAGAGTAGGCTCTAATCTTATGGAGTCTGAGATCAGGGATCTTATGGATGCGGTAAGCCAGTTGGCAGATATGGTTGGTTACCTCAAATATGATTTGATTAAGACACATTGCTTGCTGGTTGGCAGGCTGATATTGACAACAGCGGAACAATAGACTATGGCGAATTTCTTGCTGCCACATTGCATCTAAATAAGATGGAGAGAGAGGAGAATCTTGTAGCAGCTTTTTCTTACTTTGACAAAGATGGTAGCGGTTATATCACCACTGATGAGCTTCAGCAAGCTTGTAAAGAATTCGGTCTTGGTGACGTTCATCTTGATGAGATAATCAAAGAAATTGACCAAGACAATGTAAGTATCTCTAGTTACTCATGATTCTTTTTTCAAGCTTTACCTTTCCCTGATAGGTAGTATAGTCATTCTCTTCCAGATTTGTCTGCTTGTTTTAATTACTATTGAAAAGGCACCAAATGTCTGCTGCAAACCCACATTTGAAAATTTTTGCAATATATCTCTTTGATGTGAAGCCTGCACTGGTGTCAATCATGATACTGGAAAAATCATTCCATCTCTAGTGAAGAAAAGGTGAGGCCTATGTTATACAAGCTCTCCTTTGTTTCTTCCTGAAAACAAACCAAATATTCGATGGACTCACTGTAAGCAGAAGCTCTGGATCACTTAATAAAATGAACTTTCGATTTATCAATTTGTTCTGTTGAAATGATCTCCAAAAGATTCTGGTTTGATTTTTACTATAATATGGAGAAGAAAGAGATCGTTTGAGGTGACCTTGTATACAGACCTTCCAGGAGAGGAAGGCACTGTGTTCCGCTTGATATGCTAGATTGCTATGGTGATAGTGTTTCACTCAGATCCTTTTTTATTGCCTTAAATCCAATGATCCATCTTGGTTGGCTTCTTACTAAATATTCAGTATCGCCACATATAAAAATAAGGGGAGAGTGCTGGACCTTTTATTAAGAAATCACTCTTACCCCTCACACCCCAAGCCAAGAAAAAAATTCCAAAGCTCAAATATAAGATTTTCCCTCAAGGTTTTGATGAAGTAATCATTAGGGTGCAACTTTATAAATCAATGTTATCCATAGATATCAGAGAAGCATCATTAGCAATTTCAAGCTTGAATGAAACTGACTTGCACATGATGGAAAAGCTTACACTTCAGTTACATAGACATTAAATGGTCACCTCATGCATCTTTAAGGCAGATTGATGGCAACTCCATCTACCTTTTGAGGCCAGTGATGGGGATTCAATCTTCAGGCCATAAAGACGGGTACCATTCACATCAAATGATGTTTCTAGATGGGAGTTTGTATTGAGCAGTTGTTAAGTAATTTATGACTTCAAGAATAAATGATCTTAAGGACAGGGAATAGGGATGAGAATGTTTTATTGCTTTTGTCATGGAAATCTTAACTGCGGGTAGGGATCCAGTGTAGCAGTGTGAGGGAAATGTACCTTAAGAAGGAAACTTTAACCTGAGCGGTGCATAATTGAACTTTTATGTGATTGGTGTGTACCTTTTCCTGTAGTTAAAAATCTTCTCAGGGGAGCATTTATGTTGATTATGCCATATTGTATGACTGATCTTTCTTTTAAACTCTATGTACCTTTTCTTTGTTTGGAGATTTGATGCGTTGCTAATGGCTCTTTTTGTTAGTTTCCTTTCATTTTCATGACTTAATAGACTTTTGATGCTTGACTATCCAAGGCATATTGTGACCGTACCCTATGCTAGCTTCTATGGTGATTTTCCTGGACTTGCCTCAACTGATCTACACACAATGGTGTTTGGCAGGATGGCAGAATAGATTATGGGGAGTTCGCTGCTATGATGAGACAGGGTGATAGTGGAATGGGCAGGAGCAAAACCATGAGAGGCAACTTGAACTTCAATCTTGCTGATGCTTTTGGAGTAAAGGACTCGGCGTAAGGCACTGACGTAACCATCTATTATATAGTCGAGGATGATTTGATGTTAGGACGTACCGGTCATGATCAAGCTTTCTCAAAAGGTGGATGGTTTCTGAAAATTTGTTGAGAATCGCTTATGACGTCCCAACAAGTGATTAAGAGTTTCTATGCTCTTTCATGAATTGTAACATTGGCTAAAACAGATCTCTTGTATCTTTTCCCCCTTTAAAAAAAATTGTCAATTTTGAAATGCGAAGCATTATCTATGCCACTCTCCTTTTACAAGAAAAATGCCTTCATTTTCCCGTTCTGCATCCTAAAAGTGGCTATATATTACAATGGGACGTCATTGCCTTCTATCTATACTTTTCAATGATTTGGGTCCCTTCGCTTAATGGTGTTGTCAGTTCTTCTCAATGGATGAACCGATTGCTTCCCCTCTATGAAGTGGGAAAATAGACGAAATCAAGCATCAGGGACTCATCAAAACAGAGGAACATTGCCATCTTTCGCGATCCTAGAGGGGGAAACAAAAGTCGGTTTACACACATTAGCAGATTTGCCGGTTTGTGAAGGCCAGCATTTTGGAGCTGTGGAAGCGGTGCTCTGCTCTCCATCTTGTGAAGTTTCTGTTGAAGAAAAATGAAGGAGTCTAGTCAGGCGTGAAATCTTGCATCTTTATCACCTCGCAATTTCAGTTCGCTTGGCTCTTTTATAGCAACTGAGTTCTGCTATTTAGCCAGGCTTTCCATGCTCTCAGTCTGGGATTTTGTATGGTCAAGTTTATTTGAGGAGTTGTTGCACAACACAGCCTATTCTCGTGTACTTTGTCCGTCACTGTTTAGGATAAAGGCACGAGAATATCTCTTGCATCATAATCATAATTACTTTTGTATGTTCATGTCTCCTGTATCTAGGTTTCTTTTATATAAAACCATCATCAAATGTGCACGTGTGAATAGGACCTTTTGCTTTTATTATAAAACCTGCATCATCAAATGTGCACGTGTGAATAGGACCTCGCTTATTCCAGCTTTGCTTTGCACATTAAAAAAAAAAAATATAACATACGAAAAAAAAAAAAAAAAAAACTCTAACATATGCGCACGTTACCAAAAAAAATATAACGTATGCGCACGTTACCAAAAAAAACTATAATGTACGCGTATACTACACGGTAACTTTCCATTGACATGTTATCTTGATACATTAATTTCGCACTGCACAACAATAATAGAATATAATTAGAAATTTCAAAACAAATAGAAAACTAGAAAATAGAAATAAAACACCACTAGAACAAGAATGTCTAGAGGTACAAGTTTTGAAAACAATTTCGATTAAACCCTTAAATGAACTCAGAAAATTCTGAAATTTGGACACGTTGTATTTAAGACCTAGAGGTACAAGTTTCATGAAGAAATCATAGTCCAATTCGTTCTGGATTAAAAGATAAAATCGATTTACTTTTCCTGTTCTCTACTTGCACAGTTTTTGAAACATTTTTGGTTAAATAGGCAAATGAACTACAAAAATTACGAAATTTAAATATGTTGTAGGGAAGACATGAAGAGAGATATTTCATGCAGAACACATTTCCAAAAGAACCTCATACAAAATGATATAGTCCACGCATTGCAACTTACAAGATCCGAACACATCAGATTGCACAGTTTTAGAAACATTTCCGATTAAATACCCAAATGACCTTCAAAAATTATGAAATTCGACTATGTGATAGCCAAGATCATAAGGTAGATACTTCATGAAAACATCGAAGTCAAATTCGTCCTAGATAATTAAATATGGACGGTTAAAATCCCTGTTCGTAGTACCGTAATTCCAGATCTAACCATCTCCAAAGGACCACGATTTCACCTACCTATTCTTGTTTTTTTTCTCTAAATTTTTGCTATGTTGTACCTCAGGATGTCCTTTACAACTTTTGTTAAGAAACCGAAGTGAAATTTCGACAAAAAGGTTGCCTTACAGTCCATGCATTCATCAAGGGTCGGTCCCAAAATCTCCAGATCCAGTCTTTCCAAAGAATAACGATTTCACCCACTTATACTTGTTTGTTTTGTCCCAAATTTGAGTATGTTATACTCCAAGAAGTCCTTTACAACTTTCATTTAGAGGCCGAAGCCAAACTTCAACTAGAACATCACATACAAGTCACTAGAACATCCAAGGTCGAGCTTTTTCTGCCCCAAATAACCGGTTCCGGTTCCGAAACCGGTTCCGGTTCCCAGAAAAAAGGAACCGGAACTGGAATCGGTTCCCCTTGGAACCGGGAACCGAACCAGACCCTCCTCCGGTTCGGTTCCGGTTCCCGGGTAACCCGGGAACGGCGCTCAGCCCTAAACATTATGAAGCATGAAGTCTACTGCTTTTCGAAGGGACAATTCCAAAATTCCCTATGAAGTGGGGCCCGTATCTCGAAAATTTCTCACACATGACTCGATTCCAAAATATTCCTAAACTTGATCAACTCAATAACTTCTTGAAGTGATGCCCATATCTCGAAGTTCTGCTCATTCTTAATTATCTGAATTTTGTAACTTTTATCCAATAAGGTTTGTTTGGTAACGTGCCAAATAGTGTTTGGTTCTATTCTTTTATTTGCCAAAAAAAAAAAAAAAAGAACAACAACAATCCATTTAGTAAAGACTTGTAATAGAATTAAGAAATATTAAAAAAAAAATTACTTCTTTATTTCCGGAAACAACTCTGAAATCAAACCCAAATCTTTTTCTCTTTTATTTTCTTTCTTTTTCTCTTCATTTTCTTCTTCCCCTAGCCGGTTGTTGGCTACGACGATGACTGGCGATTGGCCAAATGAGGTTCAATGACCTTGCCGGACCCTCGCTCGGGCTTGGCGAGGCCAACCTTGCTGGCTCTCGTTTGGTTGGTTCCCGGCTACCTATGACCCTTGTTGTGACCGACTATAGGAAGAAAAAGATAAGGAAAAAGAAAAAAGAGAAGAAAAAAATGTAATAAAATTACTAAAAAATTAAAAGAAATTCTAAATCACAAATAAATTTGAGGATCATATCAAATACATTTTTATTTTAGAAATAGAAATTTTGGATAGTTATCAAACATTTTTCAATATTTAGAAATTTGTCGGGAGAACAAAATTAAAAAAAAAAATATTTTTGAGCAAAAATTGTTTCTAAAAATAAAATGGTTATTAACTCTCCAACTCTTCAACTTTTCATCGTTGAAAAGAATGATCATGTGCTTGCGTGCACATTTCGCATCTTTCCCAGGAGCATATTGGTCCAAAAACCACCTTTCACCCTAGAACTCTAAATTGGAATCTTGTCAAGAAGTTATTGTATTGATAGTATATTATACACACTCAACTTCATTAAATGACAGCCATTTCGCATGTCTGGTGCATTTTAAATCAACAGGGTGAGGTGCGTTACAATTAGATTGTACAATCGATATCCTTATATCTAGTGGATTATAAGTAGACAGTAAAGCAAATGAATTATGTTGAATACCTAATCATGATTTCTCATGGCTTTTAAAATAAGCCAATTATAATTTATCTATTATAGTTATGTCAATTCAATCTTAAACTATATTTTTTTGGGAATTTAATTCTAAATCTTTTGTATATGTCCATTTTCATTCCAGTTGCCCAATTTTGGACGATTGGCGCCAATGTTGATTTTTAAAATAATATTTTTTATTTTTTATTTTTTATTTTCTTTAATATCTTTCCCTTGCTCGTGGAGCTCAATAAAAGCAAAAGAAAATAAGGAAAATAAAATAAAAGAAAAAATAAATAAAAAGTCAAAAGAATTATTCACGTCAATACCAA
The DNA here is from genome assembly GCA_017140325.1 of Eucalyptus leucophloia subsp. euroa. NCBI lineage: Eukaryota > Viridiplantae > Streptophyta > Magnoliopsida > Myrtales > Myrtaceae > Eucalyptus > Eucalyptus leucophloia. The sequence continues at coordinate 35,025,411 of CM029473.1, forward strand.
CGGTATCATATAAGACGGTTGACGTACATGTTAACGATTTCTGGTCAAAATTGACTGCATTGACTAAATTAGCAAAATATCAAAATATTTAGGATTAAATTAGCAAAATTAAAAGGTAATTTAGCACAAATGCAACAATCTTAAGACTTATTTTGATAATTTCCCCAACATTATTTGAGACTTGAATTTAGGTGCATAGGGGATTATGTTTTATTTTCTAATTATCCCATAGTTATTTGGAATATTGACATTGATGCAAAGGTTTTCCAACTCGATCGAATGATCCAAGGAGAGAACGTCAACACCAAGCGATCTTTCAACTCATCTTGCAACACCGCGTTAGCTCCCATGGTGAAAGCGGCCTATATGGACATTTTGCCCGTTCGAGGGCTGGAGACGTCGCCAACCGCGGCCATTTTCCGAATGCTGCCAAATCCGCGGTAAGAAAATATTCTATAGAAAATTTTATATATCTTCGATATCCTCTCAAACTCAAATGTGTAGAAGTCAACTCAGATTTGGATTAAAAAAATCCAATGGCTATTGTGGGTTGCAGTGGCTGTTGTGCAAGTTTATATGGCAGATTGACATGGAAGCTGATGTCATCTTAGAGATACGAACAATGTTGAAATCGATATTGATTGGAGCAAATTATGATTTGTTGATAAAAAAATAATAATAATGAGGAGCGGATGCGCACTTGAGGGTATATTTCGATATATATTTATACACAAGCTTATTTATAGATTTTATTAGGTGACTACTTAAGGTAGTTAAATCAAAATATCCACGATCAAAATGAGATAAATGTGACAATCTTAAAAGATACAAATAATTAACAAAAATAACATAATTTTTTGTAATATTAAAAAGTATCCTTCATAAAATCCTGAATATCTCTCTAACACTAACAATTTTTTTTTTTTGAATTTATAATGGTAACTTCAACAGTTGTAGTACCAATTTGATTGAGTGACACTGTGCGAAATATAGATCGACCTTACTGTGGGTGTTATACTCACCCCTCCACTTTCATTGGTGTGGGCGGTTATTTTACTGGCTTACTAGTTCTTCAAACACCTATTATGAGCTGCGGTAGAGTCTACCTTTCCCACTTGAATGGCCCCCTAATTTCACAGTGTAGTTTTTTCTTTCTCACTCAAGAGGGAATATAAAACATTCTAGAGTTTAGAGAAATAATTTTAGGACATATTTGGATCCTAATATCTCTCTAACACTAACAATTTTTTTTTTTTTCGAATCTCTAACAGTAACTTCAGCACCTGTAGTTCGAAAAAGGTTCAACCAATTCAGTATTCTTCTCGAGAGAGGCCTCAACGAACGCAAGCACGAGTTCTTCAATCGCCTCAGGGTCTTCCAACTCCTCGTGGCCGAGCTATCGGTGGTCCTAATGCGGTGTCACTCGGACTTCCGGAATATTCAAGGCCGGCGCAGCCTCCTCTTCTTCACCTCGATCCTCTGGGGAGTGTTCCCAGTCTTTCAACTCCATGCTCGCGTTTCCCCCCGGAGCGCGCCATCTTCATGGAGGAACGTTCTTCAGGAATGTCCAGTCTCTCCTCCTACTTCACGGCACGAATCGTCGGTCCTGTGGAGCTCATACTGCCCATCATCTTCCTCTCCATTAGTTGCTGGATGTCTGGACAGAAACCTGACTTCGGTGCATTTGTTTCGACATTGTTGGTCCTGCTCCGTCACATCCTTGAATCTGAGGTGCTCAGCCTCAGGCTAGGCCTGGCCACAATGGATACCGAGCAAGGCCTCGAGGATAGTCAGAGTCGCGATGTTGGCGTTCTTGCTGATCGGTCACGCCTCAGCCCCTATCGCTTAAAAGGCAATTCACCTCTCCTGAAGAAAATCAAGAGAGCGTAAAGATGCCTATCACTAACAAAACAATGTCTTCCCTAACCAAAGTCATCGATCATCATCTCGCAAAAGAATACGAACTGAAAAGATGGGAAGAATCCAGACCTATAGAAATCTAATAACTACGGAATTTAACATGTTGGACTAGCCAAGAGAAGGAAATCCATCACTCTGAACAAATTGTATGGCTTCTCTCTCGACTTTATACGTTCGAACGAAGAATGGCTCCACAGAAGGTACAGAATATGGCTCTCCGGGGCTTCCAATCGAGTGGCAGTTTTCATGTCGGTGATGCCGGCCGCCCGCCGCACCTCGAGCAGACCCTGGCTGCTGGCTTGCTGCCCTTCCCCCTTCTCTTGGCGACCCAGTCCAATACTTTATTGGATTCTCTGCTGCAATGGGCCAGTTTCAGATTTCAAAAAGTGCAATAACATATCCCTTCCTCTCACGATAAGTGCCCACTTTCTAGTTCAACTAATACGTGCTTTAATGATGTTAGTAAAACAACTTAATGATGTTATAAATCATAAAGTGGGGGAATTTGATTGCACAAACCATCGAAAATCATTGGAGGTGGAGAAAATAATATAGACTTATCTCATTTTGAAAGTATCTTTAACTAGGGCAAGGCTTTTTTGGTCTTGAAATAGAAAGTGTTATATCCATTCGGTCCGAAGAGACATGGGCACGTCTTCGTCCTGATAACTCCGATGATCATCTTACTGTAGTCAAACGGTCTTTGATCGGAAATTTACCCAAGAGGCTCGAATTCCAATGCAGCGGGAAACACGTGAAAAGAGGTTTTCTTTCTAGCCCGAAACTTCGTAGGAATCAAGGGAAATTCTTCGCCCATTTCGTTGACGAGGTCAACCTCTTATTTCCCCACTCCCTTCTCCATTTTTCACTAAAAAAAGGTCGCGGCGGCGGTGACTGGGGAAGTGATCTTGCGGTCCGATGAAAGAACAGATGGAGCTTAGCGTAACATTCACGCAGAATGTTTTTCTCTTTTTCTGCAATTGCAATAAGCAAATATATACCCAGAGAGAGAGAGAGAGAGAGAGAGAGAGAGAGAGAGAGAAAGAGAGCGTTCCATTCATTCAGTTGCAGACAACCGCGAGGTCCATCGCTTCCCATTTCACCATCTTCTTGTTCTCGTTCTAGTTCTTTCCAATGGGGAGGCTCGAAGATCACTTTTCTCTCGGCGAGAAGCTCGGCGAGGGCCAGTTCGGCACGGCCTATCTCTGCGCCGACAAGGCCACCCAGAAGATTTACGCCTGCAAATCGATCCCTAAGAGAAAGCTCCACTGTCAGGAGGATATTGAAGAGGTGCGGAGGGAGATCCAGATCATGCAGCACCTCTCCGAACATCCGAACGTGGTCCAAATCAAGGGCGCCTTCGAGGACAGCACGTCCGTGCACATAGTGATGGAGCTTTGTGGTGGGGGTGAGCTCTTCGATAGGATCATCAAGAAGGGGCGTTTCAGTGAACGCGAGGCCGCGAAGCAGATCAAGATGATCGTGCGTGCTGTGGAGGCGTGCCACTCTGCTGGGGTCATGCACAGAGACCTGAAGCCGGAGAATTTCTTGTTCGTTAATCCGGATGACGATGCCGAGCTCAAGGTCATCGATTTTGGGTTGTCCGTCTTCTTTAAGCCAGGTGGGTTAATTGGGATTTTCGCAATTTCCTTTCTTAGTGTTATTGTGGTTGAATTGGAAATGCCGGATTGACAGATATAGTTACTTGATTATCCATCGGTCCGTTGCCAATTGTTTCTTGATTTCGAAATTCGACGAGATGATTCTGTTTTTCATAAAGATTGATCAAAAGAGATTAACACTTTAGGGAGATTGCGTAGTGATACTGCTTGTAGCGTCTGTCCTGAAGATCCTGGATGCAGTTCTGTAATGGTAAAGATCGATGACGGATTTGTTCAATGAGAACAGTTTGAAGATGGACCCACGCGAGAGTACACGGTTATTCCAATCTTGTATATTCCAAACGGCTTTTAACAATACTCCGATGCATGCGCATGCATGCAGAACGGTTTTCTTTTACGAGAAAGGCCATACAGAAAAATCAGTACGGCCCATTCATGGCGGTGCAAAATTTAGGGTGTGTGTTTTTATCTTTCAGTATCGAACCTTAGAAATGCCACACGTGTGGGGTCCTCTTAAATGTCGAAGGGGTGAGATGGGGTTTGCATTGTGTGGGGTCGGCGAAGATGATGGTGTGGGAGAGAGAGGAGGGAGAGTGGGCCCCCATTCTTCCCCTCCCTAGCTCCCCTCGATGTGGTGAATCTGTCTGTGCACAGAATAAATTGACATTGACACAATTCCTGTGCTTTGGTCAGCTTGATCTTGGAAGATGATGATGCTGCCATGCCAACAGCAGAAAGACTAAAAACAATGGAATAGACTTCTGTGACTATATATATTTTGCATTTGAACTTGTAACTTATCAGTGTATAGTTACAATCTACTCCTTTGTGCCTATAAACAATTGGCAGGAGTATGATCATGATGACTACATGCCTGCTTGAAATGGTGCATTTAATAATATTTATGTGGTATGTTATGCATGATTTTCCCCTTTTCAAGAGCCTATATTTTGCAAGGAACTTCACTTTGTAGTCATTATTTATACAAGGTGAATAATGCTAATCTTTTAGTCTTGTAGAGTTCTTATATATACTGTTTTGCATATGTTTTCTTGGAGGCTCTCATATGCTTTTATTGTTTATCAGAGTCACCATATCCAAGGCCAAAATGACTAATTTAATGGCCATGGGTTCTGAAACTCTCTATATTTTGCATAAATGGCACAAATCCTACCTGAGAGATGCTATCAGCTCGAAATGTTCTTCTGCCTGGTACTTAAGTATTTTGTAAACGCATCACTGTTGATGCTTTTTGCATAATCTGCTGGATATGGTTTTGGCTCTTGGAGGGTGAGTTCATGATTGGAGAAGAAGGCTGAGTATATATTAAAGCGATGAAAGAAGTAGAGGCATTGTAAGCCGGCAGCAATTAGCAATTACTTTCGATTGTTTATGTGGATCAATGTGGTGACAAGCTGGATGCTGGTTTTAGTACCTCAATGTACTGATTCATCCATCATGGGGGCAAATACTAGTTGTATCATCTTTATTTGACTTTTATAACTATCTTTCAATGATGTATCTTACATTAGAATTACGGACAAGACATACCATCATAGCTAGTGATTGATGGTGTAAAGAAAAATTTATAGGATGTATGTTGTTTTCTACAGGTGATTGAGTTATCCTCTAGTTCTAAAATAGGAGTCATCTTCCAATTTGTTCTTTTAGCATGACAACCTGCTAATGAGATCTTGAGATCTGCTTAAGTATTAGCACTTTCTCACATCTCACCAATGTCTGTTAATTTTGCTTTATAGTGGAGGAACTATTAGCTCTTCTTAGATATGTCCTGCTCCCCAATTGTAGTCTTTTCCCTTTGCAGGAGAAGTTTTTTCTGATGTTGTTGGAAGTCCATATTATGTTGCGCCAGAGGTTCTGCTGAAGCATTATGGACCTGAAGTTGATGTATGGAGTGCTGGTGTAATCCTATACATTCTACTGAGTGGATTTCCGCCCTTTTCGGCAGGTAGAATACATTGCAAAGGGTTGCAGATACTGCTCTTCTCGTTTCTATTATTTCATCTACTTCATCTACTGTTGATCTTAACAAAACATATGCAGCAACTGAATCTGAGATCCTCAGAGAGGTATTGCAAGGAAAATTAGATGTAGAGTCTGACCCTTGGACTAGCATCTCAGACAGTGCGAAGGATCTGGTAAAGAAGATGCTTGACAGAGACCCTAGGAAACGATTCTCTGCTAAGCAAGTTCTGTGTAAGTTGTCGCATCTGCATGGGGCCATAAACTTGTTCCGCTTTGCCCCTTTTCCTTTTGCAAGCCTTCTAGCATTTGGTTTGGGTTGCTAAATCCATGGTCTTCTTAATGGGCAATTGGCTGATCAATTCCTTTCGGCTTTTTTCCCAGTAAATTAAGTCCCAGAATTATGGGATCTCTCTGACCTTTGTTTTGTTATAATCGATGTCCTTTTTGGTTGCAACTATTGCTCCGTGCGGTAATAACAACATCGAGTTTTATGTCAGGTCATCCGTGGATTGTTGATAACGGAGTTATCCCCGACATACCTCTCATTCCTAGTAAATCAACTCCCATAATTATGGGAGCTCCTCTCTCTCTCTCTCTCTCTCTCTCTCTCTCTCTCTCTCTCCCCTTGTTCCTTCATCAATGTACTCTGTGGTTGCAACTCCTACTGTTGGTAATGACAACGTTCAATTTTATGTCAGGTCACCCGTGAATTGTTGAGGACGGAGTTACCCTCGAGATGCCTCTCGCTCCTCGTAAACCAAGTCCCATAATTATGGGACTCTCTCTCTCTCTCTCTAATCAATGTCCTCTTTGGTTACAACTCCTTTTTCATGTGGTAGTAACAACATCTTGTTTTATGTCAGGTCACACGTGAATCATCGATGATGGAATTGCCCCAAACATACCTCTTGTCTGAAGCAGGTCTTATCTATTATATGAAAATTGGATGTACATTGAACAATGTTTCTGTAACTTTCAGGTAAATTGTAACATTCATACATTAAGTTTAAGTTGCAAACTGTGCAGGTTTGGTAGTCTATCGCTCTATAGTAACTTTAAGGTTTGCTTCTGACTGATCAAAATGACAATCAAGTAGGGACGGATCCTTAGAACTAGGGGCGTCAATGGTTCCATTTGGTTCTCTTGAAAACCCGAACTAAACTGATAAGGTTCGAATCCAGATCCTAACTGAATCCCCAAACCCAAAATCTAGTTCGGTTCGATTCGATTTTCCTGTTTTTGCTTTGCTTATTGGAACTGAACTGAATAAATGGTGAAAAGGAATAGAGAATTTAAGTTGAGTGTGTAAGTTTTGTTGAGAATTTTGGTTCGATTCATTAATCGAACCAAACCAAACTGGAAAAAAAAAACAGTTACGTTTCAGTTATCCAAATTGAAAACCAAACCAAAACTGAAAATGCACAAAATTTCAATTCTGTTTAGTTATGACAGCCCTACTTAGCTCTGACAATCCAAGTGTTTGATCTCCAAGAGAAACTTAGAGATCAAACCCTTCTCAAATAATTGTCTAATGCTGATAGAATATAGAACCAATGGTAGCTCTAGCTCTGACGGAGCATTGTTTGGAAGATTTCGGATTGATCCTATTTTGAGCTTAAACCGTGAGATATCCAGCCCTACCTAATATGTGATTCTTTTTCTCCCGAGTCGGTCTTGCTTTTGCTTTTCCACCCTTTGCAGTGTCTATTTTCATTATGAAAGATGATCACTTTGACTGAATTACCTCTCAAAGTGGCGTCCATCTCTTTGAAGTTCCGCCCATATTTGACTTTGTTTCAAAATATCTTTTGAGTTTGATCGCTCTAACCAAATAGCTCTCCTACTCATCGTCGTTCGGAAATAATGATCGGCGAACGAACATGTGCAAATTGCATCTTTCCCAGAGTCATCTTGGTCAAAAACCACTATTGCCCTGAAACCTTGATTTAAAACAAAGTTCAAAAAACACTCAATTGACCTTACCCCGTAAAGCTCGCATGCAGGAAAGTGCGTAGATTCGTTCACTTTAGTCCTCTACGTTCTCATTATAGTTGTCTTCCCACATCTATAATGGTTCTTCATCTTCAGTTTTTCCATTAGATGCTCGAGAAATCCTAATTCTTTCTTTTTCACCGGTAAAGATAGTTCAAATTTACGGCTTTTTAGCGTTTCGATGTGCACGTGAATGGCTTGGGAGAAAGGTAATTAAGTTAACTGTCATTAGAGGTAATTAAGTTAACTGTCATTAGCTTCAAAGCTTTGTATTCTAGGACTAAAATACGCCGTGGAAAATGGGGCTGAGTACGCGTTTATTTAACTGTCATTAGCTTCAAAGCCGATGAGCTCAAAGGCATTATTGGGTCAAACTAATTAAGTTATAGTAAACTTGGAGAAACAACTACGACTTCGGAAGTTATTAGGTCAAAATGATCTATAAGAATGCTTTCGAACGAACGCAAGTTTGGGGAAACTTTCCGATTTTTTGGATTTGCAAAGGAAATATATTGAAGGAGGTGGAAAAGAGATTTCTTTTACCAATGGACAGCAAATGGTAATTAGGCCCCGTTTGGTCTAGATTTAGAGAAATGACTTTGGGAATATGCAAATACTTTGGGTTGAAAGGGCTTTTTGAAATGTTATAGTATTTGGCGAATTGTAACTTAAAAGTACATTAATAAATAACATTAGTTCAAAAGTTGTTTGGTAAAATCTACATTTGCAAAAGACTCTTGCTAATTCTTTTTAGAAAAAAGTCAAAATTAAATCCAATGAAGCTTAGCTATTGCTAGCCACATCTAGTCATTTAGATTGCTTTGCCTGAGGTTATGCAACCCTAAGTGACGGTCACTCGAATGTACAACCATCAGCAGCGTCGCCGGGGACATGTGACCCCTTAGGCGATGGACTGATGTTCTTCAACCTCTAACAACTCCTCGGTGCAAATCAAGGAAGATGAGCAATGAACATTGTCTTGCAAAAATAAATGGGGATCTATTTTGGGCTTTAGCTTTCTTAATGTTGGCATTAAGATCCCAAAACACTTGACAAACATCTTATATTTTTCTCAAAATCTTTGAAAGAATTAAACCAAACGGAGCCCAGCCTAGTTGGTAATATGACAGAGAAGTAAAAATGACCGATGAAACAACCAAATTAGAGGATCGAACTTTTTCATTTTTCCATGGATCATGTGATTTCCTCCAAAATATTTAGGAAGGATATTGCCGCAGCACATCAATTTTTAACCACGATAGTAACTGTAGATGAATGAAATGACTTTTTTTTCCTTTCGAAATTTTTTAATCAGGTTGGGGATTAAAAAAAAAAAAAAAAGGTTAAAAATGAAGGGTAGAAAAAACAGAGAAGCAAGAAAAATTTGATGGGCCGAAACCTTCCCCTTGGTCAAATGTGTCCAATTCGACGAGTCGAGGATATCTGGATAAGCCTTGTGCAATATTTTATCTCGACTTTTTGCTTAGGAGCAGCGCGGTGGGGTGCAGAGCAAGAGCAGTGGAGAAAATCCATGGCTTCCTCCTCCGCCCTCTCCCTCTGGTCTTCCCTCGCGTCTCGATGCAGGCTCTCTCACAACCCACAAGCCTACCACCACCCTTCGTCGTCCTCCTCCTCCTCCGTCTCCTTCTCTCCTCCCTCCAGGCCGGCGCCGCTCCTCTCCCCTCCCTCAAGCTCGCTCCCTCTAGGCCCTCCCCGCTCTCGTTTCCGCCCAGGTCCTCCGCCGAATCCGATGCTCCCGTGATCGAATTCGCCCCCGAACCCGAACCGCCGAACCCGCCGAACCCGTCGAGCCCGAGCCGGCCCCGGCGGCTCCGGGCCCCAGCGACGCGCCCAAGCGCGAGGAGGTGTTCGCGGTGGTCATGGTGAGTGGCGGCTTACTAGTCCGCCGTTTCTTGGTTGTTGGCGACGTGGGTTTTCGAGTCTGTAACTTAATACGGTCTCTGTTGTCCGGACAAGCAAGAGGGTAGTCGTTATTGTTGTTTTAATGCTCATTCTTACCGCCTGGTGTGCGTGTTCTGGAATTTGGCCAGATTGGGTCTCGCCAGTACATTGTGTTCCCCGGGCGGTATATCTACACGCAGAGGCTTAAAGATGCGAATGTGGACGACAAGGTGAGGACTTTCCCTCTCCTGTTTATGGGCACGAGACTTAGCGTTGTTGAATTATTCTAATCATTCATCTGTATATGTGAAGAAGCATTCTTTGGAACTTTGTTTGGGTAAAATAGGACATTGTGCGTTTCTGGGAATTGGGTTTACATTGGATGAATTTAAATTGCATTGTGCTAGTAGGACGAATCTTCTGTGGCAGCATCCTGAGGTCTATTTAGTGATTCTTGAGATCAAATCCTCTCTCATATAAGGAGCCAGGAAAGATCTGCTCATATGCAATGCAGCTGAATATTAGAAGTGTGATTGTACTGTCTAGTGGAAATAAAATGTGTTGTGGGGAATGACACATCCCAGTTGGGTTTACATTGGATGAATTTAAATTGTATTGTGCTAGTAGGACGAATCTTCTGTGGCAGCATCCTGAGGTCTATTTAGTGATTCTTGAGATCAAATCCTCTCTCATATAAGGAGCCGGGAAAGATCTGCTCATATGCAATGCAGCTGAATATTAGAAGTGTGATTGTACTGAATAGTGGAAATAAAATGTGTTGTGGGCAATGACACATCCCAGTTGGGTTTACATTGGATGAATTTAAATTGTATTGTGCTAGTAGGACGAATCTTCTGTGGCAGCATCCTGAGGTCTATTTAGTGATTCTTGAGATCAAATCCTCTCTCATATAAGGAGCCGGGAAAGATCTGCTCATATGCAATGCAGCTGAATATTAGAAGTGTGATTGTACTGTATAGTGGAAATAAAATGTGTTGTGGGGAATGACACATCCCAGAATAAGGAGTTTTTTGAAATGTTAGCGTTGCTGGTTGTGGGAATGCAGGGTGGCAGCACTTTCCTCTTGATCTTTCTTAGGCTTGATAATGAATGTCAACTTGCTTGGCTCATTTGCTTAAAGTAATTGTTTTTCGGGTTCGATGGTGCCTATAGTAAGGATTATGTCCTTTATCTTGCTCATCAGCTGTTGAATGATAGATTGTTTATGAGACATGGAGTCTGAATGGTTATATTGGGACAAAATCTCTTAGAACTCAATACCTTGTCATATGACCCCAGTATATTCTAGTCTGAGGGCTCACCTACATGTCTAGTTCTTCCCACATCCTTAGGTTGCCTCCTATGTTGGAGACCATGTATCCATCCTTACATCTGGAAGAGATCATGTGCTGATAAATGCCTCACTGCCTGCAGATGTCGTTGGCTTTGGACACATTGAAGACTCTTTGAAATTACGTTTTCCGTGGACTGAAAAAAATTGTGTTTGTTCATGTGGAAAGTACAAATCTTAGTTTTTCTTCTGATTATTTGTTCCCACTTGTGGCTTTTAGGGACGCCAAACTAAAACAGAGAGATGCACCAATATTTACATCCCTGATGCATTTGTAGATGCATTCATGCATATCTGTGCCTATGAGAGGTTGTCCAATACATATGGAGATTTGATCTTGGCCTTTACTTGTTCATGTTTAAATTTCTTGCTCAGATGATTTCTTAGTTTTTTCAGAGTTAAGACATTCTCTATTTTGGCAAATAGGGCATGACTACTTGCATGTCATTTGTGTTTCTTCATTTGATTGAGGATGGAGATATTAAAAAGAATATTCAATTAAATAGCTCAGTCAGACATGAATGCTTCCGTCTAATTTGCTTCTAATGTCCTTTACTTAATCTGGATTGTTTGTTCAAGATAAATGGGTGCATATGTATATGTATATGCATCTGCACACGGGTGCTGCTGAAATAAGATTGAAGTGTTAATATAGTTCAAGAGAAGATGAGAACGTAAATTAATTAGGAATTGGATCAGGACTTCCATCTGGTTGGGGTACCAGAATCTCAAGGCAATGCTGTATTAATATTTTTTAGTCTATAAAGCATGCAGCATGATATGGTGGCCTCTAGTTGAAGTTTCAGAAACATATGGAACCTGTAGTAAGTATAGCCTGAGGTCTTTCCAAAATGGGTGTTAAAAAAAAAAAAACAATGACCTCCAAGAGCTCAAGGAAAGTTTCATTTTATCTAATTCTTCAGGATTCTGTGTGTGTGGTCTCTATATGTATATGATTTAAGTGAATATCCATGCCTACAATTGCTTAAAATGCGTGGATATTTGTCAAGTTTTCAGAACCTGTTTACTCTATTATGTGTTATGATTATGATGGCCTACCACGTTTAGAAAAATTGTTAACACTTGTTAATGTCATTATTATCATCTCCTGAGAGAGAGTTATTTTCCATTTTAGACCTATGCACCTTCCAAGGGTCCTCTTGGAGCAATATTTGTCATCATTCTTTGATCAATATCTGATTCTTGTATTTTCTTCAGATAATCTTAAATAAGGTATTGCTTGTGGGGACCAGAACAAGTACCTATATTGGGAAGCCAGTGGTGCCTAATGCAGCAGTGCATGCTGTTGTCGAAGAGCAGGTTGTAGATCCTAAAGTTAATCTGGAATTTTAATGAGTACTGCATTCATGAATCAATTTTTTCTCCCAATATTTACCAAAAAATGAAAAGAAATTTCTCCCAGTTGATGGAGTGCATCCTTCTTATACAGGGTCTAGATCCAAAAGTGATCGTCTTCAAGTACAAGAAGAAAAAGAATTACAGAAGAAATATTGGTCATCGCCAGGTATGATACAGAATTGCATTTAAAGCAAGAAGGCTATCAAAACGGCCATATTTGTCATTACCTAGATCATCATGTTCTTTCGACCAAAAAAAAAAAGATCATCATGTTCTAATGTCCTTTCGGTTCAACTGTTCAGCCAAACACCAGGATCAGGATAACGGGCATCACTGGCTATCAAGACTCTCCAGCAGTCACCCTTGATTCATGAGCTCCTGCAGGAGGGCCCAAGGTGTCTCAAGCCAACTTTAGGAAGTTATAATTTCTGTACTCCGCATAATGGAGTAAGGCTTCTTGTTGTATTTGTGCTTTCCGCAACAAGGAACTGAATATAGTTATTTCTTGACCACCATTCTTATCCATTTGGTCCTTGAAACAAGTCGTTACAGCTGTCTCTCTACCATTTTTTTTCAGTTGTTTTTGGTACAGCATTTACTTGAGTATTTTGCTTTTGATATCCTGAAGATGATCCTTATTTTAACTTAGCCAGGAATGAAGGATTCGCTGATGGGTTTTTCTCACCTGATCCAAATAAGAACTCGTGGGAGGACTCCAACCTCTATCACCTGATCATCATTTTTGCAGACTTAAATTACTCACCTCTGAGAGACCCAACCAAATTATAGATCCCAATGGCTTATGGTTGAGCCTTCTTAGCTCTTTAAACCCTCTACCACTTTCCATTTCCCGCGATGGCAACAGTAAGAACTAGTCACTCCGAATACGTTCAAGGGAAGGAAATGGTGCCGAGAGTATCCTGTTATAAAAACGATCTGGGGTTGCGGATTACTCAAAGAAAGCTACGCAATGCTTTCTCTTTTGTTCTTAAGATGTGCTGTTACTTGTATACTCGACCCTTCCTTTGAAATGTCCGCAGCTCTACCTGAGTCTGGATAAATTCAGTAACAGCATTCTGCACTTAATGGCAATGTTGAGCATCTAGGAAAATCATGCGGGTCATTTCATAAGGGAAAAGAATGGTGAAATAAATCAATGGAGTCCCTGTTGCATGTCCACCATTGTCATGGCGATCATGATGCTATTACATTATAAGTCACTACCAAAGCAGTGGATAAACTAGAATCCTTAGCATCACTCCAGACCTAATAGGAGTAAAACAATGAACCTCTGCTAAAATGTGAGGGCTCCAATTGCCTCGTTATACCTTGTAAACATATATTGTTGGACACATAAAAGAAGCACTACAAATTACAATTTTACGTCTGGGTTTAATTTGTATTGCTATAAGTGTGGGGGACCGTAGTCAACTTGTGGATCAAAGATGAGGAGCTGCCTTTCTAGCTGAGCTCCAACAAAGATGATTGAGACTTAAGCCACTGGATCTTCAGTTCATCCCAGTCTCAGAAATCCCCAGTAGATTGGCAGTTTCCAACAACATTTTCCAGGGGGCTTATCACTTATGACTCATTCATAAGTTCGTTTTCTCTTGAAGAGGGTGGGGATTATAATAAGCAACCCAATCAGGAACAGCACCAACAGAGTCTTCGCATCATATAGGTCTTTAACTGACTTAAGATCTCCAAGAGCGAGGCCTGCCTGATGATGAAAAGAGCAACAGCAGCAGTAAATAATCATGAAAGCAGGAATCTCATAAAGACCAACAAGACATAACAGCAATATAAAGATCTAGCCAAAGACATAAGATCAATTAATAACATTCCTTCATACGCTCTACCCTTAATATGTTCAGGAAGCAAGAAAAGCAAGGGGAAGCAGGCTCAGATCTGACATATATATCCATCAAATGTGCAATGCAGAATCCAAAAAAAAATTGACGCTGCCCAGTGTGCCACTCTATAAGGATCCATCTCCATACAACTTCCTATGTGAACATTTTATATTTTCAGTGAGATATAGTGAGAGTCAGTGGGCAGCAAATAAATCTTTTAGATATTATTCTGCTGAGTTGGAGAAACATAACAACAACACGAGGATAAAGTCTTCCTAGTGAGAAGATCCCTAACTTATGGAAGTAACTTGACACCTGGGGATCACCCACAAAATAAAAAGATAAGATTTTCCCTATGTGCTTAGAATGGACTTAATTAATCTATTACTAGCTTCATTGACAAAATGAGTACATAAGCTTTACACCATGGTGTACTTTTCCTTTGGAACTGAGAAGAGAAAATGCATCATTTCTGGCACTGACTGACCAATTCACCATTTTTATGACTCCAAAAAAAATCATGGATTGACAAACAATATTAAGGCACGGAAACTTTTCTGAGGATCAGAAGTAATTTTGTTGAAAGTTCTGTATGGTTGCTGATATGATCAACAGAGTCAGCACCCATCATTTTCCCCAAACTAGATGTTTGGAAAACAATTTCATGAAATTTTGACAATATATTTTACTAGACATAAAGATGGATAAGCCAGCAATGGTCTATCAAAGTAACGCCCCATCAGGCAGAGAAAAAGAATTCAAGATAGAAGACAGCCACCAATAAGATCAAATTTTTTGTTCATCCACAGAAGGAACATCTGAAGATTTACAGTGGAATACAACAATGAATAAAGAAGGTTCAAAGCTCCTTCAAGAGTTAGTCACCATCCAACAATCTCAAGAAATTAACCATTAACCCAAACAGAACAGATTTGGAGCACATAAGATCTTGTTCCTGTACTAAATCAAAGAGAGTAGAACAGCCTCACTATTAAGCCTCACAATTCTAGCTACCTAATTAAGAAGGTCCAATGTTGAAACTTACCCTGACAGTTATCAAAGAGGCTGGAAGAAGACCGATTACTGTTGCCAAAAAGAAAACATGAAAGGGTATATCGACAATTGGAGAAGCCAAATTGATAAAAAGGTTGGGCAGCGTTGGTGTTATCCTCAGAAATAACATATAATTCAACAACTTTTCCCGACGCTTTGCTATCTGCATCGACAGAATGTGCATTAGTGCCAACTTGAAGCTATTGTCTGAAACAAAATCTAGACAGAACAAACAATCTTACAACTTCATGATAAATTGAAACATACCTCTCCTTGGAAAAATCTCAACTTCTCAGGCCACAACCAACTCACTAAGGGCTTGCCTATCAATTTGGACAAAAAAAAACAGGAAGATGCTCCAGCTGTGGCATTGAAGACAACTAGGAAAAGGCCTCTTATGACACCAAAAAGAGCTCCAGCAAGCAAGGACATGAAGATTGTTCCAGGAATCATGAAAGTTTGCATGAAGATGTAAGTTGAGCAGTAACCAAGAATGAACTTTGCTGGGTACTCTTTAGCATACTTTGAGAGATCATCTCTGGATCAACATGAGCATTAGTTAGAGAAGCTGAATCAGATAAGCAGTATTTGAGAACTCATCTGAATGGCTCATTCTGTTCTTGGAATACATTAATACGAATGAAAGAACAGTAACTGAAGCATACATGCATTAAAGAACTAATGTTTAGTAAGCTATTCAAAGACACCTACAGCTGTAAAATGGGTGCTATAACTTTTGCGATGTGTTTGCAGCTTTATTACATATCTGTCAGAGCATAGTCACGACAATATAGAACTACGACATGGCCACAACTATAACGAACATGTAGTATGCAGACAAGAAGCCAGAACACATTAAACTTCCAGATTTTCAAGAATGATCATCCATCCAAGACAATGTAGTCATCTCTATTATCTCAAGACTAGTGAACATGAAAGCAATGCTGGCGCTAAAGCTCCTTCCAACAAATGCTCCAGACTCTAACCTAGAGCTCAAACTAGAGCCTGAAAGGAGCAAAACTCAGTAGACACCCCCATTTTCTCATTAACACAACCAAGCAAAACTCAATTATGGAGAAGTCGTCTTCTCGTTTCTACATTATGCCTTTTCCCTCTCTCATCACTTGTTCCCTCTCGCGAAACCATGTATACACATCAGACCACATGAGTTTAAATTCAAGCCCCAAATTTCAGCAGATGCTCGTTCACGGCGCACCACAGGCAATAAAATTAAGCACGAACAGCGTTCGGCCACACTCGTATCATGATCTCTCGTCACATTAGTCATTCAGTCGTCGAGCAACGCGCACATTGACCCATCGATTCCAAATCCATCCACAAATCGAAGAACAAGGCCCGAAAAAAAAAAAAAAAAAAAAAAAAAGCGCATAAAACAAACACCGACACAAGAAAACGCGAAGCACGAGACAATAATCGAGCCTACTTGAGCACGCGGAGATCCGAAATCGTGCGGGGGAGCTTGATCCTGCCGTACTCGGCGGCGGGCATCGTCTTGTAAATGCAGAACAGCCCCGCGACGAAGAAGAAGAAGACGCCGACGAACACCGCGAGCTCCCCACGCGACAGCGGGAACCTCTCGGGCTTAGGCCTCTTGCCGCTGGGGAGTCGTCCTCCCCCACCCTTCGCCTTGGCGGCGGAGCCGGCGGCTGAGGCGGCGGCGGCCTCCTCGTCCCTCAGCAGCCTCGTGATGTCCACGGCCACGCTCCGCGGCGCCGCCATGGGAGAAACACGCTTCCGAATCGGGGTGCGGGCAGCGCGCGTCGCGGCACGCTCATGGGGAAGGAACCCGGAGGCCGATCGGATTCGCGGTCGCCGTCATCGTCAGATCGGAGATCGAGGGAGAGAGGGGGAAATGAGGGTTGAATCTGGAAGGAGAATCGTAGAGTTTCGCGAATTTTTTTCGGGAAATGTTTCGAATGGCGGATGGAAGAGAGTTCCCGTCGATGGAGCTCGAACTCGGGAGGGCGATTTTGACTTTCGGAGGGCGTCACGGGCTTGAAAGTTGTGAAACGGGTTTTTGCGGTTCGGAATTTAGAAAACGGCAAATTTTCAGCTCGCGGCCCTGGATTTACGCGATTTTGCACTTTTTCCCCGATTCGTTGCATTTCGCCCCCCCCCTTCACGTGAGCCGCACGTGCGGAGGCTTTCGCGGGCAATTCTTTGGGAGAGTATTGAAGAGGGCTCGATGTTGTCATTAGATCCTAGAAGTTCGAGATGTTAAAGGGATGATTTATTCACGTGCTGATTGAAAATTAGTCATATCCGTAATCATGCTCGTGGTATTTCGATTCCTGGTTATCGATGCATCAATTTTTTCGATTTATTGTAATCGATTAACTTTTAACTAGAATTTAATAGATATTTTAAGAATTGTTAAAGTGGTGAACACGTGGCTAATTTTTTTAAAAAAAGGACTTCATCACCAGATAGCCAACCCACCGGCATCTATTGATCGACTTCTTCATTTAAGTGTATTAATTACAAAGAATCAAAAATCTAACTTATTGAATTGTTTTATGAATGTCCGTTGATCACAAGAAAGTCATTAAAATTAGCAATTAACAATCATTTCTAGCGACTGAACGTGGACATTTTGTGACCATGCTTTTTGGTCGCTGAAGACCCTCCTTTTTTCTTATTGCAGTGATCAAAGGAATTTACTACACCCCCAAGTTTCGATTTTATTGCACTTTGGTCCATGAGGATTACATCATGTGGGATGTGACTTGTGATGATCTTTCTCAGCTTTTTGTAGGTTGCCAATTGATGGAGGAGGCATCGCATTAACCTTTTTTTGCATCAATGATGAGGAGCTTTTTTATTTTAACTTTTTATTTTGGGGTGGTAAGGAGCTTGAAAGGAGCATTTTCCTAGATGGGGTTTTAAGTAAACATCAGAGGAGCACGCCGACTTGCCTTTCATTTTCGCTCTTCTTAACTTCTGAATATGACAGTTCAAGTAAAATAAATACAAGCATTTTGAAATAAAATCACAAAATGGATGGTCATAATTAGGGATGAGCATTGGTCCAAGATTAACCCTAGACTAATCCTAGACTGGCTCAACCCGGCCGATCCTGATTCAGTTCCCCAAGAACTAGGTTGGTCTTTAATCCTAAAACACCTAAACTATACACTGTACAGATTAATTCTTGATATTGGGAGTTTATGATTTATTCAACTCGGACCAACCTTGTACATATTAATATTATATATTAAATGCTTTTGTTTACTCTAAATTCCAACACTTCCTCCTTTGTTATCTTTGTAGTTCATTTTGTCATGTGAATTGAAAAAAAGAAAGAAACCCAGCCCTAATTCAGCCAAAAAAAAAAACCTCTTCACTCGCCTTGGCCTTGCTTGCCTCAATCACCTTATTCACCACTCACTTTGCAGCTTACCTCTCTTCACTTACCTCAGCTCTTGCCTCCCACCTCTGCTCCATTGTCTTGCTTGTTTGTTTTCTGGTCCGTTGCTTTTAGGAGGTATAATTTCTATTGTTGTCTTATTTTATATTCATGTTTAAAATTTATTATATTCATAGTTTAGTTACTCAATATTGCATTATTAATAAATATATAAATATAAATATTATGTCTGTCATTTAAAGGAATGCAAAAAATGCAAAAAAAAAAAAAAAAGATTGATCCCGAGTTGACCTTGAAACCATATTGGACCTATAAGGTTGGTCTAGTCCTTAATCCCAAGCTTAATAGGGTCAATTTTTACTCTAAAAAATTAGGGATGTTAATTTGAATTAGGTGCTCAATCAGCACAATTCAAACTATATTCACTCTTAATCACAATAATCCAAAACACAAGTTGTGAGGTCTCATCATGTACTAGGGAACTCATCATTGCAATACTACTAGATAGGGAAATGATGTCGACCTATTTTTAAGCAACATGTATAAATGTATATATATATATATATATATATATATATATGTGTGTGTGTGTGTGTGTGTGTGTGTGTATGTGTGTATGTGTGTATGCCATACTCCTACGGATTTGGAAGAGAGAAGGGTTACAGTGGAGATTTGAAATATTAATAGGTATAAAGGCGTGGATAGTTTCTAAACCTTTCCGACTTGTTTAATTTGGTCTTTACCTTTCTTTTAGTGAATTCGGTTTTCATATTGCATGTTTTTGGTTCATGTCAATCATTCTTAAACCACATCAGTTTTGCATTAATGCATAGATATTAATGTTGACGTGACATTGGCAATTTCTTTTGATTCATTGTCGACATTGAATAACCAAAAATTAAATAAAAAATACAAAAATAAATTAAACCTAAGAGATAATAAAAATGTGGCGCTACGTCGACATGACATTAGCAATTTCTTTCAATTTATCGTCAACATTAAATAAATGAAAATTAAATAGAAAAACAAAAAAAAGAAATTAAATCTAAGAGATGATAAAAGAGCAATGCTATGTCAGTATGACATTAGCGATTTCTTTCAATTCATTGTCTACATTGAATAATTGGAAAATTAAATAAAAAAACACAAAAATAAATTAAACCTAAGAGACGACAAAAGTGCAGTACCCATAGATGAGGGTGTGGGACCCACAAAGTTTAAGTCCATAACTTACGAAAAATATACTTAAGTGCCAAAATCAAAGAGTAAAATGGATCACTTGAGTGCCAAATCCTACCAAAGTTAAAAATTTTTTTTCCGATGAAGAAGAGCCCAAAACGATCGTTTTGCATGCTTTGATGTGGCCAAATAATGCAAAAACGGCGTCGTTTTGTGTTGACATGGTAAAAAAATAATATAAAAATTAATTAAATTAAAATTAAAATTAAAATATTAAAAAATAATAATTTAAAAATTAAAAAAGGAGGGTTAGGGGTCGTCGCCTCCGAGGGCCAAATCCGACGTCGTCGATGGCCCTCGCTCGGCCGGCTAAGGGCCGCCGTTGACCCCTAGCGGGCGGCGGCCCTTGGCTTGGCCAGGCAAGGGCCATCAACCCTCGCTAGATTTGGGCGAGGGCCGTGACCCCTCGCCACTCACCGGATTATTTAGCTGCAAAAAACGGTGTTGTTTTGGGCTTATTTTGCTGGAAAAATGCCACGTAAGCCTTTTGGTCGGACTTTGATCGTGTAGCACTTAAGTGATCAATTTTTCTTTGAATGCGGCATTTAAGTGTACATTTCGTAAGTTATGGCACTTAAATATCCCTTTATGCCAAGTTATGGCACTTGAAGCGTTCTTTTGCCCATAGATGGGTGGAATTAATCAAGATTGAGGCGGTGGTAGCGATGCCCCCAATTACAAGTGCTGGTCAATCAACTCTCGTCACTATCTAGGCTCATTGCATATATCACGTCATCTCCCCTAAGATTTAAAACTTTTCACACCATAGAATCTAAGTTGATGGAGGCTCGAGAATTTACCAATATTAACAATAGATGCTTGTCTTTAGACCAATAACTTATTAACTAAAATCATCAAACTTAGCTATAACTATAAACATGTACTTGTACAGGCCAATTATAATGCTTTGTCCGTGTGAAATGAAACTTCCTTATAGGTTGACTTTGAAAAAAAAAAAATAGTAACTAGCAGATTTATATGCTTTCACTAAATAGCTAAAATCATTTTTTTAAATCGATCTCTCTATGGGAATACTCTACAAAACAAATCTACCGAAACTTTCGTCGATAGATCTCATGAGAACTCCATACTTTGTACAAGGTAAATCCCACTACTACTCTGACCAAAAAAATCAGTTATTATCCATGTTATGCATCCAATATTCGTCATTTTCCCGTAACATATTTGTATTTTCATTTTTCTTTCGATGAGCAAAGTGGGAATATTTTCTTTTTCTTTTTTATCTTTCTAAAAAAGTAGCAAAAGTCATCACTGACCAAATGGCAAATGACAGGAGGGCCAATTCCTGTTACAAGCCCAGTTGTCAACGGAATGCATCAGGACACCATGAAGAAGAACGATATGGAGCTGACAACAACGAATGCGAAACAATGTAGTAACAAACCCTCGACCGTTAAATGTAATCAAAGATGGCTATTACCATTCAAAGCCAGTTTACAACGACTAAGAGTTTGAGAAGCTGTCAAACAAGTAGAACTTAACCTATAATCAGCATGATAAACTGGGTGAAGAACTATCTCCCATTTCTTCATATCATAAGACTCGGCTTCGCGGATCTTGCAGAAACCTTTTTATATGACAGACGACATTCGACGTTCCGTCCAAAAGCAAATTATTTGTAAAGCATGGCTACCTTAGTATCGGATTAATAGAGTGCGGGAAGTAAGGAGATGAGTTCTTGCTAGGAGTCTGGAAAGCACCCTAGGAAATGGCCGACCTGGCTCTCGGTTTCATTAGCGAAACCGAGAGAGCTCGACTGCATGTGCATGCTCGGCTCGGTTAGCCTCGTGGTGTAGTCGTTGCCACTGTTGTTCACGTGCGATGTGAGCAAGCTATCCAAGTTTGTCCACTCATTGATGAATTGGACGCCGTCATTGTTGATGTTCTTGCTCCTCCCGTCATCATACTCTTCGTGGGTCGACACGTAGTTGTTAGTCGTTGTTAAGCTCGTCGAGAGAGTTGGGCTATCAAGCTGCGGAAGCTCACTGAGCTGACTGTCCCAGAGAGATTGATTATTCGAGACGGGCTCTCGACAGGGAGCGAATTGGTGCCGGCTGAAAGAGACGGCTTGGCTTGCGTCAGGGAGGAGCGAAGGCGGAGGCCGAGGATTCATGTAGTCTCGTACGTAGTACGCATGATTCCATGCTTCGAACCCTTGTCTTTGGCTGGGGCAGGGCTTCTTGAACGCTCGGCACACGACCCATCCTTCATCCTGCAGTACATTAAGGTTATGGATCATGAATTGTATCAAGTCCGGCAAAATAAAATTAGATAGGTAAGTTTCTAATCTGAAGTTGCACATATGCCATGTGCGTACTCACCGTTAGAATTTATAAGTGGCACAGAAACGTACTTTCGTGAACGGCGTAAGATGGCTGATGAATGTATAATTAAAGAACTTCAGGTGGAAGTATTGAATTCTATATATAAATAATTTTCTACACTGTTTTAATGGACATGATAGGCGCCTACAATTAAACCCATTTTGGATACTTCTAAAGTAGATTTTGATAATAACGTCAATGGCGAAGTAATAGAAACCGCTCTTCTTAATGAAAGAACTGATAACTTGCCTGAGGTGGTGCATGTTCAGAGGTCTGGAGGCGATACTCATGCATGATCCAATCGCTCTTCCTTCCATTAGGAGCGCGACCCCGGTAGAAAACCAGGGTCTTCCTCATCCCTATTATCTTGTTCTTCGAGAGCACGGCCTTGTCCCTCCCCGTGGCCTTCCAGAACCCCGCCGTGGTGGCCCGGTTTGTCCGGGTTCCGGTCGGGTACTTCTTGTCCTTATGACTGAAGAAGTACCATTCGTTCTGTTCCTCGTACCCTAGCTTGCACCTCCCTGTACACAGGCGTTGATAAACATAATCACTCCACTCATGCTCATTATAAAAGAGAAGCATCAGGAATCGCATTAGCTTTATGGGAGGTTCTATTTTTCTTGGTTGTTGGCGGTGGCTTTTTGATGCAATTTGTCTCGTGCTTTCGTTGTGCTAGAACCTATCTGAATCGTTTTCCTACCACATCTTTTTGTCCTGTTATGCGGAACATGATTGATCTTTCGTAAAATGTCAGCGGCAAAAAGATGACACTCCACAACTCTAAGTGGAATTGCATGAGGCATGATGATTATTGCTAGAATAGCATGCGCTAATTTAGCTAGAGGACATATAATTGGACATCACTTTCTTACAAGAAAGTTTTTCATGTGATAGTTATATCATGCGATATGTTATTGAAAGTCATATGTGTCGCTGCCCTTAGGTTCTACTATCAATCACCTTGTTGAAAAGTAGGATGAAAAATTGAAGTGCATTTTACAGTACCTTCGATGTCCCAAGGTTCCATCTTGTAGAGATCAAGCTCAGCTATGACATCTATATCCATCTTGATGGAGTTGATCTTTCTGCTGAGGTAGTAGCCTACAAGTTCTTCCTCTGTTGGATGGAACCTAAATCCAGGCGGTACACACGATTCCAACTCCATTGACGATGTTAGGCTGCATTTAAAAGCCATATTTTTCGCTCGATGAGAGATGAAATTGACAATTTTGCATAGGATTATTCACTCAGAAATTATATGATAGATGGAGCTAATGACATCAAAAGGTCACATGGAAATTTTCATAGTTCTTACGTAAAGGAGAAAGCCTTCTAAAGGATAAAATTCTTTTAAAACTAAAGTATGTACAACATGATTTTCTCTTATGAATTGCTACATAAAAATTGAAATTATGATCGCCATGTCTATTGGCCAATTACATGTCAAGAACTTGTATGATTTACACTCGATCTTATAAAAAGAACACAAGTTCACATATTATTTTTGTATTGTAATTGATTATATCTATCATATCGTTTATAAAATGATTCTATGCATGATTTCAATGGACTATCAGCTCATATTGGATGAAATGCATTGAGAGACATTAATACATGGGAAAACCACTAAAGAAGATGGAGAAACTAGATGTGATGCCACAGGCCTTGTAAAATTAAAGCTGGCTGTTGTCACTCAATGAATCAGCTCTAGATCTCTAGAGAATTGAGCACAAATATTGAAAAATCATCAATTCAAGAGTCAACTCAAAGGGTCTTTTGGACTAAGCTCTCTCTCTCTCTCCCCGTTGATGTTCTTTCCGTTCCAAGTTCTCATCAAATTATCAACAAAAAATGGTTTCCTGGGATTCTCGTTCTCAGCTTCAGTTGGAAGCTGAGCATAGGCATCAGGAAATTGGTGAAGACAAAACAATGATGGAGGCACGTTTATTTGTGGTCCTGTAGGATAGATAAATATCGGGCAAGTATAATATGGCATATATGAATGAATGGCAGACCAGGACTGGGATCCACCAGAAGGCATGACAAGACCTTATCCTAAAAGCCAGAGAAACTGTTGCCTAACAGCCTCTGGGTGCATGTACCTTTTGTAAACTATGTAAGCGTGTGATTTCTATTACATCTAATGTTGGGAAACCAAAAAAAAAAAAAAAGTGGCCGCAAAGGTTGACCTTTTTCTGCCACGAAAGGGCATGTGTGCTGTAGTTGATGTTGTGTGTTTTCTTTGAGTGCAGTGCACTCCGAGTGCTTAGAGCCTAGAGACGTACTTTTCCTCACCTACCATATACATAGATCCTTATACACCTTTTCATTACTCCATATGTGGTATTAAATTACTCAAGCACCTAACACCTACGCGTATCCTTTCCTTTGCTCGTAAATTCATTTACTTTTTAGAATCTTTTTGATATAACAGCAACAATGAACCCTTCCGTTTGAATCGCTGGAATGGGTTGAAGGAAGCTCGGTGGAGCTCAACAATGAACAATCAAAACACAAAACCATTGCTATTATGATGTGGGGCATGCATATGTATTCAGGAGACTTAAAGAGGGTATAATCTAGGGTTTGCATGAATAAACGTTTTCCAGAAGAGTCGAATTCAGCCAGTTCATTGCACAAACGGATCAAGCACCAAAAACAAACGAAATGAAACATCTAAGGAATTACGGTGCAACAGCAACAACCCCACTTCAGGACCGGTTTTGAACTCTTGACCGATCTCAAAACTCTGTTGTTTCTTTCTGGAAAAAAAAAAAATGGAAACATGTGCAGCCAGCAACCAATGCAAATGCAGCAAGAGATTTTTGGCACTCACAGTGGGATGTGGTCGTTTCAGTTTGTGTTCTTTCGTCGTTGGGGAGTCGAAGAACTCGTGGAGATAGAAGGCTTTTGTGCTTTCGGATAATATGCTGTTGGCACAAAAGGACGAGGGAGTGGATGCGTATATATATGTGTGTGTACAGGGAAGGGTGATAGGAGAGATGGAGAGGGGGAATTGATTGCGCGTGGGGTTGGCTGATCAAAACATTGCAATCAAAAGGTGTTTGTTTGGACGGCGGGACACCGAGTTTTTCACGCCACCTCCCACCGTTATAGTGTGTTCTAAGATTTTATTTTCCACAGCATCACTCCCCCTTTAAGAAAACAAAGAAGGAAAAAAAGACAAGTTTGTTGGCTTTGCTTTGCCTTTGTGGATTATTACAGGAACGCAAGACACATTGTAAATGCTGGATCGAGCACCCAACAATCCAGCCCCCCCCCCCCCCCCTCTCTTTCTTCTCCGTCTGTCTGTCTGTCTGGTGCGCCGCCCTTTGGCATTCCAGACCACACATCGACCGCCACGTGGATTCCAGGTCCGAGTTCGCAGGTTGTGCTTCCGTCGTGCGCTGTAAAAGAGAAGCGTCTCGGTGAGTCGGACGTTTCCCTCGCTGGTCGCATCGGAACGAGAGATCTTGAGGCGTCCAGGTAGAGACAAGAAAGCCAATCACCTCACATCGGCTTCGAGGTTGATCTCCCGTCCTGTCTCTTTGTATTGTGTATTAAGGAATAGAGATAACTCAACATGGTACGGATTGAATAATAAACTTTGTCTTCGCCCAACATGAGAATTCGAGGACCGCAGGCGTTGGGTTCTTTGTTTTTATCTCTAATAAAAGCCCGACCTTCGGCCTCGCCACACAGAAACTCTACTTGAATTTAGGTAAATTAGCATAATACAATCAAAGCCGTTGATCATGTGAGATTCACATGAATGAGTGACTTTTTGACTCGTGAGAAATGTTCAGGAATGGATAGGTTGCCTTGCGCTTCTCCAAGTGAGACATGGGATGGACATGAGGGAGCTCTAGTGCTTCATCCCACACAGCAAAATTGGGAATGCGATCCGTAACCCGACCCTGTCCGATGTCCAATATCCACTGCTAGGGAGGAGAGCCGAGGATGTGAATCCATATCTATCGCGTCCAGGCATGTGAGACATCGACAGGCCATAAAATATGATGGGCTTAAATGCATGCTCGCGAAGAGAATTGTTCTTGTAAGTCTGTTTACATGTGCTTAAAGTGCATGTGATTTTACAGCACAGGCTAGTGGTCGGGGCTTGTCTATTGCAGTCCATAATTCGCACTAAAAATGTTTCTTCAAAAGCTTTGGATACAGAAAAGGTTCGGTTGCGTAAGAGCCTAATTTTGGTCCCTGAAATTGTACATTTCATCCGACCATAGTCTTTGAACTTTTGCCTCGATCATTTACCAAAAGAGAACGAATAAAAAGAGGGTTAATTATTTCAACAGAGAAACTACAACCTAGCGATGCCAAAGGCTTTTTTGACCTAGGACATGTCTTTTGCTGTTTCCGGGGCTATGTCATAGATATGTGCATGCGGTCGGTAGTTAGCTTTTTTGACCCTGGGAAAAATGCGATCCCCAACCCCCATCGCTGCTTTAGTGCTTTATAGTTCAAGACGATCTTTCATCAAATCGAAAAGATTCATCACTAATTGCTAGACGACGAAAACAATGCTTGGAAAGTCTTTGAGAAATATCTTTGTTCCCCTACCAGAACTTATTTACTTTACGCCATGGTCCATCTTGCAGGTAATTCAATGTAAGGAGAATGCAATGCACCGATGCAGTCACAAGGCGGACGATCTTAAGGGGTCCCAGTCCCACCTCATCAATGACCATGGATAATTAATTAATATTAGCGGAAATTGAGGGAATCATCACGATCTCATGCCAAATCTACCGACTTCCCCTTTTCTTACAATATCTTATTGCGTCCTTGATGACCCATCTAGGTTTCTAGACCACTCATCGAACATAGAATTGGACGTTGGAGCTGGCTTCCTGGTCGAATAAAAGCTGCCTTGCAGAGGTGCGCTTTGGGGTCACCATGACCTTTTTATATCGTTCGCTAACGAAACAACAAACCCAAGAACAACATAGAACAATACCATGTAATGGATTGGAGACTACATAAGCCAAAAAGTGAAGGTAGAGAGAGAGAGAGAGAAAGAGAGAGAGAGAGAGAGAGGAAGGAGGGAGAGGTTTGTGGGTAAAGCAAGGGTGGGTCGCGTGTAAAAAGGGGTTGCCTAGGATCTTGTGCGGAGATTCTGCCATCAAACTGAAGTTTGAAAGCGACCCCGTGCTCTTCTCTTCTCTTCCTCCTTCTGCTTCTTCTTCCTTCCTTGAAAGCTGAAAAGTGCGATTTGTTTATTCCTCACCCCTTTCCGTTTGGGACATTCTCTTCAGATGGAGGACACAAATGATGTTACCCATCTCCTGTCCCGACCTGACCCGACCCCTAGGGCACTTTCTCCTCCGGCAATTATCCAAATCTAGGGCTATATATTACAGTATTCTGCTTTTGACTTATGTTTTACGTACCTATGATTATGTACTAATTCCACTTCTCACTGTAATTGCCAAGTTATACCCGGTAAGAAAAGACAGAGAGTTGAACTTGGAAGGATCGCGGTTGTGGCGTTAACCAGATGATGTGTGTTAAATATGCTTGAGTTTACTTGATACTTGTTAAATGGACGACATTGCGTTGAGACTCGAGAGCTTCTTCGTACACTGGCCGGGACCCTCTCGAAAGGATTGGATTCAGTAGAGAGATAGAGAGTTGCCCCGGCCATGTTCTTTTGGCACAAAGCATGATTAATGGGGGCATAGAATCATATCTACTCAAATGTTGGCAGCCGCACTGGCTCGCTTCCCTATTCACATTTGACGGGTTGAGGTATTTCCGGCTCTTCTTTCGATTTCTTCCCCTTGATGAATCTGTTGCTTCTCTCGGTGAGACCAGGTGCTTGGTTATGGCTGTGAAATTGTTGTGAGAACAGTCAAGTTTGGATCTGTCCATGTCCATCGCATGAGGCTGAGGAATGTAAAGATGCATAAAACTTGATTATTATTCAAATGAAAGGTTTTTTAATTCACATGTAAAGTTAGTCAGAGCACATATCAATTGAGCAAATGATCTCTTGCATTACGTCAGCTCATGTCAATCGATAAACTTAAATATCTTCTCGTACGATCAGGATAAAAGTATATATATGTACGTGATATGATATTCCTTTTTCAAATTCATTGCTTCCTTCAATGATAACATCCCTCAATTATTTCCTCCTTATCTTCGTTTTTCTTCTTCGCTTCAGCTTTTTGTGATTACCGAAAGAAGGGTAGGAGGGGAGCATATAGAATTTTCTATGGACCGTCAAAATAAGAGTATATAAGGTCACCATCGTGGACCTAATGGCCGGTTAGTGACATGTTCAAGTAATGGCTGGACGGTACGATGGATTTGATATGGCTCCGAAATGAATATGTTGCTGACTTCTCTTCTCCTTTCACAGCCATCATTGCCGTGATAATTGCCTCCCCATCCCGCATGTGAGCCACTGATCTCTCACGGAAATTCATGCTGCGGACCAAAACCACATTCTCTCACGTTGACAAGGAACTCTCCACATGGATTCAACTTGATTAAGTGCCAAAAATAGGATTAAACTATTGTATTCCTGTTGATTAATCGATCTTGAAATCTTCTCACCATGACTATAGAATATCATGAGTTTGGTACAGGATCAAACCGAAGGACTGCTCGATTCGGTTCACTCCGATCTACCAAACCGAACCTGATCGAATCGAATCGAGCTTACCCTATGGTGTGAACATGGTCCTTGGTCATTTGCCATTCAGATATCAAACCCCCCACCAAGGAACATCCCATAAAAACGGTGGTGGAGGCAAGAGAGGTAGGGTATGCCTCAGCGACACCATAGATCGCCCTCATCGTAATGAATAAAAAACCAAAAAAAGAGGAAGAAAGCGTTAAGGTTGCTTTAATTAGCAAATAGACAAATCCAAGAGAGGGACAGTGTAGATCACGTAAGTGGGGGTTATCTGGGGCGGTTTGTGGGACTGCCTTGAGAGAGAGAGAGAGAGAGAGAGAGAGAGAGAGAGAGAGAGAGAGAGATTGTGTTCTAACTTAACTTGATAGAGACTTCAGAAACCTTCTAGAGAGGAAGGAAAAGATTGGGGAGGCTTACAAACAAGAGGCTTTGATAATGACTCGTCTCCTCACACGCCTCGACATGTCTCTCCCCCTCTCGTCTCCTTCTTTTCTCCTCGCACATCACATGGAGGGATCAATCATTGTCCTCGGGGCCTTATTCGGTTTCTGTCTTCGATTATCCTGGTTTAGGAGTTATTCGTGAGAAGACAATCTATATCTTTTTGGGTGGTTTGCCCAAGGATAACATGGGATGTGCTCGTTATCTTTGTCCTCTTTTGGCTTGCCTAAACAGCCATTACGCATATCTAAAGTATCGCAAGAGAAAACAGCAAGGAATAAATTACCATTTTTGGTACCTCCTGAATTATATAGCAAAACCCTTGTGAAGCTTTCCTTGTCACATCATATAAGCATGTTTTCTTTAATGGACTGGAATCCTCTAAAGTTAAGGGATGAGTATATTACATCCTAATTTATATTGCTAAAGAATTGATGCGTTACCACAATTAGATTTGAATGACTCACCTTTGTTTTGATTTTTCTTTTGTTTCTTTTTTTTTTTTCACCAATCTCCACTTTTTCCACTATGTCTATCTCACCTTTTTGAACCATGTGACCCACCGCCTGTTGCGACTGGTGCCACCACTCCTTCATCACCCCCTCCAAAAAGAATGGAGGTGTGACAACTTGAAGGCGGGGGAGTAACCTCTGTCGACCTATGCTCGACGTCTTTGGGCTCGGGCTTGGCCTCGATGGATCCGAGCAAACTTGGCCCCGACCTAGGATTGTTATTTAAGGCCCAAGAACAAGCATTGGGGTTTCTGTGCCCATATATAGAGTTTTTGGTTCAAGTGCACCAATATTTAGTCATATTTTGTAAAATAATTTTTGATTTTTTAAAGAGGAAATTGTTTTCCTGAATTTAATCACAGATTATCCATTGACTAGAAAAATCATTCTCGTCAACTTATTTTCCTAACCAATCCAAACGCAAGAAAATGTGGAAAATATTTTTTTCCAAAACAAATGGAGCCTCAATCTAAGGGTGATATAATTGCATTGAGGGAAAGTGAATCATGCCAAATATTCGTTTTCTACGGAACAAATGGAATCTTAAATTTGGGTTTGGGCTGTGGTTTACTGAGTGAATTCTCTCCAAATCTAAGGCCATTTTCGTCTTTTAGACGTCATTGCATCCCTTCATCTTAGAAGATCTTAAATTCTCAATCCCTATTGGAGATTACATTCGGTTTGTTTTGGGGGTCGAGCGAAGGAGAGTTATCCTCTTTGGGCTTTTGAAAAGGGATATGGTTTTGGGCTTTTGTGGAGGTCTGTGTTGGGTGGGTATATTTGGTGAAAACACGGGCCCCAGAAAATCAGTTTGGGCCGGGGGGACCATTCCGGGCTTTCAGGCTTCGGCGCGGAGTTTGGACCTTCCCATGCACGTCGTGTCGCCGTCGTCATCGAACAAACCGAGCGAGACCAGATGTAGGCGAAAACGTCCATCGCTGTCCACAGCGTGTGCAGTCTCCGCATGACAGCGTGAAGCTTTTCTAGGTCCGACCCGTGCGAGCGGCGCACCGCACTCAGCCGGATAGGGTTCCGAAAAGGACGGGCGAGAGAGACATTCACGATCGCCATTGAAGCTTGTCCCAGTTGGTGATTCGGTGAACCAGCTAAGCGAAAAGCACAGGGACGATATGACTTAGAGACAAGTTCACGAGCTGTGTTTTGGCGGAGGGACCAGTCGCGCATGCAGACACCCACCGGCCAATCCCAAGAATCATCACAGCTGGTCTAGCTCACGCTAAAGCGAAACGACAACGGAGATGAGTGAAAGATAAAAGCGAGAAGCTTCCAAAAAGCTTTGTCCATTTTCTCTCCATGCACTCATCCTCCTCAACTTTTTGCGATTTTTCCCTTGCGACATACGTCGTGCGTTCGCATGTGATTCTCTGCCGAGGACAAGGACCTCGACGCCCCCATATAAAACCGCCTCCGTGGCGACTTGACGTTGAGGCGTCTCTCCACACCGCAGATCCTTTCCTTTTGGTTTACAAGATGAGGATGAAGCTCTTTCTTCTTTTTGTAGCCGCCATCCTTTTGTTCCAGGTACGTTCTCACTGCGGCTCTCGCACCTGGTCCTGACGTTCCCAGGAATTGTTCTCCGATGAAGAACGTGCAATCATTAGTCTGTAATTGACCAACGTCTCTGTTATTTTGATGATGTTGCTGGTTTCATCAAAACTTCAACATGTCCCCAATTTATCGACTCTGATATTTTGCTGTCTGTGTTATGTACTTGTTCTAGGCTTTTGCGGACGCTTCGTCGGCAACTGATGCCAGCCGCGCTGTCGCTAGTGTGAGTTCAATCACTGCTTCTTACTCCGTTCGTATATGTTTCTTCTCATCCTTTCCAATAATTAAGAAGAGATTTTGTTTTTGTTGTTCTGCAGCAACCATACAATATACTTGTTCCGGGTTTTCGCCTGTATATTTTCGTATAAATCAAACCTTTTTTGATATTTGAAGATCAAAATGTAAAGTGAGGCCAGAAAGAAAAGAGGATTAAAAACTCAGACGAAGCTCATTCCAAATATACCATCTCTAATTTTAGTGTCAAGTACTTCCAAAGCAAATTTAAATATTCTTTCCTTGGCATGAATAGCTAGAACGTAGATAGTTAATCACTGAACGAAATCCGAATTTAACAATGGTTTTCTCAGACAATTTTGTACGTGCGCTCATCTTATTCTCTTTCACGAAAAATGAAAAATGGAAAAAGACAAAATGGCTTGACGGCGTGTCTTTTGCTTCAACCGCCCTTTTGCAGATGAACGGAGGAGGGAGTGAAAGTACCAACATCGACAAACGACATCAACATCATCCTCGCAAGATCAGTAAGTCTTATGGCACCAACAAACCCGACACCATTACTTGGAATATGCTGTATACAGATGATGATGTATCGATGCGTGCATAACCACAGAAAACGATAAAGAGCAACTGTATATGCTTGTATATGCTGCATTAACAGCATATACATAGCTATAAAAATTAGGAGCATTTCATACACGGTGTTTCCGTAAGGAACACCGTCAATGGAAGGTTTTGTTTTCGCAAGCGGCCTTAAGGTCATAGCATGTTTATACTTAATTCATAACCATGATAACTTGCACGGTACACAAGTCATAACTGAGACCGCCATCTGGGGAAGTAAGACTTTCCAAATGTTAGTAAGCCGCAATGAAACCGTCTATAGGTCCTTCATGTGTAGTACGTACATCAGCACTTGCGCAATTTGATTGCCGGTTTCATGATGTCTTCACACAGACTGCAGCTACGCGTGCGCGAGGAGATGCAGCAAGTCGTCGCGCAAGAATGTGTGCCACAGAGCGTGCAAGACATGCTGCGCGAGGTGCCACTGCGTGCCGCCCGGGACCTATGGCAACAAGAACGCCTGCCCGTGCTATGCCAGGCTCAAGACCCACGGAAACAGACCCAAATGCCCTTGAGATAGCCGCTCTCGACGTGTTTGTTCTTGGCTCTACCCAATTTAATATACGTGCTGTGTAATAATGTGAGTTGAGCTCTCCCTGATTTGTAGAGTGCTTTTGTCTTGCTGTGAATTGTCTTCTATTTGATTGATGATGCCATCAATAATCAAAATCGTCCTTCTTTTTATTCCTTGTGCTGTACCATATGGCCCATTGATGCTTCCCCCGGTTTGGAATCATGTTTTATATATATATTGATGAGATTACTCAGATTTCCCTCAATTTTTCATATTTATCGTGATAGTGCGTATACCTCATCTCATTTGATTGTGGCATGTCATTCTCGTTTTCAGTCACTACTAATATCCTTCTCTCGACGTCGGTTCTCAACATCATTTGCTGATGATGACGTCGGCATCCTCATCATGCAGCCACGCCGACGTGTTGTCGCATAATCTGTACCACAGCCATGTCAACCTATCATCTAGCAGGCCACCACGCGGATATGTCAGCTCATTGTCTCGTAGCTTGCACATATCAGCCGTTTCTGTCGCGAATTGGAATTTCCATACAATTTGAACCTCAACTGAAAAATAGTTTAACCTCACCTCTTCTTTCATCGCGCACTTTGATCCCATCATCAAAGAGATCTTCGGAAATGTTAATATGAAGGCTGCAAAACTCTGAACTCGGCCAATGTGTAAAATATTTTAGGGTAAATCTGAGCTCAGTACATGAACTCCTTGAGTTTAAGTAGGAGATTGTTTCACAACCCGACCCAAGAGCACAATACCGCAATAACAACCAACAAGTTATTAGAGATCACTCATAGAAATTATTGTAATTTAAGAAATGTCCTTCATCATTTGGCTATAGTACAATATCTATATATATATATATATCAAACTTATTCTTTAATCAATTTTGTATTCATAATGGAATGTTTCAATACACGAGAAGTCCTAGATGTATCATACATGATTTAAGTACTTGTAATCAATCCAAATATAACATATTAAACATTTCATCTTAAATGAGCATGCATCATAGCATAAATTCATAAATAGGTCAAAAGACATATCTTCAACCACATTAAAAATTTTTACTAGAGACAAAATTACCATGCTCTTGATAAATAATAATTATTAAAATTAAATATGAGGGCCCCTCCTGATTTAAGACTAGTGCTTGCCTTCTTTTTTATTTTTTTCTCTTTTTTTTTTTGGTTTTTTCCTTTCTTTTTCATTTGAAACAAAATGTTGTTTACTTCTTCTCTGAAAAATAGTTTATTTGGCGGATAGTTAATTGATATTTGTATATTTCTTTTTTTTATTGGGAAGATATTATTAAAAATATAACTTAAGCACAAGTGAGAGGAGGATAATCTTTAAGTAAAATTAAGAATGGGTACAAGGGATAGAATAGTCAATTTAATGTAATAGAGGGGTGTTAAGAGCTTGGGGCGGGAATTGGGCGAGCCTTCAAAAAAAAAAAAAAACACCTTACTTATTTTTCCTTTTATTTCTCTTTATTTCATTGCCACTCACACACGCCTGGATAAAATTTGTGTCCATCTTTATCCTGGCTATATCTTTCCCAATAATCTATCTTTGGCTATTTTAATCTCTGTTCGCAGTACATACTACCAAAATTGGGCGAATGCGATGAGTATAAATCACTGGGCATCTCTTCATCGTTTCATGTACTTCTCCTTTAGCTTACTTCAACGTTTTACGCTCTTGGTCTCTCTTTGCCATGGCTATTTATGTGACAATTCAAATCGGGACAATATGGAAGGACGGACTAAGATTGCCTCAGCAGTAAGCGGACAAGGAGAGTGTGATGGCCTAGCGGCGGTGCGCGAGGAGGAGGGATGGCGGTGCGTCCGCGCCTCGGTCCTCGGACGTGCGCAAAGAAGGGGTCCCTCTCTTGTTCTACATCGCCTAGGGAGGGAGTCATGAGCTAGCTTATAAGGCAATAGGCCCTCTAACTGTACATACGCGTTTTTTTTGGGTAGTATGGGTTGCCCTAAAAGAAACAAAACCACGAGAACTTAGTAGTTTCTGCCATAGACAGCAATTGGTATGGTGCACGTGCAACTTTTTACGGTGACATGGGGGGTCGAGAAACCATGGGTAAGTAAAATCTCTTAGCAAGGAGAAGAGCCTCGCCCTAATCTTATTATCCTTTCTTGCACTCTCTCCCGGGGATCTATATACAGATGTACAATTAGGCTATTTCATGATGTTTATTGTTTTGTTTCTCCTTCATGGTCATTACTCGCAGGGGAGCTTGTGGATATGGAGATCTTCACAGACAAGGATATGGACTACATAGCGCAGCACTGAGCACAGCTCTTTTCAATGACAGACTTAGGGGTGCATGACAAATCAGAATTTCTGTTCCAGAAACAATTTTTCTATTCCAGACTTGTTTCTGGAATAGAAATCCGTTTGATAAACCTATTCTATTTTTCTATTTCTGAAATAGATTCTTGTTCAAGAAATAGGTTTGGAATTGAAATTAGAAGTAGAAATTTTCCACTTCTCTATTTCTGGAACAGAAATGAGAAATAAAAATTCTTCTTAACGTTCGTCAATCGGTCCTTCATCCGTCTTTGTCGACCACCATCCGTCGGCCGCCGGCCACCACCATCGATTGTCGATCGCCGGCCGCCACCGTCGATCGCCGGCCATTGTTGCCACCATCGTCGGTCGCCGACCGCTGCCACTAGTCGTCGGTCCACCGCCGTTCGAAAAGAAAAATTTTTGTATCGTTATCAAACGGTTATTTTTGCATAGAAACTCTTTTGGAAATAGTAATAGAAAAATATATTTCTCTTCCATAACCTATTTCTGGAACAGAATGATTATCATTCATCCCCTTAGCTGCGGTGCTTGTTTCAAGATCTATTGTCATGACTCGAAATGGTGCACACCGAACCTCGGTCCAATCTTAGTCACTGGAACAAACCTCTACCCTCCGAACTACAGTAAGACGCATGACATATGGTGCAACCCTCCGCAAAAGCATTTCGACCTTGCTATGTCCACGTTCACGAAGATCGCAAACTATAAGGCCGGAGTCATCCCCGTTCGCTATCGCCGTATCTTGTGTCCCAAGCAAGGAGGAGTCAAGTTCATGATTAAAGGAAATCCGCGCTTTACCCTTGTGTTAGTCTACAACGTGGGTGGTGCCGGCGACGCGCACGCCATGAAGATCAAGGACTCAAACACACCATGGATTGCAATGACTCGTAACTGGGGGCAAAATTGGCAGACTGATACTGTTTTAATGGGCCAAAGCTTGTCATTCCAAGTCACTTTAAGTGACGGGACCACGTTAGAATTTGATAATGTGACACCTGCCGGGTGGCAATTTGCGCAGACATATGATGGGGGAAGGAATTTCTAGTTTGTACCATTTTTCATTCACGTGCTTGTATTTTGTTGTTTATAGGGATTGGAGAGTTAATTTCAAGTTCATTTTTGCAGTTGTACGAAAGTTGTGCAATCCATCGTCTCCATTTTCACTTTCCATTGTCTATCTATAAATCTTACTGGCATTTAAACACCTTCATTTTGATTTCGATTGATCTATTATCGGAAAGTTCACGGTATACACATGTTTTTTCAAAGTCGTGCATCAATGAAAAAATTGTTTGAGATATATGTTTTCTACCATTATCATTATTTTTATCACACGACAACTATGATAAAAAAAAAAAAAAAGACGATCTCATGATTAATATGATTGGACGAGGGAAAATTGGTTTAGAATGCACAGAACTCATTTTTTTCCCCTTTAGCTTGTAAAGCTAATTTTTCTAAGTCAAATCCTTGGCTAGAGTTTAGGAAAAATTATGACTCTCAACCTTTATTTATTTCAAGAAAAATATTTTTCTAAAAATATTTTCCTTATTTTTTGCCGTTTGGATTTTCCTAGTCAAAGGAAAACATATGCACAACTTAGAATTTTTTTTTCTTCAAAAAATTGTAAATCATTTTCAAAATATGACTAGATATCAAATCTTACAACGAAAACTCTAATATCCCAATGCTCATTCCCAAGTCTCTAGCATTCATGACCGGGTCCCCGGCACGGCACCTGGGCTCAAGTCCATTAAGATTGGGCCCACAACCCAAGTGCTTGTGGTTAGGTCTCTAGCACCCATACCTATCTCCATCTTGGTCAGGCTTAGGACCCCAATATCAATACTTGGGTGTCCAACACCCAAGCCCAAGTCCATTAAGCCCGAGCTTGAGGCCCCAATGCCCATGATCAATGCCTTAATGCCCGAGCCTAGTTCCACAAAGGCCAAGCACAAGACCTTGATGCTCATGGCTGAATTCCTCATGCCTTGGTCCACAAAAACAATGCTCGAGTCCTCGATGTCTGTGCTTGAATCCCACGCACTTGGGCTCGAATCATTGAGGATCGGCATCGGACCGCCATGGTTGAGCCTGAGTGTCCGATACCCATGCCCAGGTTCCTAACACCCATGCCTAGGTCTATAGAGGCCAAGCCTAGGCCCCCAATGCCCATACTTGGATCCCCCACACCCAAGCCCTAGTCCAACAAGGCCATGGCTTGAGACCTCAGTGCTCGTGCTTGAGTTCATTGAGATCAAACTTGGGACCTTGGTGCTCATAGCTGGGTCCTCGATCCTTAGGCTTAGGTCCACAAAGGCTTGGCCTAGGATCCTCATGCCTATGCTTGGATTCCTCACGCCCAAGCTTGAGGCCTAGATCCATTAAGGCCAAGCTTAGGACCCCATGGCTATAGTTAGGTCTTTGGTGCCCAAGGCCTTGGTAGGGCTCGTGTAAGGGCCCATGTTGATCGATGCATGACCTTAGTGCTAACGATTAGTGATCTTGGCTTTGGCCTTGATGGATTTGATTCCAAATGCTAAGGACATGAGCCTAGTCGTCGGAGACCTAGGCACAGGTAGTTCCCAGGCCAACCTCGTTGGATGAAAAATGAAGTGTTGGGGACCCAAGCTCGATCATTGGAAACTTGGGTCAACGGGTCTTGAGCTCGACCTTTGTGGACCTAAGTCCATGTGCCGAGGAGCTGAGCACGAACACTAAGACCGAGGCAAAAGAAGTTGTGCACGGGCATCGAGTTCTTAGTTTTGGCTTCTATGGACATCAGATTGATGCTTGTGCTTTTGCTTGAGACCTAAGTGCACTTTCTTGAGTGCCAAGGTTGAGATCATCGAAGCTGGACCCGGGATCTTGATGCCTATGCCTAATCCCCGATTGCCTGTGCGTAGGTCACTAGTGCTC
Organism: Eucalyptus leucophloia subsp. euroa; assembly: GCA_017140325.1. NCBI lineage: Eukaryota > Viridiplantae > Streptophyta > Magnoliopsida > Myrtales > Myrtaceae > Eucalyptus > Eucalyptus leucophloia. The sequence continues at coordinate 35,063,250 of CM029473.1, forward strand.
ATAAATTATATGCGTATTTTGGAAAATCAAATCAGATTTCATTTCTAAACTATAGGAAATATTTTTCAATTCTTTTTCAGATTTTAGCCAAGTAACTTATTTTCTTAGAAAATGATTTTTTGGAAAACATTTTCCAGACATGTAACTTTTTCAGTAAAACAAATGGAGTCTTAGATTAAGAGTGTGTCCAGATGGAGATGCTAGACCATGATATAAGATGGGCTCAAACTACTTGCATCCTTAAAAGTGTACTCATTTTTTGAGTGTTACAAAGTATGAAATCCGCATAGTTTGACTAGTGATTTATCTTAAGCTAAGTTTGTTTTGCAAAAAATGAAACATACGTGAAAAACATCATTTTTTTTTTTTGGTTTAAATTTGAAAATGAACTAGAAAATATTTTCCCCTTTTTTGATATGGAAAATCTTATTTGATTTTCCTTAAAAAATTACCAAAATATTTGAATTTTTAAAATAATTTTCTTTCTTTTTCTCTTTTTCTTTCTTCCTCGGCCAGTCGCAGCTGAATTTAATTTAGCAACAATAAAACTGTCTATCGGTCATTTATTTTCCATGAAACAAATGGAGCTTTAGTTTTACCGTTTAATTATGGCGTGTTGGGTAACGTTTTTGTTTCTAGGGATAGTTTCTTTTAAAAAACACTCATTTTTATTTATTTATTTATATTTCCAAAAATAATTTCTAAGTATTTTAAGACGTTTCGTAATTATATGAAATTTCTATTTCCAAAACAAAAATATGTTTGATACGACCTTAAACATTTTTGCGACTTAAAGTTTCTTTTAATTTATTAATAATTTTATTACTTTTTTCTTTTTTCTTTTTCTTCTCCTTCCTCTAACCAGTTGCCGGCTTTAGCCATGGCCAACGACAACCAGCCAAACGAGGGCCAACGAGGTCCCCTCGAGCCTTGCCTTGGCTCGGCGAGGCAACGTCGCCTAAACATTGGTGAGGCTCAACCTTGCCTGGCCACCGCGAGGTCGGCCTCGCCAACCCAAGCAACGCCAACCTAGGCAACGCCAACCTCACAGTGGTTGAGCGAGGTCGAGCCTCACCATGGTCGAGTGAGACTCGGCCATGGCGAGGCTCAAGGGTGCCTCACCTAGCCATGGTGAGGCTTTGGGGGGCCTTGCTGGTCGCTGGTGAGCTTGAGTCGACCTTGCTGGGGGTCGGTGAAGTCGCCGGGCCTCGTTTGGCTAGTTCCGACCATCGCCGAGGTTAGCAACCGACTGGGGGAAGAAGAAAGGAAGAGAAAATGAAAGAAAAGAAAGGGATGAAAGGAAGATAAAAGAAAAACTTGTTTCTCGAATTGTTTTTAGGAACAAGAAACAATTTTATTTTTGTTTCTTCTTTCTGTTTTAAATCTATTCCCAGGAACAAAAAAATTTACCAAACGTGTTTCATTCTAATTCTATTCCGTTGAACAAAAGAACAGAAATAAGTGTTCTCTAGAGTGTTTCGAACAACACCTTGCTTGTAGGAGATGTTGCGGTTTAGGTAGACATTCGTATGCAAATCACCGTGATTATTTCATGTCGATAGAGGTTTATATAGCCAAGAAAAGCAAGACAAAAGGAAAAATGAAAGGGATTGTTTATGCAATTTGATCCTCCGACTCTTCTTTGCGTAATCAAGTTCACTGACATTTTGGATATACGCAACTTTGTCCTCTAAGGTTTATTTTATGCAGTCGAATTCTGTAACTTCATTGATTTATGCAATCAAGTGTTCTGTTTACAGACTGTGATTAACACTATTAATTCAAGAGTTAATTTTTTCTTGCTTTTCTCATTTGTTTTTTTTTTGCTTATTTAGTGACAAATTAGCATCACGTGCCATTTTCTGTTTTATAAACATGCCTTGTTCTATATTAGTTTGATGGCATAGTAAGACTGGTTGATTGAAGGATTTAAGTGCACAAATTCAGAAAGTTAGAGAATTTAATTGCATGTAACAAAACTTATTAGACCGAATTGCACAAATGTGAAAAATTAGAAGACTTATCACATGAATTAACTCCGAAACTTAAAAGGATTAAATCTACACAAAACCAAAAAAAGAAAAAGAAAAAAGAGAGAGATAAAAATAAAAAACTTTGTCTTCTGAGCAAGTGGGCGTCGGTATATCACCTTACTAGTTCTCATCTCCTATCGTTTTACCCTTTTCGAACACGGTGACGCGGCCAAAACGCATGCCGTTTTCTATCAATACACAGATCGTCTCGTTCTAAAACAACGTCCTTTTGCACTACCAAAACAAACCTATATTTACGAAAGCTGCAAACTCCATCAAGGGTTTCGACAAACCAAATATCTGTACGACTATCGCATGATCTTTCCTGTACTAACCAAAATTTGTCAAAAGCCAGTATGAGATTTCAATATCATCGTACCGATATTCTTTTGAATTTCCATTTGCATCGAAGCAAGTCAACTAAGGGTCTATTCGTTTCGCGGAAAATAAGTCATTTCTAGAAAATATTTTCCCAGAAGTCATTTTTCAGGAAAATGACAATATTTTCTGGTATTTGATTAAAAACTGAAAAATGTTTTGGAAAACATTTTCCAATGTTCAATAAAGAAAATATTTTCTAAGACTTCACTACCTAGTAATACATCACTTACCTATAAATCCATCAAATATGAACTTGCCTTTAAATCCAGGAAAACTTGCTTCATATATTTGTTATCTTATTGTCATCAAATGCTCATCTACCCTAAAAAAATGGTCGTATGCATTTTAAAAAGAAATAAAGGAGAAAAGAAGCAAAGCATGCATATCCTAATGAGAATGTTTTAGTTGAGTGGCCTGTTCTCCCCTACATCTTTTGTGTTTCAAAAAATAAAAGAAAAAAGAAGCAAAGCATGCAGAGCTTTTTGCTTGAGCAATGTACAACTAGAGTAAATAAAGAAAATGATAACCAAGAGTGCTGAGTGTGAGCTTGAGATCGACGAGCTCGAGGTTTGCCTGGCAATGGCTAATGACTAGCTAAGAAAGAAGAAGAAGAAATGGGAGGAGGAAGTGAGGATTTGTAGAGATGTGAGATAAGAGAGATCAAGAAAGAAAAATATTTTCCACATTTTTCGACCAAAAAAAAAAATGGAGAACATTTTCCCTTAATTTAGAAGATTTTTTTTCCTTTCATGGAAAATATTTTCCCAAAGGAATTCATTTTCTAGGAAACAAACGCCGGAAAATCCGAAAAATGTTTTCTCGGAAATTACTTTCCGCAAAACGAATGAAGCCTAAATATAATTTATGTCTAGATTTGTCAGGCTATTATCTTCCCTAATAATCCATCTTTGGCAAGTTTTGTCTCTGTTTCCTTTTGAAGTCCACAATCCAAAATTGGGCGAATGCGACGAGTACAAATCACTGGCCATCTCTCCATTGTCGGATGCACTTCTCCTCTAGCTTATATTTCAACGTTTGGCACTCTTTATCTCTCTCCGCCATGGCTGTTTACGAGGTTTTTCTCGCATTGGCTATGGCCATGGTAGTGTCCGCCATAGACAGCGATTGGTACGATGCACATGCGACTTGTTACGGCGACATGGGCGGTGGAGAAACCATGCGTAAGTAAAAATCTCTTGGCAAGGAGAAAGCAGGAAGAGCCTTGCCCTAACCGTATCATCCTTTCTTGTGCTACTTTGCGCGAGGACACATGTACAGATGGATAATGAGGCTACTTCGTGTCGCTAATGTTTGTTGATTTGTTTCTCGTTCGTGGTCATCACATGCAGAGGGAGCTTGTGGATATGGAGATCTTTTCAAACAAGGATATGGACTAGAGACTGCAGCACTGAGTACGGCCCTTTTCAACGATGGACTTAGCTGTGGCGCTTGTTTCGAGATCTATTGTCACAACGACCCGCAGTGGTGCATTCCGAATGCCGGTTCAATCAAAATCACTGCAACAAACTTCTGCCCTCCGAACTACACTCCAAATAAACCGGACGCCTGGTGCAATCCTCCGCGGAAGCACTTCGACCTTTCCATGAAAATGTTCACGAAGCTTGCGGAGTACAAGGCCGGAATCATCCCCGTCCGCTATCGCCGCATCTCGTGTTCCAAGCATGGAGGAATCAAGTTCGAGATCAATGGGAACCCGTACTTTACCCTCGTGCTAATTTACAACGTGGGCGGCGCCGGGGACGTGAATGCCGTGAAGATCAAGGGCTCGAACACCAAGTGGATCGCAATGAGTCGTAACTGGGGGCAAAATTGGCAGACCGGAACTGTCTTGACGGGGCAAAGCTTGTCGTTTCGAGTCACCTTGAGTGACGGGAAGACAGTAAAATTCAAGAATGCGGCGCCTGCTGGGTGGCAATTTGGGCAGACATACGACGGGAGAAAAAATATCTAGTTCGGCCATTTTCATTCCAGTGCTTGCATTACGGTATTTAAATGAATCGATGCATTAATTCCGAGTTTAATTTTTCATTTGTAAGAGAGTTGTGCCATCCATCTCTCCATTTTCACTTTCCATTGTCCGTTTGTAATTCCTACTGGCATTCAAACAAGTTCAGTTCGATTTCGATTAATATATTATTCAAAAGTTCATGAAGTTTCCATGTTTTTTCAAAGTCATGCAATAATGAAAAAATTGTCCGAGATTATATGTTTTGCACCATTATCATTATTATCATCATACGAGGCTTATGATTGAAAAAAGAACGATCTCATGATTAGTATGATTGGACAAGGAAAATCTACACGTACTCAGTTTTTTCCCTTAGCTGGTAAAGCTAATTTTTTTAAGTGGAGATGCCCCACCGTGATATGAGATGGGCTCAGACTGCCAGCATCGTTAAATTGTACTCATTCTCTTGAATATTACAAAGTATGAACAACCCACGGTTTGGCCGGTGATTTCTCCTAGTTTCACCCGTGAATTACTTGCTTGTAGGAGATGTAGTGGTTTAGGTAGACATTCATATGCAAATAATTGTGATTATTTCATGTCCATAGAGGGTTTATATAGCCGAGAAAAGCAAAGTAAAAGGAAAAGGGAAAGGGTTTAGTACCGACTACGTCGGTTAAGTCCTCTTAGTTTCATATTTATGCAATTTGGTCCCCCGACTTTTCTTTGTGTAATCAAGTTTTCTAACTTCCTGGGTATATGCAACTTTGTCCTCTTTTAAGTTTTACTTTGCACGATCAAATTCTGTAACTCCCTTGATATACGCACTCTAGCGTCTTGTTTACGCACTGTGATTAACAATGTCAACTCAATATTTCTTTTTTTCTTGCTTTTCCCGTTTGGTTTTTACCTATTTGGTGACAAATTAGCATCTCATGTCATTTTCTATTTCATAAACATGCCTTGCTTAGACTGGTTGATTGAAGGATTTGATTGCGCAAATTCAAAGGGCTAGAGAATTTGATTGCACGTGATAAAACTTATAAGATCTAATTGCACAAATTATAAAAATCAGAAAACTTGATTGCATAAAGCAAAGTTTCGTTTCCGCAAGCAGCCTCGAGATCATAACATGTGTACATTTGATTAATAACTACGGCAACATGCGCAGTACACAACGTACGATTGATACCGCCATCTGGGGAAATGAAACTTTCCGACCGTGATTGAGCCGCAATGAACCGTCTTATAAATCCTACATGTGCAGTACGTACATTAGCACTTGCACGATTTGATTGCCGGTCTCGTGATGTCTAAACACAGATTGTAGCTACACGTGCGTGAGGAGATGCAGCAAGCCGTCGCGCAAGAACGTGCGCCACAGAGCATGCAAGACGTGCTGTGTGAGGTGCCACTGCGTGCCGCTGGGAACCTACGGCAACAGGAGCGCGCGCCCGTGCTATGCCAAGCTCAGGGACCCACGGAAACAGACCCAAGTGCCCTTGAAATAGCAGCTCCCGACGTCTTTGTTCTTGGTTTCTACCCAGTTCTGTTTTTGGTCGAATGCCCAGATTAATATACGTGATAGGTAATAATGGTGAGTTGAGTTCGCGCTGAGGTGGGAGTGCTTTTGTTTAAGTCCGAATCATCACCTCTTTGATTCATTATTCAGTCAATTAATATTTGACAGTCTTATAAGTTCTTGTGCTGTACTCCATAGACCACTAATGCTCCTCTAGGTTTCAAAACATGTTAAGGATATATTCAAGAAATTCCCCTGATCTCCCTTGATGCTCCGTATCTGTCATGAAAGTCCAAATATCTCATTTGAATTGTGCATATCTTTAATCGAGTATAGTTGATACTATAATATCTTATTATCTTAAATAGCCATCTTGTTATTTACAATCTTGACAAGATGGCTATTTAACATAACAAGATATTATAGTATCAACTATCATCAATTAAAGATATGCACAATTTGAACCAGATATTTGCGCTTTCATGACAGATTTGGAGAATGAAGGGCTATTTACAATCTTGATAGGATGGCTATTTAAGATACCAAGATATTATAGCATCAACTATAATCGATTAAAGATATGCACAATTCGAATAAGATATTTGCACTTTCATAATAGATAAGGAGGATCAAGGGAGATTAGGGGAATGGGTGCGGATTAGCTGACTGTGTGACAGAGGAAGGACCGCATCATCCTTTACTTTAAAGAAAAAAAAAATCTTTCCGAAAAAGAATTAGTAAGAATCCTACTAATAAAAAATTGCAAGTAAAAAATGAACGATGAACGTGATAATTTCTTATGTTTGTGCACATGAGACTCAAGGCCATCCTCGTAAAATCCTCCCAAATTCCAATAAAACCCAAACATTGTTAATTATAAGTAAAAAATATTAACACCTATTCAAAAGAAATAGTTAATATCATTATATAGATGTATTGAATTTAAGAGATGAAAAACGCTTGAAATATTGATTTTGCAATTAATAACAAAATCATTGTGCAATGAATTGGCTTCTCAGTCTTTTCGGCAAAATTAAATTGCAGGATTCTCTGGTGACCTAAAATTAAGATGAGTGATGTAGATTACACATAAAATAAATGAAGTAAAGAAAAGAACAAAATAAGAATAATGAATCAGAAGAGAGGAAAATTTACCCTATTGATCCAAATCTCGTGGATGAAGAAATGTTGGGACCTAAAACATTATAAAAATCAATGTTGAGATCATCCTTTACGTTCACTATCGCCGTGTCTCGTGTTCGAAGCGAGGAGTAAAGTTCGAGATTAAAGTAAATCGGCTCTTGACCCTCGTGCTAGTCTATAACGTCGACGGCGGCGGCGACACGAATGCCATGAAGACCAGGGGCTCGAACACCCAGTGGATTGCTATGACTCGTAACTGGGGGCAAAAATGGCAAACTGGAACTGTTTTGACGGGGCAAAGCTTGTCATTCCAAGTTACCTTGAGTGGCGGGAGGACTGTCGAATTTGATAATGTGGCACCTGCTTGTTGGCAATTCGGGGGCACCCATATGACGGGGGAAAGAACTTCTGGCTCGACCATTTTCGTTCCAGTGCTTGTATTAGGTCGCCTAAGGGATAGATGCGTTGATTTCACTTTCATTTTTCCATTTGTTGAAGAGTTGTTCAATAAGTTGATTCCCAGTTAATGCCATCCATCGTCTCCTCTCAATTCCCACTGTCTGTTTTTAATTTCTACTGGCTTTCAAACGCTTTATTTCTATTTTGATTAGTTTATCATCGGAAAAGTTCATGAAATATCCATATTTTTTCTACGTCATGCGTTAGTGAAAACATTTGTCCGAGATAATATTTTTCTTCTGTTATGATTGTTTATAATTAATACTACAATTTCTCTATCTTGTCACGGCCATAATATCTCAAGTACTCTTCATTGTTAACTATGCAAGAAGTACACAACTCTCTCTCTCTCTCTCTCTCTCTCAAAACAAGTGTACTTTTATTGAAACACATGATGACATTTTTGAAAATCAATCAAGTTGCTACTTGCTTGATAAAATTCGATCAATTCCAAGATAGAAATTGCTAAAAAAATCCTAAATTTATTACAATTGTGCTAATGAAATCATAAGCCTTTTTTTTTTCTTATCAATTTAGTCATAAAATTTTTATTATTGTGCTTAGCTGGAAATAATGGATGTGGATGCAGCTTAGTCGTCTTACGTGGTACTGATAATGTTGCCATTGACAATTTTTGTAATTTTTTTTTTCTTTTTTTCATCTTTTTTCCTTCTTTCCCTGTGGTCATTGGCAAGGGCTGACCTTGCCCACTAAGTGAGGCTTGCTTCATAGGGGTGAGGTCACCTCATCGATATCTGGTGAGGCTCGGCAAAGATCCTCTCTGGCTTCTTCCTCATTTCTCAATTCCATTGAACCAAAGGACGACAAAGGCAACTTCAACCCCATGCCCTAAGCAAGAGGTGAGGGTGAGGCCAACCCTCCAGTATACAGTGAACGAAATTTGAATACTGCTAAGAGCCTTGAGTGTTGCATTAGGTGAGTGTGAGGCCGACCCTCCCCGGTTCTCGTTTATGGCCAGTTGCAGACCTCGATAGTCAACAACCTTGGAGTAAGAAGGAAAAAAGAGAGAAGAAAATAAATAAAAAAAATTATTCACGTCAATGTTGCTAGTGTAATGTAGAATAGTTGGCATCCATGTAAACAATTTCCAATTCAAATTGGTCGGATGAATTAGATTGACATAATTGCAAAAAGTTTAAGACTAAATTAACAAAAAAAAGTATAAGATTTTTTTGGACACAATTGTAACAAGTTTATGAATTTTTTATTAATTTTCTCTAATTCTGAGCCCGTCAACTAATTTTAGCTTATTCGAAAGATGCGAACCAAAACTCAGTCGGGAGGTTCAAATATAAAATATTTTGTGCTTGATAACGTGAGGAATCTCATGTACTAAGTGCCCAATCCTCCACATGATCACGTTTTCATCTGCTTGATGATATTATAAACCAAGCATGCGAGCCGACGCCTACTGTTAGGAAGGAAAGAGGAGCTGAGGAAATATGTTCACTTGAAAGGAAAATTTCCTCTCTTGCTTTTTTGTTCAGAAAATATCTTCTCTTTTAACCATTGTGAAATAAGAGTTTCTAATGTTTGCTGAATCCAGACCCTTGTTCTATATCTCTCTTCCCAATTTAACAAATTAGCAATATACTTGTATATAATTGTTAGGATATTCTCTTATAGAAAATTATTCACACATGGAATGGTTCCGCAATTTTTTTGAAAGTTTAATTGGTTAGGTGGCAACATGGGGAAATTACTAAAAACGTCCTAAACCTATTGTATTTATGCTAATTTAGTCTCAAACCTTTCAATTGTATCGATTTAGTCCTAACTATTTTGACAATTTGTCAATTTAATCTTAAACCTTTTGACAATTTATTAATTTAATTTTTCCAATCAATTTTGGCTGGAAATCACTGACGTGGTAATTTAGTTAGGTTGATTGTCCTTTGTGACATGGCTAACGTTGACTTAAATAATCTTTGCAATTTTTAATTTTTCGAATTTATTATTATTATTTTTTCCAACCTTGGGGATTGGAAAAAAAAAAGAAAAAAGAATTGAAATAATAAAAAATTCAGAATTTTTTTAAAAAATCTAAAAAATTGTAAAAGTTATCCATATCAATGCATGACATAATGTTGAGTGGATTGTCATATCAGCAAATTCTAGTTAAAATTGGCTAAAATGACTAAATTGATAATTTGTCAAAAAATTTAGGATTAAATTGGAAAATCATGAGGACTAAAGTTGCCCAGTTGAAATATTTACGACTAAATTTGCAATTTATTAGAAAACTTATGACTAAACTCTATCTATTCGACAAACCAAGTATGTAGCGAATTTTAAGAAGGTTTTGTTTTGAGGATGTTCTCTTATGGAAAAACACTCACACATCAAATGGTCCCTCAATTTTCTAGAAGGTTTAACTGATTGGGTGGCAACATTCTCATCTTCAACCTGTGCTAACTAAGCATATATTTAAGTACGAAAGCTGTAAAGAGGAACCATATCTTTGCGGGAGTATTGCGTGATTTTTCCTGTATACACCAAACTCAGCGAGCGGTCGGTATGAGAGCAGTGTATTGCATTGCCATTTTATATAACTGTGGCTTAGCCAAATATAATTTTTTGTCCAGTTATATCCTGGCCTTATCCTTCGGTGTGATCATTCATCTTTTGCAATTTTCTCTGTTTCCTTTTGAAGTCCACAGTCCAAAATTGGGCGAATGCGACGAGTATAAATCACTAGCCATCTCTCCATTGTTCGATGCACTTCTTCTCTAGCTTATATTTCAACGTTTGGCACTCTTTTATCTCTCTTTGCCATGTCTGTTTACAAGGTTTTTCTCCCGTTGGCTATGGCTATGGTAGTTTCTGCCATAGACAGTAATTGGTACGATGCGCATGCAACTTTTTATGGCGACATGAGCGGTAGACAGACCATGCGTAAGTAAAAATCTCTAGGCAAGGAGAAAGTAGGAAGAGCCTTGCCCTGATCTTATTATCCTTTCTTGTGCTACTTTGCAAGCACATATGTACAGACGGATAACGAGACTATTTCACGTCGCTAATGTTCGTTGATTCTTTTCTCGTTTGTGGTCATCGCATGCAGAGGGAGCTTGTGGATATGGAGATCTTTTCAAACAAGGATATGGACTGGAGACCGCAGCGTTGAGCACGGCCCTTTTCAATGATGGACTTAGCTGTGGCTCTTGTTTCGAAATCTATTGTACTAACGCTCCGCAATCGTGCATCCCGAAGGCCGGCTCGATTATAATCACCGCGACAAACTTCTGCCCGCCAAACTACACTCCACACAAACCGGACGCCTGGTGCAACCCTCCGCAAAAGCATTTCGACCTGTCCATGAAAATGTTCACGAAGCTTGCGTACTATAAGGCCGGAATCATTCCCATCCGCTATCGCCGCGTCCTATGTTCCAAGCGAGGAGGAGTCAAGTTCGAGATCAACGGGAACCCGTACTTTACCCTCGTGCTAATTTACAACGTGGGCGGCGCCGGGGACGTGAACGCCGTGAAGATCAAGGGCTCGAAAACCCAGTGGATCGCAATGACTCGTAACTGGGGGCAAAATTGGCAGACCGGAACTGTCTTGACGGGGCAAAGCTTGTCGTTCCAAGTCACCGTGAGTGACGGGAAGACTGTAGAATTCGATAATGCAGCGCCTGCTGGGTGGCAATTTGGGCAGACGTACGACGGGGGCAAGAATTTCTAGTTCGACCATTTTCATTCCGATGCTTGTATTATGTTGTTTAGAGGGACTGATGCGTTGATTTCAAGTCCATTTTTCCATTTGTAAGTGGATCATTCAATAAAAAGATGAGCCCCAAGTTAACGCCATCATCCATCCTCTCCATTTTCACTTTCCATAGTTCGTCTGTAATTCCTACTGTCGGTCAAACAACTTCGAAAGGTTCATGATATTTCCATGCATTTTCAAAGTCAGAATCGTCTTAGATTATATGTCTTCCCCCATTATCATTATTATCATCATCCTAGGCTTGTGATCTGAAAAAAGAACGATCTCATGATTCGTATGTTTAGACGGGGGATCATTGGTTTTTTTTTTTTTTTTTTTGGTAAAGAAGACGGGGGATTATTGGTTTCAATTCACCGAATTCATTTTCTTTCCTTTAAGTTTCAAAGTTAATTTTTCTAAATCAAATCCTTATTATCTATTTTCCTAAAAACAATCGATTAAAAAAATGATTAAATAATGTAAAATATTATCATTATTAATAACAATTTATATTTGAATATTTTCATGGATGGTCATTTTTTTATTTTCCAAATTATTTATTTTTCTAATCCAAATGGAGATGCGTGACTATGATATGAGATGGACTTGGACTATTGCTTCGTTAAACTATTCTTATTCTTTTGAATATGTCACAAATATCAAAATCCCATAGTTTGGCCGGTGATTTACTCTTAACTTCAACTAGTAAATAACTTTGATTATATCATGTCAATAGAGGTTTATATAACAAAAAAGGAAAAAACAAAGGCAAAACAAAAGTGTTAAGAACAAATTTAGTCCTCTAAGCTTGAGCGGTTGTCCAATTTGATCCTCTAACTTTTTTGAGTTTATAAAATTTTATCCTCCAAGTTTTATGCACAATAATTCCTTGACTTGCTAGATTTATGCAATCAAACATTCTGTTTATACACTGTGGTAAATACTGTTTACATGTCAATTTATGTTCCATAGATAATGTCATAATGTCACGTTGTTAATTGATTCAATAGCTTAGTTAGGGTGGCTGATCAAAGGATTTATGCAAATAAATTCAAAAAAAGTTAGAGGATTTGATTGCAAGTGATAAAATTTATAGATAAAAATGACTAAATTCGAAAAATTAGAGAACTCGATCTTTTAAAATAATATTCTAAAAGAATCAAATTGCACAAAGCCCAAACTTAAAAGGGTTAACTATGCATTTATCCAAAATTAAAAGATAAAATAAAATTAAAAAAAAAAAAAAACACCCCAATTTGCTTCTAAGCAAAGGGGGAGTTGGTAGATCGCTCCACTAGATCTCATCATCTCCCCCCATCGGTTCACCTTTCCGGACCACGGTGACCGGTTTAGCCGAAAAGCGAGCGCCGTTTTGGCCCACCAAAACGAGGGGCGTTTCCGTAATTCTACCTCCAATTCTCTCTTTCACACTCCTTAATGGCGAGCGTCTGCCCCCATCGTCATCATCGATCTTTCCGGACTTGGAATTAAAAATCGCACACGCTCGCTCGCTCGCTTACGAACACTCAGATTCTCTCTCTCTCTCTCTCTCTCTCTCTCTACGATTCACCGAAAGCTGCTAGAGTGCTAAATTCCTCCATAGATCCTCGCCGACTCCTGCGCTCGCTCGCTCGCTCGCGGGCGCAGTCCCGTGCACACGCGCAGCCGCAGGCGCAGATTGACGATGCCGGGATCCCCGCGGGCCGAATCGGGAATGGCGGAATGAGACCCGCATGGCGCAGTACAGGCAATTCGGGTACCGGGATCACGACCTCCACCACCCCAATGGCGCGCTGGATCACCACCCGATCGGGATTCGCGGCGCCCCCGCCGCCCCCGCCGCCCACCACCACAAGCCCGGCCGCCACCGCCGGTTCGCCCGATCTGAGAAGGGCCGGCGGTGCTCGATCGGCGCCGTCGCGGTCGTCCTCTCCCTGGGCCTGGCCGTGACGGCGTTGGCTTACTATTGCCTCTCCAGGGAGGGCAGAGGTCGGTTCTGGTTCCCGGGGCTTGCAACTCTCTTCTTTCTTCCTTCGATGCGGTTGGTCTCTGATGATTTGTAGTTGCTGGGGGTTGTTGGTTCGTGTGTGAAATTGAGGCGCTCGAAGCGGAATATCTGTTTGCGACTTCAGTTCGTTGGCATTTAGTGATCTGGTAGTGGCTTTGCGTCATCGAGCGTTGCTCTCTTAGGTTGCGGAGGTCGCATTAGTTGTTTCCATTTTTTGATTGTATTCGATTTGAGGTCGTGCAATTGAATGCCTGACGACCCTATCGAGTTGATAGGCATTCGAAAGAGTTTATGTTTCCTCCGGAACTGAAAAATGTATCTCAAGCTGTCATTCCAACAAGACTATCTGGCTCAAAATCAGGTCGATTTTTGCCCTTGGTACCAAAGATGGAGACAAGGGTAATGTTGGTTTGCTCCGATGTTGGGCTCTATACAGACGACCAGCAATCTTTCTTTTTTATCAGCATACTACCTATGACATCATTTATAGTAATACTGTGAAAGCACTACTTAGGTAGTTTAGTTTGACCATATTGGTTACTCAAATTGTGCGTTTAAGCATTTGTTTCCTTTTAATTTTTTGGCAGATAGGAATAGTTACCGTGGCGAAGAAGATGACTTGAAAAGCGACCTTGACTTCCTTGCAAATGTAACACGAACTGAGAATGTCAAAGTCCTTGGATTTGGACGGGGTTCGGTAGCGCATGGGCGGGATTCGAGGTATTGGGACCGGGATGATAGGAGAAGGGATGAGGATTACAGTGAAGAAGCAGTGAAGAACACTAAAGGGACTGATAACAATGCATCTTCAGATAAGAGCCGCATGTCCACGAAAGGGAAAAATGGTAGCAAGAAGTCCTCAGTTGACGATTCTCGAGGTGTCAATCGAAGAGGAGTCGGACTATATAATGAGGCTGGGCGCAATGAACTGAAAATGTATGAAGCAGAATATGAGGCATCGCTGAAAAGTTCTGGCCAATCAATAAAGCAGACTGGCAATAAGAATGAGTTATCTGATACTGGGGATGAAAATGAAGAGTTTGATGCTGAGGATGAATATGATGGTATTGATCTCCATGATGCACATGATAATGCCTTGAGTGATGATGGAGATGATTCTGATTTGACCATATCTCGTGAAGTAAATAAGAAGTCTTACCAAGGAAATGGTCGAGAATCCTCAAATAAGTTTGAAATTGGTACCAAGGGTCGAAATGTTGCTGAGGTAGCTGATGAAGTATCAAAGAAATCATCTAAGAAGGAGTCCGACAATAGTTTGGATAGTCTCGCAACAAATTCCAGGCGTAAAAGTGTCAGTGATAGTCGTGCAACTAAAAAGTCAACTAAAAGAAAATCAAAACGCCGTAAGTCTTGCTTGTCTACCTTCCTCTTTTTCAAGTTTTTTTCTTTTCATGTGAGCCTTCTGGTTTTTCATCACCAATACATTTTTAAGAAGTTGAGTGCATTGTATTGACTTTGAGTACTTTGACCCATTTTAATCAAGATATATAGACTACTTCTTTGTGGAAATAATGCATATCTAAATTTTAATTTGTAGCATAGATGTTGCATGCTCAAAAAGCCACCAAATTTGTGATTCATTACACCTTCCACTGCAGCATTGAGAAGTAATTCAATGATGAAGTGATTATAGACAGGATGTTTCATGCTGCCTGTATTTAATAAGATAAGTGAATTCATATGCACTGTGAAATTTGAGGTTTGATGGAACTTCAGTTTATTATTAGGGAATAGAACAGTTGGGCTCAAAACCAAGGTTATCTACATTTGGAAACAGAGAGTTGTTCTTTAGTCATTGGTGAATTTGCCATCTGTTGTTTTGAGTGCCGTGGTATCTTTTGCCTGATGTCATAAAGAAATGATCAGGTTCTTGTGAGATGAAGCTATTGAATTCTACTGCACAGCTTGTTGAGCCATTAGAGAGTCGAAAATTTGCCAGATTTGCGCTGCAGTATGTGGAGATAGAGGAAAAGCCTGATTGGCAACCAGAATGGGAGCCCAGGTTTGCTGGGCATCAAACTCTACAGCAACGAGAGGACTCATTCTTGGCTCGTGATCAGAAAATGCACTGTGGCTTTGTTAGAAGTCCTGATGGATTCCCAAGTACAGGATTTGACTTATCAGAGGATGACGCAAGTTACATTAGTAGATGCCACATTGCTGTAAGCTCTTGCATCTTTGGGAATTCTGACCGTTTGAGGACACCTGCTAATAAGATGGTGCGTTTTTCTCCTTATTATTTTCCTATCAGAATCTGAAAGTTTGCTGCTTAGCCTGCTTGTTTGGAAGTTTTCTCAACCAGAGGGGGTGTGTTTGTGCATCTTTTCCTTGGAAAGAGAACCCAAAGTGATTTTCTTCTGTACTTCTACTTGAGGTAGCGCTCACTGCCCATCATAGTTCAAAAACTTGATGTTTTAGTTTTTATGTTACCTTTCTGTCAAAGGCCTGTATGAATATATTCTTGCTGGTTCTCTCATATGGTTATAGATGAAACATATTCTCAGTGACACTGCTTTTTTGTATTCCCTTCCACTTGTGTAAGAATACGGTTGAAGGATGATGCAAAAGAAAGAAGTATAAATGTTGCATTTGCCTGTTCCTTGTCATCCCATCCAGTTTTGTGCCATTTAATATTTTCTGACATTGGCTTTGATTTCCTTATTGAATTACATTACATACATTTTAGTGGTTGCTTTAGCTTATGTTTTGGTTTTACAATGGTCTTGAAAAGATTAATATTATTGTATATAAAGAATTATCAAAAGGCCCTTTTGGGCCAATGTTAAAAACATTATATTTTTGAGCAGATAAATAAAAAATTTGAGATAAAAGCTTGAAATGTTACTCTTTATATGTTCCTAAAGACTTAAGGTACGCCATTATACTACAAGTATGATTTTAAGCTATAAAAGGAATGAGTGGTAGTCCAAAATCTAAAAGCAAGAATTATCTTAAACACCCCTTAAGTAGTATCAGGGGAGAAATGCAACATTACAGAAATAATTTGGACTTTGTGTATGTACATACATATGTACATATGTAGATATGTGGAGAAATGCGATCTTCTTCGGACGACTGCTATTAGAAATTGGATGGGTTGCCTGGAGAAAATTGCGTAAATAAGAGGTAATGTTCAAATTTAAAATAGATTGTTATATGAAACATTAAATGGCTAAGTGCTTTTGATGATATAACAAGAGATAGAATAGTTACTTGCCATTTACCAAAACATATTCTTATGCATCATTTGAAGGACCAAAACTAAGTAGAAGGTCAAGAGAAACAAGAGACAGGCTTGATGAAGTTGGATGGAGAATGAAGTTCTATGATGTATGTGTTCTTCCACTTTCTTGATAGTATCCCTTATAGTATAAAGACTGTTTTGCCACTATGGACAGAGGTTGTCTTGAGATTATCTCCCAACTTTTTCACTGAATTTGCGTGCGGTTATAGAATGCATCGAAGGTTTTACTGGTCCATTTTGATAGGCGAGTTTTCCTACATTAATCCAAAGCTTCCTCCAATCGGCAATTTTATTGATCCTCTAGGATAGGTTCCCTGTTTCTTTCTCTTCAAAGTTTGTCTTAAAGGAAGGCTATTTTGCTCAATTGGATGCTTTTAATCCCTCTGGTTAAGGCATTCAACCTCCATCATCAGTTCATCAGTCAGTGATACCTGTTCAGTTTTGTCTGTACTGAACTCTGAACCAGCCTGAAGCTGTTGGAATTTCTGGTAAAACTGAAGGAATACATAACTAAACCAGATAAACAGTATTTACAAGAATAAAGCGCAGACCTGAGAACATTCGAAACAGACTAACATCACAGGCACAGCCCACATTGGAAACAAGCAAACAACGGACACAAAATTATACATCTCACGACAAAAGAAGGCAATTCTGAGCAGAAGAGACTATCCAGGGGTAATTCCTGGGTTCCATATTCCACTTCATCTCAGGATACAAAAAGCCTAGCGAATGTTGGAGTTGATAAGTAGAAGATACTGTTCCTTTGCTTCCTTCCTTGTTGGCCAATTTTGCAGCACCTCCATTACCTTCCTAGGACGTGTGGCTCACATATATATTGAAGGAAAAGTCCCTAGGAGTTACCTGCTATCCAGAATAAGAGGAATAAAATCTTCTGTACCATGGTTCTCCCATCTAGACTAGACTTTACTGTTACCCTTGCATCTACTTTGATATTGAGGTTGAAATATACTGCATGTTTACCTTTAAAACAAAAGGGAAAAGAGAATGTTCTGCAAGCTGGCTACATCAAAAAGAGCATGCTCTAAGCCTGAAAGGAAAGATGAGCAGAAGATTGATCTTTCATGAAAATGAAGAGCATGCGTGTCTGGATTATTAAGTGTTCATACAATTCAATGGTTAAATCATACTCCTTGACAGGGAATTTAATGGGGAAGGTGTTGTGCTTTTGTTATGATTCCTTTGGTGCGTCATCCCCCACTTCAGTTGAAATCTGATGGCCAACTAAGGTGTTAGATTTAGGTAAATCCTTTCTTGTAATGCATGGATCTTGTTTAAGTTATCTGGAAATGCACGATGACATGCCAATGGGGATTGGTACTTAATGCTGTTTCGGATGAATGTTCTTAGTAAGACAAAATACAGGCATTTGCTTTCACCAAATGCCTATGGATACCAACTTCTTTATTTGTCGAACTTTTAAGAACTATTTTGTAGGTCATTTATATCATCGACATGTTATGCATGCTATATGACCAGAATTGCTCTAGTTACTTGATATATGTATGGGAATTTCAAAAGTGTTTTGTACTTCTCGTGGCTGATTCTACTAGCACTATCTGTTGCAGATCACTCGTTTGTCTAGGAAAAATGTCTGCTTTGTTATGTTTGTGGATGAAGTTACTGTGCAGACGCTTACTTCTGAGGGCCATATGGTGGATACAATGGGTTTCATTGGTCTTTGGAAAATTGTGGTGGTAAAAAATCTACCATATGATGATATGCGGAGAGTTGGCAAGATACCGAAGTTTTTGTCGCATCGGCTTTTTCCATCTGCAAGGTAAGCTAAAATGGTTTATCTAATGTGAAGTAAAGTGATCGGGTAGTTTCACCTAGGGGTGGATGGGTTTCCTGGCACCTTCCCAGTTAGAACAGATTCTTAGGAACTTGGAACCTATCCTGTTTGCTCTGGAACTGGTTCTAGAACGTAACCTGTTTTCCTGGTCTGGTTCTAGGGTCTACTCGATAACCTATTTTATTTTTGTTCCTTTTTCTGGTTTCATTTTTTTACGACAAAATAATATGAGCAATAAAATGATTTAAAGTAAAAGATGAACAACGAAAATTCCTATCTGCCAAAAGCAGCAAGTCATAAGATGAACACGTAGTCATGTACAATTATAAAGTGATAAAAAGTTCAGACACGTAACATAAAACATAAATTATATAACTAATCCCTTGTTCATCCATTAAAATATTGCTCCAAATTCTAACTACCTGAAAACAAAACAAACCACTTAAATTTGCAAATTTTTTTTATAAAACCTCAGCCTAGAAACCAGTTCTGAAACTAGTCCAGTCGGTCCGGATCCTGGGTGGGTTTTCACTTGGAACCGGAACCCGACCTGTTTTCAGGGCAGTCAGGTCTGGTTCCTGGTAGAACTGGTTCGGTTGCATTCCCCTGGTTTCATCACTGTGGTTCTTGTTTGTTTTCCTTTGCAACTTCGAACAGTTTCCATGCCCCATAAAACAGATAGTCTATAGTGACTATTATATAATATCTGGGCCCTTGACTCATCCACTGCATGCTTTGACAGGGATTTAGGCCATCATTTTGACTGTCTTGACAATTGCAGTTGAGCAAAATGTGGCCAACAGATTCAGCTGCATATTACTAGGCAGCATGCTTTGGCAGGGATTTAGGCCATCATTTTGACTGTCTTGACAATTGCAGTAGAGCAAAATGTGGTCAACAGATTCAGCTGCATATTACTAGGCAGCATCTGTTGACCTATTTCCTATATTTCTGCAGCTTTATATGCAAAGATTAAGTGTTCTTTCCTTGGAAGCAGATGTGAACATTTTTTAGCTAAAGATGATTTGGCTATAAGTTTCAAAGAAGTAGCCTATTTACTCTCGCGAGTTCCTTCCAAAGGAACTGTACTTGAATAGTTTCTTAGTGAATCTTACCCTCAGTGCACAATAAAAGAGGTGGAAACATAATGGAGCATCTCAGTGAGATTATTAATGACAGTATTTTGCTTGGTGTTGGTTTGTCCATGAGAAAATGTTAATGCATTTTAGTGCAAATTTTAAAGGAAAGAGATAGAACTGCTGCTGTCTAAGTCGAAAACGGTAAATAGAGCCAAACTTATTTTGGGTTCTGCCGTCTGTGCATATGACGATGATCATAGAATCAACATGGTGGACTGGAGGGAGGGGTGTTGAATGTTTGCTTTTTAATGGAACGTTCAGCAATCCATAATTTGTGTGTGTTTCAATTCGCAGGTATTCAATTTGGTTGGACAGCAAGCTCCGACTGCAATTGGACCCTTTGCTCATTTTGGAGTACTTCTTGTGGCGGAAAGGTCATGAATATTCAATATCTAACCACTATGATCGGCATTGTGTTTGGGAAGAAGTAGCTCAAAATAAGAGGTTGAACAAGTACAACCACAGCATCATAGACCAGCAGTTCACATTCTACCAGTCTGATGGCCTCAAGAGATTCAATCCATTGGATCCAATGAAACTTCTCTCTAGCAGTACGATTTTTTTCCCCTAATGATCATTTGTATCTTCAATTCTTATGTGGGTCTAAGTTGCTGCAAAATTCATTAATTTGGATTTGTTCTCACTATTTTTAATGTATTACTTGTAGATGTGCCGGAAGGATCTTTTATTGTCAGGGCACACACACCAATGTCAAATCTGTTTTCCTGTCTATGGTTCAATGAGATTGATCGGTTTACTCCTCGTGATCAGCTTAGTTTTGCTTACACATACCAGAAATTGAGAAGGATGAACCCTGAGAAACCATTTCATCTTAATATGTTCAAGGTAAGTAGCTTATTCTATATAAATCTGTATTAAGATTGTATCAAGGCTTGAAATCAAACGAAATCCCACAAGTGTGTCGAAATTGTGATGAAGATGTCTCTGCTTCTAATTGTCCAATTACTTATGCCTTTTACAGGATTGCGAAAGGAGACGTGTAGCTAAGCTGTTTCGTCATCGGTCAGATGAGCGGCGGAATACCCATCAAGTAGAGATTGACTGAATAGCAACATGGTAAGACCCTCTCCACCCAGTTTCTTGGCGTCATTCGTGGTGGCCTTCTCTTTTGATGCATATGAGGATAAAACTGCTAAATGCCACACTTTGGAAAGCGGTGTTTGTCGTCAGGAGACGCTGCTTTGCAATTTGGACACAAGCAAAGGTCTGCAACGGTTGCTGGCCTCAGTGGTCGTGGACCTGATGGAGTTAGCCCAAAAATATGCCATTGATTGTGTAATTCTATGTAGAATAGAAAGCTACGACTCCTCAATCATTCATCCAATTTATTACCATTCTTTGCTTCATCACAAGGCTGTGAGGCACCCAATACTTCACGAGGTTTGGTTACACTACGGCTGTCAATTTTCTTGGTTCTTTTTGCCTCGTCAATGACTCATCATGTTCCTTATCTGTAAGAAACTTTAATTCAATCTTTATGCGAGCGGACAATGGCATCATCTCAAAGTAATATTTTTTTTATATGTTGCTCAAAGCTCTAAACAAATCCATTCCTCGGCATCTTTCTCAAGCATCTCAGGAAGGTTGAGTCATCGTTTTTGTTCGATTGGGGCCGTCTTCGTCATTTCTTTTCTTTCAGTTTTGTTCAAGACCGAGAAAGCACAAGAAGATGGGTCTTCTGCGGCTAACCTACAAAACTTAATTTAACGCAAATGACTCGAGCCATGAATGAATTACGGGCTACTTTTCAAAGAATAATGAATTTTCTATTGCGTGACATCACTGGCTATGTTGTTAAGCTATGCTTTAAGGCTAAAGTGTTGCATTTCAACACTAGATAGGGACACATGGACGGCGCATTTAAGCAGTCTATTCGTTCGAGCTTGGCTGGTGGTCGAGTGAGCATAATGGTGGGCCACATTTGGGCGCTAAAATTTATTCAGACAGGCATTTAGCTATTTCGAGCCAAATATGAATGGTATTTCGATTTCCAAATTACTATTAATTCTCACTTATCTAGATTAAATTTTGTATGACTAAACGCTCTTGTTGGGGGGACGAGCTAGGTTCAAGTTCAATCAGCTCTTCCAGGAATACGACAGAATGCTATTCTGCAGTACGCGGCACTTAACGACCTTCATCACGGATGTGGGCACAGGGCAGGGGTCAAAGTCAAGTTGTAGAGCCACAACTTTCTTCCCACCAAACGCGACGTCCGTTCTTTGAAAGTTCAATCCTATCGCGCTTCGGCCTGCAAAGTTGTGGTGAATAATAAATATTGAGTGTGTGCCCACCGCCTGAGTGCCGTGTGTCGCCTTTTCCTCGCAGTCTACCTACGCCCATTTCCGTCATCAACGGTCGAAATTTCACTTTTTTCTCACTGTCCCGACTTTGGAATCTGATGCTGGTCCATGTTTTGGGTTGGAGTTTTGGATTTTGTCTGCGTCTTACTATTCTTACTTTCCCTAATCGTGTTCTTTCCGAGTTTGTCAAATTTGTTGTTTTCTTGAATTCTTCTCTTTCTTTCTTTTTTTTTTTTTGAAATGGTTTTGTTTTGTATTTTGGAATTATATTGATTTGGGTCGCCTGCCATATAAGAATGCGAATGTCGCATTTTAACGGCAAATTGCGACGTCCTCACTTTTGTTGAATTTTTAACGGATGGACTATTATTAAGGGAAAAAAAAAATCACATTGGTCAAATGAATTGTGAAGCCCACTAAAGTTGAACTAGAATAATGAAATGATGACACCTCTCCGCTCTATGATTGGCCTTCACAAAGCTTTACCCTCTTCAGGTGGGACCCATCGATGACTATTAGCATAAAGGCAAGACATGGAAAAAGAATTGCAAGAAAAATGGTGACATGTGAGGAGAAGATTGAATGAACTTGTCAAGTTAAAATATCTTAGGATATGACATATCCAATGTAAGCAATCGATGAAAAATCAGTTCAATATCTAATAGGGAGACGGGTCTTGTAATTTTGTAAATCAATCTTAATATATATCGACATTGTCATTGATTAGACAATCTGGCCACACGAATATGTTATAAATTTTGTGCTTTTTGAAATATATGTCCACCAACAATTCGTAGTTGGACAAAGCAAATGAGTGGGTACACCAGTAGTTGATGGGAGATGAAGTGATAGAAACAAGTTCATACAATCGATTTAAGATCCACCGTTCTAAAATATATGGGCGTGTTTTTGCCACATGAGTTAAAAAAACTAATTCTGAAATTTCATAGCATTGAGAAAATATTAATACCTCGGTTTTATTCAATAAATGACGTCGTTTATTTGATAATTGTGAATAATAAATATATAAACATAAACACTAGAATTAAAGGGAAAAATTACTAAAAAGTCCTAAACTTATTACAATTGTGTCAATTCAATCTTGAACTTATTTTTTTGACCAATTGAGTCATAAACCTTTTATAATATTCTTGATCAGTCCATCCAACCAAAATTGGCTAGCCGGCATGTGGCAGCCAACTGGCGCTAGTGACCTTTTTCTAATAATATTTTATTTTTTGAAATATTTTATTAATTTTTTAAATCTTTTTTTCCTATTTCTCTCATCTTTTATTTATTTATTTTATTCTCCCTCTCCCTCTCCCTCCTTCCTCCTCCTCTCCTCCTCCCTCCTTCTTCCTTTGGCTTCGGCAATTGGCCAAAGGGGAGGGTTGGCCATCTTCGAATTGAGGTAGCCGGGCTAGCTCGCCTTGCCATCACTCGGTGAGGGTGAGCTTGCGCCTAGCGACAGCGAGGCGAAACCCCGCTGGATCTGGTGAGCTCACGTCGGATTTGGCATCATTGCGTTTGGCAAGGCCCTCCTCCTTGGATATGGGAAGGGCTCCCTCACCCGATGACCGCAAGGCAAGCCCTCGCCAAATCCGGCAGGGCTCGCCTCACGGTCACTAGGCGCAAGCTTGCTTGACCGCTTGGCCGGTCGCCGAAGCCAAAGGAAGGAGGAGGGAGGAGGGAAAAAAAAAAGAAGAGAAAACAAGAAAAAAATTAATAAAATTTTTCAAAAAATAAAATATTATTAAAAAAGGTCATCGGCATCGGCCGGCTGCCACGTTAGTGTCGGCCGGCTAATTTTGGGCAGATGGATTGATCGAGAATAATTATAAAAAGTTTATGACTCAATTGGTCAAAAAATAATTTTAGGACTAAATTGACACAATTTTAATGAGTTTAAGACTTTTTTTGTAATTTTTCTTATATATAATTGAGCTGTCACATTGTTCAAATGAAGCGTGAAGCCCACTATAGTTGAACTAGAATAATGAAATGATGACACCTCTCCGCTCTATGATTGGCCTTCACAAAGCTTTACCCTCTTCAGGTGAGACCCATCGATGACTATTAGCATAAAGATGAGACATGTTAAAAAAATTGCAAGAAAGATGGTGACATGTGAGGAGGAGATTGAATGAACTTGTCAAGTTAAAATATCTTAGGATATGACATATCCAACGTAAGCAATCGATAAAAAATCAGTTCACTATCTAATAGGGGGACGGGTCTTGTAATTTTGTAAATTAATCTTAATATATATCGACATTGTCATTGATTAGTCAATCGAGCCACACAAATATTTTATAAATTGTGTGCTTTTGGAAATATATGTCCACCAACAATTCGTAGTTGGACAAAGCAAATGGGTGGGTACACCAGTAGTTGATGGGAGATGAAGTGATAGAAACAAGTTATACAATCGATTTAAGATCCACAGTTCTAAAATACATGGGCATGTTTTTGCCACGTGAGTTAAAAAAACTAATTCTGAAATTTCATAGCATTGAGAAAATATTAATACCTTGGTTTTATTCAATAAATGACGTAGTTTATTTGATAATTGTGAATAATAAATATATAAAACATAAACGCTTGAATTAAAGTGCTGATAACTTTAAATGCTTAAGATGGAAGAAATAGAAAGGTATTTTTGTTTGGCAAAAGCTCTAAATTGTATTTCGAATGAGACTAATTCTTAACTATACTAGAAATTGTGAAAATTTATATACTTCAACAACACAACTTACGGTTTTCTAAACTTCAATTTTCTCAGTCGAGCAAAATTATATGGGCTCCGCATTTCTCTATTTTTTAGTGAATATTTCTTGCTAAATTTATTCTAGTAAGTTAAACGTTGTATTGTCTAACATAAGTGCTGGATGTATTATTTTACAATATTTAATAGAATTTTTATAAAAATGAAATGAATCGTTTCCTCCAAATGGGACCCATATATAAATATGTATGTATAATAAGATGTCGCCCTTATATTAATCTAGATAATATATTATCACAATGTAAATGCGACAATCGTCAAATTGTTGATCGCCTAACCATGGAATCGAGCCATTCTAATTGACAATACGCACAAACTCCTGTTAAAAAATTGGTCCTTCTAGAGAAAGCCAGCCAGCGTGAACTATTGACTGATTGTTGCAAAGTTGAAAATTACTTCGAGAAACATCCAACGTCATAAAAGCACGTGATTCAGTGAGAGAAACATGCATAAACTGAGCTTTTTTCACTTCCCCAATCATAAGAAAAGAGAAAACCATACGTATCACACAACTCCTCCAACAACACAAATATGGCTCCTGCCCAGAACACCATGACGCCCTCCACCGCCGGCGATCCAGAGGCGGCCGACAACACATGGGTCCACGCGTTGCTCTTCGCGAGCTCCCACGTCTTCCCAATGGTCCTCAACGCGGCCACCCGGCTCGGCGTGTTCGACATCCTGGCCCGGGCCGGCCCGGGGGCTCGGGTGTCGGCCTCCGAGGTCGCCTCTCAGCTCGCCACGCAGAACTCGGAAGCCGCTCCGAAGCTCGACCGGATGCTGCGGCTCCTCGCGAGCCGCTCACTCCTGAGCTGCGAGGTGCGCGAAAGGGACGACGGCCGGGCCGTCGAGAGGCTGTACAGCCTCACGCCGGCAGCTCGCTTCTTTGTGAAGGAAGGGGAAGAGGGCTCGTTGGCTTCGTTATTGGAGCTTTCCTTCCATCCGGCGGCGCAGCAAGTTTGGTATGCCCTACCCAAGCGAAAAATATTACATAGGCTAATTTTATGTCTCGCCTTAAAACCAGTGTTCCTTCGTATTTTAGTTTTGTATTGCAATATCGAGTGAAATATGTGAGATTAGAGAGGATTGCAATCTAGGTTTTGCTTAGGAGTGATACATATCCCGATTCTCAAGATTGGGAACCGGAGACTAGACCAATTGGTCCTAGGACCGGTAGAACCTATCATTTTTTATTCCCACTACTTGATACTATATGTAATAAAGAAATAGATAAAAAAACTGGTTACTTTTATTTTTTTGAAAAAATAAAATATATATATGTAGTTGGTCCAGTTTGTTTCTTCCTTGGATTGAGAATCGGATCACCTGGATACTAGTTCCACTTTTAGAAATCGAAAACCGGAATGGATCGGCCAGTAGTCCGTCCAGGTGGCTCTTGGTTTGAGCTGTCCATTTTGTTTTAATTATATATATTCACATGCTAATGGAAAGCGTGAAATAACAAATAGGTGCTGAGGTCCATATTTATGGGCCCAAACGCACCATTGAGCTACTTCGGTGATAGGCGTGCGATTTGACTGGGCTAAGTTGAGTTTTAGACTGTTATGCAGTGATTCATGGCAAAACTTTGACATGCTCACTCTGTTGGACACATCATGTCATTTATCTAACGTTAGACATCCTTACGTTACAATTTCTCTATGTTCAGTGAAATGATCAAAATTCAGTAAATCAGAGCATCAAAACTTCCTCTATGTAACGCATATCATATTTTACGTTCTCAATGCTTCCTTCATGTAATGTTCTTGCCCCCGCATTACTTGTGCAGGTTGCAGTTGGACGATCATATACTTGAAGGGGGCAACCAATTTAAGAAAGTTCATGGAATTTCGATTTTTGAGTTCATGGATATTGATCCGGCATTTAACAATACGTTCAACAAGGCGATGGCTGCTCTAACGACGATAGTCATGAAAAAAATTCTCGAAATTTATCAAGGTTTTGAAGGTTTGACAACATTAGTCGACGTTGCTGGAGGAACCGGCAAGTGCCTCAATATGATCATCTCCAAGTACCCTTCTATCAAGGGCATTAACTTTGATTTGCCCCATGTAATAGAAAGTGCACCTTCTTATTCCGGTAACACACACTCTCTCTCTCTCTCTCTCTCTCTCTCTCTCTCTCTCTCTCTCTCTCTCTCTCTCTCTCTAAGTGGATCACGTTTTTTTTCTCCAATCCTGATTAGAGAAATTCTCCTCATTAATTTCATGCTTTAGTTAAAAGGGACATATGGTTGAACTGAATTCTGGTCACAAATTTTTTCCATGATGCGTAGGGATCCAGCATGTCGGCGGGAGTATGTTCTCCGCCATTCCAAAGGCAGACGCCATCATGATCAAGGTGAATATAGAGTACCACCCGAAGAAAAGATAATTTTAAAAATTTTGAAACTCATACCGAAATAGTATCTCATCATCGTCAATGATAACTGTGTGAAAGTATTACGAATTTACAGGATACCTTGCATAATTGGACTGATGAGAACTGCGTCAAAATATTGAAGAACTGCTACGAGGCATTGCCGAGTAAAGGTAAAGCGATAGTGATAGGTGTGGTGCTGCCGGAGGACCCGGAAACAAGTGCGGCGTCGCTGTACGCCTCGACACTCGATAACACCATGTTGATGCAACCGGGAGGCCAAGAGAGAACGGAGAGAGAATTCCGGGCCTTGTCCAAAGCTGCCGGTTTCTCCGAGTTGAAAGTCGCTTGTGTCGCTAGTAATCTTTGGACGGTCATGGAGTTATACAAGTGAGAGACTATCTTTCTGTGTATCAAATTTGTTGGGAGTTTGCTATAGACGAGAGCATGTGTAATCCAAAGAAACTCTTATTGGTTAAATAATGTGAGGAATAATTATAGGTGATCTACATGAAGTTGCCCAATTTCTTGTTATTCGAATGAGTAGCTAGTAAACATCCTTTGCATGTAGCCATACAATCATTCCGGATGTAGAAAAGAATAGGTCTTGCTTTTTCCACTCTTCCGATGACTAAAATGCTCTCCATCATAATGTTTTGACAATATTAATATTTGTGGGTCCCACCTTTTTTTAAGCATTCTTCAGCTGCTCCCTCTTTTCTTGCTGCCCCACTTTCCTTTTAATCATTTATTTTCTCTGTTCTCTCTATAAAACACCCCTCTCACACCAATAATAGACAAGTTTTTGACATCACAACGACCGTCATTAGCACACAAAAAATAAAAATAAAAATAAAAGACTTTGTCACTAACACAAGCAACTCTCAAAGTTGAAGTCGAGATTTGCATTAACCTCATCCTCACCCTATTAAACCCCTTCCATCTTCATTTCTTTAACTCAAAGCTCAACCGTAAGTAAAAAACCCATCTCTAATCTCTTCACTCTTCACCACCATTTCGTCCTTTCCGCTTTGTGTTATTTGTTGTCCCATTCCGCGTCAAACTCTTCGATTGATTGATCACGAAGACGAGAAAAACTCCCATAAAAAGATTCATCTCCAGGAGTTGAAGTCCTCACCAAAATCCTCATGAATATCGTCAGTGATGTATGTTTCTCCATTTTCGTCTTCATGGTCCTAATCATCACTATCATCACTGATTGGCCATCATCTACCAACCTCCAGATGCATAGTTTGAATTCGCCCCTGCTCTCGTCGAGTTGTTTACGCAAACTGAAAATATCCCTTTCAAGAATGACAATCCCATCCTTAAGATTGGTGTGGGATTTGACCGTCTTCTCCCTCATCGTCTCTCTAAATTCCATGCCGATCTCGGCCGCCAAGCTGCTATAGCCGATGATTAAGAGGGCCGCGGAGGTGATTGAAAACTTGCTCCTCAAGTCTGAGCCCGCCAATTGTTTGAATCCCCACGTTTTAATCGTAATAAGGAAGTTCAATGCAAGATCCTTTAGTTCTCTGTTGTGGCAGCCTTCTTTGTTTTTTCGATTGATATTACCAGGGCTTGAGCCATGAATGGAATTAAGAGGGAACGGAGAGAAGTACGGGAGGAGAAGAAAAATGGACCCACGAAAAAAGGCAAAGAAGAAAACTAAAGCCACACTACGACCGAACAAAAAAGGATGCTTATAAAAAGGTAAACCTACAAACATTAATATTGTCACAACACAATAATATGGAGTCTTTGTCGGTGGGAGTGGAAAAAGCATCACCCATAAGGATATCATCCAAGTTCTTTGCATTTAGTACACCAAATTACTTCCCTACTAATCTATTAAATAAAGTATTTACGTTTATAAAATTTCATATATACATTTTTTTTTTGTTAGTTTCATTCTACTCTACTCTTAACTCTCACTCTCAAATTTTTACAATGCCTCTTTATAGAGCGTAAGAGTCAAAACCCATTCATGAAGTTAAATTGTCCACACCCTAACCTCTCTTAGGATGTAACAATTTGAATCTTTCACCTCTCCATTCCCATATGGAAAGAGTGTCTACTGAAGTAAACCTCATTGGTTTATATATACATTTAGGAACTAAGTAGTGGAGAAGTTGGTCGAATGAAAGGGAAACACTTAATGGGAGGAACCGGAAAGAATGGGTAGAATTAAACGGGGTTATCTTGGCCCATTTCTTAGATTGATGGAAACAGCAACTGATGGAGTGAACCCAAAAGTTGTCATCGTTAGCATGAGGAAGACTCCAATTTCTCTCTGCCAGCGAGTGCATTTCCCCCCAAGTGAATGGCTACTAGCTTGCTCATAACTGGTGTTGAGTCAAGAATCTTTCTTCGTTCAATAGAAACGCTAGTGAGAAGTACCCTAGAAGATGATGTCTAAAAGTGAAATCGTGTATCCTGATTCGTTCTTCGAAAAGCAGGCTCGATCCCAAAGTCGCACCGTGCAAAATAGTCTTCGCATAGTCACACAAGGTATTTCATCCTTTTCCGGCAAGCTGTCAGTCCAAGCTTGGTTGGTGGCCGAGCAAGGATAATGGCAACGACATTTTGGCACCAATTTATCCGGACTTGCTTTTGTCTATCTAGAACCGAAGGTGAGAAGAACAATCGTATTTAAACTCGATCGACGAATTTATCATATTAATCGAACAATACCTACAAATCGCTATTTTGACGTTTCAGTTCAGTAGTCCAATCTCAACGCACGTGGTGGTGATCAAAGGGAGAATAAGTGGCAGAGCCGGAACTTTCTCCCCCACCAAAGTTGACAAAAACTCCCTCTAGATGTTCAATCTTTAAGACACTTGACCCGTAAGAAGTTGCGGTGAGTATGGAGTAACAAAATTTTCTCAATCAGATATTGTTTGAAATCAATGCAAGACCACCGTCATCTGATGTTGCTCCAAGCTTTGGATGGACTTCAGTGTCTATTGGCCCCCATAGTTCAGATTATTTCTCATCTGTCCGGCCGAACAAACATTCAATATTCTGGCAACGCGGTGTTGCGCGCCATGTGGCGACGTATCCTTTGTTATTATTGATATGAAGTACAAGGATGTGATATTGCTCGACGATAGAGATTTTAAAAGAATGTTCCATCTTCCGGCAATCTTGACAGGAAATCGACAGCTGCCATTCTCAATCCCGACTCTTCCTTGGTCAGAACGAACCAGATACCGGGACAAAAAGGAAAAATAAAGTTAACATCATGAGGTGCATACACAATGACTTTGCCTTTTTATTTTCTCCGTAAAGAACTGAAAAAGACGACAAAAGGTGCCCTAAAGTCCATGTTAGGATGTGATTTTCTACGAGTGAGCACTATAGACCAAACGATGTCTTGTCCCAAGACAAAGGGTTGTGTTTACTTGGGCAAGAAGGTGGTAAGTCCCTTTCAGTAAAAGGGAAAACTCGTTCAAGGGTTATGGCA
The DNA here is from genome assembly GCA_017140325.1 of Eucalyptus leucophloia subsp. euroa. Lineage (NCBI taxonomy): Eukaryota > Viridiplantae > Streptophyta > Magnoliopsida > Myrtales > Myrtaceae > Eucalyptus > Eucalyptus leucophloia. Next base: position 35,093,671 of record CM029473.1, read on the forward strand.
CGGTGATTATTTGTAGTGCAATCAGGCAATAAGTCGAGAATATGGTATCTTCCGATGATGCCATCGGGAATGGTTTTTTAGGAAAAGCTATTTTGCATCGAAACTAGTTTATGGAGGAGGACCCTGCACATTCCATTTCACAACAGCTTATCTCGAAGTGTCTGGCATGTGATGGTGATATATGATGTTGTGTACATGACCGTTATGATTTGACTGGCACGTTCCGTTGCATCCGAATCAAGTCTTTGAACCCGAAACACACTTTTTAAGGGGCTAAGGTAAATGATGCTTAAAGGATAGAAGCGAGCAGATATGCTAGTAAGCTTTTCGATCTCAATGGTAGATTGCTCAGATTTTACTTAGATTCTAAAGTCAGATTCGACTAGGTAGCTCGACTACACAACCGAGTCGAGCTCCAATGTGAATAAAGTTTACTTGAGCAGGTTGCCGTCCCAATCAAGCAATTGAATTATTTTTTTTCTTGTTCTTGTTATATGTGAACTTTTGGTAATTCAAATATTCATCACCGGGTGCATGAAATTGTTTGCTGGTAATATAGTTATGTTGAGATTTTTTGCATTCAATTGGCAAACGCTGTTTTATTACTTGTTAAGAAAAAGGGTTAAGGCTAACCCAGAGGAGGAAAATCTTAATTGCAGACATTGAATTCCACAATATCTTATTTGCTGCTAGTACATAAGACCGCCTGGAAAAAGAAAACAGAGACAGGTCGAGTTTCATCCAATCACTTGGTGAACTCAATCACTCCCAGTGCAGACACAGCTCGGGCAGCGACCTTAAAGCCCGTGAATCCAGCTTCTTTGCACAAGTACTCGAATTGCTTCTCGGTCCTCTCCTTCCCTCCCGGCTGAATCAGCATGGCGTTGTCGAGCATCGACACGTACTTAGATGCCATCGTCTCCTCCGGCTCGTCCGGCATGATGAAGTCCATCACGATCACCTTCCCGTTCGCCGGCAGAGCCTTGTAACAGTTCTTCAAAAACTTTATGCACGACTCGTCGCTCCAATTGTGGCACGTGCCCTGCCCAATTTGCGGCGCCATATAAAGTTAGGACACAGCTCACGAAATCGACTTCGATTTGACTAGTGTAACTAACGGGAAGGATTCAATTAGCTTACCTTAATCATGATCGCGTCGCCCTCCGGGACGCTCGCGAACATATCCCCTCCGACATGCTGCACGCCTGCACGCCATTTTTTTACCAAATTTATTAGAGGCCTAATTCGGGTGCAATCATGCCTCTAATTTTTGTGAACATGACTTCGCGCTAAATATTATGAACCAAAATAAATGCGACTAAGCCAGGGATGTATGTGATAACTAATGTACCGGGATAAGGAGGAGCGTGTTCGATGACTTGGGGCAAATCGAAGTTGATGCCCTTGATCGAGGGGTACTTCGACACGATCATGTTAAGGGTCGCGCCTTTTCCACCGCCAACGTCAACGAGAGTCGAGATCCTATCAAACCCATGGTAGACCTCGAGGATCTTCTTTGTCTGCGTCGCGGAGAGATCGGCCATCGCGTTGTTGAAGTACATGTTCAGGGTTGAGTCCTCCTTCATGTACTGGAATATGGTCTTGCCATGGACCTTCTGGAACAAGTTGCCTCCTCCAACCATTGCTTCCTTGACTTGGAGCCTATAATTGCCAAATAAAAAAAAAAAAAAAAGCGGGGGTAAAGAAGGATTTGTTTCATCCAATTGATTGCTCAAACTAATTTCCTCTTTTTGGGTGTCACGATGATAGTGTTATCTTGAGCCTGTCCCACATCTTTTCTTTCAAATCGTAGGTAACAGGTTAAGGAATTAAACAACTAAAGAAACCAAGTAAGATTCGGATATCTGGCCAAAGTCGCGGACGGAAATTTCCGCTCACCAGACGTCGATGGTGGCTCGGTGGAAGGCGAAGAGAGAGAGCGAGCCGATGGAGCCGCCATCCTCATCCTTGACGTAGTACTTCCCGACTGGTGATATCGCGTACCGCCTCTCCACGGTCCTCCCCTCGTCAAACGTCTCGGACTTGTACGTGAGGAGCGAGTGGCTGGCGAGGCAACGGAGGACCCGGTCGATGATCTCGGGCGACTCGGGAGTCTGGGTCGGGAGGTGGGCGACCACCTCGGCAGGCGACACGTAGGCCCCGGGGCCGGCCCGGGCTATGATCCCGAAGAGGTCGAGCTCGACGGCGGCGTGCAGGATCACTGGGAAGACGTGGTAGCTAGAGTACAGGAGGGCTTTGAGGCATGGGTCTTCTTCTTCGTGGCAGGGTTGTACTTGGTTTTGAGCGGAGCCCATTTTTCGCTTCCTAATGCTTTTGCGTTGGACAGCGTTTTGGATGGGCGCTCGGTCGCTTCCTTGAGGTGATAGGAATCGACGAAGGAAGTGATTCACATGATCTGGGTGATATCGCAGACGGCAATGGGCACTTATAAGCAAAAGTGAGCATGCAGGTCTGAGTAAGTGGCCGAGAAACAAAGACAAAACAACGTATCAGATTAGTCTTTGCTCTGTGGTCCACAATGGCGACGCTTCCACGGGACGTGGCTTTACAAATTATTGATAGCCTCAGGTGGGAAAATGGGGTTGCACATATGGGGGATCCATTACATTTGTTTGTTCAAGGGAAAATTATAAAAAAAATATCTTGTAATTATGTCAATTCAATCATATATTTATTTTTTTGACCAATTGAATCTTAAATTTTATAATTATTTCCCATAAGTCCATCCAATCAAAGTTGGCCAGCCAGAGCCAAAGGAAGAATGAGGGAGGAGGGAGGAAGTCGGAAGAGGAAAAAAAAAACAGAGAAAAAAAGATCAAAAAGAAATTAATAAAAAATTTCAAAAAATAAAATATTATTAAAAAAGTTGATGGCATCGGCCAGCTGCCACATCAGGGTTGGCTGGCTAATTTGGGGCGGATTGACTGATTGGAAATAATTATAAAAGGGTTTATGACTCAATTAGTCAAAATAAATAAATTTACAACTAAATTGATGTAATTACAATAGGTTTATGACTTTTCTTTTTTTTTTTGTAATTTTCCCCATTGTTTGAATACTGAATTTGACGGTGCCTTGTTATATGCTGGTCGTTTTCCTCCATTTAATAGTTTAATAATTAGGTTAGACTTTTTCACTCGGTTTTTAAATCATTAATGGTAAACTTTCCCTTTTTAGGGGAAAAAAATAAAAGAGTTAGAATGTCTAACATGAAATATTAAAACGAGAGAGACCGTGGTGCATATAAGATCTTTGTCAAATTTCATAACTTTGTGATGGGGATATACATTAAAAATCGAGCTAGAGTTAATGCAGAGTATTTTTTATGGAACTGATTTGCTACGGGGATAAAATTCATTCGCAAAGTACCTTTCTTTTCGCTAAATCTCACAGCTTGTTTTACTTTCATGATCTGGCCGGCAGCATGCGCCACCGACCGTTCAGTCCCCTCCCCCCCTCTGTCCTTGTCAACATCCCAACATATCCGACATGAATATCTTTTAAATAAAGATCCCAGGATCAGAGGCTTCGATATATATTTATGTCGAATTCATACGTAAGTAATTTTGCCCGCATCGAGAAGAGCAACTTGTGGCAAATGTTGCGCTGATCCGTCTTGCACGATGGTGTCTCTCTCGGAGATAATGGAAGCGTTGAAACTTGAAACTGAGCTGCTGAAGTTTGACTCGACAGTTCAGCCGCCAAAGTGAGAAACCCTACTTCCTGGAGTGCCCCGATGATATTGCAGTGCCTCCGCTGTGACGCTCCTTACCTTTTTCCGTTTCACCAGAATTTTGCTGTCGAATAATCTGAGGAGTAGAATGTTAGGTTGTGGACTTTGGTAATACGAGCTAGCGTAAGAGGAGTTGCGACAGCCCGCAGAGTCGGACTAAGACATCTAGGCGGGCCTGTGGAATGAGTTAGATACCTTGCAAGTCTTCTGGGAAAAGTTTGGAAGAATAGGAAGGAGAGAGAGAGAGATAAATGGTGATGATAAAAAAGGAGGAGAATCGAGACCGAGGGATAGGAAACAACTTTGTCGATTGAGAACAACACTTAAGTATATATCCGTTGATCACGTAACTTATTAATGAGCATCGAGAACAAAATATATATAATCAATCTTAAATTTATTATATGGATTTCTCAGTTGGAAAAATTATATATAAAAAAAAGTCAGAAAATTATTTCATTTATAAAATTTTTAATTTATTCGATGTGATCTCTAAACTTTGATTTAATATGCAATGCTATCCCTAAACTTTTACTCTGTTCAATGTAATCCCTAAACTTTTTAATCCATATTCACTTAGGTTCATGAATTATATGAAAATATATAATTTTTCATTTAGTTTAAGGATTAAATTGAATATATATCTATGGAACACGTTAAACAAAATAAAAATTCAAAAATAATATTGTACACTAGGTCAAAGTTTAGAGATCATTTATGTTATTTTTCCTACTTTGAAGGGATTGAGTAATATTCCTAGTGATCTTGGGACTTCGATTTATCCCTTGTGTACTTGATTACCCTATGCCAAAGCCTGTTATGAAGTTGATATTAATGGACATTTTCCCCGCGTGATTACAGATGAATTTGGGAGATTGAGATTGTATGGAGATTAAAGTGAAATATCTCGGGGTTTTAAAAAACAAAACGCAAACCACGAAGCCTGTTTTGAAGTTGATATTAATGGACATTTTCCCCACGTGATTACAAATGAATCTGGGAGATTGAGACTGTATGGAGATTAGAGTGGAATATCTCGGAGTTTCAAAAAACAAAACGCAAACCACGAAGCCTGTTATGAAATTGATATTAATGGACATTTTCCCCTCGTGATTACAGATGAATTTAGGAGATTGAGACTGTATGGAGATTAGAGTGGAATACCTCGGGGTTTCAAAAACAAAACGCAAACCACGAGGTTTACAGAGCTGATCTTAAAACAAGTCATTAAGCTCTTATAATTAAGGGACAGTACGGATGCAAGAGGATCCAAGAGTCAGAAAGAAAGAATCATACAAAAAAGTACAAAGGACGGCTCATGGTTCCAGCACACGCCATTGTTTGAATGTTACTTCATGCCAACTTGTACTTCCTTAATTAAAACCTTTTACCCATGAGTGCTGATTTGGTCAGTTACATAAAAAAAAAAAAAAAAAAAAATGTGCTCTAGCAAATATATATATATATATATATATATATATATATATATATGGAAATAGGGTCAAATATGTGTTTCTCCAACCTCAAATACCTTTTCATGCTTCAATTATATATTGTACGACCATATTAAAATTTGAGTTTAGTCAATTTACGTATACAATGAAAATTTTGTTACAATAATTTTCGTTCTTGTGCAATGCATGTGCAGTTATTACCGGTATCACCTAAATATCAAAAGTTCAACTAAGGAGGTTTCTGTAGGCGCAAAAATAGCATAAGATGAATGTTAGATGGATTTTTTATTTGCGGTCAAAATTTAGTTATCTTTTGTCGAAGTTTTATAAAAAAATTATAATTATTGTTGTAGAAAATTATAGGAGTACCAAAATTTATACGGAAAGAAAAAAAGAATTAAAACCCTCCGTCGAGTCTCTAGCTGTATATTTTCGGATTACGTTTTTGCTATTTTGGTGGAAAAAGTAAACGATTCTTTTCAAGTAAGGTTTGAGAAATAATAAAAATTTAATTAATTCGGGATAGGAAAGTGGCAACTCATACATCATTAATTGTTGGGTGAAATCATTGAGGGCACCAATAACGTTCCAATGTCTCGGATATAAAGTTCTTCAATTTTTTATTTCACCAGAATTTCGTTGTCAACTAATTTCAGGGGAAGAATCGTAGGTTTTGGACTTGTTGTTATGAGCTATGGGAAGAGGAGTGTTCATTTTTTAAAAATTATATGTCTTCATAAAAATGCAAAACAGTAAGCCTTAAACCGTCGCCTTTGCTTACTATCCTTGTGATGAAGCATTATTACTTCTTCTTTTTTTTTTCTTTTTTAGAAGTATACAATAGCCTATGATATATTATTACCCTTCTACCAAAAAAAAAAAAATAGCCTATGATATTATTTGGGCGAGTGGAATGAGTTGGAGACCTTGCAAATTTCTCACGAAAAAGTTTGGAAGAATAGGGAGAAAGATGATGGCATTAATGAAAAGAAGGTGGATCAAGACTAGGGAAAAGGAAATGACTTTGCCGCTAAGGAAAGATAATTGATGACATGACGTGAAAAAAGGTGGATCAAGACTTATGGGAAAGGAAATCACTTTTTGCAGCTCATGAAGAACCCCACATGATATGGCCTAGCTAGCACGGATACCGCGACACGACACGCGACACGACACGACACGATACGTGACACGTTATTTTTTCAAAAATAAAAAATTCCGACACGTTCCAACACGTTATATATTAAATGAATATTTTTATTTTTAATTAATTTAATTCAAATTCAGTATTTTTATTTTTTGAAATTATATTTTAATCTCTTTTATTTATTTTTCCATTAAAAAAAATATTCACTAAGGTCCACCCCACCCCCTTTTAGTTCTTTCCTTCGTCCATTTTCCCCCTTCCCCAAAATTTATTTTTCTTTCCCTCCCTACTATCGTCCGTTCCCTCCCCCCAAATTTATTTTTCTTTCCCTCCCCTTCACTGACAGACAGGCTGTCCCTGCCTCTTCCCCTCCCCCAATACGCAACATCAAAAACCCCTCCGTCTCTTCCCCTTCCCCCAATACGCGATGGCCCCTCAAAACCCTAGCTCTGCACGACCCTTCCTCTTCTCGTTCCTCACCGCTCGCCACTCGCCGCTCGCTGCACGATTCCCTTCCTCGCCGCTCACCGCTCGTCGCCTCTCGCCGCTTGCCGCACGACCGCCTTCCTCTCCTCTTCCTCTCGCCTTTGGCCCTTTCTCCCTCACAGTTGCAACCTCATCGGCTCCGTCGCAGCATCACAGTGGCAGCCGTCTCTCGCCGTTGCGTCCTCGTCTCTACTCCCTCGCCGTCGCTTCCACCCTCCATCATCTTCCGACACGCGTGTCGGAACGTGTCGGGCACGCGTTGACCGCGCGTCGGATTTTCGACACGCGTTGACCGCGTGTCCCGACCGTGTCGACATGTCCGACACGTGTCGGACACGACACGAAAGCACGGACAACGTGTCCGTGCTACCTAGGATATGGCTAGATGATCTCGGTCCCACAATTTTAACTTTCCAATCAACTTTAAAAAAAAAAAATACCTTGACATGACTAACATTAGAATATTTAATTATTAAATTATACATTTATCTAACAGTTTAAATTTTTAAAATAATTAATATTTATCTCACAAAATCTAATATAATATAAGAATCCTAAGATCAAATTGCGTCTCTAACATTTTAGAATATTGCTCCACAAAAGTATTATAATAAGTACAATATATTCAACTCTAAACAGACAACGCAATGGAGATACAAATAAGACAAAATACACAAAATCATAATAAGAAGAACATTTTAAATTCGAAATCAAACTGGATTTTTCTGTGTTATGTTATAAGATTTCTGACGTAAAAACTCAAGTTGTCACAAAATGAGTTCAATGCTTATTTTATACACATTGAATTTTCTAATACTGTGATCAAACTTCACGAGGGTCTCATGTAGGATCGATCAATATATGGTATATTATTTTCACCAAATTCACTAAACACTCCTGGAATCCAACTGAATTTCTTGAAAGTCATCTCTCCAAGAACTCCCCCACTGATCTAGAAGTTGGCTGCACCAAGTGCTAAAAGTTTACTCTCACCTGTCGGTCCTCCCCCTATTTCCTAGCAAACGAAGTACTTTATGATTTGCGCTCAAGACAGACACAAAAATCGAATTTCACTTCCCAGAAGTAGTACTCCATGCGAATCGAGTTTCGAAGCATAAACTGAAAAAGAAAATTTTATGGTGTAATTAGAAATAATAGCCAATTGAGGCTTTTCTTTCAGGTCCCGTTTTCCTTTTATCCAGATATGAAAAAATTGCCTCCAAAAAGCCTTCCGATTGATAAATTACAAATATGGATGTCACACAAATATTTATTAAGCTAAATTTTTATGTTAGTAACGTTCATAACGTGTAATCTATTTATCATAAATATTACCAGAGGAAATCTTGGATTGGTGGGAAGATATAACTATTCCTATCTCTAATCATATTTATTCCATTTTCTGTTCTTCTGAAAAGCCATTTGATTGATAGACTACAAATATGGATATCACACAAATATGTATTAAGCTAAATTTTATATTAATAGAGTTCATAATGTGTAATCTATCTATCATAAATATTACCAGAGAAAATATTTTATTGGTGGGAAGATATAACTACCCCTATCTCAAATCAATTTTGCATTCTTCCAAAAAGCCTTTTGATTGATAGATTATAAATATGTATTAAGCTAATAGTGTTCATAACAAGTAACCTATCTATCATAAATATTACCAGAGGAAATTTGCTATTGGTGGGAAGATATAACTGTTCCTAACAAATCTCAAATCATATTTATTTCATTTTCTATTCCTCCAACTTTCCTCGATACTTTAACTACCCCTATATAGGATTCGGCTTTCGTGGATTTATATATAAGATGAACCTTAAGTGCCGTTCATGCTGTGGAAAAGCTAAATTATAAATTGAAATAATATACTTGTTTAAGAAATATAATACAGGATCAATATCAAATGGCTTACGATGATTATGAAATATGTTGGAGTTTTATTTATTTAATCTAGATACATTGAAAAATATAACCCTAATGTTCCGCGCGTGGAAAAAAGAAAATCTGATTAAACAATAATGAGGATCAAGAATAACGTGATAAATAAACTAATTGTGAACGTGTTTGGACTCCATCTAATTTTCGATGTGATAACCTGGAATTTTAATAATTGATGAAAATCTATATATTTTATTCAAATTTGTTTATTATTTCATGGATTGGCACTAAAAAAGGGAAAGATTAAGGATTTTTATATGAAATAAAATAAACCGAAATGCATTAGTCACATAGTATTTTTGACACTTAGCTAATTTGATTCTCATAATAGATAAGCGGTACAATGCTAATCTACTTTTGATGCTTTGACTGCCAAAGAGAATATAGATAATTGCTCGTCGTCTTGTCAGAGTAGAGTTGAATACGGAGAACAAATTGATAAAAAAGGACGAGGCGTGCTGTATAAGCGTTAGCAGAAAATGTCATGCAGTGAGAGCTGTCTCTAGAAATTGTATTAGTGCGACCTTTTGTACATCAGTAGGATTATATATGTGGCTCGTCATCCAATATCATACGTCCGATTTATATCTATTAGGGTACACAAGTGCGGGCATTAGGCAAAAGAAATCCCACATTAGAGATATTCGACGCAATATAAAATAGTTATATCTTAATCGGCTCATAATTTATTAGTTTAAGTTTCTTAGTGGAAGTCAGTCTAATCGGATATGTTGGCAGGACATTTTCAGACTTGAGCTCCCTAGTGAGGCAGATTACTCGGTCAATCAGCGATGTGTTCACTCAGCGTTGGTGTTAATTGACCTACAGTTGTTAGGGGCTGGTCTAGATTGGGAAGATTAGGAAATCGAGATCCTGGGACAAAAGGTGCGCAACGAAAAGCTAAGTTAATTGACCTACGTTCAAGATCAAGGCTATATATTTTACACTATAATAAACACGAAGATAATTCTACTATCAATTCTGATAATCTCATTAGTTAAATTGAATATACCAGGTCATTATATGTCATCACCCATTTATCTTTTCTTTTGGATATCATGGATAATAAACACGAAGACTTTGTTAGCCCCGTCAAACCCAAAGAGACCCTTTTTGTGACTTGAATTGCATGGAGATTCACCAACTGGATAACATGCATAATTTATATGGGGGAAAATTATCCAATCAGTTGTAAATTTATTATATGGATGTCAATTTAGTCTTAAATTTTTCACTTTTATGTTAAATTTTTGCATGATATTCCAAAAGTCATTCGGGTCAATTTGCGTCAAAAATCGATGATGTTGACGATTCATTATTGCCGGCTTTTCATTATTCAACACAACTTGAATACTCTCTGGTCTTCGGCTGCAACTGTGAAACACCTAAGTCTAGTCAGTGAGCACCCAAATGTTGACATAGTTTTGTAGATTTTGTCCAAAGTCTAGTCAGTGCGCGCACACTTGTTGACATAGTTTTGTAGATTTTGTCCATATATGGACCCACATTGTTCAGATTATGATCTCCTTTGTCGATTTTTTTCCATATTTGCACGCGCATTGTTCGCCAATGATCTCCACCGAGCCAAATGGATTAGAATTCCTATCCCGTCACTATTTTCGTTTGAGAATCACCTTCTTGCTATTTGATAAAAGAACGGTCTTAGATGCATTAAGAAAATACGCAAAAAGTTCATGTATAAAATAAATACAATGATAGTCGGGGCGAGGTGAAAGTAGTGGCACAGCCGCCGCCTAGGCATCGGCGAGTAGGCCCTTGCCGACCTCTGGGGACCTTGCACGGCCGCTGCCCATCAAAGACACCGCTTCGAAGACTGAAGTTTTCCCGTCCAGACTCAAGCTTTGGCTCATGCAGCCTCCCATTACACTAGCTTTTAAATGTGTTCAAGGTGAATGATTGCTTATGTTAGTGATGGAGAGAGGGTACGAAAGATTTAGTGACTAAGCTGGAGAAATTGTTGCCCGAAATCCTGAATAATTGCTCAAGCTTGCCCTGCGCGCAAGATCGTTGCTCAAAGACACGGTTCTGCAAAACAAGTGCTCGAAGCTTGCTCTGCGTGCGAGATCTGCAGTACCGACTTTGAGGTGGACCATAACATCGACAATCATTGCGATGAGATTATAATTTGAACGCGATTCTCGTGGCATCTAGATATTATTATTATTATTATTATCATCATCATAAGCACCGGCCACCGGGCACTTTCAAAACTTTATTGCACGATTTTTTGAATAGATAATTTCATCGACGATCATTGCGATGCCACCCCAGTATGCCCCGTTGAATAGTGGTGCTTCTGAAGCAAGCAAACCAGGGTGAAAGTTGACTGATCGTTTGGAAAGTTGAGTAAAGCTTTGAGCACCTCTCCAATATCATAATAGCATGCATGCAGCGAGAGTAACATGCATGCTCAGAGCTTAATTCCACAACCCCAATCAATTCCACAAATCTAGGTACAGAAATAAAAACATGGCTTTCGTCCTAGACACTAAGACACCTTCCAGTGCCGACGGTCAAGAGGTGGTTGTCGACAACACATGGGTCCACGCGATGCTCTTCGCGAGCTCCCATGTCTTCCCCACGGTCCTCAACGCAGCCACTCGGCTTGGCGTGTTCGACATCCTGTCCCGAGCCGGCCCAGGGGCTCGGTTGTCGGCTTCTGAGGTTGCCTCTCAGCTTGCCACACGGAGCTCGGAAGCTGCTCCAAAGCTCGACCAGATGCTGAGGCTCCTTGCGAGCCACTCGCTCCTGAGCTGCGAGGTGCATGAGCGATGGCCAGGCTGTCGAGAGGCTATATGGCCTCACGCCGGCAGCTCGCTACTTTCTGAAGGATGAGGAAGAGGGCTCGTTGGCTTCACTGTTGGAGCTTTCCTTCCATCCGGCTCCACAGCAAGTTTGGTACGCCGCATACGAGTGAAAAACATTACATACGCTCACTATATTTCTGGCCATAAAACCAATCAAAATGCAAGAAAACACATGGAGTTCGATCTTCTTCTCTTTTTTACTATGTAGAACTTCGTTAAGAACACTACTAAAAAAAAAAAAATTCGTAAGCGAAGTTAGATTGTTGAAAACTGCTTAGTACAAATGTCACCTGCAAAAACCCGCCTGCATTTTCCATGGTTGTTGCCCTTATAAAGTAAAACTAGCTGGACGCTGTAAGTAAGAACTATGCGAAACGCATGGCGTCGGTATTTGTATTTTGTGGAATAGATTTTCGTTAGGAGCATTATCAGTGAAAAAAAATAACTATCCATTGATACATCTCGAAAATACAGCTTAAATGTGTATGCATCATTAAAAGATCTGCCTATGGAAGTTTTCTTTTTCGTTATTAGTGTTTTTAATAAATACTATTCTTCTTAATATAAGGTTTTCTGTAAATATCCAGAGCACACGATTAACTCTTTTGATTGAGATCTCGATTTACTAGAAACAAATTGATACGTCAACTACGAATTAACCCTCATCCATGTTATAATCATCGTATCCAACTCATCTAGGCGGACCAAACACTCTTTTTAAGGTAGTGTGTCGGAAGATATAAAATTGAGTGGAATATTAGAGAGGATTGCAGTCTAACTTTTGCCTTGTGAATGCATGCTTTGACTGTTGAGAAGATCACCGCCTCTCTCTCCTAGAACTCTCCAGATCTCTCTCTCTCTCTCTCTTTACTCCTCCAGATTTCTCTCCCTCTCGCCAGACAAGTTTCAGCCGCAATTGTTGACCCAAGTTGCAATAAAATAATAGGAAGATGGTGTGGGAAGTCGGTGGATGTGCCGACTTTACACCCTATAAAGAGGGGGTCTTGCTCCTTAAGTGTGTGCATAAAGAGTGAGGAGTGTTGTGTGTGTAAGTGTGAGGGGTGTATGTGAGTGTGTGAGTGGGTGGAGTAGGTGGCGTGAAGTGTAGAGAAATAGAGAGTGAGTAGGTGTGTGAGAGAGTTGTGTCCGTGTGAGGTTTGTGAGGGAGTGGGTAAACAAGTACAATGAGTTGTTGTGAGAGGATGATAAAATAGAGAATTGTAATATTATTTTAATTAAAAAAAGTAATTATTTTTTACATTCACTTACTTTTCAACAAGTGGTATTAGAGCAGGTCACTGGAGGTTGTGCAAAGACAGTGGTCGGGGACCATTTTAAGTGAGCAAGGCGACCAGGGATCGTCGAGCCAATGAGCGAAGAAGCGAAGGACGTCGGAGTTCTGCCAGTGCACAATCTAGGATTGTGAAGTCGGTTGGTCCGAGACCAGGCTTACTTGGTATAGTGCGGGGCATTATACTCAAGTCATGATGGCGGATTTCTCGAGTTCGGTAAGTGGCATCGAGAAGCTCAACAACTCAAATTATAATAATTGGAGTACCCGCATACAATATTACTTGCTAGGATAAGATTTGTGGGATATTGTTGGCGGAGCAACACCACCCCACCCACGAATGATAGCGAATTAAGAAAATGGAATATAAAATCGGGTAAGGCTCTTTATGTGCTTGTCGTGAGTGTTGAAGATGAATTATTGCAACACATAAAGCGTGCAAAGACCTCGAAGGAGGCCTGGGATAACTTGGCGATGCTGTTTGCGAGGACAAACGATGCCAAGTTACAATGTTTGGAAAATGAGCTCCTCTCAATCTCGCAACAAAATATGACGGTGAGTCAATACTTTTCTAAAGTTAAATCTATTTGTGAAAAAATTTCAACATTAGATCCTGAGAATGCCATCTCTGAGACAAGAATGAGAAGAATAATAATTCATGGGTTAAGGCCGGAGTATAACGGTATTGTTACGGCCACTCATGGATGGGCAAATGAGCCAACTCTAACCGAGTTAGAAAATATATTGGCCAATCAAGAGGCCTTAGATAAACAATCCCTAAAGTCACAATTAAGGAGGATGAAAGTGCCATTTTCAATAATAAAAGAGGGTTCAAGGGCCAGAATAGAAATAGAGTAGGTGCAAGAGATGGCAAACCATGGAAAGATCATGGAGATTGGTGGAGGCAACCCGAAAAGAAGGGTTATCAGCCAGGGGGAGTTCGTCAAGATCGTGACGACGACAACGACGAAGATAAGAGCAACAAAAGGCATAGCAAACGGTGCTATGTTTGTGGCAAGGTAGGACATATTGCCGATTCCGTTGGTACAAAGTAGAAGAAGGAAATATTGTCACTTCTTGCAAGAAGGAGATTGAAAGCGAAGAAGAATAGGACTTTCAAGTGCCTATTGCAATGAAGGAACGATAAGAGCTTGCAACAGCTTGTATAGTTGAGTTGGATAATTTGATAGGTTCCATCACGACCCCAAATAAGAGCAAGCCAAGGGAGAACTCGAAGAAGCAACTAACAACGCCAACAAGCAGTTGTGAAAAGAAACTGCAAGAGATGCGGGAGATGATAAAGAAACTGAAAGTTGATAAGGCAAAGATGGAGAATATGTTGAAGAAAAGGGATGAGATGATAAGGCAGAAGGATCAAGAGCTCAAGGCAAAAGAAAAGGAGCTAGAGAAGTTCCGCTGTGAGTTCAAGAAGTTGCAGAAGCTTCAAGATCTTAAGACCACTATGATGTTCCCAATTGATTATGCTGAGAGAGATATCAAACACATGAAGGAGAAGAAGAAAGGTTTCTTTGAGGAAAGGAGGCCATCTACACCCTACATCCCATGGTATAAGGATCGATGGAATAAGATCAAGGGGAAGAAATTTTATGAGAAAAAGGATCAAGAGGTCTACATTGAAGTGCTTCGGATGGGATTGAATCAGTTGAAGCATGAAATGAAAGTCACAAATGAGAGGCTTGATCGGATGAGTTATAATCTCAAAATTCTTAGAGGAGATATGTCGAATACGAAGATTGAGTTGAGTGAGAAGAATGAAAAGGAGACTAAAGGACAAAATGAATTGGCGTTGCAAAAATTCAAGGATCACAAAACTTAATGGAAAGTCGTAGCAAGAGAAGCAACAAAAGATGGAGCCATAGGGCCATCCACATATGAGAAAGCTTTGCAATATGCTGAATGGAGGGAGACAATTAAAGAATCCAAAAATAATATCAGCACGGCTATTATATCTAAATTAAGAGAGAGTAGTCGGTGAGGGAGAGTGTTGAGAAGATCACCGCCTCTCTCTCCTAGAACTCTCCAGATCTCTCTCTCTCTCTCTCTCTCTCTCTCTTCTCTCTCTCTCTCTCTCTCTTTACTCCTCCAGATTTCTCTCCCTCTCTCCAGGCAATTCTCAGCCGCAATTGTTGACCCAAGTTGCAATAAAATGATAGGAAGATGGTGTGGGAAGTCAGTGGATGTGCCGACTTTACACTCTATAAATAGGGGCTCTTGCTCCTTAAGTGTGTGCATAAAGAGTGAGGAGTGTTGTGTGAGTAAGTGTGAGGGGTGTACGTGAGTGTGTGAGTGGGTGGAGTAGGTGGCGTGAAGTGTAGAGAAATAGAGAGTAAGTGAGTGTGTGAGAGAGTTGTGTCCGTGTGAGGTTTGTGAGGGAGTTGGTAAGCAAGTACAATGAGTTGTTGTGAGAGGATGATAAAATAGAAAGTTGTAATATTATTTTAATAAAAAAAAGTAATTATTTTTTACATTCACTTACTTCTCTACATTGACTAGATATAGAGAGAGAGAGAGAGAGAGAGAGAGAGAGAGAGAGAGAGAGAGAGCCGTATAATTAATTAGTGGAAGTACGTGACACAATCAATTAATTAATGGAACCCGGAAACAATAAATGAGAGCGGAGGTCCTTATTGATGGGCTTAAAAGCAACATCAATCTACTTCGCTGATAGGCTTGCGATTGACTGGGTTGAGTTTTTAGAATTTTATGCAGCAATTCATGGCAGGACTTTGATAGGATTAGTCTTCTAGACACATCATACCACCATATATCTAGCATTAGATATTTTAACGTAACAAGTTCTCCATATTCAGGTAAATAATTAGGATTTATTAATCAAAACATCATAAACCTCATCAATCTAATGCATCCATCATTTTGCATTCTTAATGCTTCTTTTGTGTGATGGTTTTGCCCCGATGCTATGTGCACAGGTTGCAATTGGACGATCACATAATTGAAGGGGGGAACCAATTCAAGAAAGTTCACGGAATCTCAATTTTTGAGTTCATGGATATTGATCCAGCATTTAACAATACATTTAATAAGGCGATGGCTGCTCTTACGACAATAGTAATGAAAAAAATCCTTGAGATTTATGAAGGTTTTGAGGAACTGACGACATTAGTTGACATAGCTGGTGGAACCGGCAAGTGCCTCAATATAATCATCTCCAAGTACCCTTCCATCAAGGGCATCAACTTTGATTTGCCTCATGTAATAGAAAGTGCACCTTCTTAATCCGGTATCTCTCTCTCTCTCTCTCTCTCTCTCTCTCTCTCTCTCTCTCTCTCTCTCTCTCTCTCTCTCTCTCTCTCTCTCTCTCTCTCTCTACTTATACTGCCTTTAACAATATTTTTTGAACTATTGGTGGTGCTTCTAGGAGTGGGTCAAGTGTTTCTCCAACCCCGATTAGAAAAATTTCCTCCAACTAATTATATGATTAATGGGTTGCAAACGTGAATATTACTCGCATTTATTTTTGATATGGTACTTTAAAAAAAATTAATTTGCCTGTATCAATCCTTATTAAAAAAAATCAGGCGTGTAGGAAATGTTGAAAAGTTATTCTAGAGGAACACTTGCCTAAAGTTGGACTATTCTCATGTCGTTATTTGATCCTGTTTTCACTAATAATGAGCTTTTAAACTCATCAACTTTTGTGTTTTAGTTAATAGGGGACATATGGTTAAACTAAATGCCGGTGACAAATTTTTCGATGCTGTGTAGGAATCCAGCATGTCGGTGGGACTATGTTCACCGTCATACCAAGGGCGGATGCAATCATGATCAAGGTGAATATAAAGTAACAACTCACGAAAAGATAACTCAATCATTTTCAAAGTCATGCCAAATAATATTATTTCATGATCGTCAATATGATACGACGAACTTACAGGATACCTTGCATAATTGGAACGACGAGAACTGCATCAAAATATTGAAGAATTGCTACGAGGCACTGCCGAGTAAAGGTAAAGCAATAGCGATAGACTTAGTGTTGCCGGAGGCGCCAGAAGCAAGCACGGTATCGATGTATGCTTCGAGACTCGACAATACCATGTTGATGCAGCCGGGAGGTCAAGAGAGGACGGAGAGAGAATTCCGATCCCTGTCGGAGGCAGCCGGTTTCTCCGAGTTCAAGGTCCCTTGTGTCGCTAGTAATCTGTGGGCGGTCATGGAGCTCTACAAGCGAGAGACTCTTTGCGTGCCCAGTATGTCGAGAGTTCCCTTTCGAAAAGAACGAAATACTGTCTTTCCATTGATATTTTAAGAAATTTGAACTGCTGAGATCGCATGATAATCTTTAGTTTTGATTCATGGGTATGGATGGTTTCATCATAAGTGAATTGAACTACTAAGATTGCATGATAATCTGTAGTTTTGATTCACGGGTATGGGTGGTTTTATCATAAGTGAATTGAACTGCCGAGATCACATGCAATGCAAGTACCTAGCCTCTCTATTGCGTTAAGAGTATTTCGTCATCTAATCTAAGTAAAAACTTTGCATGTATTCATGCGGTCATTCCAAGCATATGAAAGAGTGTTGACACTTAAATTTTGGCAACCCATATAGTTTTTATTAGATTAAAAAATTAGAGATTAATTTAATTCTTGAAAAAATATTAATTACATAGCATATAGATTTAAGTTGCATTTATTTTGTTATTTCCATTTTTTTTTTTGCATTTTATTGGACCAGTGGCGGATATATTCAAATTAGATTGATCAGGCCCATGAAACGAACAGGTTGGCCTAAGCCCATATTGTTTAATAATTAAAAATTATCTCGTGGGAATATTATATTTTAAAATTTTTCTGAGATATGAATCTTTTTTGGATAGAGTAGATGGATTAAAGAATATTGCGATTTGGTTTTGAAAGATTTAGAGAAAAATTTCATCTTAATCTCGAATCTTTATCGGTATGAGTTGATTTTCATGAAAGATATTGTGGATATTGATTCGAAGAAAAGTTAAAAAAAAAATCCAATTCCTTCCCCTATAAAAGGCCGTATGCGCACGAGAGGAACGGGGGGTCTTTTCTTTGGGTAAAAAAAAAAAAAAAAAAAAAAGACAAAAGGGGAGAAAGTACAGAGTAGGCAGAGAGAGAGAATACAGAGACAGAAGGGGAGGGATTTGACCCTACTGTTCATCATCTCTCCAAGTTCGTTGCCCACGTTGGGCTCCATCCCCGACGCCTATTGCTGCTCCATCCACGACCGCCCGGTGCTCCTCCAGTGCTGTTCCGCCAGTTTCACTACGACATCCGGCCCCGCCGTCAACGCACGTAGCTGCTCCCTTGCCGGTCCGTCTCCCTTGCGCGACCCATTGCCGAGATCTGCTGTCTTGCCCCACCGCACTTCCGTCCGCGAACGCCCTCGCCACACCAGCCGGTCCGGCGGCAACGCACAACCCCGCGACCTACCTCGACCGCAACCTCCGGCCCGCTGAAGCTCGTCGCGACCCACCGCTCCGCCCCACCGAGCATCGCCCATCGCCCAGGAGCAGAGGACCCACTGACCCCTTGATGCGCTCACGCGATTCGACGCTACCGCCGAATCCCTGTGCCCTGCTGCCCGGAGCTTCTGCCGATGCCGATCCGCCCAACGTTGGTCGTGCTCGATCCGCGACTCCCGCACCCGGAGCCCCTGCCGTACCCGGTCTCGCCATCGCTCCGCTCCCCCTGCTGCTCGAATCTTTACGAGCAGCAGATCGGTGACTCGACGACTAGGTGCCCCGTCCGTGACGCCCAGTAGCCGCGCTCCACGTCCTCGCGTCGCCTGCAGCCGCCCTTGCCGGACTGATCAGCCGGCTCCCCTTGGAGATCCACAGCTGTGCGTGGAAAGGAAGAAAGAAAAAAAAAACAGAAAAGACAAAAAATCAGATTAGGTAGTTTTTTTTTTAATTATTTTATCTTTATTATTTTTATATAGTTTATAGTTTTTTTATATAGTTTTTGTTTTAGTGTAATTATTCATTGATACATGATTGAGATTTCAACATGAAAAAGTTCCTCAAGCTAGGATAGGGATTGACAGTCCGATTTTCGACTCGTAATCCCTTACAAAAATCGACAATCTAATCTTAAGCTCGAGATTCGATTCGCGATTTAATTTAAAATTAGCCAATCTGATCTCATGCGCTAGATATGGTTCGTCAATTTTCGAATATCAATATCATCTTATTTGATTTGCTTGTCATCAAGTTGGTTGAGTCAATCGAATTTTTTAAAAGAAAAATCCAAAAAATATTTGAGTTAGGATTAGATTTGCTTTAGAATATTTCCTGTTTAGGGTTAACATTGCAATCTTATTTCGAATTTTAAATAAGAAAATAAAAAATCTGAATAAGGATTAGGTTTGTTTTTATTATCTTGCATATTTAGGATTGCAATTTTATTTCGAATTTTTAAATAAAAAATCCAAAAAGAAAGTGCATTCATTTAGGTTGTTATTTTTTTATTTGAATTGCATGCTAATTATGTATTAGTTTTAATTTCGAAATTACTATAAAAACACAAAAAAAAAAATTATCATGCATACGTCATGTAGAATTAGGGCATCCTTGGTATGTCATGAAATATTAGGATAAAATTGCATATTAAGTTTAAATTGATTTTTGCATCTTAGGTTAGAGCTTGCTAGGTTAAGACAGTATCTTAGTTTAAATTAGAATTTAGTCTGACCCAATCCCTAATATAAGCTAGATAGAATTTTAATCTAGATAGTTATGTTTTTGCATTTCATAAAAAAATAAAATTTGTCTTAGGATAAATTAGTCGCAATTTCTAGGATGGATTGCATTTTTTAGAATAGAAAAATCATATGCATGTCATATAGAATTAAGTCCATGAAATGCACGTCATTTTAGTGATTATTGTTAGATTCATTTCTAATTAGAAATTGTCCGTCATTAGATCAGGTCATTTAATAAATGTCGAGCGACATATAGCTCACATATTAAATTACATGTTGCATGTCATTTTAGTTGAAATAATTTTGTACGTCATTGCATTGCATTGCACGTCATTAGAATTAAATCATTTTGATTAATTTAGATTGCATATTCAACAATTGCATGTTCATTAAGAGATCACAAAAATTGTATTTATATAGTTTATGACATGTTGCCATGCCATATTATTTCATATTAGATTAAAAGCATTGCATTGCATATGGATTATAGTCTCGTTAAAAAGTGAAAACAAAAAAAAAAGAAATTGCGTGTTAATTAGAAATCATATTTAGGATTGTTGATGTGGCTTTTAATTTAACGCTGCAGATACTTTCGTTGCTTTGAAGTAAGTCCTGCATTATTTAATTGCTTTCTTGGGTGTTAAATTGGTGAATTACGCACCTGCATGATAACCTCACATGTTAGGAAATAACCTAAAATTAACTCATGTTGTTTGCCAAACATTTTTCAAAATAAAAGAGAAAGGTACCGAAAGAGCGTTAAGGAAATCTAGTGTAACCAAGTCCCCGTACCCAAATCTCTGGTTCGTAGGAGTAAAGTAAATCTCATGTTACTTTACTTGGGTTTCTAATCGACCCATCAAAAATTGATTAGTGGCGATTTCTAGATAAAATCAATTGCATGTTAAAAACTTGAACCTAAGTCGCAAATTGGTATGGGCTTGGGAGAGCCCGAGTTAAGTTTAGGCTTAACAATCCATTAGCCAAACCCTAAATGGTCCAAACCCCAGAAAATTGGTCGCGACAAAGAGTATTACCGAAGTTCTTTGTATTGAATACTTTGAGTTGCTTTCCCATTAATCTATTAAAAAAGGTAATTTTATTTATTAAAATATACATTTGGGAAGCAAATTATTGGGGCAAAATTACCCAAAATGTCCTAGACCTATTGTACGGCATATTTAATCCTAAATTTTTCAATTTGATCAATATATACTGTACCTTTTGATGATTATCTAGTGTAATCCATTTGGTCATTTTAGGCCTGAAAATTCTGACGTGGAGATCCTATTAGCGCCGACCATCCTACATTATGCAGCTGACCATCGGCAATAGGAAAGGACGCCATTTTGTAGCTTTTTTTTTTCCTTTTTTCTTTTTTTTCGAGGGACTATTCATTGCCATCCAAGTTCGTCGAACCCTTGGGAATGCATAATAATCCAGTAGGCAGCTTACTAGAGCTTGAAGGTAATGAACATATCCTCCCGTTTAACCGTGCCATCTTCGAACAATTGCCTCAAAGCAAGTCCTATCTACAAACAAAAATGTTTACAGGATCGTAAAAAGAAACTTTAAGTAATTGGAAAGAGAATCCAGCTCAATATGATGTTTTAGGAACCGTGAAAAAACAATTGTGAAACCGCAGAACAACAAGCAGAGAAAGCGAATGAAGATCAATTGGGCTACAAGATGAACTGAATGAGAACATATTTGCTTAAATGTGATATAGGTGCATCAATTCCGGAGTTTTTGTGACACAAAAATTAGTTTAGGTAAATGCAGCACATGTATACTAATTTTAGATTTTTAGTAGTATTGATCCTTATAAAAATTTCATTATCAAGGAATGTGAATTTTTCAACAAAAAGCTTTGAGATGATAGGAGTTAAATGAGATTAAATCTTAAACTATAAAGGTAAAAGCTATATCCGAAGGTTAACCGTGAAAAACATACACAATGAGTCCTACGGCTTAAAATTGGAAAGGTAAAGAACTAAAAAATAAAAAATCCCAATGAGTTCAAAGGCCCATTCGTTGAACCCAACAGCTATGTGTGCAATAAATGGTTTTTGTTGGCCCATTTCTTTAATTGATTGAAACCTATTGATCACGTCCATTTGTTTGCATGATAAATTGGAAAATCGTTCAAAAAATCTTAAATTTATTCCACTTTTATCAATTCAATTTTAGACTTCTACAAAAAAAGAAAAGAGTCATAAATCTTTTAATTGTGCTAATTAAGTATTAAACATTTTTTATGTTTTGCTAATTGAGTTTATCCAACCAATTTTGTTGGGAAAATCACCGACGTGAATGTCAGCTATCCTACATAGCCCAATGTGGGAAAATAGAAGGAAAAAACTCAACTATATTATTAAAATATTATTAAAATTGTCAATATCAATGTTGATCATGCTACATCAGCGATTTCTAGTCTAAGTACAGACCGAACTCCCCCAACCAACCAGACCAAACCCAATAGTTTTTTTATTTTTATTTTTTTACAATTCTCAAAAGATAAGTGGGTACAAATGTGTTTAGGAGCACTCCAACAAAAACAACGTTCATTTGGATATGCATGAGTTTATTGGAGATGAACTTGAGACCCTGCTATGCTTGAGCAACTAATTCCTTTTTTCAGACTTACTTCAAGTCATATATTTTGTTTTAACAATCGTTTTGCTGAAGTTTACTTCCAAACAAGTGTGAAACATGATAATTAATTACATAGGTAGGACAACTACTCCGAGGATGACAACTTGCATAGAATGAGACACACCTATGGCCTTGGAAGAAGTAGAAGGGAAAAAAAATTATCCGCCACTCCTTAGACCCATCGAGGGCTGGAATAAAATGATTCCAAGATTATGTGGGCCCATTCCCAACTCCACAAATATGGAACTAACCTAACCCGATTTTGTTTCAAGTTCTAGGTGGACACCAACCCACTTTGGAATCAATCACTCCAAGTTATTGAGCTCCACATAATTTTTAACAGAAGATTTGATCGGAAAGCAACAAGGATTCGACCTTTGGGACTATTGATTCCTCCACTTCATGGCGTGATCTTCAAAAGCAACCCGAGCAAACCGACTAGCATGCACTACTAGACCATCCCTAAACGTCAAATTGGACCCGTGAAAGAAGAATGCCATGCACCACCACGCAACCACGCGAAAGGTTTTGGACGACGAGAGAGAGAGAGTAGTAGTAAAGCACGTCAACCCTCGACTTTAAGTTATCTCTTCTTCTCCCTAACGGGGACGACCACATTACAACGGTTATCTAATAACTTATGCATAACATTTAATTTATAAATTAAAAAAAAATCGACCAAAAAAGAAAAAAGTAGAACCTGCAAGTCTTAATTACCAGAAACTAAGATAGAAAAAGTTTCATTTACACAGTAACACATCTATAACAGATTAGTACTTAACTTTTACACCGGATTTGTGCCCAAAAAAAAAAAGTCACAATTATGCAATAAATTCATGTGCATCTAAGGGTCCATTCATTTCGCAGAAAATGGGCAATTTCTAGAAAATATTTTTCAAAAAGTCATTTTCCAAGAAAATAACAATATTTTCTGGTGTTCGGCTAAAATCTGAAAATGTTTCATAAAATATGTTCCGGTGTTCGGTAAGGAAAATATTTTCTAAGACTTCACCACTTAAGTATACATCACTTATCGCCCTATAAATCCATAAAATATGAACTTGCCTTTAAATCTTGACAAACTTGCTTCATATATTTGTTCCCTCATTGTCATCAAACGCTCATCTACTTCAAAAAATGTTTGTATGGATTTTAAAAAGAAGCAAATGAGAAAAGAAGTAAAACATGTACAGCCCTAATGAGAATTTTTCGGTTGAGTGGCATGTTTGCCCCTGCGTCTTTTGTGTTCCAATAAACAAAAGAAAAGAAAAAGAAAGCAAAGCATGTAGAGCCCTTTGCTTGAGCAATGTACAACTACATTGTAGAGTAAATAAAGAAAATGATAAGCAAGAGTGCAAAGCACGAGCTCGAGATCGATGAGGTCTTGATTCGCCTGGCAACGGCCGACGATTAGCCAAGAAAGAAGAAGATGGGAAACAAAGAAAAGAAAAAAAAAATAAAAAAAAAAAATAGAGAAGAAAAAGGAAAGTAAAAATAATTCAAATTAAAAGAGAAAAAATTAAAAAATAATTCGAATAAAAAAAGAAAAGAAGAAGAAGAAAGGAGAGGAGGAAGTGAGGATTTGTAGAGATATGAGATAAGAGAGATCAAGGAAGTGGAAAACATTTTCCCCTAATTTAGGAGACTTTTTTTTTTTTTTCATGGAAAATATTTTCCTCAAGAAATTCATTTTCCATAAAACAAACGCCGGAAAATCCGGAAAATGTTTCGGAGCCTAAGTGTGCATATTATTCCAAACTTGACCAGCCTTTTCCTATGTTGGACTAAAACTCCAAACGTCGTGTCTCCAATGGAAGCCCAAGTAGGCTTATTTTGAGAGCTATACAAATTCTGAATTCTCGAGTAAGCATTCGGGACTAGTAGCCTGTAAGGGCAACACTGTCCATGCGTTTGCCGTTTAGACTTCAACATTTTGAGCGAATGTTAAATTGATTAAAACTAGAACACTTAATCCCCTCTAAACATATTACATGGGATTAGTAGACCAACATGACC
Source organism: Eucalyptus leucophloia subsp. euroa (assembly GCA_017140325.1). Taxonomy (NCBI): domain Eukaryota; kingdom Viridiplantae; phylum Streptophyta; class Magnoliopsida; order Myrtales; family Myrtaceae; genus Eucalyptus; species Eucalyptus leucophloia. The sequence continues at coordinate 35,117,969 of CM029473.1, forward strand.
TAGCCACTGAATGTATGAGCTAAAATAAGTTTTTGAGTTTGAATTTTGTTGGATTTTGAAATTTACCAGCGACATATTCTTCCATCTTTAAGTGGAAGAACTCCCTCTTACTAGCTCTAATTAAAATGTGTTACAAGAAAAAAGAAATGGTAATCTTAAGGTAATTTTAACATGCTAAAAGATTAGCAAAAGAAAATGGAAAAAGAAAAAAAGAAAATCATCCCCGCTCGCTTTCTTTCTCTCTCCAGCTCGCTTGCCCCTCAATTCAATTGCCATGTGGTGAGTTCCAATGTTCGAACAAATAAGAACTTGCGAATCCTATATTCTCATTGAAATGATGATTTGTGGGTGTAAGCCGAACTTAACAGACTCGTCAGAGCACCAGTTACAGACCCTTTTGACGTCTGCGAGTTGGTCGAAGAAGCTGGAATCTAACTCTAGGCGAAACGGAAAGGCACTATAAACCAAACCGAATCAGATGTATAGCATTTCGACACTTAGTACGTAGTGTATCATTCTAAAAATGTCATACAACTTGCGACAAAGTGGTCAGTTCGAGGATCTCCATCCTAAACCTACAATTACGCTAGTATCGGATAGAGATTAGAGACCCTTTACGACGTCAAAACCAAGGCCCAAAATGGCAAGTCGGATAGCAATGCAGGCAACCGCCCCGGTAAGACTTTACTAGAAAATGATTTACTTGGTCTATCGTTAATTTGGAGTCGACCCTTAATATGATCTTGTTAGTCTGCTCCGCTGTCACAAATTGATGCCACAGATTCGGCTATCTCAAAGGATCAAGAACTGATAAGGATGCTAAGCTTGAAGTCAATCCAGAATTTCCCCGCACAGATGACGGAGAGGATAAAGAGAAGCGACAGGAGCTCCCTGTCGAGCATGCGGTTCCGGTACCATGCGCCCTGGGACTCACTCTACGGGAGGGGACCATGATGGTGGTGGGCGACGAGCTGCATCCCATGAGCCTGTTCATCGGCCAAGGCAGCGGTGCGAGCTTGGAGGACGCGATCGTGCTCACGAGATGCTCGTCGAGGAAGTTTTCAGAGGTCGAAGAAGGAGACGGAGAGGGGAGCCGCAGGAGAAAATACAAGAAGGCGCTCGCGAATTACGTGGAGGAGAGGAGGATGAGGCTCCTTGGGCTGTCCATTCTGTCCTTCGTATTCAACAAGCTCAACGAAGGTCCGTGCACGGTGGTGAAGATTGCCTGCGTTCTCATCTTGATCTTCTTCTTCAAGGACCGAATCGCTCACACGGCATATGACTGCGGGCAACTCGGAAGAGAGAGAAAGAGTTCTATATATAAAGGCCAAAAGACTTTTAACATTTTCTGTGAGTTAATAGGTTTGTCCAAGGTGTCACAAAACTAGGTTGAAGGATAAAGGGAAGAATTTTGAGAGGAAAATTGTGCCTCTATTTTCATTAATTGTAATCTGTTGTACAATACTGTATATAAACACAAGAAGGAATATTGATAAAAGAAAGTGTACATTCCTGAAATCTCTCTATTCCTAAGATATAAACAATTGTATCTATTTATGATATATGCAAATCATATCTTCCAACACTTCCCCTCAAGCTGGTGACCTATATATGTCCAAGACGCCTAACTTGCTTAGAAGATATGTATGTTGCCTTTGACAAAGAGGCTTAGTGAAAATATCCGCGGGTTGCTCCGTGGTTCTAACTCCTCTTGTCTTGATGACTCCTTCTTGAATCTTTTCTCGAGTAAAGTGATAATCAACTTCTATGTGCTTTGTTCTCTCATGAACTATAGGATTTGCTGCAAGCTTAAGTGCTGAATCATTGTCACAGAATAATGTGGTTGGTCCTTTAACCTCTGTCCCGGGATCTAGAAGTAAACCCCTTAACCAAACTATTTCACAAACAGTTTTGGCTATGAATCGATATTCGGCTTCTGCTGAGGATAAGGATACAGTGGATTGTTTTTTTTTTCACGAAAGTAGTGATTCCTCGAATTTGATGCAAAAATCAGTAATAGATCTCCTGCTCATTGGACATGTAGCATAATCTGCATCGCAATAAGCCGTCATCTCCATGTTGCATCTCTGGGAAAGAAGTATCCCTAAACCTGGACATGTCTTCAAATATCTCACAATTTTCATAGCCGCATTTAAATGCGATTGTTTAGGAGTATGCATGAATTGACTGAGTCTGAAGTGCATAACAAATGTCTGGTCTAGTCATAGTGAGATATATAAGCTTCCCTACTAGTCTTTGATAGCCAAATGGATACTTTAACAATGGGTCATCAGAAGTAGATATGCCATAATCATAAACAGCAGAAGTTAGCTTGGCATTCTGCTCGATGGGAACAATAGACGGTTTGCAACCTGATAAACTTGCCTCTGAAATAATCTCCATTACTAACTTTCGCTGACTGAGTGAAATCCCCTGATCCGAACGAGCTATCTCAATTTCAAGAAAATATTTAGGTGGCCCTAAATCTTTGATATAAAAAGTGGAATGCATATATTCTTTCAGCTTCTTCACAGCGGAATCATCATTTCCCATAATTAAGATGTCGTCAACATAAATCATTAGATAAATAGACGACATACCTTTCTTCTAAGTGAATAATGCATAATCATACTTGGATTGTCTGAAGCCAGCAGCCGTAAGAGCACTCGTAAACTTGGCATACCATTGTCAAGATGCCTGTTTTAATCCATAAAGAGATTTACGGAGACGACATACCTTAGATTCCCCTTGTCTCCGTAATCTAGGTGGAAGATCCATCTATATTTCTTCATCTAGATCACCATGCAGAAAAGTATTATGAACATCCATTTGATGTAACGACCAGTCACGAAAAGCAGCAACCGATAGAAAAGAACGAACTGTAACATCTTTGGCTACTGGAGAAAAAGTCTCATGATAGTTGAGACCTTCTCTTTGTGTAAATCCTTTGGCAACTAACCGGGCCTTGTACCTTTCTATAGAGTCATTTGCTCTATATTTTATTTTATACACCCACTTGCATCCAATTGGTTTGCAATGAGTGGGTAAGGGTACAACGTCCCAAGTGTGATTATCCATAAAGGCTTTTAGTTCTGCCTCCATAGCCCGTTGCCAACGTGGGTCATGCATTGCTTCATTATAACTAGAAGGCTCATGCTCCTCAGGAATACTACTCATGCAACATAAATGCTCCGATGATAGCCTATCAAATGAAACGTAGGAAGAGATAGGATAATGAGTACCTGATGACCCAGAAGAAGCACATACGTAGTCTTTTGTCCAAATTGGTGGACGACTAGCTCGACCAGATCGCCTAGGTTCTTCATGCTGAGTCATGGAGGACTTGTCAATGTGACTTGGTTCTGAAGGAGCTGCTATTAGAGAATCCCTTTCTGTTGATGGTTCTTCAAGTGAAGTTGCCTGAATAACTTCATTGAAAATTATAGTTGGTGCATCAGATAATTCCTGAAGTCTTGGAGGAGGAACAACAATATAAGATCCTCCTGGAGAAAGATCATCTTCTGATAGAAAAGGCTTATTAGTTGTCTTGTCATCTTCAGAAGAATGACTCATGTCTTGGAAGGGGAAAATATCTTCATGAAATGCCACATCCTTGCTTATAAAGAATTCTCCCGAGAATGGCTCATATACCCTGTATCCTCGTTTCAGATTTGGATACCCCATGAATATGCACTAGCGAGCATGAGGTCTCATTTTGTCTTTGTGCCCTATTGTAGTCACGTAGCATAGACACCCAAGAACTCTGAGATGACTCAGATCCGACTTCCTTCCATATAGTATCTCAAAAGAAGTTTTTCCTTTAAGAATACGTGACGGCATACGATTGATCAGATACGCTGTTTTGACCACGCAATCTCCCCAAAATTTTTCAGGGATAGATGCCTGAAACTTAAGAGCACGTGCTACTTTAAGAAGGTGGCGGTGTTTCTGCTCAACGACTCCATTCTGTTGTGGTGTGTATGTGCAAGAGCTCTCATGTAAAATTCCATTCAATGTGAATAAAGAACCACATTCACTATTAAAAAAAGTCTCTACCATTATTAGTGCGAATGCGTTTAATGGATTTCCTAAATTGATTTTTAGATATGGCAAGAATAGTCCTAATGTGAGAAAGAACTTGATTTTTGGACTGCATTAGGAATATCCATGTAGCTCGCGAAAAATCATCTACAATGGTGAGAAAGAATCGAGACCCATCATGATTCAAGGTATGATAAGGTCCCCAAACATCCATATGAATTAATGAAAAAATTTCATCAACTTGTGAAGTACTGTTATGAAAGGAAGGATGTGTCTGCTTTGCTAATGGACAAATGGGACATTGTGGACAAGGAAATAAAGCAGAATGACCCAGTCTTTAATGATTAAGAAAGGTCTTATTATTGATAGCAAAGTTACACAAAGATTTATTGGAAAGAAATTTGAGACTCTGTGAAACATCCATCCAGAAATATAGCCCTTGGAATACTCTACCCAAGCCCATTAGTTTCCTAGTCGAAAGGGCCTGAAACAAACATTTATCAAAATTGAATAAGATTCGACAAGAACTTTCTTAACAGACTCGGGATACTGACATGATATTGAAATGGAAATCAGGAATATATAACACATTTTTAAGCACAATTAGTGGACTAAAAGTTACTGTGCCTATCATTTCAACTTGTGTGGTATTTTCATTTGGGAGCTGCATTGATATGGAAGAGGATAATTTTTTAATATTGGAAAGTGAATTCTTATCACAAACAATGTGATCACTAGCACCTGAGTCAATAGTCCATGCACTCCTTGAAATTGAATTCATCAAATAATAAGAAGTACCTGTGAAACCCCCAGTCTTGTTAGAAGTGTCCAATTTCCTTAGTGCCTCCATCAGCTCTTGATATTGATCATGAGTAATTGTCTTGTCTGATGGTTGCCCTGACACCTGAAAAATTGTAGAAAATTTTCCTTTTTCCTTCTCTCCAGGTTTCCTATCAGCTTCAAGCAATTCTCTATTGTATGATGTGGACGTCTACAATATTCGCAGTACAATTTACCTTTGCCTTTAGGATTAAAATTCCTCCCAGTCAAGATGGGCTTATTCGTGGGCTGCAGGACTTGGGCCAGGGTTGGCCCATAATTATTTTCCGCTCCGTTTGCTGAATTTATAGACAAAACATCCAGCCCATGCGAATTATTTCCGTGCGGCCCATTCGGCCCATGGAAAGCGTGACGTCATGAGCCATTGGATCCACTCGCTGCCAGCGACGGATGAAGACCGTCGGATCGCCCTATAAAGCCCGAATTGCTAGGGTTTCCGTCGAGGAACCCTAGCTCTCCTTCTTATTGTCCTCTGTTTCCTCCGTTCTTCGGCGGAAGTTGAATATGCCTTCTTATAGCCAGAGCGACCCCGTCTCCCCCAGAAACCCTAAGATCCGCGGATCTTTGCTGATTCTCCTCTTGGATGGCAAGTTGGTAGATTCGATTGAGGCTCGGCATGGGTTCCATCGTTAGGATTTGAGAATGAAACACGAGGTAAGCCTCGTTGAGGATAAGCAGGAATCTCGTTGTTTTCTCCCTTTCTCGTATGGCTTTGTACTGCTGTAGAATTGGCTCCGGCCATTCGAATTTTTCCTCGACTGCTTCAAGCTCATTCCATAGAGCCGAGAGCTTGTTGTAGATAGTTGTTATGCTCATATTCCCCTCTTTTAACTCCGAGATCTGCTGTGTTAATATAAAAATTTTCACCTAATCAAGCTTTCCAAACATTTCTTTAATATTCTCCCACATTTGCTTTAAATCCTCCATTGGGGGGAGACCGGCCGCAACTTTGGATGAAATGCAATTTCCCATCCAAGTCCTGACTAGTTGATTGCATTTTCTCCAAAAACGTGCCATCCTCTCGTCGGCAGGAATCAGGATCGTTCCGTCTAAAAAGCCCTCTTTATCTTTTGTTACTAGCGCGTGCCGGAACTCACGCGCCCAATTCGAGTAGTTGTCAGCACCAGTTAGCTCTCTGCTGATGAGTTTTAACTCTGGTCGATCTGCGTTTGTGGTGTGAAGTGGGTCGCCGGGCTCGATCGACCGCTGGTAGGAAAGATGTGATATGGAAAAAACCTGGGATTGGGGTAAGGATTTCCTCCAATGCCCGAGCCCAAATTGTTCGATCCTGTGCCCTGATCTGTTTGCCCCCGCAAGACCCGGATTGAGATAGATCGAGTGGGGATTTGTTCCCATCCCGACTCCTGCTGATCTGCTCGTCTACTCTGGGTTGATGGCAGGGTTTGCCCCATCGACGGTTGGCGGACCTCCATCAGTCCCAACGTTGCTCTGGTAGCTTCCTAGCTATGATTAATGGAATCATGGATATGGTATCCACTGGTATAGATGGCCCATGAAGGGCTGCCCCAGATTGAACTGAGCCAGGAACTGTTGCCATTGCACATTTTGGGTTTGAGCCTGGCTGAATTGCTGTTGAGTAGCAGAAGTAACCGTAGATGAATCCTGGATACCTTGTTCTTCTGGCGTGACCTCTCCAGCAGGTTGGTCATTTGAGGTTGAGGTAGGGTTTTGTGTTTTAGGCATGGTAAAGATTTCTTCCCTTTATAATAACGATTCCTGTGGCAACTTTGTTTTGCAGATGGGGTTCCACGAGCAGCAATCGAGAAAAGAAGAGCAGAAGCGACTATAGGATCATAATTTTGTAGGCTCTGATACCTTGTCACGAAACTAGGTTGAAGGATAAAGGGAAGAATTTTGAGAGGAAAATTGTGCCTCTATTTTCATTAATTGTAATATGTTGTACAATACTATATATAAACACAAGAAGGAATATTAATAAAAGAAAGTGTACATTCCTGTAATCTCTCTATTCCTAAGATATAAACAATTGTATCTATTTATAATATATGCAAATCATATCTTCCAACACAAGGTTTTTTTTTTTTGGGTATTTTCATGTAATGCCGGTGGTAGACCCGTGCTGAAGACGGAATACCAACACTTATTGTAGTTTCAAGATTCGTAAAATTTAATAAAGTTGTGTCATGGATAATCCTTTGATGTACATCTAGAAAGCAGAAAATAATACGCAAGTGTGTAATTGTTCTTGTTCGAAGATATTTGGTTATTTATAATGGTCTATCGTTTAAAGAATGCTTATTATCTTTGTTAGTGACACGATGTGCATTCAGCATGTTATCTTTTACTCCTGTGAACCAAAATATTCAAATTCCTGCAAGTTGACCAAAGCTATTCGGCCATGGATCGACCACTAGGCCATTTGGGTTGGTTGTGGGACGATCATGCATCATCATGGATTGATCAATAGACAGTCATAGATCGATCCCGCACGGTCATGCACCAACTATGAGCGACCATGGATTGATCATGTGCAACCGTGTGTCGGCCACAGATCAATCAACCCCACGCGACCACCTGTCAACCGAGGGTTGACCACGGATCAGTTATTCTCGACCATGGATCAATCACAAATCAATTATGTGTCATTTGTGATGGATCATAGACCATTTGCATATCCATCGCAAATTGATTTAGCGATCCAATCACTAGATCCATTCAACCAAACTAGCCGAGCCAAGTGCTCGCCTAGTCTCGGCCATGCCGATCATGCCCAGCCACACCCAGTCACGCCCAACCATGAACCTTGATTCGAGTCGTGTAGTCGACCATGGATGAATGCGAGATACTCTCGTCCGATGATGTAAGTTCTTACATCGACTTCTCTCTCATGCTTATATAATATTCTTGGATGTTAACAAATAAATGAAGAGAGTGAATCATCAATTTAGGTGGCAAGAAATCCAAATCCAACCAAATCTTAGGAAACCAATGTAGGCATTTAGAGGGTAAATCATCAACTTAAGTGACAAAAAATAAGTGACATAATCCAAAGCCAATGATGACCAAAACTTAGGTAATTAATGTAGGCATTTAATGAATGATGATTCATCATCCTAGCAGGCAAGAAGAAGATTTAGCCATGATTACATGATGAATCATTGGCACAAATGAACCAATGAGAAGAGTACCACATGTCCTTAATCCCCTCCCTAGAACTTTAGGGTGTCACAACATCATTTTAGCTAGGCCACATGGGAAAAGCCAATTGGGCCACTTGTTAGGGTCATTAAATGATAGTGAGTCTATAAATAGAGCACCAACTCTCATTTCCACCATCCCGCCATCTCTTGCTCACCTCTCTCTCTCTTTCTCTCTCGGTCTCTCTCTCTTTCTAAGCTCCTCACTCGCCTACTCACCCCTCACCGCTCGGCCACCTCTCGACCACTCGCCGCCATTTCGATAACAGTAAGTGGAATCCCTAACCTTCAACTAGGGCGATGAGCTATGATGTTCAAGCTTGGCTGTGTTCCCATTCGAGCTTAGTTATGTGCATGTTAACAATTGTTTTGTATGATTTGCTTGTGTCTTTGCCTACATAAGTCAAATCACACCCCGAGACACGGATGGGTCTTGCTCGGCTTTAGATTGGCATTGAGGCATGTTGGTTCAAGTCATGAGTCACGTGCTGTGCTAGGCATATTGTTGTGGTTATGATGTTATAGGTCATGCCACGCACACACTTATAAGCATGCCCACGGGCCTTGCTTGTATTGGCTAAGAGAAAAAGTTAATGAAATGGCTTATGTGATGCATGATGTGAGGTCACATAAAGGAAAGATAAAAGTTGTTGCCATTTGATAATGGAAACAATGTTTGGTTGGTGAGAATGAGATACTTATGTCAATGAGATGCCCTAAGGAGAGTTCTAGGATGCCATCAAGAGTGGGCGATGCTCCCGTAAGGGAAATGGGAGGACCCCGAGTCAGAAGTTTCGAGATGTAGCCAAGTGTGCAATGCCCAATTGATGCTAGATGTCCATCTTGAGGCTATAAGCCAATGAAAGTAAGTAAACCGGAGGGTTCGGTTCGGTTCCCGGTTCTAAAAGGACCGATTTTGGTTCCCTGTCCCTTTTTTCTGGAACCGGGACTTCCGGTTCCCGTTCCAAGTGGAACCGGAACCAAAACCAAAGCCAGAACCGGTTAAGGTTCCAAAGGAGCCCCAAATATATTGGCAAATAGGAAATGCCCAAAATCTCTCTCAATGTCATTTCCCTTCATTCAGAGTCCAAACCTCACACTTTCACGCTGCCTAACACTACTCTGAGTCTCATCGCCAGATGCCGCTCGCCCTGACGCCGTTGGACGCCATTCACCGATGCCGCTCGCCCGAACCCTCACGGCTCGACGCCAGTCGCTGCCCTAAATCTCTGAGTCTCTCCCGTGCTCTGCCTCTGCCCGTCGCCAACGCCACTCGCCCTCGACACCGCTGCTGGACGCCACAAGCCACGGCTCAGGAACAGGGGCTAAGGAGAAAACCTTTTACTGCGTTTTCCATAGCTGGATTTGTTTATCGCGAAGCCTGAGGGGGATACATCGATTCCCAGTTTCGGTTCAGTTCCGCTAAATGCCCTAACCCTCGATGCTGCTCACCCAATCAGCACCGACGCCCTTGGCCGAGCCTCATTTTGATGGACTCTAACAAGAATGTGGATGCAGATGGCACATAAGCGAGGAAAGAAGCTGACTTTAATCTTCCTTCTTTGTCTTTCCTTTTTCTTGTGTAACAATACATGTACAGGGAGTGAATTGGTACTGCTTCAATGGACAATGCTGGTTATGGAGATCCTATGCAAAAGGCAGAAGCTATGGCTTTCCGTCGAGCTTGTGTGCGTTTTGGCCTTGGGATACATTTGTATCATGAGGATATGTTGTGATGAGCTTGGTTTTGTGGTAAGCATGACTTGCTCTTTTGGTTGCTATGGACGCAGGAGACGAGGTTCATCAGTTATTTTTTGTCAGTTAGATGGGCCGGACTTTCTATATAAGATTCTGTCATGTTAACGTTGTTCGCGGGGATGAGGGATGTAGGAACACGGAGAATTGTCTGTCAAAGAAAATCGAAATAATGTCATTTGAAGTCTTACTAAAGCTTCTGATTGCGATTTCTTCTGGTGTATAGCTTTCTTTTTCTTTTTCTTTTTTATGCGCTCGCACATGCTAGGAATTCTTTAGCAAATTGTATAGCAGTGTGGTCGTCGCTTTCTCTAAGCAGCAGAAGTGTTGATGGTTGCATTACGTGGTGTGGGACATCATACCAGGCAAAAGATCAATCTTTTCGAGTTGCTATTGTGCAGAAGACACAAAAGGTTGAGTTAATGGAGCTGTATCTATCTTAACTGGAATTTATCCTTACTTGGTAATGGCTTGTTTTGTCTAGGATCTTCCTATTTAGTTCTTGGGTGATTTAAGCGCCACAATGTCAATATGGCACTTTGAACCGTACTGCCGATGACACTATATATTCGAAATGCTTGACTTTTCATAACTCACCTAGGCGTTTTGGTACTGTTCGGATAGAACTGGTGCCGTGCAATTTTGCGGGATAAATCCATATATAAGCTTGCAAGAATTATAGGGATATTATACCTGTCTCTATGAATATGTGTTGACCAAATCATGCATTTAGCACATAGATCATCTTCTTCCATCCTGCTGGTTAATATTCTATTAGCTGAGTATGGGCTTCATCAATGACTCATTATCTAATTACCGGTGCTATTGTGGCTCATACTAGCTTTGTCTCTTGTATGGCAAAGGTACAAGAGTGAGGGGCACGCCATCATTATTTTGGCTGGTGAGCATTTTTGTGCTTTTTTATTCAATGTTTTGTCCAATTTTTTCCCCTTAGGTTGTGCCCTAAGCTGTAATTCGTATCAAGGCGTGAAAGCTGTCATAGCAAAGAGCTTTGAGTAGATTCATAGAAGCAATTTAGAGGGAATGGGTATCATTCCTCTATGTTTCAAGTCGGATGCAGAAACACTCGGATTGATTGGCCATGAACGCTACACCATTAATCATCCAAATAGCGTGAGCGAAATAAGGCCTAGTCAGGACATCACGGTGGAGACCGACAATGGCAAGTCATTTGCCGATGGAGTGGCGTTAGTCAAAGGGACAAGGCCTGGTTAGGACATCACGGTGGAGACAGACAATGGCAAGTCATTTGCTGATGGAGCGGCATTAGTCAAAGGGACAGAAATGTGCTTTTTTTTTTTTTTTTTTTTTTTTTTTTTTTTTTTTTTGATGCTTATGCTCCCAAGGAACTATTTTTGGCAATTTATAGACATAGAAGCTTTGGTTTGTCTCTTTCCTTCTTCGTTATAGTTCAAATATGAGAAAAAAAAAAAAAACTATTGGAACCTGAACCGACCCTGGAACTTGTATAGTTTCCAAGTTCCAGGTTCTGACGGGTAGGTTTTAAATTCCAAAAAGTGAGGAACCTGTACCAAGGGTAGGTTTCAGGTTCCAGACATAACCGAACTGGAACCTAGAACCGCTCACCCCTAATGGTAACTGAGCGATGCGGCCTATGTAGCTAGCACCAAAAGAAGGCCTTCTCCATGAAAAAGGCTTGATCATGCGATGCAATCACTACAAATAGAATCAAAACACCCATTATTGTGGAATCGACTCAATAAAGTACTTCCTCAAATAAGATTTCTATGCACGAAGTGAACACTATTGAGATATGGGAATGGCTCTATTTGAATGTGCAATGAGAACACTCGGTGCACACACTTAGGTTTCCACAAGAGCGAAGGCTCTAATACCAAGTTAGAAATAAGAATGTGAAAGAGAGAATTGAAATATTTTAGTATATTTCGATCTATATATATATAGAGAGAGAGAGAGAGAGAGAGAGAGAGAGAGAGAGAGTACAATGACAACCTATTTGTAGGTTTAGACAGAGGAAATCAAGGGAAATCAAATCAAATGTGCATAATCAAATTAGATATAGAAAATCAAAGAAAATATCATAAGTATCTCTAAAAAATATTTTAATATTGCTAACATCCCTAATATCGCTAATATTGTTAGAAGTTTTAAATAATTAACCACGCCTTCCCAATTAAAACTTGACTTCCCAATTAAATTTTAACGCTTAGTACTAGACAAAAGACCAGACTAAGTGAATCTTTTTTGGCTCCATTTGCCTCCCCAATTAAATTTTCATGCTTAGTACTAAACAAAAGACCATACTAAGCGTGAGGGGGAGTGTTAGAATATTTAAATAATAAACTACACATTTATCTAATAGCTTAGGTTTTTAGAACAGTTAACAATGGTTTTACAAAATCCCACAAAAATTACTTTTATCATTGATGAAAATCTTTAGGTATAAATGTTATTGATAATGAAAATATTTTCTATTAATTTATTTTTATAAAATATATAGGCGATTACTTTTATGAAAAGTTTTCCAAGATCATTTATATTTCACCAGACAAATAGATTTGTGTGGAATGACCATTATACAATTATTGCTTAAGAATATATTGATATTGTTTCTCAAATACTAGCAATGTATAAATTAATTGATACTCTAGTTTAACTCACTAGATATTATCTATTTTGATATGTGCAGTATTGATCATTGTCCTTTAGCTTATAGACAATCACTTTTCTAAGAAGGTTACCTATTTTGATAGAACCCTAGTCGAGCACACTTAGCATTGGATTTTCAATATTAAACAATGTCATTATGTCATTGTAAATGGATTTCAATTCCACAATCCATCAAAGTTCTCTCCATATTTGATGTGTGACTCGATTCATTTACACCTAGTTCATTATCTTAAAAGTCTACCAACAGATGCATTTTATTTGAGTTTTTTTTTTTTCATTTTTTTTTTTTTTTGGCCTCGGCATCTATTCTCTCCCGGCTGGATTCAATAGTTACAATTATATTTTTTAGTTAAAATTTAAGGTCAGAAAAGATGTTGGTTTCTTTTCTGATATAGAGATATAAAAAATTTTCATATGTGCAAAGAAAATCCTTTAACATTCAAATTTTCTGGAATTTTTATGAGAATCACTAAGACTACTGATATGCCCTCCTTTATATAAACTTTTAGTAGCTCTTTGCTTACGAAAGTTTACTAAATATTGATAGTAGTTATACCCACTTGGAAGTAACAAAGAGCTGCTCCAAATCAAACGTATTTGATTTGAGAGAAACCTATTGGTTTAGTTATGTTATAAATTAAAGGTTACTTAAAGCTTACATGGTATCATGTTGTAAAATTAGGCCCTATTTGTTCAAAATTGTTTCTGTTCCCCGGAACAAAAATTTATGTTCTTTTGTTCCGGGGAACAAAAAGAGAATATAAATGAATTTGATAAAAAAAATTTCTTAGGAATAAAAAATCTATTTTTTTGTTCTCGAGAACGGAAACAAGAAATAAAAAAATTACTTCTTGTTCCCGAGAACAATTTCGAGAAACAATTTTTCTCTCTTCTTTTTTCTTCTTCTTTTTTCTTTTCTTCTTCCTTTTGGTTGGTTGCCGGCCTTGGCCATGACCGGCGATCGGCTAATAAGGGCCGGTGACCTTGTCAGAGCATCACCTGCCCCTAGCGAGGCCGAGCCTTGCCGTGGCTGGGGGAGGCTCAACCTCGCCTTGGTTGGGAGAGCTCAAGCTCGCCCAAAAATGGTGAGGCCAAGCTCGCCCAGCCACTAGCAAGGCCGACCTTGTGTCGCCTGGGCGAGGTCGAGCCTCGCCGGTGGCCTTGGTGGCCAGGCGAGCCTCACCCGGAGTAGTTCACCAGATCTGGGTGAGCTCAAGCGCGCTTGGCCACCGAGGCCACCGATGAGGCTCTAGCGAGCTCGTCAGCCCTCACGGTGGCCTGGCGAGGCTCCGGCGAGCTCGCTAGACCTCACCCAGCCAGTCCTTAGGTGTTGCCGTGGCTAGCGATCGATCACAAAGGAGAAAGAAGGAAATAAAAAAAAAAAAAAAAAAAAGAAGGAAAAAAATGGACCACCGCCTGCGGTGGCTTAGCTGGATAAGAGCCCCCGTGACATCTACCTAGGATGGAGGGGTTTAAATCCCGCAGGACGTATGAGATCTTAAGTGCAACGTCGGGATGGTGGGTCCTCCGCTAGCGTCGCTCCAGGGTTTACCCAGCGGCTACTGTCTGTAACGGGTTCCCTAGGTATAAAAAAAAGTATATATATATAAATATTGAAAAATTAAAAGAAATAACAAAATTATACAAGTTTACTAAATGCATTTCTATTTCTGGAGTAAAATTTTTTTGCGAGTTACTAAAGATATTTTTATATTAAAAAATTATTCCCAAGAATATAAATAAAAAAATATTATTTTTATTCAAAAATTATTCCCCAAAACATAAACATTACCAAACGTACCTTTAGTTTATTCACTGTGTGTGGTACGAAAGGGACAGCCACAATCGATGGTGATTTATCAAGAACTCAAAGCATCTTGAATACGCTAAGCAAAGAACATAACAAAAAAGCTTTTAAAATATTGATTGGTGAGGATAAATATTGAATGTGAATTAAAGTATTTTCATTACTAATAATATTTTATTTTTAGAAATTTTCATGAATAATGAAAAAAAATTCGTTTATTTATTTTCGTAAATAATACAAATGATTATTTTAATCGTTCATTTTTTATAAAACAAAGGGAAGAGAAAGGCATACAAATATGGGAAAGAAAAGAATAAATAAAAAGAATGGGGTTGCATTGGAATTTTAATAAATAAAAAAATACTGAGAACTTGATAATTGGATGGCTCGCTTGCTCGTATCCTTCTGCTTCAACCTCCAGTTGCTGAAGCTCCCATGGCGGACCGCGCTCTCTTATCCCTCTCCCCATCTCCTTCCTTCTCCTCCATCTCCGACCGGATACCACCTTTCCATCCTTCAATCCTTTCGCGCTCGACCATCTTGAAGACCAGGCTCAGAAGAACAATCAGGTAATAAAGTTCAGCACACAAATTTTGGAAATTGCGAAATACCGTTTCTGCTGTATATTTAAGAGCTTGGCATCGCAAGGACTCCCGAATTAAGGCCCCTGCAACTCATTTTGGTCGCACCCATTATGGGTCGTTTCGTGGTTGTGATTTCTTGGCTACTTCAGCTCTTGTTTTGGATCGGACTATGGAAAATACTTATGACGGTGAAGCCACCGTTGCTATCTCTTTGATTAGCAATGCTAGTTTGCATTTTAAACAGCATCAGGACAATTCTTCATCATAGTCTCGCTATATCTTAGATGCCCTTGTTTACTATTCATGGTAAACTATGAGTAATTTCACTTTGCATTAAAGCTGTTAATTTTTATTATTTTTTCCGTCTGTTGTGGATGAAGGCAGATATGTCAAAGTGAATTGAGGGCAGAATCACGGTCATTGCCACAGCTGAAGGGTAATGCTTCTTTCTATCTCTCAACTTTAATGCCAAGAATCAAGAACTTGTGATGTCGGAACTGTACTCTGCTATGTTTTCAGAACAGTCTGCTTGAGTATCAGTCTAAATACCACTTTTAGTGTCATGATTCATCCCAGGATATAGGGCTCTTGCTTAGTACTGATGTTGGGACAAGTTGGGGCTTGTAGTTCTGCTGATTCAAATATAGTTGGGATGATTTCAGAGCTTAGGAACTAATGGGTGTAATATTGTACTTAAAGAGTAGGATACTCTTGCTAACTTTTACGTACAAGGTTATTCCATTTGAAATATCTTTTAAATGGCCATAGTAAATCAAATGCAGTGGGTTATACTTGACGGAGATACTTTTTCACCATTGGTGTAGTTCCATTTATTGCGCAAATGATTTCGACCCTGTTTTTGGACTTTGGAGCAGTAATCTCTTAGGATAACAAAATGGAACCCATGGTCTAGTCACCAGCAATGTTCCTGCAGATTCGTCAAGAGACAGACAACAATATTTACTTGTAATTCAGAAACATTAACTATCATTTATTGAGTCTTTCTACATCTTAAAGTTTCCATCTGGTTATTTTAGGGCCTATCTGGATCTACCTGGATCCGCTCATCTTCGCACTGATGTGACTGTTTAAGCTGCAAATGGGTCTAATCCCTTATCGTCTCTGGATTCTCCTATGTCTATAGGGATGACTTGAGGGCTTGTGATATTATGTACCACTAATTATCATGCTTTCCCTGGTATTTTTTTCTCTTTTAAGTTCCTTTAGGGTAGGTGGGTGCTAATACGATGCAAGTTCTTGTTTTAATCTCTCTGAGAAGATCAATTTTAGTAAACTGTCTCATTCTGTCATTACCTTTCACATACCTCGTTTCTCTCTTCAACTATGTTTTGATTTCATTGTTTTCTCTCCTGTTAGCTACGGAGATGATCTCATTTTTTATTTAATTTTACATTTGTTTCAGAGTCTTTGGAGAACCCTTTTATTATCGAAAAGATTTTAAAGGCGAAGGAGCCATCAGTCTGGATATCTGCACTCTCAGTTGGACTTCCCTCTTGGTTGGCTTGTGCACAAGTTGCAGTTGCAAGTGAAACTACTCGAATAAATGCTGTTTATGAGATTGGAGAGTTGTTTGAATTGGGAATCCAACTATCCTATTTGCTTTTGCTCTTGGCCTTGCTTGGTGTGGGTTCTTTCTTTGTCATCCGTCAAGTCTTAGTCCGCAGAGAACTTGACCTTTCTGCTAAAGAGCTGCAGGTGATTTTTTTTATTTTTTTTTCCAGAGTTCATTCCTAGACGGTTTCATGACATTTTTTATACACAGATAGAGGCCTCTGTTGCATGACTCCTTTATTGAGGTTGGGTAACTTCATCCATAGGATGTGAAATTGGGGTGGGATGGGTATGGTGACACTTGACTTCACATCAATCACGCTATGTTCATGTTATTATAAATCTGCAACAATACTAAACCATCATAAATTCATAAGAAAATTATAATGTTGCGCATAGAGAACATTTCTTTTGAGAACACTTAGTTAATATCTCTTCATTTTTGCTGGATAGTATTCTAGTCTTATATACTTTTATGCCCTGTCCAATCTTGTCACATCTAGACAAGTGAGACACCAGCACACTACCAGGCCCTTGCACCTCTTATTCTGGTCTTGAGTATCATTGGTTTTGCTTAGTAGCAATTTGTTAGAAACTGTTGTGGCATGCCATATTACTCTTGGATTTGATTGTCTTTGAGCATTTAGTTACAGATGTCATCCTGTGTTTTCCTTTTTCATTTCTTTTTGGCTATTTGCAGAGGATTATCCTATTATGTTCCCTTTTTTTACTACAGGAGCAAGTAAGAAGTGGTGATGCTAGTGCAACTGAGTTATTCGAACTGGGTGCAGTGATGCTAAGAAGGAAAGTTTACCCAGCTGCAACTAAGTACTTGCTTCAGGCAATTGAAAAATGGGATGGAGATGATCAAGATCTTGCACAGGTACTAAGTCGTTGTAACACTTAATTAGAAGGACAAGTCTTGGTTCTTAATCAACTACAGTATTTTTCCTTTTGCCATCCTTCTCTGTGTGTGTGTTTTTTCATGTTGATTCTTTGAGACATTGGAAACTAGGGGCGCTTGGTTACCGATCTGGTCCGGTTCCGAGGTGGAACGAGGACTAGTTCCCAATTGGGAACCAGGTAGGTGGTCCGGTTTGGTCCAATGGAACCGGTCACTTTTTTTTTCCCACTACTTGATGCCTTATGTTATGAAGAAGTATATAAAAATAAATAAATAATAAATAATAAATAATAAAAACTGGTCACTTTTTTTTTTTTTTTAAGAAATTAAAAGATATATATAGTCAGTCCGGTCCCGTTTCCCTTGGAATCTGGAACTTGGAACCGGACTGCCCAGCCACCAATTCCACTTTAAGGAACTGAGAACCGGACTGACACTTCCGGCAACCGAACCAAACCGGCCGGCTTGGTCAGGTTTGCGCAATCCGTTTTGTATGCCCCTATTGGAAACTTACCAAAGTCTTGGTTAAATGACGTTTAGAAGAGGCTATAGATACAAGGCCATCTATTTGAGCTTCTGGTTTTGCTTTACTGTTGAAGTTTTCTATAATGTATAAGCTTCCTTTGACTAGTTACCATTATCTGAATAGGTCTTGAAAATAGAATGGAATAGAAGCTCGTGCAGCATAGGTAGGTTAGTGAAGAAAGATTGATTTTAAAGGTGCATAAAAGGATAAAAAGCCTATTCTATGATAGATTTTTCTTGCTTCCTTCATAGCAGCACTCCTACTCTTTGTACTATTCCTCAAAATAGACATTCCACAACTAGAGATCCTCTCTGTTGACTCTTTGTGCGGTCAACTGAATCCAGGAACCATTCATTTGACGTGTAAGCTTTTACGTTGTGGCCTGAATGCACATGTACTCCATTTCTTCCTGATTATTTAGATATCATTTGAGCTTTGTGCAAGTAATGCTGATATCTATCACACAGACAAGAATAGAAGTTTGCATTTCAAACTAATGAGAAAATACATAAGATTTTCTCGACGCTAATCATAACTCCTTGGGCATCTAGATAAACTGGGGCTCTTCTGGTCCATTTTCTGGGTCTGTAATTTGGTTTCCACATGTCAGGTATACAATGCCCTTGGTGTTAGTTATGTTCGAGATGGCAAGCTTGAGAAAGGAATTACGCAATTTGAAACTGCAGTGAAGCTTCAACCAGGATATGTGACAGCTTGGAACAACCTTGGTGATGCATATGAAAAGAAGAAAGACTTGAAGTCTGCTCTTAAGGCATTTGAAGAGGTGCTGCTTTTTGACCCTAACAATAAGGTAGCTAGACCACGACGGGACACGTTGAAAGAACGTGTGACCATGTACAAAGGAGTTCCCGTGAAATCGAAAGAGAGATGATTGTGATTGATGGGACCAACGTCGGCTTTTTTTTCTATGAGTCGGTATGATCTTTCTTTTCAATTCATCTGATGTCATCCAATTTTGGGACAGAGTATTTCTTGACACGAAAAGGGCCGCCACCATAAATTTGTGATCGTATCATAGGGATCAAAACCAGCCTCCTGTTAAAAACCTCCGCACTTAAATCATTGGAAAGGCAGAAATTAAGCGTTTATCTCAGCTCGTCAGATTGTTTGTAATGGGTGACAGTTTCTGGCGACCTACTCTCCTTGTTTTAATGCTTTCAAAGTTAAAAGTTTGGGTTGCATCCTGAATGATTTTGTTCGTAAGAATGGCAGTGTTGACAAATTTTCCCTTTCTTCTTATAGCCAGAAAGTCTCTAGTCTCAACGAATGTGATTGTAGAAGGTTGAAGTCTCTCACATGTCGTCACTGCATGTGTCACCTCTTTGAAATACATGTTTTGTTTCGGAGCGGCTGCGTCCAACAGAACAGCCTTGCGAAAATGCCATCTTTCTTTAATCAGTGAAGGCCATCGGTGTGTCGGTAGTTTGACCTCGAGGAGAAGAAATAAAGCTGCTTGCGTGAAGGGCTGAAGTGTGGCCTCGCGCCCTAGCTGTTTAATTCGGCCTCTCGCAAATTCTATTATCGGTTGCTTGGTTTCTGGGTTTTTAGCGTCCCTACATCCATTCATGAGATCTTTTCTTGGGAAGTTCAAAATTCATTTCATCTTGCGAAGTAGTGTTTGGCCACCACAAAAGCCATACTATTCCAAAACTCACAATTTCATCTTGTACATGAAGATACAATATAATGTGTACAGGTACTTTTTAAGTGGCTTTCACAACTAGGGTTGGGCCGGTTTACCTCCTAACCTTATGACCAATCCACACAGTACTGGTTATCAATTTTTGAGACCGAAAATC
This sequence comes from Eucalyptus leucophloia subsp. euroa, assembly GCA_017140325.1. Lineage (NCBI taxonomy): Eukaryota > Viridiplantae > Streptophyta > Magnoliopsida > Myrtales > Myrtaceae > Eucalyptus > Eucalyptus leucophloia. The sequence continues at coordinate 35,137,670 of CM029473.1, forward strand.
GACCCTATGGAGCTTAGGATCAAGGACCGGACTGATCTAATGAATTTGATCAAGTTCCAAAGTCAACCCGAGATCAATCGATAATTTATTTATTTCATTTTTTGTACTTTCTAAAAAGGCAACCGAGGACCAGACCGACCCAATGGGTTTGGTCCAGCTTCAGGGTTAACCTAGGATCAATCGATAATTTTTTATTTTATTTTTTGTACCCCTGAAAAAGTGATCGATGACCAAACTAACCCAATGAATTTAGTGACGAGCAAGATCAGCTAAGAGAGGCGAGCGACGAGTGTTGAGTGGGGTGAGCATCGAGCAGGGAGCAACAAGCCAAGTGAACATCAAGTAGCGAGCGACACAAGTGACCTAAAACAAGTGAGGCGAGTATCGAGTGGTAAGTGGAGAAATTGTTTCTTTCGATTTTGACAAATTGAAAACTAAGAAAACAAATAAGATGAAAGAGAACAAGTACAAGAGAAGGATGCCGTGAAAAGTTATTTATGCCCTTTTGAACTCACAAAAACATTTCCTCTTTTGTAAATTATGGTCATGATGCCGTAAAAGACATTAAAAAATCTAAGTTATTTAAAAATAGTGTGAAATTACTTGAACTCCTTATTATTTAATATTGTTGACAATGTTTATTTTATGATTTTCTCTATATAAAATATATATATATATATATATATATATTATATATAAAATTAAGATTGATCCGGACGTTGGACCGACTCTAAACTCTCAAGATCGAATATCAACCCGCACAATGCTAATCCAGGAATTCCAGGACTAAGGACTTACCCCATCTCTTTGGGAACCAGACTAGAATTGGTAGGATTAGGCCAATCCAGAGTTGAGAAAAGATTGACCCTAAACCGATACTCACCCCTATTCACATCTTGAAATGGCCGCAGGTTCCCAACACACAAAAACACGCACTCCTTGAAACTTGAATCCTAAAGGATAAAGGATTGTGCAGAAGTCTTGACACCATCAAGATCTGCACATCACACTTCACCAAATGTGTTGCTACTTCGGCACTCGGTTGAAAGACATGGCCACGACGGTGGGAAGTAAGACAACCTCCCACGGCTCTAATTTTGCACGTGGGTTTCGCTCAGTCATCGCATACACATCCTGCTTCTGACCGTAGCACCAGCAACTTGACGAGGTTGGTAATAATTACAATCGTAATCACCATCGTAATAATTCCGGCGGCAACCCGGACGAGGTTCGAATTTTCTTTTTTGGGTTGGGATCCGGGAGAGGGGGGGGGGGGGGGACCATAGCTTCTTTTGACGTTCAAGACGCCTCATGATACAGGATTGTGTTTTCTATGTCGTAACGCTACGCGAAATCTTCAAAGATGTAGATGTGAACACTACTGCCTAAAGTCAAAACGAAATTTTCTATCGTGTCCGAAATCACTATGGCCAGATGCCAAAATCAGCGTCGAAAGTTACACCGAAACACGTCGTGAAGCTCCTACCGGGTCAACCCGAGGGCCCCCCCGCCCGAAATCGAAACTCTCCCTCGGACAGAGTCGGCAGGTTGACCGCCTAGTTGGCATCTTTTAATCTTTACAAGTTTACAACGACCCATCCACGCAGCGAGATGAATCTCGCGCACATGTTCTCGGTTTCGCTTCCATGCAACACGTCCCTTCCTTCATGGAAGCAGGCTGTCGAGCGTCACAGAGAGAGAGAGGAGAGAGAGAGAGAGTTTGAGGGAGAGTCGTTGAAAATCGCAGAGGCGTAGCTTCCTGGTAGTCTTCCACTCCACGCAGCTCCCCATTAAAGAAAAGCTCCAGAGCATCATAATGTTCCCCCACCCCCCCCCCCCCCCCCGGGTCTCCACAATTATTAGCAATTTTCTAATGCGCACACTCGCGACTCGAAGGAAGGAGCGGGGGAACAAATACAGGGAAGCTGGTCAACATGCCTCCCGATCAAGACAGATATGACGGGATGTGAACGAACGGGTTGTCCTGTGGCGAAGCGGTCGGACCCACTTCCACGTCCAGTCTGACGTCATCCCTCGAGCCTGGCCCCGCCGGAACCAAACCCGGTCTCGATCCGAGCCTGACCCTCTTGCGTTGGTGGGTTCAAGAGTGTCGAGATCGGTGCTTTGGGTGGGATGCCGATTCTTCATGGACGGCAAGGATTGATTTTGACCTCGCGATCTTGGTTGAGTTGGTGTGTACTGTACTGCGTCTCTTCCCTTTGCCCGAAAGGCGTGTGCTCCGCTCCGCCTTTTTATCTATCGGTTTTTAAGCGGTTCTTGAATTTGGCTTTTACGACCACCCCTGCCTTTTCTCTCTCGCCTCATCTCTCTCTCTAGAAATACGGCGACCCGAATCGGAATAGACGCCCGAGAGGATCTGGGGAAAGATTTCGATCCCCTGTAAGTCCCCCTTTTCTCGTTCATCGCTCGCATCTCTTGTTAGGGTTCTTCCTGGGTTCCCGATGTGATGATGAGGAGATTGTTCCTTCCCTCTTTAGCTGGGAGCTAGAACGCTCTGTTTTTGTATGTCTTCGGAGGTTCTGTGGAACGTGGGATTTTTGTGGTGTTTGAGCTCTGTCAAGTGTTTTAGCTGTTTCGTCTATCGATCTTGATTATCATGATGAGTTGGGTCGTTCTCTGGGTTTGGTCACCGCCGCCAGCACCGTACGGATTTTTGTTAAGATTTATTTTCGTTTTCCAAATGAAATTTGGGGTGTCCTAAGTGTTTCATGGACATTAGAAGGAATTGCTAATTTTCCTTGTAATTTTGAGTTTAATTTAAGTCTGTTATTTGGGATTATGAGTATGAATTAGAAAGAAACCTGGGATGCATGATGTGGAGGCGATTCGAGTGCAAACTACACTGAATTGGAGGGTGCTTCCTGTGCTTCAGAGGGTTGTGTAAGTTCGAGATGACTGGTGATTTGTCATGGGGAGATGCTGGTTTTTCGCTATGATTAGTTGATTTGTGAAAACGCGCCTGAAGAACACTGTGTATAGTCAAATGTGTGAAATGAATTGTGGATCAAATTCTTGCTTGCATCGCCCTTCCGGCAGAATGTTATTCTTTATGAACCCCAGATCACATGTTTAAATGGGATTACTATTGCGGCAAAAACGTGATCTAGTTCTTTTGTTTGTATTGATGCTTTTTCAAAGACGATTTTGCATGCAATTTTTAACAGAAATTCTCTGGTGGTCAGCTTTTATTTGGTGGTGATCTTCGATTCGTGATGGACTTAAAGATGGATCTCGAAGAGAGTTTATGTGCTGAAACCTGGGGGAAGCCTTCCTCTGTGAATGATTTACCCCAACATGTTCCCCCTGACCGGCAGACACCATTCCCGAATTTCGCCTCACACAAGAATCTGCAAAAGCGGGAAGATCGAGATCCTTCAATCTCAAATTACGGCATGAGGATCGAACCTTCATTCTCTGAATTTAATCGTCCTTCTGAATGCCAGCCACCTCTTCCCAGCAACCCCATTAGTCAAGATCGAGGTGTCCAGATGAATGATATACTCCAACTCAGTAAGGCCCAAGAGTGGGACCCAAAAGCGATGCTGAATAATCTCTCCTTCCTGGAACAGAAGATTCATCAGCTTCAGGAATTAGTGCACGTTATTGTTGGAAGAAGAGGGCCAGTTTTGGGACGACCGGATGAGCTGGTGGCACAGCAACAGCAACTCATAACTGCTGATCTCACTTCAATAATCATCCAGCTGATCTCTACTGCTGGTAGTCTTCTACCATCAGTGAAGAACTCCCTTTCTTCAGCATCCACGCCACCCATCAGGCAGCTTGGTCAGCTTGGTGGGATTTTAAATAATTCTGGATCTGGAATTGGTCTCGACAGCAATCTTGTGCTCCCAAGTCAAGGTGGAAGCAAAGTCCCTGATCAGTCTAACCAGGTTGATCCAGTGGATCAATCCGATAATCTGGAGGATCATGAATCAAAAGATGATGAAGATGGGGATGAGGGGGAAAATCTTCCTCCAGGATCTTTTGAGATCTTACAACTAGAGAAAGAAGAGATCCTCGCACCACATACTCACTTTTGTACCATATGTGGGAAGGGATTTAAGAGGGATGCTAATTTACGCATGCACATGAGAGGTCATGGGGATGAATACAAAACACCTGCAGCACTAGCGAAACCCCACAAGGAAGCTGGTTCTGAAATGATGCTCATTAAGAGGTATTCCTGTCCATATGCAGGTTGTAAGCGGAACAAGGATCATAAAAAGTTTCAACCTCTGAAGACGATATTGTGTGTCAAAAATCATTACAAGAGAACTCACTGTGACAAGAGCTATACGTGCAGTCGTTGCAATACCAAGAAGTTTTCGGTCATTGCTGACCTTAAAACACACGAGAAGCACTGTGGGAAAGATAAATGGCTTTGTTCCTGCGGCACTACATTCTCCAGGAAAGACAAACTTTTTGGACACATCACTCTCTTCCAAGGCCACACCCCAGCGATTCCCTTTGACGAGAACAAGGGCGGGCTATCTTTGCAAGGAGAACATAATGAAGACACAAACAAAGTTGGTAATGTGAGTTTCAGTTTCGGCTCCAGCACTCCTAGTTCAGGTGGAGTTCAGAACATCATGGAAGATGTCAAAGGGAATGTTGATGATCCGTCGAGTTTCTTTTCCCCTTTGAGTTTCGAGGCCAGTAACTTTGGTGGGTTTAATGAGTTCACGCGATCTGCTTTTGATGATTCGGAAGGCCCGTTCTCATTTCTCCTTCAAGCATCTTGTAATTACCCTCAGAAAAATGGAGGTCAGTCGAGTTCTAATAATCTAGAGTAACGGTGTCGGCAGAGCATGTGCCAGGGTTTGTGAGTTTCAGCTTTCTTTCGCAATTGTAGAACGAGGTGGCCTGATTTTAGTGACTGAGCTTTAATAAACTCCTGTTTACTGATAGCTTTCGTCTGCACTCTATGGTCTGTTGGATTGATTTCGGATGTTGTAAGAGTCAGAGATGTGCTTCATTTCCTGTGAATCCATTTGCACCCTTTATTTTTCCTTGTACCTTCTTATAGTTGTTTTCAATCTTGTAATCTGTTCTTTATCCACGCGTTTGAAAGAAAATAATATGCTAGAAGCTATGGTAATCTCATTCGACATCCCTAATGTCATCATAATGGTTAGGGTAATATTTACAATCCAACCTCATCAGTGAATCCCGACGACTAGGGTAACCATAAGCTAAGACAAGACGAGGATGATTTGATAAAATGATATGCTTGAGGATAAGGATGTGGGCTCTCCATCTACTTCCTGCTGCATTGATATTTTTGGACTAGATCATTTTCGGGAGACAGATTTGCAAACCGCTTGCCTTATTTTGTCCCGAAAATCGCTGGGCCACCCATCAAGGTTCTCATCAATGCTCTAGAAGCGCTAGATAGCAACAGCTCTAAAGTTTGCTCATTTTATCCTTCTAGTTGCCAAATAGAGTACTTGATGTCTATTGGGACACTAAATGGCCAGCCAAGAGACAACTATTCATCTCATATCAACTAGTGCCTAATTCACCACATTTCACCATCATTAGAGACATAGCAGATCATGTGCCGACAATGTCACGTGAAATTCTTTTTTAGCTAGTAAGTTTTGAAAAAGCACATCTAGATTCAACTTTGAGTGCATCCTCGGCAAAACAAGGTGTTGAGATTTCAAAAAACGATGGCAATACTCAACCAACCGATCGGATTTGCTGCCCGTACTGAGAATTGTGCAGGAGAATGAGCTTCAGGCCACTCAGGCCTTCTCCTCGTGCGGATTTCTTTGATGGGCGTGAATAGTACTTCTCTTTCAGAACGACATCGTCCAAGCACGACCAAGTCTGTCCTCTCGGAGAGCTATCTGCCCACAAGAACCTGTCAGAGAAGGGATTCACCAAACTCTCGCGAAATTCTTGAGCAGTCTCACATAGTATACCCTGAAACAAGCAGCAAAGTACGGTTAAAGTTGGACTGTTTTCTAATGTTTCGATAGCTGCAAGCGTAAGTGCATGTTTTTGGAGTATGAGTGAGGGAGCAAGCGAGTGAGTATGAATGTGTGCACAAGTGCATGTGTTTGAGGAGCAGAGATGCGGCCACATGCAAGAGCAATACCTCTGCCATGGCTTTAATTTTAAGCGAGATATCATTGCTAAGGAGGACGAGCTGTCCATTGGGGTTGGTTTTCCTATAGAAGAGTGCAGATTCAAGGACGTGGTCTTCTGTGGTGGGCGAAATGATATCCATTACACTCCCTCCGGGTGTAGCAGCAGAAAAAGTCTCGCTCACATCGCCAAATATACAATGAGGAGTAGCAGGAGGTGTTGACGCAACTGACATTCCTTCCTCCATGGACCTTTGCACGTGAATCCACCATTTCAAATTAACCATAGTATCTTCTATCCACTCTAAAGCTGAAGAGACCTCAGTCGTCCTTCTGAAAATGCTAGCACGTCGCTTCAGACAGTCCAGCTCTCTTAAGACTGATAAAGGGGAAATTGTGGCAGTTTGTTAATGAAGATATGAACTTATGGTTACATAGTTTCAAAAAATAAACTGAGTATTGAGTAGTCGGGATACAATCTTTACCAATTCGTGGAATGAATAACTGAGTCCCTTTCAGACCCTGCAGAAGCTGCAATGACTTCATCGACTCCTTGTTGAGAAAAGAGGTAGTATCAACAACCATGATCCAACTCTTGTTTGGCTCGCCATAAGATTTGTTCTGCAAATTACCCTTTCATTATTTATGTTTATTCACGGAAACTTTGGTCGATAAAGATGAAAGAAAATACAGAATCAAAAGCTAAAGAAGATTTTGTGTCAACTTACAGCAGACAAAGCAGAGACTTTCCTTCCCATTGCTCGAACACCATCAACAGAAAGACCGCTTTTCATTGCACCTCCTGAAGCCGTTGATTGACTGCCAGACCTGACATTCAAGGACTTAAATGCCGACCTTTCTGCTCCCTGCTTCAAGCCCAACTCTCTTCTTAGTCTTGAAGAACTTCCAGAGGCATGTCTGGCCATTTTCTGCTCTCTGAGACCCTCAGGGGTCCAATTCTCTTTATCCGAGTAGAAAACATCCTCTTCATTGCAGATATTGGCCATAGGAGAGAGCTTTGAAGAGGATCTTCTAAATGATTCCGGAGGTCTAGCCTCTGCTACTTCCATCTTGCTTATCTTCTTCAAGGATTTAAGTAGACGGGTATTTGGCGTTAAGTTCTCCTTGTCTGGAGTAAATATCTCTTCCTCTTCCCCATCTAAACTTAAAAACGGAACCGCACTCAATTGGTTTCCATTATTATCCTGGTTATGTTGCTTGTTTCTAGAAGCAGTAGCAGCACTTTTGGTCATTCCTTTTCTTCTGTTTGTCTGAAGCTGCAGAACAGTACTGGGCTTCCCTCTTCTTGACCAAATGCTTGAGCATTTCGATTTTGTGCAAGAATGTCCTAAAGGGCTGCTTTCTTTACCACTTTCAGACAGCCTCCCAGTAACAGATCCATATTGTGGCCTCTGGTTCTCGTCATTAAGATGCTGATCAGTGGTCTCCAACAGGATTTCCCTATCAGACTCAGATGATGTTATTGTATCCGCTAAAGACCTTGCAAAGTGATGGCTCAAAGTATCTCCATCTTCTCGGTTGTCTATATGTATGACTTGATTTTGGCTTTCTTCATGAATTTCAACTGCAGAACTGCAGCCTTTTCTAGGTCGTGCGTCATCTATCAACATGGATGTAAAGGGTTTCCGCTCTTTCCCGAGAGTCCTAGTCTTTCCTCCAGAAGAAGGCGATCCCAATGTATTAAATGGTTGTTCTGCATTATCCTCTTGCCCTGACTGTTGATTTTCCATCTCTGAAAAAATCTCTGGACAGGATGAACAGGGATAATAAGGAGCAGAAGGATGGCTCAAGCTGTCTCCTACTTCACTGTCTATTGATAGGGTGCACTTGCTTTCTTCAAAAGTTTCAGCTACTAAACAGTTCTCTGGATCATCATGCGCTGATCTTATGCTTCCTTCATCTGCAGGCACTAATTCAGTGGCAATGCCAACTTCCATACTCCATTTTTCTTCGTTGAACTTCTGGTTGCCCTCAAAAGCTTCAGCTACTGTACAGTTCTCCAGATCATCATGCGCTGATTTGATGCTTCCTTCATCTGCAGACACTAATTCAGTGGCAATGCCAACTTCCATACTCCACTTTTCTTCATTGAACTTCCAGTTGTCTTCAAAAGCTTCAGCTACTAAACAGTTCTCAAGATCATCATAAGCTGATCTTATGCTTCCTTTGTCTGCAGACACTAATTCAGTGGCAATGCCTACTTCCATACTCCATCTTTCTTCATTGAACTTCTGGCTGTCTCCAAAAGCTTCAGCTACTGAACAGTTCTCCAGATCATCATGTGCTGATCTTATGCTTCCTTCGTCTGCAGACACTAATTCAGTGGCAATGCCAACTTCCGTACTCCATTTTTCTTCATTGAACTTCTGGTTGTCTCCACAAGCTTCAGCTTTCTCCAGATCATCATGTGCTGATCTTATGCTTCCTTCGTCTGCAGACACTAATTCAGTGGCAATGCCAACTTCCGTCCTCCAATTTTCTTCATTGAACTTCTGGTTGTCTTCACAAGCTTCAGCCACTAAACAGTTCTCCAGATCATCATGTGCTGATCTCATGCTTCCTTCATCTGCAGATACTAATTCAGTGGCAATGCCAACTCCGTACTCCATTTTTCTTCATTGAACTTCCGATTGTCTACAAAAGCTTCAGCTACTACACAGTTCTCCAGATCATCATGCACTGATCTTATGCTTCCTTCATTCGCAGACACTAATTCAGTGGCAATGCCAACTTCTGTACTCCATTTTTCTTCATTGAACTTCCGGTTGTCTTCAAAAGCTTCAGCTACTAAACAGTTCTCCAGATCATCATGCGCTGACCTTATGCTTCCTTTATTTGCAGACGCTAGTTTAGTGGCAATGCCAACTTCCATACTCCATTTTTCTTCATTAAACTTCTGGTTGTCTACGTCAAATAAAATTCTAATAGGCAAAGAAGCATCCATAGGCTCAGTTTGCAGATACTCAGCAAGCATGAAAAAATCGTCCACTGCTTTTGAGCCTAATCCTGCATCAGTTTCTTTTTCACCATAAGTGGAAGCATATGGATTCTCAGGAATTGGTAATTGCGATGGACTCTGATTCTTCACAGGCAATTCTTCACAATCATCAAGAGCTAGAGCTTCAACACCTTTCAATAATGATTCGGGTGAGTGTATCCCCTTATTCTCATCATGGAAGGAGTCCTGTTCATAAACAGAACAAGTAAGAAGAATATTCGACTTCGAGGGAAAGAAAAACAGTCGACTTCTTCAATGGATTATCAAATATTTTCTGCCCTTCTCTAAAGCAACTATCATATAAAGCATAGATTATTATCACCTGATGTACATGCTCCTCATCTTCTGGGACAAATGAGCTTTCCAAGTCGTCATCATCTTCACATCCAATCTCCAAAGAATCCTCATCCTATCAGAAATCAAGAAAGGAAGAGAATGAGAAAGTGCGTGGACAACATAGAAATAATGACAAACGATTGGCATGCATTTCTCTGGATGTCAAGAGAACAAAACAGAATTTCACACCTCACGTTCCTCTTCTACTTTTCCTTCATCAATCACTAAATCTTCCTCTTCTTTCTCTTCATCGGCACCCGATGCATCCAACGCCGAAACGAACGGGTTCTCGAAATCATATGCACGGCTCAGAGGTACCCAGTGCAGTCTATACACTCTGCTCGACCCGCCGACACGCAATGTGTCGCCCTCGCTCAGCTCCACTACAACTCCAGGCTCAATCTTCTTCTCGGAAACCCAAGTCCCATGCACTAAATCCAAAACAAAAACAAAAAACGACCATCAAAAGAAAAAATTTGACATACGAATCCGCATTTGCGCTCGTGCACTCAACCACGGTTAGCCCTAACAGCTGGAAATCCGCCACTATCTTCCGCCGAACAAAAAACCTTACGCACAGCACCTCTACCTCCGCAGCCAAAAACGAAGGAGAGAGCAATCGATGAATACCTGAAGACAAGTCCACGACGGAGAGCTTCCGCCGCGACGGATCCGAATGAATCTGGAGGTGGAACCTGCTGATGCTGGGGTGCGTCAACATGATGTGGCAGTCGGGGTGCCGACCGACGATCAGCATCTCGCCTCGGCCCTCCCGGCCGCCCGCCGCGGTCTCCGCGCCGTCCGCCGGTCGCGGGCGGGCGGGCCCCCCCGGCGGCGGCGACGGAGGAGGGGGCTTGTCGACGACGAAGATGTTCTTGAGGACGGTGCCGTTCTTGACGACGGTGAACACGGGGATGCGGGGCTCGCCGTCTCCGTCGATCGTCGCGCGTTCTCCGGGAACGGCCATTTTTCCGCCGGGGCTCGAGCTCGACCGATTCCTGCGGGGAAGGAAGAGAGGAATCGCGAGAGTGGAAACGGATGGCGGTGCTCTGGATTCGTGAAAGATTATTGCCGAGTTTTAGAGAGAGAGAGAGAGAGAGAGAGAGAGGAGAGAGAAGGTGAGGGGGAAAGGTTTGATTTTGAATCGCGATGCTTGGAAAGACGACCGTTTGGAATTTTCACTCGATTCTAACGGCTCCGGCTTTCTGACCAAATTTTTGTTGTATATGATAGGTGTTAATTCCCTAAAGAATCGCAAATTTTAAATCCATTATTCTGCCTTCACTTTAAAAAATATATATATTTCAATTTTCATCCTAATCCTAAATTTGTCCACGTTTTCAAAGGTCCTTACTACTTCCTTCAAGAGTATTGACACAATGAGATTGATTGTTGTTTCATATGAAGGTAAAGGAATTGATGGAAACGCGTGGACAAATTTTCGATTAAAATGAAAATTGCAGAATTTTTTTTTTTTAACAAAATAAACTTCTGGACGAAATTGAGATTGAACCTAAACTTTAGGTTTTCTTTACTTTAGAGAATTAAGACTATATGATAGAGATAAACTATAGTAAGGTTAAGCGAATTCGAACCATGCCGTCTAGTACAATTCACAAAAGGGTCAAAATGAATTGGGATTATCTATATTTAGAGATAACTTAAAGTAACTCTCTAAATAACATTATTCCCTTTTCACAAACTGTCACACACTTGCTTGCTCTCTTTTCCTCCTCCACCATAATTAGGAGTGTGTAAAAGAATCGGGAACTGCTCGAACTGCCTAGATATGAGTGGATCAAAGCATATCAGATTGAAACTAGTGATTCTCAAGGAAGCCGGTCTAATTCCAACTTCTAGGCTTAGAACCACCTGCCCATCCACCAAGATCAAACCTCTATATATATATATATGTATTACATCTTAATTGTTTAATTATTTTGTAGTTTTTCGACCAAATATAGATGTATATGTATGTATATTTGTAGTTATTGAACATTATTGACTAATTTTGTCTCTTGGATGTGTGATAGGATAAACCCCCTACTTCATCTTTTTTTTTTCATACTAATAATCCATTGACTTCCTTTCTCAATCAAAACAAAATAAAGAAACGTAGAGAAATGAGAGAACCAATTGAAGATATCTCTAAGAGCCAACAGCTCGTTTTAAGAGTATAATTAAGTCTTTCCATAGTCATTCCCATGATTAAATTAAGTTGAAGTTGAAAAAAGATGAATTAAGTGATTAATGTTTTAATTTTCGTGGAGGTTAGAACTTTTAAAGTGGAGTCTAATTCTCTACATGTTTTTTATAATTTTTACTCATTAATCAAAATTAATGGCTCGCAATTCAACCCAAATATAAGACCAAACAAACTTTATAAAGATTCGGGATTGGTTCTATGGACCCACCCAAGAACCAAACTAAATTGATGGTCCGATTCTTGGGTAGATCCATAAAACCAATGAGCGGGTCTTGATTCTCATTTTTCTTAACCGATTCTTAGTGGGCAATTCCCGATTCCAAGGTGGGAACTGCCTACTCGAACCATGCTCACCCTTAATCACTACCACGATAATAATGCACTCACGTTGCCAGAATCTCAATCACGTTGCCGCCGCATGCCCATGCCACTAGTCAACCACCTCAACGCCGTCACTCAGGCTCATGCCACCAACGAGGCCTCCTCCACCTCCCGTCACCTAATCCGGCTTTGCAACCTAGCTTGACTCGATACCAATAGTTTCATAAGGGGGGGGGGGGGGGAGAGGGAGACGCCATGGTGTCAGGTCCTTGGGACGAACCCATGGGACGACAATGCCTTATGTGGTCAAGGGGTTTGGCAATAAAGGTTGTGCTGTGGTCAATGGTCGAGGTCTATAGCTAATTGAATTCTAAAAGAGCGTTTGGTTGGACTTTTGGAGAAAGCCTTTGAAAAAATGTAAATAATTTAAAATTAAAGAGATTTTTCAAAATGCAAATTTTGTTTGTTAAATTGTAATATGGAAATCCATTGTAAATTATCTCTGAGCAAAATAGTGTTTTGAGAGATTATATTTACAAATGACTTTTGTGATTAAAAAAATAGAAAAAAAATTCAATCAAAAGAAAAAAAAAAAAAAGTCTGTCGACAAAGGGTAGGTGATCACCAACAATTAAAATCTATCACCAGCGGCTAACATTTGAGGTTGCAAGACCTCAAGCGACCCCAGGAGACAATCGGCTAGGGCCGCCTAGGGTCGAGTGAACCCCGGTGAGGGTCGACCTAGGTGACTTTGGCAAGGGCGGCCTAGTCACACGACCCTTGCAACCTCTCACGAAGGTCACACGACCTATATCTAGGTCGCCATGATTAGCGGGGGGTCGCATGACTTGGGCAAGGGCCACTTGGTTGCGCAACCTCAAGTGACACTTCACACAGGTCATGCAATCCAAATCTAGGTCGTCACGACTTGCCAAGGTCACACGACTAACTTATGACGGTTTCTAAGCTAGCCACGACCACACTAGCCTCTTTCCAGCCTATCACCAACCCCTCGCAACCACATCGGCTGACTCAATGGAAAAGAAGATGAACAATGATATCACAAAGGCAAAAACAAAAAAACAAAAATTGAGTGAGGATAATTTTGGAACAAAATGTTTATACTAAACCCTAGAGAGAGCATGCCGAGAATGCTAAAAGCTCAAAGCAGTCTAAGACCTGCCTTGAGCTTTCGACTTTGTGAAGACCAACTTTTCCTTAATGGGGTTGGCAAAATTTTTCTCAAATACTCAATATTTTGCCAATTGGGCTTTAAACACCCAAAGCGCCTTCCAAGACCATCCCCAGACGCAGCCGAGGGGTAAATGTAGCTAAATGTAGGGAATCTCAATCGTCTTGAAATTATGGTAAACAAATCGAGCTGAACTTTCTGGCGAATTGAGAGCCCAGATTACTTTCCAAAATCCAATTTAATAATTTATTTATACTGTCCATTGTCTTCTCATGATAGAGTTTCCTAATGTGGTTAGATCGATTCAACAGGCCCATCTCTCGACGTCGTTTTGGCTTCAAAAGCTGTCCTCGTTCTTCCAATTTTTTTTTTCTTTGGTGAAATTTTCGCCTAACTAGTTCGCCGAGGCACAGATTTGATAGTTACTAGTTAATCACATGGTGTCACTGCTCAAAGCCAAAATCTGATGTTCTAGAATGGAATATTTTGAAAGGTTTGAAGATTTAGATAGCTAACTTTCAATAGGAAGATTGAATGGAAGATCAGACATATATGACCAATAGAATTCGAACAGCTCTGTTTTAAGCCCTTACTTAGCAACTCGGTTCTCTTTTCACAAGCCAAACTAATTCGGTTCGATCCTATTTGTTTCGGCAACGAAACCCAATCGAATGAAGCATTCTCACTTACCCCTAATGCATGAAACCGTAAGGGTGTAACATAACATACGAGAAGGTTGAAAACTTGAATGGGCGGGTTTTCCCATGCCTAATTCGATTGGTCGGTCTTTCATAAATGAAATTATTCAGGCCATGCGAAGTTTCAAGTAGCATAAGGACCAGCTCGAAGGTATGTAGAAAAAAATATTATTATTATTATTTTGAACAAAAATTATAAAAGTAGGAAAGAAATTTTATTTCTTCAGAAAAACTAACAAAAAATTGTATAGCGACTGAGGTTAAAAATCTAACATAAAATGGACTGAAGGTGCAATAGGATGTTATAGGAGTTGAAACGAGAAGACCATGATTATTGATTCAAAACGTATGAAAGTCGTGATATGCTCGTGACATGTCCACCTCAAATCTCTTGTGTTACAAAGCATAAATTGTAAGGTGAATGCCAACATACATGTTTACGTGTCGACACTTGCAAGTGCAAATACGACGAGATCTTGAAGCTGAAGAACATAAGTTACGTAAATGGTAGATACAGAGACCGAATCAAGCAACCTTAAAAAACAATCTTGCCGGTCTTTGGTCATTAGTTGCTATCGCAGTTACAAACAACAATGACAATGAAATAATCGATGAATGTGTTAGAAATACTATAGAATATATAATCAATCAATCTCTCTCTCTGTGTCTCTCTCTCTCTCTCTACCATACGCAATGCCATGCAGAGGCTGTTATCAAGGACCTATCTTGCCACCCTAAAGAGATCGCTCTTCCCTCATCTCTCTCGATCACTCTAAACCCGCTGTTCTCGCCCTCGAACTGAAGAGGACGATGGTGTGCCCTAATTCTCAGCAGGAGCTTCGCTTGCAACATGGACCTGGAGCTTAGCTTGACCCCCGCGAACCCATGAGCCTCCATCCTCCCCTTCCACGTGTCCATCCTCTCGTACCGTGCGCAGCGCCTGTCGTCCTTCTCGTAGTTCATCCTGGTCTTGATCTCCTTGCCGAGATGGTTCTTCTCAATGCTCAGCCTCTCTGAGCTCTCCAATGGAAGGCAGTCGTCTAGAGAGTCGAACATGGCCGCGAAGTAGTGCAAGGACTCCATGAATCTCGAGAGGAAGCTCCGAGGGCTTCGGTTACCCTCTTGCTCCACGAGCATCACGATGGACGGCTTGAGCGAATGCACCGACTTAAGAGTCTCCGAAATTTTTGCGAAATTGCTCAGCATGTTTAAGTGGAAAACTAGGTTTACTGCGACGGTCTCTTGTTTCTTTTTCCTTAGGTTGAGTTTTGATCCTCGTAACAGGCCTTGGAACTCAAAGACTATGTTCTTGAAACCCTTTGAGAAGCTAACTAGCCTGCCCTCAGTTTCTTGTAGCTCCTCGGGGCTTCTCCCAAAGCCAGTGATCCGTAAGGAGATTTTATTCCCGCTGGTTGCCTTATCGGATAGAGATTGGATGAGAGAAGGCCACTGGAAGCCATACGACACGTCGAAATCGATGACGTGCAAAGCACGGTGGTTAACCTTGTTCCTCTCTCTCGAAGGCCTCGAGGATGGCTTGGTTGGCCGTGAAATGCGCGAACTGGTAGTACGGCGAGACCCGGTAGAGGTAGGTGAACGCGACGAACTCCTCTTCGCAGGTCGGCATCTTCATGATCATGTCATGGAACGGGGACTTCCTGGTCAGGAGCCTGGCGGCGAGTCCATCGGCGAAGTAGGCCACGACCCGCTGCACTGAGTCCCCGGTCAGCGAGACGCTCTGGTACAGCTCGGCAAGATTGTCGAGGGCCAAGCCGGCGTTGTTCTCATCCACTGCGGTGGCCGTGATGAGCAACAGATGGATCAAGTGGAGCCCCTTGCCATCTTCATGGTGCGGGCTGATCTGCTTGGATCTCTTGTGTTCGGTGTGGAGCATTTCTTCTCTCATCTGGAGAAGCTTGAAGATCTTGCCCTCACATCCTTCGAACGCATCGGAAGAGTTGGAGATTAACATCGTTATCATCCCTAGACATCGATCTCTTCCTCTTCCTCAACCTGGCCTCATCACCATAGCCTGATGAAACAATGGCCAGGCTCAGGTTCAAGAGCTCTTCCTGATCTTCTGTTTCTTCCATCGGTTGGGAGGTTCACAGAAAGAGAAAGAGAGAGAGAGAGAGAGAGAGAGAGAGAGAGAGAATAAATGGTAGTAGGTTAGAGGAACAAGAACGCGCTAGACCTTTTTATGGAAGTGTGGAAGGGGCACGCGACTTTGAAATTCAGGGTTTCATTTTATGTTTTCACACGGGAGAGTGAAGCCAATTCAAGAGAGAGAGAGAGAGAGAGAAAGAGGGAGACAGAGAGAGGGTTGCATTCTTTCTTTCGATTAAACCTGCTCCACTGACATTGAGAGACAGAATGGCATCTTCTTTTTTCTTTTTCTTTTCTTGTTACTTCTAAATTACGGTCAGGGTGTCGTCAGGTGACGACACATTTTGATTCCAATGTACTTCACGGAAAAGGTATAAATCGGGGGTATAGATTCATGTGAGGACAAGGACGGGGGATTTTTTAGGGGATGGCGGTCCATTGGTAGTTAAGGAAGGTGAGAAGATGCCATACGCAGTCGACAAAAACCAGCGGGAAAAAGGGGGAATCCCAACCCTACCGTCCGCTTCGATGACTTTCGTCCTCACTCGCCATTTCTTTTCTAGATGCTTGAACAAATCCCTCTCCTTTCGCTCTTTTTCAATCTTATCCCCAGCTGTCCGATCTCCCCTTCTTTCACCGTGCTTTGAAAGTTTCTTTGGAGCTTTCCAATCCTTCATAGAAGGAGGAGGAGCAGAAGAAGAAGAAGAAGGGAATAAAAACTTGATGCTCCATGCAAAAAAATAAATTAGAAACTTTAGATGCGATTGTGAATCTCTCCCGCACAATGAGTTAGGTAAAATTATGGTCACGCACATCCGTAAAACTTAATCCTAGATATATTGAATATGACTCCACACTGTTAATTATTGCTTGAGAATTAACTTATAACGACATGTTTCGGTCGAACCTATCGGGGACAAAATCATGGTGAGGAGTCCAATTACTTAAAAGCATATTTGAACTTTACAAATGTTCCCAATGCTTGCAAACTATACTACACACGGTATTATTGTAATCATTATCAAATTGGTGAAAGAAACAGTCATCTTTAACTTTAAAGACCTTCTCCATGTCCACTTCAATTTGCTAACGATCATAAAATAAACATATATATTTAAAAAAAAAAATAATCGATGCGTCTTTGATGCCGCTTCTTGTTTCGGGCATGTCCTTTGAATAACAAAAAGGAGGGGATGATGTCGAATTCTAGGATTATTCCATCTCTGTTATGTCCCTGATAAGGAGGGTCATGGGAGGAAACTTCCTCCGCATTGAGAAGGCCGTTTGAACGATTCCAAAAGGAGGGAGAGGGGGTGGAGGTGCATTGTTTTTCCTCAAAGACTTTTCTCGACCTTAAAAAGTCGCACAAAAGGACAGAGCAAAGCATCGGGAGATTTGACTTTTGAAGGTTTCTTGACGGAGGACGTGCGTGTACTTTTATTACGTCACTCATTACGATGTCCCATGCTCGATTTCTTTAGGGTTATCGCCTAAACAAAAAAAAAAAAAAAAAAAAAAATCGATTACATTTGACGCACATTGCTAATAATTTTGGCAGGGGGAGAGGTCGATCTGAGCTTCCAAGGTCGACATATGGCGGGTTTAGGTTCCTCTATGTAACCACCATTACCATACCCAATATATATATATATATATATATATATATATATTTCTGGAAAGAGCATATACATTGAACATGCTCGAGATAATCATATCATAGAGTCTGCATTTTTTGTTATTTATGTGAATGACGTACTTCATATGTCTTCCTCTATTGGGTTAAGTTCGCTCTCCCAATTCAATCAAAGACATACATCCCATTTCCACAAGGGAAATAAGTAAGTTACGGTTGCATATGATATGAGCCTCGACCGTACAAAAGAGAAATAGAAAGAAAATGCAAATTATTTGAGGAACTTGGTGATATTATTCTGTTGCTAGAGCATGAAATAGGTCTCGGCCCTTCTGCTAGTCTATGCGCCAATAACATTGAGAAATTGTTAATATTCTTTGATGTTAGATCAACGTGGAAATTGAAGCCTACTTCCTCGATTTCCCCTTCTGACCGGACAACACGTTACCCCTACACAATGCATCTCGTCCTTTTTCCTTTTGGCAAAGAGATTACAACATTGTAGTAATGTCGCCATGCAGATATATACGTGAACCATACTTCCATTAAGTTATATTCGCATGTGTGTGTTGTGTGTAACTTGTAAGTTGTAACTGGCCAATTTAACGTGTAGTTGGAGGTCATTCTCTCACCCGAGGATGATAGCCCGCGTTGGCGATTCGGCTTTCTCATTCGACAATGTTAACTTTCTGAAAGTCCACTAGAAGATATACGTGCTTTTGCGAATAAGTTAACGCATGCTAAATGAATCTACGTGAAATAAGATTCCCAAGTTAAATGAAACTGCGTCTGAAGATTCCTTCTGCAAATGAAAACAATTTATGAGGTACATGTAGATGTTTTGACAAAACCCTAGAATTGTATAAGGTTGAATTATAAACTTTCGAAAAATCTGTTTCTGAAATATAGGCATGGAAAGTATTTGAGCCCTTCTTTGTACAAATATAAAGCATAACAGATGAAACGGATACATACTCCATAACTTTAGGTTAATTTAATGAAAAGATAGTCTACAGGTCAAGCATCATCCCAACTGCTAAGATCCTCGGATCTGCTACCTTGTCTTTTTGCATCCCCTGTTTTCCTCCTCTCCCTCTATTTTGTTTTGTTTTAACTTTCCTTCTACTTTTCCTTCTATAATTATCTCAAAGAAGTTTGATGCTATTCTCGATTTTTTAGATACGCAAGCTATTGCAGAGGCTCGGAAAGACAAGTTCGATCCTATCATCACGACAAAACCACGAGTAGAAAATTGGGGAACAAGTTTTGGAGACCGGTTCAAACGCTAGGAGACAAGGAACCTTATTATAATATGAACGGTGCTTTGGACGAGTCTTGAACAGCCTGTTGAGAAGAGGGGGTTGGCATGAAGATGCTTCCTCGCGACAAGAGTCCAAAGGCTTAAGTATGAAGAAGGCTGAGAACGCAAGGCGATGCCGATTTGGATTTTGCCATGTCCTTGTCCTGCCTTTCTTTCTTTCCTTTCTTTTATCTCTTTCTTCTTTTGTTTGGGCATGGCCAATGGGGGGGTTTTGAATATTATTTTCCACGAAGGACGTGCGCACAGTTCTTGATTTAGTACATGAAGGTTTGATTCCCCCCACATACCCTTGAATTCGGGAGCCAAATAATGCTAAAATCCCGCAAGTGGGTAGATTCTGTTTTTCTTCGGTTCTTAGCTTGATCCGTGATATTGCACGCGGAAAGAAAAGAAAAAGAGCAAAGATGATGTCGCTTTCTCAACCTAAGATCCTTATCCTAATTAAAAGCGACGGCAAATTCACTACCCTTTTGTAAAATATACTTGCTTTCTCTCATATGTAATCAGTCACCATCTACTCTGATCTGGGAAAATCCAAAGGATACGTGTGGCATAAACATTTTTGGGGAAAGAAGATACTCAACCAATGTGAAAGTAAATCCCTTTAATTTACCACGTGGGAGATGACTGTGATTGGTTTGTGTATAATGGTATCTGAGATCGGAAAACAGGCAAAAAAGTAAGGACAAAATAACAACCGGCTGACTAATGTATGGTGAGTCATGATCTCAAGGGATTAAAATCGATTCGATTAAAGGGAGGATCGTGATATTCGAGAGAGAAAATGGAAGATTCCGTTTGGGGGGGAGATTCAGGGGAAGTATTCGTTAGCTTTGTAAGGAAAGGTCGGGCCTACTAGTCAAAGGGAGACACCCGCCCATACGAATCGACAAGTCCTCCGCCTTTTTTCTTTTTTTTTTTTTGGACCAATTCAAGTTCAACCGTTCATTGAATCGGTGGGACTAAAGCTCACGATCCGAGGAGAGAGAGGGAGAGAGACTTTGAGAACAGGGTCAGATGTTGCTGAGCTGGCACGCACGGAGGCAATGATGTCGCGGATCAACCCCTCCTCTCATGGAGACGGGCACCTTCTACTTCAAGAACCTTCGGCCGTACATTAGACCGTCACTGAACTCGAGGGCCACGGTCATGAAAAGGTAAAGAGCGAAGTCCGACCGCCTGACGAGAAACGGGGGATCATATGGGTCCTTACAAGGCCAATCTCACATACATTTTTGTGTATTTGTTCCCAAAAGCCCGTGGTCGGGAGGGAGAGGCGCGCTTTGTCTAGCGACGTTCGTGGTCAACGAAAGGCACGCAACAGTTTCCGGCTTAATGAGCTACCGTCCGTATATTCATCTTCCCCAGTATTAGGAGTAGAGAAAAAGTCGGGTTTTTCCAAAATTATTTTGTCTTGATCTCTCCCGCTGCGTTCAATGTTCCGGCAGTTGCATTCATATAATCTGAGACATCCAAATATCCTATGGACCGAGGCATAGAATGAAGCAACCGTGAAAAACTTTCGGGAGATGAAAACTATAAACTGCTTTTGTATAAACCATGAGAGCAGAGAGAGAAGATACCGATGCATGTAATTAGATCTCATCGTATTGTCCGTAGATCATTATTGATAATTGTTTTATACAAAGACAAAGCTGCTCTCGAATTTACCCTCGATGCAAACATGAGAGGCAATGCAACCCTTTGAATCATCCTTGTCCTTTCGGAGTCGCTTAATTGGCCGGTTTCAAAACGGCAGGGGCATTGAGAAAGTAACCCGATGATCTTTAGGTCAGATGGTTCCGTTGTTTCATGAATCTGTTAATAATTTTGCATTTGATAGATAATCACTGTTGACGATGATTAACCTTCTCAATGAGTGAGAAGGGAATAAATCATGATACAACTAACTTTACACAGGAGCACCGCGGCCAATTTGTCTTCCACGCAGGACTGCAGGTAACATATTTCTAAGCTTCCCTTTGAACACAACGCCAAGGGCTGAGCCGACGATTGGCCAACTTGTAACTACAGCAATATATGCAAGCAGCCAAATAGATTTTCTAGTCACTCGTGTGATCTGATTTATACTCCTCAAGACCGAGGGATTGACATCCATTGGCTTGACGTCTTGAATGCCTGCAGGATTCTGAGAGATTTTGGAACTGCCATACGTTCCTGCTATATGGGCGTTCTTTTCCGCATCTAAAGATGTTTCCTCAGTTTTCGCTTTTGGGGTCTTTTGTATTACCATTTCTTCTTCAACCACAGCATCTTTTGTGTGCTCATTTCCCATTGCAGCCACCATTCCATCAGCCACATTCACGTAAGGACCCTGATCGATTGAAGACTCCAGAGCTGAGTGCCGAGCAGATGTTTGACTCTGCAGTGAGACATGAAGACAATAATTGAGTGTGCTACTCTCTCTCTCTCTTCCCAAGGTAAAAGTAAGCGCAACAAATCGGTCATTTGTACCTTCTTTACATGCATGCATGGACTAGAATGTAGAACGTGAAGAAACTCGTTGACAGCCCTTACCCACCTGATAAAAAGAGAAACAAACAACGAAACAAGAATCCATCAAACCAACATGAAGATTTTGATGAGATGCGAGAAGGACAAACAGATGATTAATGAAGAAGAAATCTATATTCAATATCAAGGTTCTCTATCTTTCATCCAGCATCCAACAACGAATGGCTAAAGTTTGCCAAACAGAAGAAAAATGATTGGCGTAGACTGCATAGACCCAAAGAACTAAAGAGACGCCTTAAATACAAAATGTTCCCAAAAGAATAAATGTTGAGAGTAAATTAGGAAGCACTCAAAAAACTTCAGTTCCGGTACAACAACAAACTAACAGTTCTAGCACAGAACTTGAGCTTTCCCAGAAGGTAAGTGATTTGATGCATTTGGAGGAAGGCTGGCATTTCAATGACAGAGAGTCAAAAATATGAATATAGAATTAAAATTGAACCACAAAGTACCATAGGCTTGTTGCAGTTATTCCTTCAAAAAATGCCAAGTGCCCTCCATGTCTTGGGGTAACCAAAACTATATTTTTGTTAGCCCTGCCAAACATGAAGTTTTTAGGACAGGTGCTAAAATAACAAGTCTAAAATACAGTGTGAACCACAGATAATTTCAACCTGCATTCATCCCATGGAATGGCTTCTCTAGTACAAACAGGATCATCCAAAGCACTGATACACAGCAGTGGAACTGCAACACTTCCTACATAATTAGCACTGCTACAACGCCGATAGTATGTATCTGCTGTCTGAGTACAAACGATGCAATATTATTTAACTCACAGAAGAACAACCAAAATGGCGAGGATATGAAGAGCATAATATTAGTACCTCAAATTTCCCAACCAGGCAGGTAGCGTAATTGTCGAAATCTCGAATAGAACGTGACTAGCGGAACATGAAGAACATCAAGTACTATTAGCCAGATGAAATCAGACTAACCACAAAGAGGCAAGACATTCTCTCATGCACTGTGCACAGTGACAAATTGCGAACTTGAAAAGTCAAGTTAGTGCTGAATATGGCGTTCATAAAAAGCATAAAAAGATGCCAATAAAATTGATGTCCTATGAAGTCTGGCAGTACAATGCACAGCCAAAGCTTGCCTTCTAACTCATGTGAAGACATTGAATATCTCAAGAATGTAGGTATATTATTGTCCATGCCTACTGCAAGAGCTGTATATTAGAGTGAGCTGACATTGAGATTAGTTGTCGCTGTCCAAGCACAAGTTGATGAAAGGGTTCCTCCTAGAGTTTGTGAAAACAGTAGAACTTAAGTAGAGAGTGAATATATTACACATCTTCAGAGGTATAGTAAATATTATTAGTATTGTTGGACTGAAGAACTGGAACTATGTGCAATCAAATGTTTCCCAATGCCTTAAAATATGCAACTCTAATTAAAGGCATCACCCCAGCTTCAGCACAGGAAAAAGAAGCCCTTTCTCAATGAAATAGCACTATTTGATCAAAAGGAAACCCTAGATACAAAATTAGACAACCCAGACAATGAAGCCAGACATAACCACCGTGACCATAAACGCACATTGAATCACGAAAAATTGGTATCCAGCATGCAGATAAACGATGAAAATGTCATCTCTCACATGTCCTGACCTTCATTATGCTTGGTGCTAAATAACACTTTAGTTTCATCTATCAATTGATCACTCCAACAGATAAAGCATGCACACAGACACTTCCCTTTCTCATCTTCTCACACGCACAACAAATAATATGAGATTGAATTGGATATTATTATTAACCTATTTATAGTCTGCCATAATAAGTCAATATTATAAACTAGTCTTTAATCAAGTTTGGTCACCCAAAAAGCGAATTTCTTTTTTAGTGAATAAAGGAGTTCTGATTGAGCTCAGTTTGTAATTGGCGTCATACTGATTGGGCCTGGTAGTTTGACTACTAAGGACAACAGAGACTAAACTGAGTTCTTTTAAATCAAGCAGCATCCAGAAGTTCTTGCTCTTATGTTTAGAACAAATACAGAAATTGTAAGAAAAGGGAACCTTTCTGATGCCCTCCCAATCAGCAAGGCGAGAATAGCGAGGTTCATGTCTGCAAAACCATTTAAAATATGTCAACCCAAGAATATGCAGAGATCAATATTATTGACATTAATAATGCTCAATTACAAAGAAAGATTCACTCGATTTAGATGACATACAACTGTGCATAGCCTTGAAGGCCAATGGTAAGTGCTCTATCATAGAGCTTCTGCCGCAGTCCTCGACTAATAAATCTATCACCAATCTGCATAAAAAAAAGAAGAGCATACAGTTCCTTCCAGTAATATCAGAAACACTGTTATCTACTGATAATTCTAAACTGATCTGCAACAAGAGATAAGAGCAAACAGCTCCTTCCACTTGTATACACATGATCGAGAAACTATCTATACCGCTTCTAAATAACTGAAATTGAAGAGAAGAAAGAATTGTGTATGCCATTTCTCATATCATTTCCCCTGGCGGCCAATGGGCAGAAGAAATGATAGTAAGGCTTTCATACCTTAGGCATGCAGAGAAGCTGATAAGAAAGCCCAATGTTGAAGGACAACATTTAGAACTTTTATAGCGATTGACAACATTCCAAAAAAAAAGGTACAAATGGACTTAGAAAAGATGAAAAATACTAAGGCAGTGGAAGAGAAAGCAAAGAGTTGAAAATGGGTGAGACACAACAAGACAACTCAGACCATTAAGTCTTGTGAAGGAGCAAGATAACTTTAGCTGTAAAAATGCACTCAAAACACACAAGTTCAAAGACCAGCAATACCTATATTATTGATAATAAAAGGCATATTTATTGAAACATTATAGTGAAATATGGTCCTGTGGTTGAAACATAATAGACAATGAACCTTTTGAATCCATGTTCCACCAGCATCCAACAATTTGAGGTCAATAAAAAGATAACAGCTAGTAAGAACGGCTTATATTTTCTGTTGTATCTAAAAGCAGAAAGAGTGGATCTTCCAAAATTCCATTCCACAGTCTCATAAACATCACAAGTACAATAGAGGAAAAACTCTCCCACCATTTCATACGTCTCAGGAGACACATAACAGGAAACTCTACACTCCTGCAGCAGTACAGCCATAAAATATGTAAGGGCTGTACATGTTCTCAAACGTTGCGTCATGGAATGTTGTCAACCAGTGTCCAATAACATTTCATGTGCTTTTTCCTGTTTTCAATTTTCAATTTTGATAGCAAACTATAAGGTCTTTGTGCCAAAGAGAGTACTACTTTTGCCTATTCTGACACCAGAAGAAATATAATTGCTCAAGGTTTAGTAAGATTAAGTCAAGTTGAAAACTAACCAAAAAATCCCGTGGCGAGCCAATTATAACAGCATCACCAACAGGAAGATTCTCTCCATTCCAAAAAGACTACTACTTATGCCCTACTTTGATACCAGAAGATATATAATTGTTCAAGTTCTAGTCAAATTAGGTCAAGTCGAACACTAACCAAAAGATCCCATGGTGAGCAAACTGCAACAGCACCAGCAACGGGAATATTCTCTCCTTCCTCTCCAAGATATTTTACCTGAAACAGTTATTGTGTCGAGATACTGCTTAAAATTGCCGCCATACATAGTATAAACATTAATCCTCAGAGAGACCCTAAAAATGAGAAATATTCTTTTTCCCAAGGATAAAAGCTAGAGATACTCAACTGGAAACCACTGTGAATATATAAAGGAAAGAAATCCTTGGATTGAAAAGAAAATTCTCATCATAAGAACTGTGCAAGCTTTAATGGAAAAAATAAACAAAAAGCAATGAATACTGCAACTTCTTAGTACAAGGGGATCATGTACAATAAAACACTCCCAAAATAGACCTTTGGTGATGGAAATTGTCGAACATTTTTAAAGTAACTTGCAAAAGTTGGAATTCAATGAGAAATATAAGTTACCAAAATGTTGGCCCCAATGCTAGTTCCCACGACAAATAAAGTAGCTTTTGGGTACTCATTATGCAGATAGTCAATGACCACATGGACATCCTCGGTCCAACCAGCATTGTAAAAACAATCAGACTGCAGATATTAGAATCATATTACAATCAGCAGTTCATGAAAAGTTGTTAACAGGAAATATGCTGTAATGTATCAGGAAATGAGAAATGAAATCTAAACAGAATAGGAGAGTAGAATCACTAAGAGAGAGAAACAAAAGCTGGCTTAATACTTTGATGAGCTAGCATCTATTACCATAAAACTCAAGATCACAGTATAGCAAATTTCTTACATGCAAAAACTGACTTGCCTAAACTGACATGTGCAGGCAAACCATGAAAGTTTAACAATTTTTCCACACCATATCAGAGAACTACCTCAGGTAATTTTTATGGTTTAAGTATATGATAGATCAAATACAAAATGTCTCATTGCAAAAAGGATATAGATATTGATGTTAGAAGTAAGAAGGGTAAATGAGTCTTTACCACTTCTAGGGTTTATTTTGATGTATATATATTAAACTTTATTGAATAATACGATGTACGTTTTCCTCACATGGTATGGGCTTAACCCTAGACGCTGGAACAGTTGCCGTCACCATCATTGGCCACTCACCAGAACAGTCACCGTCGCGGCTAGTTTCCGTCATGTGTCCCTTTTCTTGCGTGACTCTTCCTTACGAGAGTTCTCTCTCGTGTGACCTCGCGCCTCACGCAATTCACGCTCACCTAGTTCGTGGGGCACCCTCATGCGGCTCGCCCATCTCACACTACACCCTTGTGCAGCTTCTCTAGTTCGCTCGGTTCCCTTCACGCAACTCTCGTGGTTGCTGGGATGCTGGTCGCTGACTTTAGTCATTGATTTTGGTTGCTGGGGTGCTGGTCGCTGACTTGAATTGCTGATTTTGGTCGCCTCCAGCATTGAAAAATATATATTGGTGGCAGGTTTGCTTATTTCTAGGCTGCTGATTCTTGGTGAAATATATGAGTTGATTTGGGTCGTTTCTTAAGGATGTCTCTGGCTATATGAGTTGCTGATTATTGCAGATATATGAGTTGATTTTAACGTATTTGCTGATGTT
This sequence comes from Eucalyptus leucophloia subsp. euroa, assembly GCA_017140325.1. Taxonomy (NCBI): domain Eukaryota; kingdom Viridiplantae; phylum Streptophyta; class Magnoliopsida; order Myrtales; family Myrtaceae; genus Eucalyptus; species Eucalyptus leucophloia. Next base: position 35,164,218 of record CM029473.1, read on the forward strand.
TATGGGTCATTGAGACTCTTTTATATGGAGATATATTATCAATTTTGGTGAATTATTGATTTGTTGGGGCTGAGTTATCTGAAGAAAGCTATTGTGAGAATTTTTCTGTCGCTCTTGGAAAATGGGCGATCACTCGAAGAGTACAATTGAAGTAGATCTTGAGAAGAATAATACTATGATGATTGAGGTGATTTCTCTTTGTCTAATTGAATTACTGATAAGAAGCTCGCAGGTAGTGCTAACTTCCACTAATGGAAGAAAATTGTGAAGCTTATTTTGACAAGCAGGAATCAACATAGACACTTAACTGAGTTTAAGCCCAGAGATGATGTAACTTGGGATGGTGTTGATGCATGTATTCTTGGTCAAATGCTGAATTTTATGGAGAGTAATGTAGTTGACATGGTAACTCATATTGATACAGTCAGAGAACTATGGGAGTATTTGAATGTATTGTATTCTGGCCAAAATAATTTGTCATGGATTTATGAGCTATCGTATGAATTTTTATCAATTTGAAAGGAAGGGACGCTCTATTACCCAATGCTTTGCAGACTTTAAGAGATTGTATGAAGAGTTGAATACCGTTCTCCCTACTTCAGCTGATGTTCAACAAATGCAACGTCAGGGGGAATAATTGGTTGTAATGGGATTCTTAGGAAGTTTTGGTTCTGAATACGAAACTATTAGGTCTCAGATTCTTAGAGGAGAGACTATAGCGTCACTCACAGATACGTTTGCTCGAGTTCTTCGAGTATCACGTGAGTCTTCTCATGATACTACATTTATAGTGGGGAGTACAATTCTTGTGTCCCAGACTCGAACTGGTAGTAGTAATAAGAGTGATGAAGGAAACGGTGATGGATATAGTGGGCGTGGTGTCCGAGGAAGAGGCCAAGGCATAGGAATAGGGAGAGGTCAAGATCATCGGCAATTTCACATATCTACTAATAATTCGGGGACTACACGAGTTTGTCATTACTATGGCAAACCTGGTCATATTCAAAAATTTTGTTACAAGCTACATGGGAGACTAAGGCAACAGCACTAGTTCGCTAATACGGCATCTAATATTGACTCTACTCCACAGTCATCTGAAGACATAGTAATGGTTATGTTTGGTGAGGAATATGCTTGGTACAAACAATCTCAAATCTTACAACCTATTTCTTCCACTGCTACTTTGGCACAGACATGTAATGTTACTGCATGCTTTTCGGCTACTTCTCGTCCTTGGATCATTGATTCAGGAGCTTCTGATCACATGTCAAGTCTTTTAGGTATATTTTCCTCTCTTTCTCCGTCTTCGTCTGTAGTTACTCTAGCCAATAAATCACCTACACATGTTAAGGGAATTGGTACTGTTAACCCAACTCCTTCATTGCCGTTGTCCTCAGTACTTTATCTTCCACAATTTCTATTTAATCTCATGTCTATTAGTAAGTTAACCAAAAACTTTATGTTCAGTAACTTTTTATCCAGATTCTTGTATTTTCCAAGATCTGACTACGAAAAAGACAATTGGTAGAGGACGTGAGGAAGGAGGGTTGTATGTACTTGAAGATGTTTCTTCAATTGCTTGCTCAAGTGTTGCGTCCCCACATCAAATCCATTGTTGTCTTGGTCATCCTTCTCCATGTAGTCTTCAAAAGTTAGATTTTAGTTTTCAATCTCTTTCTAGTCTAGAGTACGAGTCATGCCAACTTGACAAATTATATTGTGTTAGTTACACACCTCAAGTCATTAAACAAGTAGCATCTCCTTTCTTATTAGTTCATTCAGATATTTGGAGTCCATGTCATGTGGTTTCTAATTCGGGTTTCAAATATTTTGTTGCTTTTGTCAATGACTATTCCAGAGTTACTTGGTTATATTTAGTGAAAGATCGTTCAAAACTATTTTCTATTTTTCGTGCATTTATATCCGAAATGTATACTCAATTTGGAATGCATATTAAAGTTCTGCATTCTGATAATACTAAGGAGTACTTTTCCACATCTTTTTTTTGATATGACTCAATATGGTATGATCCATGAATCTTCATGTCCTGATACTCCACAAAAGAATGGTGTTGCTGAAAGGAAGAATAGGCATTTATTGGAAGTTACTGGATCCATGTTATTTGAGATGAAGGTCCCCAAAGCCTTTTGGTATGATGTTGTTCTAATTGCATGTTATCTCATTAATCACATGCCTTCTTCTGTTCTACAAGGTGGTATTCCTTTTTCTACTTTGTTTCCTAATAAACCATGGTTTGTCCTCCCACCCCGTATCTTTGGTTGTGTCTATTTTGTTCATGATCATCGACCTGGAGTATCAAAACTTGATCCCAAAGCAATCAAATGTATGTTTATGGGTTATTCCCACACTCAAAACGGATATCACTGTTATTCTCCATTACTGAGAAAATATTTTATAACAATTGATATTTCATTTTTTGAATTTACTCATTATCATAATGTTCCAATTGATGTGTCTGAATTGGATGAAGACTTGTATGTGACCACCATTCGGTCTACCATTCCAATTGTATCACCAGTATCTACAGAAAAACCACCTACTCTCCAGGTTTATACTCAACGTCTTCATATCGCTACTGCTCCCCCCGCTCCTCCCGTCACTACTACGTCATCTTCTGCTCCAGATCCGCCATTAGCTGACCCTCCTCTTGCATCTAATCTTGATCTTCCTATTGCTCATCGCAAAGATACACGTACTTGTACTCAACATTCTATTGCCAATTTTATTTCGCACTCTTCTATGTCTCCTACTTTTCGAGGTTTTTTAACTACTGTTGAACAATATCCTGTCCCCAAGTCTATTGCTAAGGCATTACAAAGTTCTGGCTGGAAAACAGCAATGGAAGAAGAATTAAAGGCCCTCGAGATTAATCAAACTTAAGACTTAGTACCACTTCCTCTAAGCAAAACTGCTATTGGTTGTCAATGGGTATATGCTATAAAAGTTAACCCCGATGATTCTCTTGCTCGTTTAAAAGCAAGACTTGTTATCAAAAGGTATGCTCAGATGTATGGGGTTGACTATCTAGACACTTTTTCTCCCGTTGCTAAACTTACTTCTGTTCGTATTTTGATCTCTTGCTACAACATATAACTGGCCTTTATTTCAACTTGATGTTAAGAATGCTTTCTTGCATGGCACTCTTCATGAAGAAGTTTATATGGAGTAACCTTCGGGGTTTGTTGCTCAGGGGGGAGTCTGGACTAGTTTGCAAATTAAAAAAGTCTTTATATGGTTTGAAACAATCTCCACAGGCATGGTTTGGAAGATTTTCTGAGGTTGTACTGTCTTTTGGACTATCAAGATGTGGAAATAATCATTCTTTCTTTTATAAACAATCAGGGGGAGGCAAACTATTCTTAATTGTGTATGTTGATGATATTATCATAACGGGAGATGACTTAGTTGGTATAGCTGAGCTAAAAACCTATCTTTAGTAACAATTTTAAACTAAGGACTTAGGACAATTGAAATATTTCCTAGGAATTGAAGTAGTGCAATCATAGAAAGATATTGTTCTGTCACAGTGAAAATATGTCTTGGATTTGCTCACTAAGACAGGTATGTTGGAATCAAAACCTCTTAATTCACCCATGAAACAAGGGCTTAAATTAGTTGCTGATGGATGAGAAATTCTTAATAATCTCGAGAGATATAGAAGACTGGTAAGTAGGCTGAATTATCTTACAGTTACTTGACCAGACATTGGTTTTCCTATTAGTGTAGTAAGCCAGTTTTTGTCTTCCCCTCGTACATCTCACTGGGATGCAGTTATTCGAATATTGAGGCATTTGAAGAAAGTTCCGGGAAAATGAATTGTCTACCAAAACCATAGTCATATCAGGGTTAAAGGTTTTTCTAATGCTGATTGGGCTAGATCTCTAGATGATAGAAGATCAACTACTAGGTATTGTACCTTAGTCAGAAGAAATCTGGGATCATGAAAAAGTAAGAAACAAAGTATTGTTGTCCGCTCCAATGCTGAGTCAGAATATAAAGCCATGGCACAAGTAACATGTGAATTAGTGTGGATTCGATAGTTATTGACTAAGTTAGGCTTTAAAGATTTAGTATCCATGACTATGGTGCGATAATAAAGCTGCAGTGCATATAGCTTCCAACCCTAAGTTTTATAAAAGAAGAAAACACATTGAGTTGATTGTCATTTTATCCAAAAGAAGTTGCAAAGTGGAGTAATTCTTCTTAGTTATGTTCGAACCAACGAACAACTTGCAAATATCTTCTCTGAATCCTTGGGTAATGGGAGGATATAACATATTTGTAACAAGCTGAGCATAATTAATATTTATACTCTAGCTTGAGGGGAAGTGTTAAAAGTAAGAAGGGTAAATGGGTCTTTATCACTTTTAGGTTTATTTTGATGTATATATATTAAACTTTATTGAATAATGCAATATACGTTTTCCTCACAATTGAAAAACGTGAAATTCCTTGACTTCACTCCTTTAATAGCAAATAGTTACCTGTCCAACCTTTGGAACAATAGGACTTGAAAGAGACTAAGCTAGCGCAGCTGAATGCAGAATTTCATTTAAGAGAGTAAAATAAGAGAAAGCAGAAACAAGCAAATTAGACAGACGATAGACTGCTGTCAAACTAATAAGTATGAAGCATCATGAAGCCACATCATCAATTGTACAATCTTCCTTCTACTATGAATCATTAACCTTCTAGCTTCATTAAAACTTACCGTAACTGACACGCCACCTAGTCCCCGATGGTTGCTCACAACAACATTCCACCCGCTTTTGGCAGTGTTAAAAGCAAGATGCTTTAAATACTGCAAGAGAAATCAAAAGACATAATCTATACTTGTTCATTTAATGCCAATAAATAAAAGCTTTACAAATAAATCTGTGTTAAAAAAGCTTCCTTCCCAATTGTTAGGCAAAGTTAATGGTCCAAGGGCATGAAAGAAGGGCCACTTGAAGCATTATGCATGTGCTGTCACATAAACTTTTTTCATCTGATACACGGTTTACTGGGAAATTACATAATTATTTTGGGTTACCATTCTGCAATTACAAATCAGGCAAACTTCGTTCACTCAATTGAAAAGAATCAGAATGGCTCTGCGTAAGTTGGTTCAGATTGCAGATTGCTATAAAAATTTTGCCAAAAAATGAGCAAGAACTACTCGTGATCACTACCCAAATAAAGCTGCTACTGATTGGCGGACCTATAATAAGCAATGGCACTCGTATTATCCATCAATCAAAGGAAAAATGGAAGCCACGCACATTATAGAGAAATCACCCATCCTATGTAACCACTATGCTGATAACAGAACAACAAGGATATTGCCAATTGATAATTAAAGTAAACAATTGTTCTAGCAACACCAAAAGAATCCACATTCTTGGAACTTAATTCTTTGAGATCCTTTTGCCATTTAGAAAAGTTGACGAGGTTTAGAACTTTAAGTCCTTAGATAGACTTCAACTGATCACAGATTGATAGTACAAGAACACTGTCGAGAATTTTGGGTTTCGTCTAGGGATGGTACTTACAGCAGAACAAGAATCACTTGTTAAACCAGGAACCACCACCACAATGGGAGTCGTATCATCTTTCGAAATGGAACTTTCCCTGTGAAAGGCACCTCCAGACACTGCAAAGATTCATCAGCGTCATTCGCTGAAGGTAATCAACATGTGCAGTGACTGCACAGAGTTGAGTTGGTAATTTAGTAAATGAGCAATAATTACATGGTCTGCACTTGAGTTAAATTAAGTATTTACAGTACAAGGAGAGGCATATAACTAATTAATAAGGGAAAGTTGATCGAATCTTCTGCAAGTTCTACCCCAGTTTGAGATGGTAAATGGCAAATAGTTCATTTTTATTGGCTGTGGCTAGGTAACAACTGAATATGCCTCATATTGCTTCTGTATAAGGAATGATACTTATATAGTTTAGAGCAACGACCTGGGAGTTGAAAGTGCTAGACAATTGACCAATCCAACTGAAACAATATAGTAGAGATGACAAGAAAATGAAAAAGAAATTATTCCAGAAGTGTAAGGAATTTATGATGTTCAACAATAAGATCCTCGGACTCACCATCTGAACTCAATACCCAATCTAAAGCAATCGTCCCCCCATCAGAAGTACGAAACATTTGCCTGCAAGGAAAAGCAGGTGTAGATTTTTTAAATCATACCGACACAAACATAATTGCCCAGTTTACTTGTCACTGGAGTTCTGTTTATCAAATAATTGCAAAGGGAACTATGAAAGAAAAAAAGCAGAGATATGATTTAAGATACTATCATGGTAAACAGTCAGCAAAGCTCCCCTACTTAAAAGAGTGACCGGGAGTAAAATAATCAGCAACGAAAAACCAAAAGCATTATAGAAATTGCAGTCAAAATCTCTAATCAATCTTACCTATATGAGTTTGAGTAAAAGCTTAAATAAAAAAAATTATTGAAAACTAACAACAATTGAACAACTGTTGTCCCTTATCAGCAACAACCACTAAATCTCCCACTCAGCAAGTTCAGCCACAAGAATTATTCTTGCCATTGCACTCCATCAAACACCACATCCTCCAGAGTGTCTTCAAGAGGCCACCATTATTAAGCTCTTGTTCTTTTTTTCCCAGACTTCAACAAACTCCTTCCTAATTGAACATCTTTCGCAAAATGATTCTCCTTGACAGTTTATCTAAAGCTTTATTTTGTCCTCACAAAGACCAAGCCAACTCTGTGACATTTATACTGAATTATGAGCATGTGAAATGTAGTAAATATTGGCACGTAAAAGCCCATGAAATCAGAGGCAACTCATTGAAAGTTCATACATTTGCATCAGCCGTTCTCAGTAAACAAGCACATTATACCGGGGCTGCTGCATTTTCTAGAACACCAGCAGAAAGCAACCCCGTCAGACAGAGGTGGTTGATTCTATCACTTGACTCCAGAAATAAACTATTTTTTAATCATCGATGCTTTTGCTTTGGCGGCGTAGTGCAACACTACAAGTGTAAGACAAATGTATTTGACAGCGACTGCTCCACGAAGGAGGCTTCACCTAGTAAAATGCTTAGTTTACAGCTTCGTTCTGGATAACATAACAATATGATTTCACAGTCGCATCACCTTCTGTAGCTGAAAGACGGAGGCCTCCCAAAGAAATTAAGAAACACGGTCTGAAGATGAGGACTCGCAAGCCATGGAGTCGCCAAGTACCTGCGTGCTTTCCAAATTAGTCAAGTCAGCTCAGCAAATCTTCCGCAACAGAGTTCCGTTTCTCAACGCTCACGTTCACAATCCACATCAAGATCGATCGAGCAAGTTCGTTCCCGCTTCTCTCCCCCCCTCGATTTGTCCGCCATAGACGGAAAAACGAATCGCGACATCCGAAAATCTTTACGCACGCATTCCCTCACCAAATACGAAACATCGCCATCGACTCACAGAGAGAGAAAGAGAGAGGGGGAGGGAGAAGCGAGGTGGATTACTTTCCGTGGAGAATCCGGCACTTGGAGACGACGGCGGCGTAAACGTCGGAGGAGGAGTTGAACGTGAACTGAGGAGGGGAGGACCGGAGGCGGGAGACGAGGTCCTCGAAGAGGTGGCACTCGAGGAAGCGGTAGAGGACGACGACGAACCCGAGGCAAGCGCCCAAGGCGTAGTGCCAGATCGGAACGAGGGAGAGCGCGCTGAGCAGGAGGCCGTAAGCGCACGCGCCGCCGCAGCTCTCCGCCGAGCTCGCGCGATCCATCATCGAAGAATGACGAAAGATGAAGAAGATGAAGAAGAAGAAGAAGAAGAAGAAGGTGAGAATCGCTCGCGCTCTCTCTCTCTCTCTCGCTCTCTCTTTTTCCAAAACTTTTGGGCTTTGGATTTTGGGCGCACTTTGCTTCGGTTAGGCTTGAAACGGCGGCGTTCGGTGGATGGACGGTTGGTTGCTGGAGCTCGCCGAAGCGGCGTCTTCATGTTCGTCAATGGGGGATCGCCACGTCAGCAGCATCGAATGAATGCGAGGGACATCGAGGGGGGAATGGGGAATTGACCTCTCGGCTCTTCCATTGGAATCATCGCCCAAAAAAGTCAGGAGCTGTTTGTTGCCTAGTTTTTATAGGCCAAAATGGGCGGGCCCAGTCGACGTCGGCATCAGCGGAAAGCAGATTCCGGCAAGACCCCCACCGTCCACAGCTCGTATTCGAACCGACATTTTCGACAGAAGCCGGTTGAAGCTCGGAGTTTTGAGCCGGAGCTATCTCCGCTCTCTGTTCTGGCCGAGTTCGAGTGCGCACATTGGTACACCCATTGAGTCGTGCCCAGTTGGTTTTCGCTTGCTTCTGCTGAGATCGAATGCGGAGCAGGCTACTCTCAGCTCCGTCATCCATGACGTTGTCGATGAGCATCGGACGTTGAGGAGTTGTGGATTTGTTTAAGAGATGTAACGAGGCAGAACAAGGAAATATATATTGAAACAGAACCATGAGCTGAGAAACATTTGCAGAATGACCAAGTACTTCTCTGTCTCTGTACATCCAGGGGGACTGACAAAATTATAACGCTACCTCCTCCAAAGCACAAGTGAGATGAAGCTGACACCGAGGTTTTACACAGAAAAGCCGCTCATTGCACCGCTAAAAGCAACTCCTTGGACTCCATCTTCATCTGCAGACTAGCTTGAGCAATGCAGACTTCACCATAGACAAAGCACCCAAAACAGAGGGGCGGCAGACTTACCACCCCATAAGGCAAAAGACCTCAACTCGGCCCCCTTATTTGCTTGGCAGAGTCAACAGCCTCGAATGGTGTCCACGCGATCAATCACATCCAGTGCTTTGATCCGGTCGATATAGAAATCAATGATAGGAACAGAAGACGGCCTCCGAAGGGGAAACGGATCTCTATGGCTTTCCCCGGTTGGGGAGTGGCTACTGCTTTTACTCAGTCTATGGTGTTTGGATAGCCTTACTTTTGCAGTCTCGAATTCTTGGCTCTTACTTATTCCCGGGGTCAACAGTTTCCGCTTGTTCACATCGCGAAGCATCTCTTGGTCTTCAACTGTCAAAGCAGACGATGGAGATAGAGGTTTACTGTGCATAGATGTCTGGACTGTACTTTGGTTGGGAGACCGAATAGGAGATTTAATAGGAGATCTGAATCCACCATTAGAAGCCCTAGCCTGGCTTACAAGATGGTGAAGCCACACCACCAGCTCAAGAATGTAGACATCAGTCTTTTCCTTATCTGCATGGTGTAGAGTCTCAATGCGGAGCAAGTCATTCTGGCCAGTAGGTTTCCTGTTCAGGTCGGATCTAAAAATCACATTAAAAGATTGACTATAAAGTCATGGCGGAAGAGAAAAGGGCAGAGCTTTAAATTGTCGAAACTCACCCCGTGTTTGCCCATTCTCCGACCCAACCAAAGCCATGATGGGCTCTGTTGACAATGTTTGAGATAAAGAAATGAATCAAATGAGAATAATTGCTTTGCCAAACAAAAGTGAGTTGTGGAGAACCAAGAGAATGTACTTCGACACCATTAAAACAGGACAACCAGAAAACGACAGCATGTAGTATCAGATATAATGATTGATGGTACTCCAGAAACAGCAGCTCCAGCACAACTGAGAAGGCATGTAGACATTTGACATTTTATACCGAGGGGGCCCTAAGCTACTGCTTTACAAAATGGTAAGCATGCCTCCTAGGTATAAGACAGATTCAGGAGAATATGAGATGAGCAACCATGAAAACAAAATGATCACCTTTCTAAAATAGTCTTACTTGATCACTTTTCTAAAATAGTCTTACTTTGTAGTATTAGTGGCAAGAGGAGCAAGCCACTGCAACGTCTTTTCCATTTCTCCTTTAATTTGTGGTATAGAAAGCTGCAGTCAACCATTGCGAATGATCAACGTAGCTTGTAATAACTATGAAAGGAACGGGAAAGCAACAAAATAACAAGTTAATGAACAATGAGAGATTCTCTCATCAGTCTCCTCAGGATTTTAAAGGACATTCCCACCACAATGTAGAAAGTTGATACCTCTTCTACAGATCGAAATGACTGTAACTTTGAGCGAAATGCTGTCTTCACATGAACAGGTAGACCTTGGTATAAAGCCTCTCTTGAATTAGGAGGTACAGAACCCGATCGGGATACCTGATTTAGTCGAGATTTCAGTTGGTAACATGAGAATACACCTTTTTTCCATTTCTATTTACTGAAAAATGCGAAACAGGGAAACTGTATATTAGCTAATAATACAACCTAACGCCCTAAATGAAGCCCAACTTTAAGTCTAGTCCCATTTTTGCCCTGAATTTTTTTTGTCTAATAAAAACAAACCTACACTTCAGGTCAGTCAAAATCTGCCCCAAAATTTTGTTTGTCTAAGAAAACAAATCCCCAACTTTATGTCCAGACCCACATCTACCCCAAACTTTTTTTGTCTAAAAGAAAATCATTAACTTTCATTCTAGTCCCGAATTTGCCCCCATCAGCCCTCCATTTAAAAATTGCTGTTAGTTGTCTCTAATTGTCATATCCTAGAATGGTTTCATTTTGGGGATAATTTTCCTTATCACCTTGCTGATGTAGAAGTGTTATCAATGTGGGATTGCCACTTCAAGTTAGGACAGGGCAATGGGGTAGATTTTAGAAAAGATTGGAAGTTTGTGAATTTTTTTTTAACAAAACAAAGTTCAAGGCAGATTTGAGACTGAACCTAAAGTTTTAGGTTTTTTTTTTAAGACAAAAAATGTCTAGAGCAGAATTGGGACTGGACCTAAAATTTGCTAGAAATATGCTTCTTTATCAGAATAATGATTTTTTTTAAAACCAATTCTATTAATCATGATTCAAGGTAGCTCATCTACATCAACTGTTTTTACATCTTCATTTATAGTCCATTGCTATATAATTTTTAAACGAACAGCAACATCACGGTTTTCCTAGGTTACCCTCTTATACCAGTATGCCTATATAAATCTTTGGTACAACTATGGCTGAACAAGTTTTGTTGATTATGTGGAGATCGTATATGCACGTTGACAACCCACACTAGCCATGGGCAAACAATAAAGAGAAGTTTCTGTCAGTGGCTTATGGAACAGCTGAAGATGGCAACCTCCATTGAGAATGCAACTTTTTTGGCAAATGAAAAGCAATACTTAGCAAGGACCTAGTTTTCCTTTTCCTTTTTGCTTTCATGGTTCTTGCTAAGGAGCACAAACAGAATAATAGGAAACATGAACGATCAGAGTATTCAGCATCAGATTGAATTGTAAACTCACAAGAGTATCGATTTGACCAATAATATTCGCATAATGTAAAGCAAGACCAGCAGAACCCAACGTTTTAGAGTTGCTTGCAGAACCTTTTGAGGATTTATCAGAATCTGCAACGTCATATGAGAGAAATTACATGAGTGACCAATCCCTCCCACAGAATAACTAAAATTGACTATAAGATGACCTTGCTTAGAGCATAAGAAATAATCATTTTAAAGCATACCAGCAGTACCAAAGGCTTCATGAATCTCCGAATGTAGGAAATGAACTATATCAACAAGCTTCTCCATTACCTACAAAACAAAGACAACTTTGTCTTCTCATACCAGTGTATGATGCATAGATAATTGCACAAGATGAGAATGTCCATTTGGAATGTCATTGCAAGAATTTCAAGCACAAGGAGTTCAAATCTTTGAAAGTAATAAACAAACATGACTGTATGAGTTGGTTTGAAGACTACTTCCTGCCGACTGCAGGCACAAGACTTTTATTCTTCATGAACTAAAAAGACAACTTTTTATCTTAGCTTCAAATATTGAACTATAGCATAATCATCATCAATTATGACAACAATCACAATCTGGATGTCCCCATAGGTACAAAGAGCAAAGTGAATCAACCATTACATTAGTACCAAGAACTCTCTTTGTACTTATAAGTCATCCAAGAAAGTTAACGTTCCATTTGCATGCTTGACGATTGATATCATGAGGGGGATGAGAAAACCTCCAGCATAAAATAGAAAAAGCTAAAGCAGTACGAACTCACACCTCTTCCAAAATCCTTGACCAAAGCGATTTTTTCTTCAAACTCCTTACATGCTTCCTCTGGCTCTTCAACTCTGCCCTCAATATCGTCAGGCTGTCTCCTATATGTCAACCACAAAAAGTAAGTCAAAAAATAATCTTACATAAGACATTTTGTATTCCAGTAGCTCAGATCTTCAACAGGCCAAATTGACACAAGCCAAAGCATTTCTAGGAAAACAAAATGCATGTATGACAAGAAACTCGTATTGATGTGATCTCATTCAATTGCCCCATCCATAGAAATATTGACTTCAAAAACCATAACTGAACAATAAGGTAGACTCAAAATAACATCCCGTTGATTATAGATGCAACATCGGAAAGAACATCCAACAGCCACTTTAGATAAAAAAAAAAAAGGCATTTGATTCCAAACCAACATGTTACAAATTGCCAACATCAAAAGTCAACTGGAATGTGTAAAACCTAGATAGATTAAAGTAATGCCTACAAATTCTCAGATAAGTGAAAACCAACAATCGTGTGATTCCTTATTACCAAAAAAAAAAAGACAATCGTGTGATTCCTTTTCACCAAAAAAAAAAAAATCGTGTGATTCCAGTAAGGCAATTTTCTGTTTTCCTGATCATCTGTCAGGCAGTTTTATGGTAATGATATTTCGAAGTATGACTTACCATTTTGAGTAGCATTCGGGTTATCCTCTTCCTGGAGCTTGCGCTGATAATCTTGCTCAAATCTGTCTAAGGCATGCAACTCATGATACAATTCCTGCCACCAAATGTGAAGGACCAGTCATTGTCATTGCTTCCTCTCAAATCTTGTTCTAAAAGATGAATAAAAAAAGACCAGAAACTGAATCATACAGAAATCTAATAGTTCAGTGATTACAACATTGCACCAGGGTTTGGGGAAAAAACTACACAACAACGGCCAAGGACATTGTGCATGGCCAAATATTTTATTTCAGAGGAGTCACAGATCAGTTCCATGATTAAAAGGAGAATACATCACTTATTCTAAGCCTTCTAGGCAGGAAACATTAAAATCTCCTCACCTATACTCAGTTGGCATTAAGAAACATCCTACTAAGGGTGATCGGGTCTAAGGTGGGTAGGGTCTAGACCTAGACCTTGTACCCGACCCTGTTATAACCAGTTCCTCTTTTCTGGACCCTATACCCGACCCTGTTTGTATTTGACCCTATACCCGGCCCACCCTGGTTTTCCGATTCCGATTGGGTTCCAAAGTCAACTCTGTTTCCACTGGAACTTATTTTGCAATCTCCCGATATCTTATACGACTTCGAATTTTATATTAATACGCGAGAAAATAACGTAATCTTCCTAATTTATATTGAAACATTAAGCACTTGTAATAAATAAATCCATGAACTTTTTGACTAAACGAAAAATTAAGGATCCACAAGGCTAATTATAATAAATAAAATCATAAGGCAAAGAATTAGCAACAAACATGAGTCTAATATTAGTCTTATTCCTACAACTACTACATAAAGTTACTCATTTATGCAAGCATAACTCCTTCTAAAAAAAAGAAATTAGGCGAGCCAATCCATATGATACACAAGAATTTAGCTACGAATAGCACCATCCGTCCATCGGACAGTGCGAGAGGGAGTCGGTGAGGAAGGGAAGCAAGTGAGAAAGAGAAATGACAAAGGAGGAGTGTTGTGCGTGTTTGAAAGAGCCAAGAGGAAAAGGCCGCGTTATTGCAAGAGTAAGAATAGAAATCGGGGAAAAAAATGGGTTTTGGACCTCTACTTACAAAATCGGTTGGAACCGACTTCCAAAACCAGTCTAGGAACCAGTTTCCGGGTGGATAATCACTCAGAACCTGTTCCCGGACCGATTTAAATCGGTTCCGAATTTTGGGAACCGGTTCCCGACCCTATTTTCTGGGTGGCCCGGTTTGGGAACTGGGTATACTCGGTCCGGTTGCACATCCCTACATCCTACCAACTGCATTCCTTGATCCCAATAAGTCATTGTGACATAAAAATCATGACGAGAGAGAACATCCTTACAATTAAATATGCATTGTTCATATTTCTTTTCACCATCGAAGTAGCACATTGACAGGTAAATACGATATTGGAATACTCACAGCTGTGTACTGAACTAGATCCATCAGTTGCTGCATTGTCCTCTCCGCCTCCTCCATCGTTAACTTTTCGGATGTAAACTCTGAATCCAACCTAAGTACAACAAAGAAAGAGGCATTGTCCCACATTTGCAAAGACACTATACAAGCCAAAATAGCTTGATGTACGGGGATTACTTCTCAAAATATCGTTCTAAATTGTGCCACTGAGGATCTTTACAACGATTGCCAAATCGAACCACCTCTCCAGAGAAAACTTTCAGCTCCTCTCTGTTCGATAATACGAAAAGAACCACAATTGTGACATTTGTTAGCATATAAACTACTTAAATATGATATACAGCAGGATCTTGAGAAAGCAAGCGTTGTCGATGCAGCTCCTACCTTTTGTCTGCTGCAGCGATCCTTAGAAGTCTATCCATGTCTTTTGATATTAGATTTTGCACACCTTCCGAGGGAAGCACCACTTCTTTCAAATGCTTGATGTTATCCTTCGAGAGGGATAGCATAAGATTAGCACCCTTTACAATTGTATTTGCAACCTCAAAAGCCAAGATTGCTATTTTGTTTCCTTTTGTAGTCACTCCCGAGGTAAAACCGCTATTAAGATTCAGGTTTGTCATGCTACTTCCAAGCGTGTCTAAAACTTCTACCGCCTTCCCTCCAGCTTTTCCTAAAAGTGTGCCAACTTCTGATACCTACCATCCAAAGAATACAATTCATTAAAGGACATGCAATAAGATTGAAAGCCCACAATCCAATACATGTATACATACAAGCAGGAAATAAAGCAATCACTGGCCTAGTGAAAAGGGAGGAAGCTGTAACCTGTAAATGCTTACCCACGATGTCTCGGTATGCCATGGAAAGGAGGGGAGAGAAAGAATAACAGCGATAAGAAAACACAAAATTGACTCACTGTAGCAACCGCCACTTGCTTAGGCCCGGTCGATCTAGATTTCTGCGACGATGCCCTCGGCAGGCGCGGAATACCATCGTAAAGTTCTTCCGAACTCAAACTATGTGAAACCGCATTCTCTGCAGAAGACGAGAAGGGCTCCCGCAATTCCCCATCCCTATCCTCTCCACCTGAGGACGGAATCGGAATGTGGTTTCCGCTCTTAGGCATTGCACCAGACCGATGGACATCGGAGTCATTATTAGAAGTACCGTCTACATTCGTAAGGCTTCCACTGGGAGCATTATCTACACTGGATCTCCTCGAGCAAAAACCACCCATTGGGAGAAAGCAAACACTTAACTCCGACTTAATTTATATCCGCCTCAGTTCTCGAGACCGAAGCTAGAACTTGAATCACCGACGTATTTACAAGATCAAAGAGGCCAAAGTCGAGACCTTTCCCGAACCATCAAGCAAACAGAAATCCAGTTCAATGCGCTTTCCGCATTTATACCCAGATGATCTTATCGGGGGCAGCACCGATTGCGGATCGCCGCCTCAGCCTCAGCCTCGGCCTCAGCCCACTGGGATCGAATCGCCCGGCTGTCGACAAACAAATCGCCACGCCACGAACCCATATGCAGAAACAAAGCACAGAGAGAGCGGAATGAGAGTTCAGGCAGCAAGAATCCCAGACAACGATCGAGCGACAACACAACACGCTCGACCAGCGAAAGCCAAAAAGCCAAGAGCGACGGACATTGAGAACTCACGAGACCGAGTCAAAGGGCGCCGTCAGAGGGACGCCATTGGAGACCAATGAGCGCAAAGAAAACGCGGACGACGAGCGAAAAAAGGAAGGAAAAGACGAAAAGATTTCAATCGAGACGAAAAAAGAACAAAAAAGGAGGAGGAGAGAAAAGGGTTCACCTTTGACGACCCAAAAGAGAGAAAGTCGAGAAGGGTCTTCGGAGAATTGCGCGGATGTTGTGGGGGGGGAGCAAAAGCGTTTGCCCGGGAGACGACCGACGAGAATGGAGACAGACGGACGAAGGAGAGGGAAGGAGAAGACCAGCACTGAGCTCCCCACACCCCCCTCTCGGACTCTCTCTCTCTCTCTCTTTCCGGGTCAAAGTCCACTGTCCAGCGTCCACGGCGAGAGATCTTCACCGTTCAGACGGTGCGCTTTGGGCTGGCTGGGCCGGGCCGAAATCCGCCACTGGAGACCACTACCTAAAAAAAGCACGACGCCTTTTGGGGCCATGCGAGGGCCGATCACGAGCCCCGGCCCACTCCCGCCCACTTGTCCTGCCGGCCTGGTACGGGCCGAGTCGCCATATTCAAAACCACATCATAGCGAGCTTGCAAAATCTCCAATGGATCGTCCTTAGTCCTTTTTAGTGCGCTCGTGCTTCGTGGTGAAATTCTTACTTTTTGAGTCACAAGCTCCAGGTCTAGTGGGCATCGTGGTACCGGAAAAAAAAAAAAAAATGTTTTCACGAAAGCCACTGTATAAACTCAGAATGAACAGTCCACATCACGTCCTTGCCATTAATTTCATCAAAGATGTAGCTGGCCGTCAAAAATGTGACATGAAATTTCCAAAGGCGATCGTACGATTGATACGGAGCAATCAATCGTACTGAAAGCAACCAAAGCCTCCTGTTATTGTCTAGAACCAATCTGTCCAATTGATTGAAATGGGGACTTCATGTTGCACTAGTGTCCACGAGGTGATCATGTAGAGCTAAATTTGCCGGAGCAACTTATCAAATTTTTTTCTTATCAATACCTTTATGTGTACCGGTACCCCAATCAGTCCACTGAAAAGGGTAGTAGAATCGCGTCGTCACCATATTCAACCTGCATCTGAGCATCGAGAACTCGATGACGATGATGACGAGACAGGTCGTGGCGGAATTAATCCGAGAAGGGTGGTCGCGGTCTTTGATTAGCCATGCTATGACTGCATTTAGTTGCTCTTTCGCTTTCCCAGTCCTCAGCTTTTGCAAAAGCTTAATTGCTCGGGCCATTAGAGAAAGAGGACAGGGCTCGAAGTGTCCGCGATGGCTTTGGGTGCCCAATAAGCGCTTTGAATCTTGATTTTCATTATTAGGTGCCAACAGTGGGACGCATGGGACTCACCACCCACATACACAAAAAGACACAAAAGTGGAGGCTCAGGGAATGAGGGATTGACTCGTGTGTCCTCTTGCATCCGAGCTCTTCACCACCTTCTTGGATTAACTTGTTTTTCTTTATAAATAAAAGATGAAATGAAAGAGGGTGTGTGTGTGTGTCGTGGCCTAATGAATCGACTGATTCAAAGGCAAGTGACTGATGCGTGAACCAACTCTCAACCTATCTCCCAAAGTCAAGAGATTTCTCGAATATTCTAAAGTATTCCTAAGAGCAAGTGGTACAATTACAATAATGTACATATATATATATAATGTACTAGTTAATAGTTAGACCAAAAGGAGATTTATAGTTACGGTCAACCTTATATATTTAGAGGTCTTATCTCCCTTTATTGATATCTCATTCACGGATACAATACATTTCAAAACTTCTCTCTTTAGAGTTTCTCTAAATTAGGGACAAGATGAATATAATCGATTGTGACAATATGAGTTGCTTAGTTTATTTATGCATATTTGATGTGAGAGTTTAATTCATTATGAACCATCATACAATTGCACACACCTCTCAAAAGCTATAACTACTCGACACTGTCCATATCTTGAGAGTCAAGGTTGCCGAGTCTGCCAATAGCAATTCCCCTCGCACAATCATAACTTGCAACTCTCTCCACAAGATTATAGTGCTCAAGTGCACAACAGCTCAAATTTATGATCTCTTTAAAGAAAGACGGAGCGCTTGATCACTAAACCAATCATGACCGTTCGGCTTAATAAGTTTAGGAATTGGTAAGTGAAGGAGAGAGAGAGAGAGAGAGAGAGGGTATTTAGGATTTGAAGCCATGTGTTGTTGGACGACGGCGAAGTGGGTTGCTGAAGGCACTTGTGCCAAATTCGAATGACGAAATGGAAGTAGGCCCCCCAAATGGAAGTATCGCAATTCCAAAAAGCCACTAGTGATCTTCCCCATCCACTCAAGTCTAGAAAGCCTCTTTCCTACAAGAGCACCCACGCCCACTTCACTCCGTGACAAAACGAATTTGGCCAGCATGAATATGTTCCTTTTGTCTTCCTCACAAAAGGAAAGGGAATAAACCTGCGTGAAATGATTGGCAAAAGAAAAGAATGGATCATGACGTGCAACAGTGCAAGTACGCCAACATCAATTTAGTGATCCCTGCCCAAAATTACACCTTCTTACTCTAAAATATAGGGACGCTTTCCACCTCTCTCTATTCTCTAATGAGATCCTGTTAACATGTCTTAGTGAGGAGGAGTGAGTAAGCCAAAGAGTGCTTCAAAGGAAATTTGAGCGATGTACTAAATTGAATTCTTAATTACGATTATCAACGATAATGGATCTGGAGTGAATTATAAGAGATCGGCGATTGCTCTAAAATTTGATCTCACTTTAGAGAACTTCTTACCAAGCCTGAAGTTCATGGATCACACAATCATTGTCTTTAGATAACGGGACATCCATCACAAATTATGATTCACTCGATCCATTACAGGCAAGGCCTAGACATGAAACAGCCTTCAATCCATGCAATGACGCCACCGTTTCTATTGAGGTTCATTCAAGCATTTCACATCGAGTCTGATGGCTGGTGTGCTCCCACGTCAAAGGACTCGCTGAGTTCAGGGACGATCAAATATACGCAATGCGATTACAGATCAAGTCGCGGCCCGGGCAAAAAGTTGTGCTTACGAAAGGGAAAGAAACAGCCTCGGAGAAATCTACCGTCCCCGCAAAAACGTTGTTTTTCTCCTCTGCTTCCAACCGCACTCCTCCAAAAGAGCTCAGGTGACTTTACACTTCATCTCCCTTCGTTAGCAACCCTGTAGCCTCTTCGCCCTCGCCACCCTCCGCTCCAGCTCCATTTGAAGATCCCATCTCAACGGCGGTTAGCTTCTTCGCCTTCAAGGCCTCGCCTTCCCAGTCGGTGCGACCCAGCACATTGTAGAGGATGGACACGGCGCACACCGCCTGGGCCGAGAGCAGCCCCAACCACAGCCCGCTGAACCCCACCTTGAGCCAGAAGGCCAGCCCCACAGCCACAGGGGTGCCCACGAAGTAGAACGACCCCAGGTTGATGCGGGCGCCCACGGCAGGCCTCGCCGTGCCGCGCAGGATGCCGCACCCAGTCGTCTGGGGGCAGTTGCCGAGCTCGCAGAGGCCCATGATTGGCATGACGGAAGCAACCAGCGCCGTGAGCAGCTCGTCTTTTGTGAAGAAGCTCGCCCATTTCTTTCTGAGGAGAATCGTCCATGTGATGTTGACGATGCCCATAACGAATGCACATCCCAATGCAACCAGGGCTGCTAATTTGGCCTTGTATGGCTTGCCAGCCCCGAGCTCGTTTCCTACCTGCAGGATTTGGCAATCATGCTGATAAAACATTGATCTGATGTGCGATGCATCTATCTACTTCTGTCCCGCTTGCTGAATGCAATTGAGGATAGCACAGCCCATCGTCCTAAGTAATTTCGACCCTCTAGGAAGAAGAGATTGATAATCATGATTAGTACAGGAGAACCTAAAGACACTGACGCGACATGTGTTTCCGATGTTGTGCTCGACTCCAGCAAGTTCTAATGAGAAGGAAGCAAATGCTCGAATGGTGGTGAAGCCTCACCATGCGCAGTGGATGAAACAGCTGAATTTGAGTGATGCAGTCTCATGACACATCCGATGCGAAAACAAAGACTATAGCTTCAAAAGCACGAGAGAAAATAGTAAACTCTGCACTAAAGAAGCGTTGCACCAACTCCAGCCACTCCGAAATGGTAATATCTCCATAGGATAATGACAAGTACTTACCCTAGCAGAAACACAACCAGCTAGGGCCATGGGCACAGTGTACATCATGCTGGTAGTTTGGATCAGAACCCCGGTGGCAGCCACCGCCACCGTGGGGTTCGGCAAGTACCCCGACAGGACCGTCACAATCTCGTACCACCACCACTCCAGGCAAATCCCCAGGCAGCTTGGCACCGCTAGCCTCATCAACGGTCCCAGCCCGTCGCAGACCCGCCTCAACCCGGCCGTCCACCGAATCTCGCGCCGCCCCGACACGTACACGTACGCTGCCATCAGCACAACCATGTTCACGTTCGTCAGCACGGAGGCCACCGCCACCCCCGGCACACCCATCCCCGCACCCACCACGAGCACGTAGTTGAGCGGCACGTGGAGGGCGACGGCGGCGAGGGAGCAGTACATCATGGGCTTGGCGATGCCCTGGGACCGGAGGAAGACCCTCAGGGGCTGCAAGAGGGTGTTGGTGAGAAGGTCGGGGAGGGAGAACATGCAGTACGTGGCGGCCATGGAAGTGATGTGCCTGTCCTGGCCCATGAAGACCATGATGGGCTCGAGGTTGACCCAGAGGAGGCCGATGGGCACGATCGCGATCAGGAGGATCAGCACCATCCGTTGGAGGGAGAGGGCGAGGAGGTCCCAGTTCTTGCTCCCGTAGGCCTGAGCGCAGACCGGCTCGAGCCCTGAAGCTAGGCCGGCCAGAACAGAGTAGCCCGTGATGTTGGTGAAGCCGATGGACAGGGCTCCTCCTGCGCACGGCAAGTAAGAAAGTTTGTTTCTTTTTTTCCCACGAATCGACGCGTTCTTGAAAACAGATGTTGATTTACAAGATAATGAGTACGAGTTTAGCACTTTATTGCAAAATTATGGCGTTTGAGAATGGGATGAATTGGAGGCAGAGCACAAGTCGACGAAGGTCACCTGCGAGCTCTAAGCTTCCGAGACGACCCAAGAACAAGACCGACACTACTTGTCGGACGAAGGCTAGTAAGTTCATGGCCGTGATGGGGAACACCATGCCTAACAGTTCTTTTAGCTCTTCGACGACCTGATAAAAGAGGAAGCAACTTCTCCATGTTCATTGTTATGAAAAAGAAAATAACGAAAAAAAGGAGAGGAACCAACCTTTTTCAGTGTGGAACGACGGTGCTTTTACCTGAGAAGGAGATGGGAGCTCGTGAGGAGAGAAATCTGCGTCTTTCGCTGCCATCGGGTCGGATTAAACCAAAAGTGTCCGCGAGGAAAGCCAAATGCAATCTGTGTAAGAGGGTGAAAAAAAAAAACAAAAGGAAGCTCAATCAATCTAACAGTGCAAAGAAGAACAAAATCAGGGAAAGTGGATTCGAAAAGGCAGGTCCTTTGCAATGGTGGTAACGTAAAGAATCGACAGAACTATGGACCAACAAGCAAGAGATAGGAAAACCAGGTGACGCAGAGAGACTGCAGAAGAAGAGAAGACCCACCAAGCTCTAGCTCTCGACTACTCTGTGGAAGAAGGAAACGGGTCGCGCAAACAGAGACTGCGAGGAGGCATTACACGGGCAGAAAGCGAAGCAAGAAAGAAACCGCTGGATAAAGGACTTGGTTCTGATTGGACTCTGTTTTCACAGGGTCAGCCATAGCTGCTATATGTCAGCGAGGGGACGTTTGCGGCCGAAAGAGGGGGAGAGAGAGAGAGAGAGCAGAGCTTCCTGATGGCGGCGAAGCAGAGAGAAAGGAGTGAAGTTTTTGTCTCTTGTTTTTTTCCCTTTATTTTGCTCTTTTAAGCAAAGGAGAAGGTGAAAGGTTCAGGGCGAAAGAAATGGAGGGACGATCGGCTCATCTTCCCGATGGGGCCATATATATGGTTTGGCCAGAGAGACGCAGAGAGGCAGAGAGAGGCAGGGGAGCTGATTCTTTCCTTTGTAAATTTTGATTCAGGATTTCCCCTTCATGTTAAACGAACTCAATCGTGCGGACGAAAGTGCCAAATTGCCCTCACAAACTGGAAAGGCTTTATTCCCGTTGCCAGCGACACCCCGACGGCAGGGGGCACTTTGTCGAATTATAGTTATTCTTTTCTTTAAATGATTGAATCACAATCCTTAATCTATTATGAAAATAATAGTACATTTGAAATCATAAAAAATTTAATAATAAATTATTATAAATCATTATGAGGCCACTCCTTCAAAAATTTGTGACTCACCGCTAGTTATTATTCTCATAGTAATCTAAAACTATCGATGCATAATTGCTTTAAGATGAAAAAGATATGATTTCACTTGACTTTCTCATTCAAATTGGTTGAAGATGGTATGAAATTGCACGTTTTTCTCCCAAAAATTAGGACATTTCGTGATTTCTACAATTGGTTTGTTATGTTCTTAGGAAAAATTGATTTATAATGAGAACTAGTTCGCTTCACACATACATTCTCAGTTGGAAGTAGGGGGTGTCCAAAACAGATTATTTGAAATAGGAACCACCTAGACCGGACCAAAAATCGGATTAGGAGGTTTGGTATGGATACTGGGATTATTGATTTTGTATGAGCCTAGCATACCCATAGTCTCAGATCAGATAGATTTCACGTCAGAGCCAGGAATTCATGTCCGGATTTTTTGTATTAGGCGGACATGCAGGCTTTACCAAAATTTGAAAGGAATTTTACCTTTGCGGCAACTTGGGGTTGCGAGATGCGGGGGTCGGTAGACATTGGCTCGCCATTGACTGTCTGAGCGCGAGGTTCTCTTTTCGGTTTGATTGAACGAGAGGCTAGGGTTTCACGTCCGAGTCGACCCTTTTTAGCTTCTCGATGAACAGTGATGGAGGGGAGTTAAAAAGCTTTGGAGGCTGAAACATGGTGACGAAGAAAAGTATACCTCGACTGCGAGAAAAGAGGAGGGTGTCGCACGCAGGTCAGACAGGAGAGGGCAATTAGGAGGAACACCATGCTCTGGCTCTCGTCTAGGAACGAGAAGACGCAATTCTATGTCAAGAGAAAGTATGCTTTATTTTGCTTACTTAAATCCCACCAAGAATAAGATAATAATAAAGAACGTTATTATGCCGAAACATAATTTAAAGTTGCATATGATAATGCCCTTGGCAAACCGTTCATAGGCTTTGGTTTGGAGAATTCCTCGGCCACTATAAAAATGCTTGATGAGACTGTCCATGTCCCATTCAATTTTGACCAAAATGCTTCGGTTTTGGTGACGGCTTTGCGAATGCCTTCTAAAAGCTCTTTGGAATGAAGATCTTCTTCTATCTCTTCTTATGTCATGCCCGTGTATTGCTTATATAAGATGGTGATATATATCATTTGCTTATACAATTAAAATCAACGAGTGATGTGATACATGACACCCATTTAGGTATCATAGATGATAAGAAAGTTTTAAAAATCACACGAATACATAGGTGCAAAAGGAAAAAAAAAAATTAACAAAGACCATAGAACAAAGCTAACACATGCACAGAGCTCATTATCGAACACCTCGCGAGCATATGTCAACCAGCACGGGGCTGTGAAGTTGATGGCAGCGAGGATAACTTAAACTAAGCCTCCAAATCTACCCTTCGGATCAGACTATGGCGGATGCCCAGTGAGAGTCCACCAAAGTTTTATATGAGAAAATGCTGCTTTCAAACATTTCGCTATATATGTATTGCAAAAGGGACGCACAACTTCTTCTAATTTCTTGTTGAAGCAGTCAGTTGACGAGAGGAAAAGGCGGCCTAAAACAGCAGAGAACGGCAGTGTGAGCGGACGACATCATGAAGCCCCCCGGCGGCGGAAGGCATAAAAGATGACAACATAGGCTGTGGAGGAGGAGGAGGAGGAGGAGGAGGAGGAGGATGAGGATGAAGAAAAGAGATGCGACATGGAGCTGCGAAGGGGGTTGTTAAGATTGGCGACCAGGGACCTTAGAGAGAAAAGAGAAAAGACCGGTAGAGGGTCAAGCATCGTAGCAAGGGATTGTCTTATGCTTGGAAAGCACCCCTCGAAATATAAGTGGAGAGAAATCAGTAGATATGAGTTTTGAGAGAGGGAGAGAGAGAGAGATAGAATACGCGTGCGCACGGCACCAAAACCACGAATATGCGCAATCTCATACATAAAAAAGGACTTACGACCAACAATGACGACTCTTGTTTTCTCCTTGTACTCAACCATCTATACTCCCAAAACAGGAAAATTACCAAATAGTCATAAACTTATTATAATTTTTCCAGTTCAGTCCTAAATTTTTATTTTTGTCAATTCAATTATAAATTTTTTGTATTTATACCAATTCAATCCATTCAGTCAATTTTATCTGACCATCATTGACGTAGATGTTAGCCAGTGTTGATTGTCTGACCAAAGCTAGCATGTCAATTTTTAGTACTTTTTTATATTTTTTATTTATATTTTCATCTCTCTCTCTCTCTCTCTCTCTCTCTCTCTCTCTCTCTCTCTCTCTCTATCTCTCTCTCTCTCTCTCTCTCTCTCTCTCTCTCTCTCTCATTTCCCCTTTTCTTCTTCCTCTCGCCGATCTAGCAACCAGCCAAAGGCTAAGGTCAGCAAGGTCAACCTCGCTGGTCATTAGGGAGGCTCATCCTTGGGCAATCTCTCTCTCTCTCTCTCTCTCTCTCTCTCTCTCTCTCATTTCCTCTTTTCTTCTTCCTCTCGCCGATCTGGCAACCGGCCAAAGGCTAAATTCAATAAGGTCAACCTCGTTGGCCATTAGGGAGGCTCATTCTTGCCGACATTGCTGAAGGTGAGCCTTGGCCACTGTGGCAAGGACTCCTCGTTGCAAGTGAGGGCAAGCGGTGCTAGCTGAGGCTCGCCCAGCCCAAATCTGGCGAGGGCGAGGGTGAGCCTCATCGTTCGAAAGCCTCAACCACCCCAAGCAAGGAATCACCGTCACAGGTGACGTCAAGCTACGTTGGCCAAGGTTCACCTAGCCCAGATTTGCCGAGGGCAAGGGCAAAGACGAGCCTTACTATCCGTGAGCCTCGGCCACCTTTGGTAAGGAATCACCATCCCAAGCGACGGTGAGCAACATTGGCTGAGGCTCGCCCAGCCTAAATCTAGCGAGGGTGAGGGCAAGCCTCAACCACCTCTAGCGAGGACTTGCCATTACAAGCAAGGGTCACTAGGCGAGGTGGAGCTTGCCTAAAGCCGCGACAACAAGGGCAAGCAGCGCTAGGTGAGGGCAAGCCTCATCATCCATGAGCCTCACCATGGCTGGGCAAGGTCATGCTTGCCCGGCCATGGCGAGGCTCACCTTCGCCCAACCCTCACCATTGCGAAACTAGGCAAGGTCAACCTTGCCCTACAACCTTCACTTGCAACGGCGAGTCCTCGCTAGGGGTGGTCGAGGCTCGCCCTTGCTAGTGTCAGCAAGGGGGAGCCTCCCCCTCTGGCTGATCATTGGATCGGCTAAACAAAGAAGAAAAGAGAAAAAAATAAAAAAGAAACAATAAAAAAATAAAATAAAAATTGAAAAAGAATATTAAAAATTGACATGTCAATGTCGGCCAGATGGTTGGCACCAGCTAGTGTCCACATCGACGCTAGCTCACGTCGGTCTTAGGCTAACCAATATTAACCTGATGGACTGAATTGACACAAATACAAAAATTTTAGAACGAACTAACCAATATTAACCCGATGATTAGAATTTTTCCCTCCCAAAACCCCGGTCTATTGACACAAATACAAAAGTTTTAGAACTAAACTAGCAAAAAAAAAATGTGCATTTTGATATAACAGCATCATTTAGCGTTAGAACTTTCATGCTAAGCATGCTTAGGTGAGAGTATTATTACATTGGTAATCTTTTAAGAAACTGCTTACCTATACGCCAAAAAATTGTGAGACTTGATATAGAACAAGTCAAAACTGTTAATACTACAAGTGAATGACTCCAAGAATGTCCCAATAGATAATAGAGTGGGATCCTCTCTAATAGGTGTGTGGTTTGAGAATGAAACATGCAAAAGTTGGTGAGCCTATAACAACTCGGTTGAACAAGTGCGGGAAGTGATTGTTGGGGCAGAGGATCTAGACAAAGAGAAGCTTCTGGTAGCCTTTGAGGATGGCAAAAAGGAACCAAATTGATACCAAATATGGAAATGCTTCTAGATTATTTATAAAACTAGAATTGACTTACATGAGACGTTTTTTTAAAGTAAGGGCATTGTTTAGCTTTGAAAATCCCATGCTAACTATACTCAGGTGAAAGCACTATTAGAATGGATAACCTTCTAAAAAAGCACTTACATGCATGCCAAATCACAAAATTGCAAAACTCGATTTGGGATCAATCAAAATGGATAATAGCTCTATTCAATTGATCTAGTGATGTCATAATATGATATCAAAGTTCAACTCCCTCTAATAGGTATATAGGTTTGAAATGAACCACACAAAA
The DNA here is from genome assembly GCA_017140325.1 of Eucalyptus leucophloia subsp. euroa. Classification (NCBI taxonomy): domain Eukaryota; kingdom Viridiplantae; phylum Streptophyta; class Magnoliopsida; order Myrtales; family Myrtaceae; genus Eucalyptus; species Eucalyptus leucophloia. Next base: position 35,190,684 of record CM029473.1, read on the forward strand.
CCTAGTGAGCTATAATGACCCCATTCGCTAAGGGCAAAGAGTGATCACCGAGGTGAGATGGCTTAGACAAGAAATGGATCCTAGAAAACCTTTAGAATGGTGATTGGAAGGGAAGCAGGAAGAACCAAGTTACACACCAAGCAGGAGGAAGTGTTGCTAGATTATATATGTAAAACTCAAGTTGACCCACAAAAGTTGCCTTTTGACATAACGACATTATTTAGCATTGAAATTCCAATATTATGCATACTTAGGTGAAAGCCTGGTTAAGATCGATAATGTCATGGGAAAGTACAATATCATGAGATTCAAGATGAGACAATTCAACATGGACAATATTTCAAGTGAATTAATTTAGGGATGTCACACTCTTGTTGCTGGACGTTCGTGATTGCTTTTAGAAGTATACTCCATTCATCTTCAAGTAATTTCACTTTTAAAACATATATTACCAATGCAAACACTTCAACTACAATAAGGCTACAATAGTAGCAAGCAGGCAGAGGTCTTGAAACGCACTTGACACCTCAAGAGGGACTACGTTCAATATTCAACTTTAGAAGCACTTACATTGCTAAAAGTAACTACACTGATTAGGACAATTTCTGAAGTATGTACATGCAATTTCTTATGCATTGATGACCAAACCCGTTTCATAATCCCAAAATCATAGCACAGCACAACATGGCTGAAACGCTAAGAAGTTACATTGAGAACCCAAAGAACAAAGTTCCTTTCTGGGAAAGGGGATTGGCTTGTAAATCAAGCATTCGGGGCATGTTACCACTTTTTAATTGGAATCCGACAGTTGGAGTTTCGTCTCTTTCTTTTCTTGCCGTGATGAAGTCTTCCTACAAAAGAACTCTGCACAGTGAGATCAAGGGTGCGGCGATCTCTGGTGCCCCCATCAACGTTTGAAAAGAAAAGTAGGAAGAATAGGATGCTCCTCTAAATATAATATACAAGCTAATCGTGATTAATTAACCCTTTCATCTTTAGTCGATTACAGAATAATTAGGTCGTGTAGTAATGACAATAAGCAGCAGAATATATGACGCAAGAATATTTGATAAACAGTCTAAATAATCCAAAGTTAATCCATGCACTTTATGGGTAATAATTTACCTAAATAAAGGGAATAAGGCTTTTCATTGATCTTTATTCGATGCATTTTGCGGCTGCTGATTTGGCTTTTAATTGCCTAAGAAAAGAAGGAATAATACATATATTTCATTGGGATTTCCCTAGAAAAAAAGAACATTCTTACGATTTCGTATGCAAGATATTCAACCTATCTAAATAGAAGTTAATGATGGTATTTATACTTGTTGTGTCCCTAATATGGAAATCAAAGGACATGGGGCCATTCTCTCAGTGCATACCAATGAGAATTTGATTAGTAAGCGCAAAAGTTTTGTACAACCCAATTAGGGATCTGTTTATCTCAAATTAAATATTCTTTGTTAAATGTCATTAGGTCCTTTACATCACATCTAATCTCTAATCTATCCTAATGTATCTTATACTTAAGGATGAGTGCTCGCAATACACACACACACACACACACACACACACACACACACACATATATATAATTAACAAATATCGAAAGTTAATAGAAATCCAACATTAAGGGCGCGTTTGGTAACGATTCTGTTCCCGGATCTGATTCTGACTAGAAATGATTATTTTTTATTCTGTTCCCGAGAACTGATTCTAAGTTAAAAAAACGTGTTTGATAACTGTCCAAAATTTTTTATTCTAGAATAGAATTGCGTTTGATACGTGCTAATTGATCATGTTCCAAATTAATTTCTTTTAATTTTTAAATACTTTTTTTAACTTTTTTCCTTTTTTTCATTTTCTTTTTCTTTTTTTCCATTTTCTCCTATTCTTCTTCTTCTTCATTTGGCCGGTCCCTGGACCGGCGACCGGCCCCTGGACCGGCAACCGGCCAGACGAGGGCCGGCGACGCTCTCGGCGCGGCGGGCGGGCGAGGCTCGGCCCGCCCCGCCGAGGCTCAACCTCACTAATGGCCAGGCGAGGCTAGGCGAGCCTCGACGGGGCCGGGTGAGGCTCACCCGGCCGCCGGCGAGGCTTGCCCGCCACCGGCAAGGCTTGCCCAAGCCCCGCCGGCTGGCCAAGCCGGCCTCGCCGGGCCGGGTGAGGCCGGCGGGCCACCGACGAGGCCAAGCCTCGCTGGTGGCTGGGCTTGCCTCCGACAAGCTCGCCGGACCTCGCCCTGGCCTGGCGAGCCTTCGGCAAGCTCATCGGACTGGCAACCGGTGGGCGGCGGTGGGTGGCGGCGAACGGCGGCGGGCGGTGGTGGACAACAATCGCGGGATGTCAAAAAGAAAGAATGAGACTTTTACTATTTTGATTCTTTTTTTAATTCTCAGACGGAGAATCATATTTTTTTTATTCTCAATTCTCTTCCCAATCTATTCCCGGGAACAAATTTGTTTTCGAGAACAAAAATTTTACCAAATGCGATTCCCGTCCCAAACTAATTCTGGGAACAAAAAATCAGAATCAAGCACTGTTTGGCACGTTGTCAAACAGGCCCTAAATAATAGATACGAAATACAAAGTTGATGTACGGAAACAACGGGACCGCTAGTGTGCCAAGCACTTGCATAGAAATCGATGTGCCCGCACAGAACAAATTCATGCACTATTCGAAGAAGAGAGGTTTCAATCATCAGCATCGGAGGTGATGATCAGTTAGGTAAAGTCTTCCAACGTCTGTTAAATAATCCTAATTAAATAGCGTATCATAGCGCACATGAAAGCTTTATATGAAGATTAACTTTATCCTCTTCTTGTCGAGATCCTTTCGCTATTGCTACAGTACAACGAGCGCCATCGCACTACCGCAATGCATGTGCAAAAATACTTAATTGAACGGGCCATACTTTATACCTTAATCATGTAAAGGATATCCGTACATATATTTTCATTGGAAATATCAAATGTAGATCACTTTATAATCCATAAAGTGAGAAGTTAGGCCCTTTCCTCCACAATGGTTAGTAACTATCTTACATCGAATGTAGACTATCCTACATCGAATGTAGACAACTTCTAGTATTTTTTTCCTTGAACGAGATTCGATTAGATTAAGGAAAATGGACGCGTGGTCCCGCACCTTCAATAGGAGTAATGATGATCTACACAAAAGGTAGCTATAAAGCTAAGATAATCGTTAATCATTTTACCCATTAACCTCTATTCCAATTCCAAGCTCTTCTTTTGTTCGACTGCCGGTCTAATGAAATTCTTGCACGCTCATCGTTAGAGAATCGACGTGTGTATTGAAAGATAAATATGTAGTCGGAATCTTCCGTATGTCAATTATCCAATAGTAAATGTGTAAATCAATCCTCACACTAAAAAGTGGTACAAATTATGATTTGCGCACAAAGCCGATTCCTTTTATCGCTCAAAGTATAGCGGCCTCCAGAATCATTTTTCTTAAAAAGTTAATTGGTATGAATTCTTTAATGTGAATCGGAAAGTTTTCATGTAGAGCAACCCAATTTAATTAACTCAAAACTAATAAAAATTCTTCTTAATTCTTGATTAAGGTCTAAAAAGACTAATTGTTTCTCCATAATGGACTTAAATGAAAATGGAAAGCTCATCGCGGAGTGTACATAAAGGACTTTGTTTTCAAACAAAAAGGTACCTTTTAATCCTCCATCATGCATACAAACTAGGCCTCGAGCCCACAAACCCCTTTAATCCAGGAACTGGTCCCAAAAGGCCACCATTCCTATCAAATCACCTTTCCATCAGACATATAATTACTATAGTGATTAAAGAAACAAGTCCGCCCGCGTGGCTTAAATGCACGATACAGGCAAGCGTTTCCCGCGGCATCAAGTGCGAATAATTTTTAGAATTCGGCCGGCTACTCTGGCTCGGACACACGTGGTGCCCGACCTATGGAGATAGTGAGGTATTTCATGGGCCGGAGGCATGCGTCGGGAGGCAAAACAAAATGCTCCCACTAAACATTGGCAGACTATGCTGTGGATGAAATTGCGACAGCGTTATTCTCTCCGCCAAGCTTCCAATTTACAATTACTTTAGATGATCAGATCTTCTAACTTGTGCCGTGATAGTGCTCTCCTTCCGGCAATCAATCAAAGGCAGGGAGCTCCGATAATGATAGTGTTGGGAATAAAAGTCATGATCTTGTTTTTCATATGCAATTTCCTCATTGCTCGTCGCTAACTCCATTATCCGTGGACTGGACAAAAGAATATCCAAAGTACCAAAACTTGATACAATGAGACACTTAGGGCCTGTTTGTTTGTGTTTCTTTTTTCTGTTTTTGAACACTTTTTCTGTTTTTTGTTCCTTTTTTGTTCTTTTGTTCCCAAGAACAAAAAAGAAACAGAAATAAGAAACAATAAATTTGTGTTTCTTATTTCTGAAACAAAACTTAGAAACACTTTTTTATTTCTTCTTATTTTTTCTTCTTATTTTCTTTCTTTTTTCTTTCGCCGGTCGCCGGCCTCGGCCATGGCCGACGACCGGCCGACGAGGGCCGGCGGCCTCACCTAGCCACGGCGAGGCTCGCCGATCCCCGGTGAGGCCGAGCCTCGCCGTAGCTGGGCGAGGCCGACCTCGCGCCGGGTTGGGCGAGCTCAATCTCGCCCAGATCCGATGAGGCCGAGCTCACCCAGCGGCCGGCGAGGCTCGGCCTCGCCGGATCCGGGCAAGTTGACGTCGCCGCCTAACGGTGGCCCGGTGAAGGCCAAGCCTCGCCGGCCGGCCGGGCGAGCTCGGCCTCGCCGGATCCGGGCGAGCTCGAGCTAGCCCAGCCAAGGCGAGGCCGATCCTCGCCCAGCTACGGCGAGGCTCGGCCTCGTCGGGGCCGGCGAGCCTCGCCGTGGCCGGGACAAGGCCGCCGACCCTCGTCGGCCGGTCGCCGACATGGCCGAGGCCGCCGACCGGCCAAAAAAAGAAAAAAAAAAAAAAGGAAAAATAAGAAAAAAAATAAAAGAAATAAGAAAATTATACAAATTTACCAAACGTGTTTCGTTTGTTTTTTATTTCCGAACAAGTTTACCAAACGCATTTTTTTTTTCAAAAATTGTTCCCCGAACAAACACTTTTTTCTATTTACGTTCCCCCCTAACAATTTTTAAACAAACGCAAACAAACGCACCCTTAAGTGCCAAAAATTTCAAAAGTGACACTTAGGCCCCGCATGGCTGCACCCTATTTCTGCTCCGGAACAAAATTTCTGTTTTTTTTGTTCCTTGGAACAAAAAAGGAACAAACGCGTTTGTGTGCGTTTTGTTCCTTTTTTGTTCTTTTGTTCCCGAACAAAAAGAAAACAAAAACAAGAAACACAAATTTTGTGTTTCTTTTCGAACACAAATCGAAACACTTTTTTTCTTTTTTTTCTCTTATTTTCTTGTTCTTCTTTCTTTTGGCCGGTCGCCGGCCTCGGCCATGGCCGGCGACCGGCCGACGAGGGCCGGCGGCCTCGCCCCGCCACGGCGAGGCTCGCCGCCCGGCGAGGCCAACGCTCGCCGTCCCCGGCGAGGCCGAGGCTCGCCGTAGGCCGGGCGAGGGTCGGCCTCGCCATGGCCGGGCGAGCTCGAGCTCGCCCCGGATCCGGCGAGGCCGAGGCTCGCCGGCCGGCCGGGCGAGCTCGATCTCGCCCAGATCCGGCGAGGCCGAGCTCGCCCTAGCGGTGGCCGGCGAGCCTCGGCCTCGCTGGCGGTGGCCCGGCGAGGCCGCGCCTCGCCCGCCGGCGGCGAAGCTCGGCCTCGCCGGATCAAGGCGAGGCCGACCTCGCGCCGGCCCGGGCGAGCTCGATCTCGCCCGGGGCGGCGAGGAGGCCGAGCCTCGCCCGGCCGGCCGGCGAGCCTCGGCCTCGCCGGCGATGGCCGGCGAGGCCGCGCCTCGCCCCCGGCCGGGCGAGCTCGGCCTCGCCGGCCGGTCGCCGGCCAAAAGAAGAAAAAAAAAAAAAAGAAAAAGAAAAATAAGAAAAAAAATAGAAAAAATAAAAGAAATAAAAAAATTATCCAAATTTACCAAACATGTTTCTATTTATTTTTTGTTCCCGGAACAAGTTTACCAAACACGCTTTTTGTTCAGAAATTGTTCCTAGGAACGTAAACACTTTTTTCTATTTCGTTCCCCGGAACAATTTTTAAACGTAAACGTTACCAAACGCGCCTTAAATGCCACCTTTTTTTTTTGAAAAATTGGACACTTAAGTGCTACATTCAGCAAACCTCATTGAAAATCTTATGTAGCAAATTTTTATTTGCTCACTTAAATGACTTGCCGGAAAGCTAATTCAGCCCAAAAATACAAAAACAACATTGTTTTGGCACGTAATGAATTTTAATATAAAATTAATTAAATTTAATTTAAAATCATTTTAAAAAAAGACGAAGATGAATAGCTGCCGGTGGCTGAGGGCTCAACTCTCGCCGCCGCCTCCCCGTGAGAAGGTGGGGGGGAGGGTCGGCCATCGTCAAGCTCTAGCCAGGGGCCGATGACCCTAGCGATCGATGATGAGGGCTTGCAAGCCCTCGCTCAACCGAGCCAATGGCCATCACCCACTAGGGCCAACGACGGTGATGGCGACAGTGAGGGTTGAGGCCTCAATCACCAACTGCTTGTTCATCTTCCTCCTTCCCTTTTTTTTTTTTTTAAATTTGATTTAAAATTTAATTTAAAATTTAATTTAATTAATTCTTATATTAATTATTTACTTACGTTAGTAGTAAAACGACATTGTTTTGGCACTTGTCTAGCCATAACAACGTGCAAAACGATGTCATTTTGCATTTAGCTTGCCAGACAATCGTCACATTAGTATTTTGGTTGAATTTTCTTGTCGTTTGTACTTAACTGATCCATTTTATTTTGATTTTGACACTTAAATATCACTTTTCTAACTTTTGATATTTAAATATCCCATCATGCCGAGTTTTGACACTCCAAGTGTCCCAAACTTTTGCAGATTGTTACTCCTAAACTTTACATTAGGGTACTTTTTTTTTTTCCGCTCAAAATATTAGGGTACTTTGCACCCTAAATTTTAACACAGTTTAGCTCTTAAGCTTCAAAAAATGACAATACAATGTCGTTGATGATCCATATTTGTTTACCCAAAAAATGAATGTTGTCCTTTAACTCTTCTTCTTTTTCAAAATTCAAACCATTTGGATACTTTTTTAAAGGTGTCATTGGTCGTCCATGAGTCAATTTTGTGACGGCCTAGGTGACGGTGCACGGGGAGGAGGGATGGCGATGCATTCGCGCCTCGGTCCTCGGACGTGCGCAGGAAGGGGGCGTGTCTCTTATCCCACATTGCCTAGGGAGGAAGTCCTAGGTTAGTTTATAAAGGCTTAGGTCCTTTTAACTATACATATGCGTTTTCTTGGGGTAGTATGGACTGCCCAAGAGGAACAAAACCGTGAGGATTTAATGTCCAAAGCGGACAATATGTGCACAATGGAGGCATTTTCCTGGGGTAGTATGGGCTGCCCTGAGAGGAACAATTGACAGAGCCGACTTCCAACCGCATGTGTGGGATGGAGAGTGTGACACCGAGAGGACTTAGTGAATTTGCGACATTGACTTGAGGCTGTTAAATACTTGCCAATGTGAACTTTTTCTTATGAAGAAAAATGAGATAATGATACAAATGGTCAATGATCTTTGGTCCGATGTGTAATATGGTCCATGAATTTTTAATTTGTTTAGAACTTTAGCCTAATATTCAATATGGTCCCTAATTCTTTTTGTACATATTTAATGTAGTTCTTGGACTAGTCCTTCCATTAATTTAATATCAAAGATAATATTAAACATTTTTATATAGTTTAGGAACTAAAATGAACATATACCGAAAGTTCATTAATTACATTAGAGAAATTAAATGTTCAAGAATTATACGACAAATTGAATTAAATTATAATGATCATATTGAACAAATTAAAAATTCATGTATTATATTACATATTAAGTTAAAGTTATTGAACCATTTATGTCATTTTCCTTTAAAAAAAAAAACAACCACTCTATGTGCAACTCTCTCTCTCTCTCTCTCTCTCTCTCTCTCTCTCCTCTCCGGTGGTTATTCGAGCAAGAGCTAGCGGCCAAGGGCATCAATTCAAAGCGAGGCTCCATTGGTCGGCATGTCGATGTTAGTCTCGACATCGGTGAGGTAGTCCAAGTGCCCAATGGTGGGAGGAGGGCGGTGACCAATGCTGGGAAGGATTTGGATGGGGTTGATTTAGGATTAGGGTTACTATTTATTATTTAAATTTCGTATGATCTGAGACCTTTTGTAGCCCCATATGAAAAGTTTCAAGCATATCTTGACACAGCACTTGCAATCCAACGGTCCATGTCAGCAATCCGACAATCCTGTTCAGCAAAAATAAACCGACAGCAGAGAAAGTTCTTTTAAACAAAAGAAAATATAAAAAAGTAGAGATAATGTTTTGATCCTGCGCGAAAGTATAGAGATCACCAGTGACGTGAACTCATGACGGATGATTGACCTGTTAAACTTTTAGGCCTAAATCATATCTGACAAGGAACGTTTTGATTTTCAATGAAACACAAGATAAACAGTGCATAAAAAAGATACCACCCGTGGTGGCGCGTAATGGTTGAATTTCAGTTCCTTTCGGGAAAGGTCTGGATTTTAAATCTCTGCGTGGAAACCACGACTTACCCGGGGAAAAAAAGGTGGTGGTGACTCTCTCGCTCCTCCAGGGTTTATTCTGCCGCGAAGCGACGCACGGAGATTCTCTAGGTTCCCAAAAAAAAAAAAAAAGTGCATAAAAAAGACAAACTTTTCCTAAAGGACACTTTTTAAGGAAAATTACACAGGTCTCTAAATATTGGCCTCATGAATAATATGATTTTTGAATTTTTAACTTATTTAATGTAATTCATAAACTTTAGTTTAACATTTAATATCGTCCATAAATTTTTAATTTGTCAAATGTAATCGCTATACTTTTCCATACATGTTTAACTTTATGTATTTTGATTATATAAAAATATTTAATATTATCAGTAAAATTAAATTAATGGAATAACAATATTAAACATTCTTGAATAATTTAAAAAATAAATTGAACATGTACTAAGAGTTCCTAAATCATATTAAACAAATTAAAAGTTGAAGAACCATGTTATACATTGGGTCAAAGTTCATGGACTATTAATGTAATTATCCTTACTTGTTAATAAGATCCTTTTTAGGATAGTATATTTTAGAACCCTAACTGAAAAATAAAAAATAAAAAGGACAACTGTATAGAATGTTCAAAACTTATCACAGTAGTGCAAGTGAATCATAAACTTTTAAAAAATACAATCAAATCATAAAATTCATAAATTTTGTGCTATTAAGTGTTTTCATTAACCCTAATCAATTTAATTACGTGGAAAATGCTAACTTTGTTTGTTTTCCTATTTATTTATCAATTTATCTCTCCTACGTGGCTTTAATGTTACTAGGATTGAAATATAAGATGAAAACAATGTCATTATGGTCCAAATCATTTTCCCACGTCACCTACTTTTTAACGAAAACATGAGGAAAGATAAATTTGTTATCCGAATATAAATTTAATGTCTTTCGTGTTACCAAAAAACAAAAATTGAGGATCAATGTATTAAAGTAGATATAATTTAGAGTTTTTGGTAGTTTTTTTTTCTGCTTCTTACTTTTATGAATAAAATCGTTATGAGATTGGTTTGGAATTGAATTGGCATAATTATTTATTTTGGGATAAAAAAAATTGGCATAATTAGTTTTTTTCTTTTGTTGGACTAATTGTAATAGTTGGGGGGGAGAAGCGGCGGCCGATCCTTAAACCCTGGACGCTCTCGAAGCCCCTGTTCTTGCATAAACCTCAGCCTCTTCCTCAAGAAGTCCCACCATCTTCTTGCCGCGAAGCGACCCCGATCTCCTTCCGCGCCTAATCTAGCCATGAGATCGGCTCTCCCGAAGCGCATCGGCAGATCCTCTCTCGACGGCCACCCCCTCTCGCCGGCCCCGGGCCGAGCCCCTCCCGGCGACGCCGCCGCAGCAACCCCCGTCGTGTGCGTCCGCGACCGCGGCCTCGACCACGCCGTCGAGAGAGAGAAGTTCTTGATACCCGTCGTCAACCTCAAGAACCTTCTCAAGTCGGAGCCCTCGAAGTCGCTCCCCATTTCCACCATCGCCGAGGGCAGAGACGACCTCCGCATCCCGATCCGCCCCATCGACTTCGTCCGCCGGTACCCGTCGGTGTTCGCGGAGTTCTTTCCCGGGAACGTCGGGGTCCACCCCCATTTCAAGCTCACGGATGAGGTCTTGGAGCTGGATGCGGAGGAGCAGCTGGTTTATCAGAGGGAAAGCTACCGGCAGGAGGCTGCGGATAGGGTTTTGAAGCTGCTGATGATATCGAAGGTCCTCAAGATGCCGTTGGACGTGATTGATGGACTGAAATGGGACATGGGTTTGCCCCAAGATTTTGTCCAGAGCATAGTTCCGGAGTTCCCTGATTGTTTTCGAGTAGTGGATGGCGAGGGAGTTCGAGTTCTTGAATTAGTTTGTTGGAGCAGCGACTCGGCGAAATCGGTCATGGAAAAGAGAGCGGTTAATCATACGAAAGGTAAGCCGATCGAGTTCACTATGCATTCTTCAAAAGGTTTTGAGATGGATAAAAAGCTAAAGAAGTGGATTGACGAGTGGCAGAGGCTCCCTTACATTTCCCCTTATGAAAATGGGTTGCATTTATCGCAAAGTAGTGAGGAATCTGATAAATGGGCCGTTGCCGTCTTACATGAGCTTCTAAATCTCTTTATTTCCAAGAAGACAGATAGGGATGATATATTTTGTGTAGGGGAGTATTTGGGGATTCGGTCAAGGTTTAAGAGAGCACTGCTTGATCATCCGGGCATATTTTATGTTTCGAGTAAGAATAGAACCCACACTGTGGTTTTGAAAGAGGCATTTAAAAGGGGTTCCTTAATTGAGCAGCATCCTTTGATGGATATGAGGAATAGATATATTCACCTGATGAACAAGGTGAAGGAAGAGAAGAAGGTGATCGCTACCTCTGGTTCTAAGCAAACGAAGAAGGTCTCTGATGGTTCTGACCATCAAAGAGAAGTCGAGGATGAAAATGGGGATGAGGATGATGCTGAAATTATGTCAGGTTCTGAGGTCGAGGATGGTGATGAAGATGAAGATGACGATTTTGAAGATGATGAAGAAAATGGCAATGTTAGACGGACTCAAACTAGAGCTCATAGAAATGCCTCACCAAGAGGAAATGGGATTAGGGAGTCAAATTTGTCTCTGAGGTACAATTCTAGAAGAAGTCGTCCTGGGGACAAGTCAGCTGGAGAATCACACAGTAAGAAAACTAAGAGTTTTGGCCAAACTTCCTACAAGGAAAGTCTAAAGATGATTCCACAGTAGATCCTGGAAGAGTCAAATGTTTCTGAAGGCAGTAGCCAGTCAAAATTTCTACAAGGAGGACATATGTGCAGGTTCCCTTCTCGCTTGAGTCTGCCTTCTCAAGTTGTCATATGACTAGGAATTTGCAGCTATTAGACAAATTTCTTTGTCATTTGTTCCACCCATGGATGATTATGCTCGCTCATACTCCATCTAGGCATAGCCATTTTGTGGTTTAGGTATCGGTTGTGCTTCAACAATGATAAATAGAGTAAAAGACAGAAACAGTTATGACGAGAAATGTAGTTATCATGTGACATTGTGGATTTCCATCGGAGGCATGTGTCATTATCTGGTTCTAGCTTCATTTATCTGGAAACTAAAACATGGATCACCTTTGTTCTTTAAGATTCAACGCAACGTAATGAGACTCAAGTTCTTTGCTTGTGGAGCTATCGTTGCCTCCTCTGGCTCTAAGCCTTCTTCCTCTCTCTTCTTCTTCTTCTTCTTCTCATCGTATGTCTGCAAGAAAGTTCACAGGTGCTCTTTGGGAGTGCATCACTATCTGTCCTATTTCAGAATGCACCACTACAATGCCAATCTTGGTAATTTCCCCCCTGGGCTGCACTGCCTTTAGGTCAAAGATGGCAGCAGCCGTGGTGGTGGTTGCAGGTTTGGGCTCTCTCACTTTTTGGCTGATCCTCCTCCAAGTTCTCCTGATCAGGTGCATGTTGGTTTCTTGTTTAGCTTTTAGGATCTAGGTTTGTGATGATTTGATCTTTGTTTCCTGTCCGTTCTGGTTTATCTGTTAGAGAATTATCTACAGTGTTTTCGTTTTGAATGTTTGTGTTTTGCTTCGTGATTGTGGCCATTCTTGCATTGCTGTTGGTAAGGTGAGTCCTCCGAGGTTTTGTGCGATTGGAGCATTTTTGTTATCTGTGTGCAGAGATATTCTGATGAGTGTATTATGGTCATCTCTTTAGGATTCTAAAATGGCATCATTATGGTCTCAAGCAGCTCCAGATTTTTCAAAGTTTCATTAATGCTCGACCCATCTATGCAGTACTTTTGTGTGTTGAATGGGAAAAATTGACGGAAAGAGCAATCTATCTTTTGGACATGTCCTTGGGAATTCTTGTCAAGGTTGCCCTCCTTGTTGGTCCGGACGCATGAATCAGTTTCAGCCAAGGTCTAACTCAGCTAATTGCAGTTCAGAAGCTTTCATTGAGTATGGATATGTCTGCTTCTTCTCCTATTTTCTCCGACATCTGAAAGAAATTATGCCAATGCCATATGAATCTGTATCACTGGATACCTGCATGCTTTTCCTCTATATTAACCATGCTGATATATACTGGTGTCGCATATACGTCATTCTCAAAAAGATTGCTTCAGTCGATGTCCCTTTTGGATTTGCGGAGTCGAGATGTCACATAGGCTTTTCTCATAAAATTAGGACAAACAGATCTGGTAATTGCTGATCAAACTGTTCTCTCCCCAGCAAACCAGTCAACTAACTTAAAGCCAACTGACCAAGAAAACGAGACGAAACCTAATTGAAAGCCTAGAAAACATCAAGACAGCCTGTCTTAACCCCAAATTTCTAACTGTCTGGGGACTGCAATCTTCATACAAGAGCGGACAAAAGGAAGCTGACATAACTACGCTTCGGCGAGACGTTTGACATTGATGGGATAAACTTCGGTTCTGCGGGCAGATAGGAAAGCCTTGGTTGCTATCTGAACGTTCACGGCCTCCGTCGGATGCAGCCCGTCGAAGAAGACGTGGGAGCTCCTGTTCGCGCACGCTCGTCCCCCGGTTTTGCACAGCACTCCATTCCCCCCTTCCGCAAACGATGGCACTTCGCAACACGGCGAAGTAGTGTCATTGAATCCTGAAAGACAGTAGACTCATCGCTCCTATAATTCCAACTATTATGCAAGTGTTGGATAATCAACTAGCAAGGAACCTTGTAAACCAATCCACGAGAAAAAATTGTTGTATTATTCGCTTTGATGGTCAAGTGATTTTGCGCCGTGCACGCTAGTGTGTGCAAAGTAACCTATCACAAAAGATCTAATAGAAATCGAGTGCTGGATACTTGGAATGTCGAGGGAGGAATATTTAAGTGTCAAAAGTTATTTGGCCAAAATGTTAACATGACGATTTTTTTATGAGACAAATGTAAAACGATGTTGTTTTGCATGCTTACATGTCTAGACAAGTGTAAAAACAACATCGTTTTGTTACTGACGTTAGTAAATAATTAATATAAAAAACTTAATTTTAAAAACTAAAAAAAATAAAAATAGAAAGAGAGAGAGAGAGAGAGAGAGAGATATGGAGATTGGAAGTGGTGAGGGCCGGGTGAATAATTGATATAAAAATTAATTAAATTAAATTTAAAACTAAATTAATTTAAAAAAACAAATAGAAAAGAGACACGAGAGAGATGGAGATTGTAGGTGGCGAGGGCTAAGCCCTTAGCCTCCTGCAACTATTCATCTTCTTCCTTCCTCTTCTTCTTCTTTTTCTTTTTAATTTTTAATTTTTTTATAATTTAATTTATTAATTTTTTTATATTAAAATTCAAATCTGTGTCAAAACGACGCCGTTTTTGCATTTCTTTACTGAGTCAGCTGGCAAGGCACATAAATGAGCAAAATTAATATAAAATTGTTATGTACTATTTTTGGTAGAATTTGTCAGAGGTGGTACTTAAGTGTCATATTTTTCAAAAAAAGTGCCACTACTTCGAGTGTACTTTTGCCGAAAAGTGAGGTCAAATGTTGAAGTTGTTCAATATGTGCATTAAATGTGAGTTTGGTCTAGCATCTCATGCCTGTGCTGGTACACTCGTACTACGGTTTTTTCTATTGGTACCAAAACCTTTAATTCCGCTAATGTCCCGAGTGCTTCTTATACCCCCATATGTGCAATTTACCGACTTTACTGCAAAAATAAGATTTTTATGAAAATGATGAGGACGGCGATAAGAAATTAGCACGTACCTTTGGAGGCGGGGTCCTTGATGATGTCCCTAACGATCTTGTATGAGTTGACGACGATGAAACGAGAATCGGGTAGCTTCGCATTCAGGTCATCCACAAGCGACTTCAACTCGACATTGAAGAGATGAACCGCCCGGTTCAGAAATTGCACGCAACCGATGCGCGTCGGCACCCTCGCCTTCGCCGAGGGGCTACACCCTATCGGGTTTATTGCCATCAACACGAACTTCCTCCCTCCTAATCCGTGCAGCTTCTGTTCTTCCCCAAAAAAAGAGAAGAAGAGAAGGAAGGAAGCTTAGATCGGCCATGTAGAGGACGACAAAAATGTGGCAATCTCAAATTTATTACTATGGACAAAGTCGCCGACTAGGCATCCATGTGATTTGCCTCATTATTTTTCGAACCCTGGATCGTCACCGACAGTACATAATTTGTGTCATCAAGTCTCAATGGAGAGCAACTACATGTTCTTACATGCAGCCCCGTCAGCGTCGATTGGGGTCCTAGCGCTGGCGTCTCAACTTGGAGGAAAACTAAATGTTATTTTAATTGTTCACGAAAAATAAAAAAATCATTTCATGTCGAGCAAGCTAAAATGATAGACCAAGGTCAACTTTTGACCGCCCCGATTGATGTGCATCGAGTATTTTAATCGGGCATAATAAATGCATAGCTACATTTTCCAATCGCACCTACGCCCCTACGCCCCATATTTCACTTCACAAGACAACACGAGCATCCCATTACTCTAGTTCCACAAGTACCAATAATGAAGTGATAAGGTAGCCTTTACCAGTGCAAGGGAAAATTATTTAAAAAAAAAAAAAAAAAAGTCTTGAATTTATTGCATTTCTACTATCTCAATCCTAAATTTTTAATTATACTAATTAAGTTATAAATATTTTTATATTTTATTAATTGAATTCATCCAATCAATTTTAATCAGAAATTACTGGCATAAAAGCCGGTCATGTCATATAGGACGGTGAGTAGTTATATTAATAATTTCTAGCCAGATTGGCTAGATGGATTTTAATTGATAAAATGTGAAAATATTTGACTCGATTGACATAATTAAAATATTTATGCCTAAATTAATAAAAGTACAGTAAATTTATGACCTTTTTAGTATTTTCCCTTGAAGTGGAAGTTCTTTTGAGCTTGAGACGTGAAATTCTATCGTCTTTTGTGCAAAATTCTCTCTTACATTCGATTTTTCTTATTTTCCCAAACAAAGCTGGTGAAAAATTACCACAATAATCATTTTCCATAGACCTACGTCTACTAAATATCTATGTCTACATACATAAAGGCCACGTGTTTGCCTCCAACCCTGATGGGAAGAAGCTCCGTTTAATTTTGGATGAGTTTGTATGGGGGTGACGCTGACATCGATAAGTGTGACTCCCCTCCCCTCCGACATTAACCACGAGAAAACTACAGCTCCATGCAAAGCAAGGAAAAAAAAAACGGGGAATATGGTACGGAGTCGATAATGGGCTACAGTAGAGTGTGAGAATTGAATGCACCTGGAGCTGCAGGGACAGAGAGGAGATGAGATTGGCAGTGAAGGACTGAAGAGTGAGGTTGGCGTTGGCGCTCAAGTAGTAGTTGTAAGTGTAGTCATTGCTTCCGGTCCCCACCACGAACACGTAGTTGCCCGGCAGCGACTCGCCGCTCCGGCAACCCACCTGGGCTTCCAGCTCCGGCAACGTCGCTCCCTCGAAGTTCCTGACCTGTTGGCTCAGGCTCGTCACTTGTCCCTGATTGATCAGTTGCGCCGGAAGATTAGGAACTCGACGACCGAAAGCTAAGCCGGCAGACGGCTGGTTAGTTCTAATAGCTAAGCCTAGGGCCGGACCTGCATGGGCATGTTCTTCCTCAAAGGGAAGGAAATGCGATTTTCTTCGTTCTTACCAAGCGTGCCATTGTGTGAAAGAGATCGCGATCAAACCCCTACTTAGCTCTTACATCTAAGCGGCGTGAGGCTCTCAGCATGCTTCCTTTTGCGAAACGAAATGACGGAGATGGTAGATCTTAAAGCCAATACGAGGAGTCATCGAATAATGTCTCTTACCACAATAGAGCCGGTGTCGTCCAGTATGCCGGAGCCACCGGACGCGAAGTTGACGCCGTGGACTACCTTAAGCCCCTTGGTCGAGGGGTCGGTGAAGGGCGGGATCAGTGAGGGGAGCGCGAGGTACTCCCCGAGGAGGTCGACCACGTTCCTGCCGTTGGTGAACCGGCCTGACGGGCCGAGGGGGAAGTCGATGCCGTAGGGCGAGTAGTTGGCTTTAGCCATGTTGTCGAGGAAGTTGTTGTTGCCGTTGTCCACCAGTGAGCTCCCGAACACGAACATGCCCTTCACCTTCGAGTTGCGGCGGTGGTCGTCGCTCCTCCCTTGGAAGCTGCAATTT
This sequence comes from Eucalyptus leucophloia subsp. euroa, assembly GCA_017140325.1. Taxonomy (NCBI): domain Eukaryota; kingdom Viridiplantae; phylum Streptophyta; class Magnoliopsida; order Myrtales; family Myrtaceae; genus Eucalyptus; species Eucalyptus leucophloia. The sequence continues at coordinate 35,207,561 of CM029473.1, forward strand.
GCGCGGACATGGGGCGGATAGGGACAAGTTACGAGGACGAGGAGGAGGAGGAGGAGGAGGAGGTGCGATGGTGGGGGAGAGCGTGGTTTGGCCATATTTAGTGAATGACGATGAAGAGGAAGAAAAAAACGTCATTTATAGGCGCTCGAAGTCAGGCGTCGAAAGTGACCGTCGGCTGTCCCTATTGTGTTTTTAGTTTATTGGGATGAATGGTAACTATTCTGTTCCGGAAATAAGTTATAGGAGAAAAATAGATTTTTTTATTTCTATTTTTAGAAGAGTTTCTAAATAAAAATAATTATTTGATAACTCTAAAAATAAAAATTTATTTGATAACCACACAAAATTTTTACTCTAAAAATAGATATTTGTTTGATAATGACATAAATTTTTTCTTTTCGAACGATGGTGGACCGATGACCGGCAATGGGTGGCGGTCGGCAACCAGCAACCGATAGCGATTGGGGGCAATCGACGGACGGTGGTCGATGGCGACAGATAAAGGACCCGTTGACGAACGATGAGAATAATTTTTATTTCTCATTTTTATTCTAGAAATAAAAAAACAGAAAATTTATATTTCGATTTCTATTTCAAACCTATTTCTGAAATAAAAATCTATTTCAAAAATAAAAAATGAAATAGATTTATTAAACGGATTTCTACTCTAGAAACATTGTTTGAAATAGAAAAATTATTTCTAAAATAGAAATAGGTAGTTGAAATGTACCCCTAATGGTCCTTGAAAATGCCCTCTTTGGTTCACGAAACTAAAAATGTTCGATGCGAACTTAAAGCCATAGAAACACGTCGTTAGAAAACTGACACCAGTTTCCAAACGTATTTACTCGATCATTACAAAACTGAACCTTGACTTGAATCCTAAGACACCCTTCCCGCTCTCTCTCTCTCCAAGTCGAGCTCGATGACAGCATCGCATTTTGGCATATACGGAGCTCGACGTTGCCTCAAGCTCCACGCGTGAGGTTCGTTTAGGGCACACAGGCACACCTTGCTTCTTGTTCTCATAACACGTGTGACGAGAATAGCATTGTAATCCAAAACATCGTCGACAACGAGGGACCCCTGGAGGTGAGGTAGGCTTTTTTTTTTTTTTCCCCTTATTGTAATATTAGGTGAATGATTTATAGATGGGCTGGGTTGGACTTTCACCACCATTCTCAAGCCCCGTCCACCTAACCCCCGAGCTCTCTCACTAACTCGATAAATCAGTCTATGAAAGTGCCCATTCTTCAAAAACAATAATTTAAGAAGAAAATATGCTTAAAATAAATTCTAGATTAGGTCGGCTATGGGTCGCAAAAAATAAAATTACCTTAAATAAATGTATCAACCTGGGTCGGGTCAGGTCGGCCCACACATCTGATGGGTCTAAGTAACATTCATAAGGGGTTCGGCTAGCTCTTTAGATAGATTCTTGTCAAAAATCGAACTAGTACTTGGTACCTTAACCAAGTCCAAAGTCATCGTTGGATCACCAACTCAACCGGAACATCGGCTGCACGAGGTTGCATCATAGATGCTACGGTCTGCGACAAGAAAGGCCGACTTTGCGTACAACTGTCCAAAAGCCCGGGGGGGCCGAAATGTGCTCGGTTTGGAAACTAACCACGTCAAAAAAGGCTCATGGAAGGACCTGGAAATTATAAGCAAGTGGCCTGACACACTGCTCAGGTGATGGCCCACGCACATTCAAGGCTTCGAAATATAATTTTGCTTAACGAATGTTAGCTAAATAGAGGCAGGTGAGGGGGTATTAATGAGCATGCCACGTTGTCCGTACTTCTTCTGCGAAAGGGCCAGCTGTATGGCCAACCGTTTCCGGCCATGTAAATCAGGCGTAACTCGGCCCGGCCCCCCTACCGCTCGAGCCCACATACTCGTGAATCGACCGCGATTGAACCGCGTGTTCTCTCCCCATGGGAGAAGCACATGCATACGAATCGGTACCACGCCAATTCTATCATTAACTCTACGCACCGCAAGACCAAAATTGGTACTGACACAAGGCACCCCCACAATCCGCGGGTGGTGTTGTGTATGATCAATCGGCAGGTCGAGGCTTGGCATCGAGCTTACAAGCTTGCTTCGCTCGAAGGAATCGTCTTTTACTAGGCCCGCCCGGAACGTGCATCGGGCCTGGCGGCCCACCTCAGTCTATGCCGGCGGTGCTTGCTCGCCTGAGTCTCTTTACTAACCAAGGTCTTTTCTTCTATCGGCAAAGGACCTCGACTCCAACGATTTCCGTTGTACGTAGTATTTGATATCGTGTAGTGGCCGTGAACCGTGGCTAATGGAACATACATGTTACAAAGCAATTTGTAAAATGAGATTTGAATTATCTATATAAAATGGAGAAGAGCAAAACAGAGATGGGAAATTGGAGAATTGGTCTGCGTCCGGGACGGGCGACCAACCTTAGGTGACACGATGCCGGGCCCAAACAGCCCAAACAAGCCCAGTGCCACTGTCGGCACGAATTTTAGTTGGCCAAGCTAGATGCTAGATCTCTTAGGCATCTAATCGAGCCAAATCTTAAAGGCACGACTTGCAGGAGTCTAATCTTCTAACCTTGACTCGAGCGACCCTCGACGAGATCTTGCACATGAAGGCTCTTCAGAGTCGGGCAACCCTCGGCAAAAAGTAACGAGTTAGATCTAACGGGAAAATTCAGTCTTAAATATTTTAATTTTACCAATTTAATTCTAAATAATTTCATTTTTTGTCAATTGAATCAATCCGGCTAATTTTGGCCAGAAAAGTGAACACTGGTAGTACTCAATAGGACCGTTCGCCGATGCTAATGTAGATAAATTTTAATAATATTTTAATATATTTTTGAAATTTTATTATTTTTCTATTTTTTCTTTTTTCTTTCTTTTCTTTTTGACTTTCTTCTTTGCCTTGTCCAATGGCTGGGCCATGTTAGTGCCAGCAATCCTATGTGGCATCATCGGCGTCCACATCAGTATTTTCCGGTCAAAATTGACCGGATGGACTTAATTGATTAGAAGTGAAAAATTTAGGACTAAATTGACAAAGTTAAAAAAATTTAGGATTGTATTGACAATAGTGTAATAGATTTAGGATTTTTTAAACAATTTTCTCCAAATCTCACATGCACCCAACCAGGCCAAATCTTGAAGGCACATCTCTCGCAAGCATCAATCTTGTAATCTAACTCATGCTGCCCTTGGCAAGATCTTGTTGGCGTCATGCGACCCTCAACAATGTTTTATAAGCATTGCGCGATCTTTGAGAAAGCTTCACTAAAGAGTTATGTGATCCTCATGAAGTCTCAAAAGGAATTTTGTAATCTGTGATCACTAGTCGTCTCATCAAGTAGAACATATTTTGTGTGCAAGCCGTACTATCACATAGTAATGTCACTCGAAGAGATTGTGATCAATCCCATACTTAGCTCTCACATTTAAGCGAGGTTTGCGCACGGGGGTGAGGGCAAGTAGCCCCTCGTTTGCACACGGGGGCGGCCTGTGGCCTTCACTAGTGGTAGTGCGGAGAACTATTCGCCCTCGTGCAGACCTCAAAAAAGGGTCGCTGGCACTTGCGGTCGCCTATGCCTCTCTCCTCCCATCTTTATGTGCCTTCAAATGTATTTTTGTATTTTCCTTTTATCCCTTATTCTATGTAACTCATGTCAAGTTGAATTATGAGAACTTAGACTCCATTCATTTTATGAAAAATAACTTTCAAAAAAATATTTTCTGGTTTTCGACGTTGGCTTCATACTCTCTTTCTTTCACTTTTAAACTAAGCACTTTTTTCACCAAACACCTTTTCCTTTTATTTTTATTACTTTATTATTTAAAAAAACAGAATTTTCAATTATTAAAAAAAATTCTTTTTTTTTTTCATTTTATTCTTCTTCAACCAATTGCTAACCGGCCACATGCAAGCTTGCTTGAGGGTGGGGCTTGACCTTTGCCAAAGGTCGGTAAGGCTCTCATGACAAGTGAGGCTCAACCTCATTGACATCTAGCAAGCTGGAGTCTCGCCCCGATGAGACTTGAGCTTACTTGTGGCCAGTTGTCCACCATTGCCATATCTGGTGACTGTTCAAGGAAAAAAATGCAAATAATAAAATAATAAAGAAATTATTGAAAAGAGTATATGGAGGAAAAGATTTCCTTTATCAAATAATATATTTTTTTCGGACTTCGATCGAACATCGGAAAATATTATTAATTTCCTTAAAAAATGAATTTATGAAAAATTTTCTAAAAGCACCACATTTTTCGCAAAACGAATGGAATTTTAATGTCGTCAAAACTATATAATAAGACAGCAAAAGCAATAAAAAAGATCTCATTAAAATTTTCATTCATCCGAAATGGAGGGGGTTAATTGAAGTATTCGGTCACTCTAATTTGATCAATCTGAAAATTTAATTATACTCCTCTAAAAATTTGCACAATAATTGCACTTCCACTAAATTTCTCAGCGGAAGTGTCTCACTACACACAGCCTATTATTATTATTGCCGTTTGTTTGCATTTTTTTTTTTTTTTAACAGGTTTTTCTTTTTTTTTGTTTAACAAAAAAGATAAACGCGTTTGGGTGCGTTCTATTCCTTTTTTTCTTTTGCTCCGTGAACAAAAAAAGTAAACAAAGCAAACAAAAAACTTGTTTTATTTTCAAACAAATGAGAAACACTTTTTTTTTTTTTCTTTTTTCTCTTAATTTTTTGTTCTTTTTCTTTTGGCCTTTCGCCGGCCTCGGCCATGGCCGGCGACCGGCCGACGAGGCGGCGGCCTCGCCCGCCGACGGCGAGGCTCGCCGGCCCGGAGGCCGAGGCTCGCCGTAGCCGGGCAAGGGCCGGCCTCGCCATGGCCGGGCGAGCTCGAGCTAGCCCAGCCATGGCGAGGCCGACCTCGCGCCGCCCGGGCGAGCTCGGCCTCGCCGGATCTGGGCGAGATCGGGCTCGCCCGAGCCGGCGCGAGGTCGGCCTCGCCCGATCCGGCGAGGCCGACTCGCCCGGCGGCCGGCGAGCCTCGCCTGGCGGGCGGTGGCCGGCGAGGCGAGCGCCGCCGCCCGTCAAAGCTCGGCCTCGCCACGGCCGGTCGCCGGCCATGGCGAGGCCGGCGACACGCCAAAAGAAAAAAATAAAAAAGAAAAAAGAAAAAAGGAAAAATAAGAAAAAAATAAAAGAAATAAAAAAATTATTCAAATTTACTAAACATGCTTTTTTATTTTTTTATTTCCTAATAAGTTTTTACCAAACGCCTTTTTTGTTTAAAAATTGTTCCCTAACGTAAACACTTTTTTCTATTTCTCGCTTCCCCTAACAATTTTTAAACAAAACACAAACAAACGCGCCTAATTATCCGGCGACACGACACATTTTGTTTAATTAACGTTGGACTTCGAGCAGTGCCGCCGGTCTTTACTTTACATAGACGCCTTCTCCTTCGTCGGCGCTTCGTCAGCGAGGGCGAAAAGATCACCAGATGCCTCTCAAGAACACCGCCACCGCCGGCGCCGGCAGCAACCTCCATCCCTCGACCCTCAGGCCTCTCTGCTCCGTCCCTTCGCTCCTCCTCTCCCTCGCGCTCGCCACCGTCCTCCTCTCCTCCCTCTTCTTCCTCCGCTCCGCCCCTCCCCTCCTCCGCCCCTCCTCTTCCTCTTCCGAAATTCCTCCGTCGCCCTCCGCCGGCCGCATCAGGGTCCACGTCGCCGAGCTCCCCAGATCGCTCAACTATGGTCTCCTCGAGCGCTACTGGTCCTCGCCCCACCCCGATTCCCGGATCCCCGCCGACCCGGACCACCCGTCCCGGCCGACCCACCTGCGGAAACCCGCCGATTACCCGCCGTACCCGGAGAACCCGCTGATCAAGCAGTACAGCGCCGAGTACTGGATCCTGGGTGACCTCGAGACGCCGCCCGGGGCGAGGGGCGGGTCCTTCGCGGAGAGGGTCGCGAGCTGGGAGAAGGCGGACGTGGTGTTCGTGCCCTTCTTCGCGACGCTGAGCGCGGAGATGCAGCTCGGGAGGGACAAGGGGAAGTTCCGGAGGAAGGAGGGGAACGAGGATTACGCGAGGCAGAGGGAGGCGGTGGATCTCGTGAAGGGTTCCGAGGCGTGGAGGCGGTCGGGCGGGCGGGATCACGTCTTCGTTCTCACCGGTATTGGTTCGAGCTCCAATCGTTTGCTGTTTTACGATCCGTGTTGAACTGAATTTGATGCTAGGTTTTGGTGATTCTTGGCAATTTATGCTGAATGATGTGACCCTTGATTAGATTTGTAGCTAGAATTCTGTTTTTCTGAGTATCCCCATGGATGCGTGCAGAACTCTGCTGAAGATAATCAATGTAGTAATTTATTAATTCGACAAAATGTACATTTTGCATAGCGGTCGGGCAGATAGAGCAATGCTAGTCCGAAGGGGTAATGCGTGTCTTTAGGAACTTATCCTGTATCTCTGATTGTCAGGGTATGTTAAACGTTGAGGCATTGTTTCGCAGACCCGGTCGCAATGTGGCATGTGAGAGATGAGATCGCGCCGGCGATTCTCCTCGTGGTCGATTTTGGTGGATGGTACAGGCTCGACTCTAAGTCTTTGAACGGCAGTTCGTCTGACATGGTACACCACACGCAAGTTTCGCTGCTCAAGGATGTCATCGTGCCATACACCCATCTGCTTCCTAGGTTACATCTATCGGCGAATCAGAAACGTCAAACCCTTCTTTACTTTAAAGGGGCGAAGCATAGGCATCGGGTAAGTTATGCTTTAATCGATTACAAGAGAAATGGTGACTTAAGTTGATATCTACTTCCTTTTATGGCTTCCCACGAAGCTAGTGCCATCCTAGGGTGATTCACAAATTTGGCTGTAGTTCCGAACACTTTCTTTTTTCTTTGTAATTTTGATCTGTGTTTGCATTTTGTTTAATTAAGATGTAATAGTTGTCAGCAATGGTCTCTCTCTCTCTCTCTTTCTCAGACAATATAAATACTTGGGCAATTATCAACTTTCATGTGCATTTACTGAGAATGGTGTCTTGCAAGCAGATGGATTAGTGTGCAATATAAGGGCAAGCTTTTCTTTTCATAAGAAGTCATTGAGGAAAAAGTGCCAGCTAATTCATGATAGCATCAAACCTACAAGTTCCTTCCGTAACTCGGAACTTCTTTATGATGCTTTATTGCTAAAAGTTGTGTAACAGGGCGGTGTAGTACGAGAGAAGCTGTGGGACTTGCTGGTTGAGGTGCCCGGTGTGATCATGGAAGAAGGCTTCCCTAATGCCACTGGAAGAGAGCAGTCCATTAAAGGGATGAGTACTTCTGAATTCTGCTTGCATCCTGCTGGGGACACACCCACTTCCTGCCGACTTTTTGATGCCATACAAAGTCTTTGTATTCCTGTCATCGTCAGCGACGACATCGAACTCCCATTCGAGGGCATATTGGATTATTCAGGCTTTTCTGTTTTCGTGGCTACTGCAGATGCCTTGAGGCCTAACTGGCTCATAGACCATCTCAGGAGCTTTTCTGAAGAGCAAAAGGATAGATTTCGTCGAAACATGGCGAAAGTTCAGCCAAACTTTGAGTACGATAGTGGCCATCAGGGTGGCATTGGGCCTATCCCTCCAGATGGTGCGGTGAACTATATTTGGAAAAAGGTGTATCAAAAATTGCCTATGATAAAAGAAGCCATTGTCCGGGAGAGAAGAAAGCCGCCTGGGGTTTCAATCCCCCTTCGGTGCCATTGTACGTAAGACCTCTTCCAATTTATTTATTTTTTCCATGTTTTAAATTTCACGAGAGAAATGGGTTTAACACGATTTTGATAAGTTAGATAGTTTGGAGATGACTGATCTGTGTTACCATTGGAATTGAAAATCAAGGAAGTAAAATTTATTGGAGTTCCTTCACCTCGTCACTTGTTGATTGCTTCTAAAGATATTGAGACATTTGCAATTATTGCTACATTTGTGGGCGATATATGGCCAGAGGATTATCGATCTTTTCTTCTTTGCCGGAGAACCATATACATGACATGTACTAGAACTTAAAAGAAGTGCTGAGGGCACAGTATGGCAGTGGTTACAATGATCGAGTGAAATCTGCCATTTATAGTAAAAAGAACAGCTTGATACATGAGAACGAGGTGTCCGTCAACGCCTGGAGTAGAAGGCGTCTCTCTGTAGAAGGAAGGGATACCCTATTCCTCTTCTTTTAGATGGAAACAGGGCGAACAGAACACTCACGACGAACCCTACCACAAGCGGAACGACATTGGTCACCTTCTTAGGCAATCCCGGGTAATAGCACCCCACGACATCACTGTGCAATGCGGCGAAAGTAAGAAATGCAAACAGGGAAAGCGACGCATGGAAGAGATCCATCCACCTTAGCCTGTAATCTGAAGGCACGCATGGCCTTTTGCTGCTGCCGTTAAAGGTCCATATGCCTCTAAACGTCGCGATCCCGTAATATAGCCTGCCGGTAGCTGTTCGAAAGCTGTCGGTGAATGTAAAGAAGAGACACGAAGCTGCAGAGAGGACCAAGAAGAAACCCATCAGCCAGCGATTCAAAGGCGTGCACTTGCCATCATTCGTCAAGATTGGCACGAAAATAGTGAAGGCAAGGATGGTGGCCGATGGCAAGAGAACATTGAGCCGAGCAGTGCCGCTTAAGATCAAATTCATCAGGTGTATGCAATGGGATTCATCAGTATCGTCGTCTCTGAGGTAGGATCCATCGCTCTCGTGCTTATCAATTTCTATGAGCGATTCGTTGAGCGAGTCATCCATCTATTATCAGCTCTCAACCTTCAAATTCTCGTTAAGAGGGAAGGGAAGACAATGTGAAGCTGTCGTCCCAGACCATAGATTTAAAGCCGCAGAGGATAACACACGAGAGGAGAGATTCTTCGCTGAAATGGGAGAATAAAGGAAAACTCTGGTCCTCTAGGCTTTCCTGTGGCAAACTATATCCTCCATAATGACTTTTGGCATTTGCTTTTTTCTGATTCTTCCCGTGAAGGACTCCTGAGATCAGGTATCTTGATATTGCGCCAGTACAAACTACCGTATCTTCTACTCAATCTACTAAAATTGGTTTTAAGTCTGCAGACCCAAAAAAAACCAATTTTGGTTTGCGTCTGGCGAAAGATCTCAGAATTCCCAGGCTAGTGTGCATCTGTCATGATCGCTAGATGTACTTTGCAATCCCATTGCTTTTTTAGAACAAGTTGTGAGGTCATTTGCGCTTTAGAGTGCAATCTAGGCTACCTTTGATCCCGGAGGAAGAGCAACATGGCTTGATGAGTTCTTGAGTTAGCAAAAGCAACGGGGAAAATTCGCCAAAATTGATTAAATGATGAGCTACCGTAGTCTGTACCGATGGTTCATAGCATCCTGTACCAGGACAACCAACTTGCCAGCACTACAAATCGAACACCCGATATGCGGTAAAGCATAATGAAGTAGACTTTTATTCTCTCAAATGAGCACAGGAGGTATGATACAGAATGTACCCGACCAGACAAAAATTTGCTTGTAAACACCTTTTGACTTTCATTGATTCCAAACAATAGCATGCCTCAACAACCTGGACTCTTTACACTTACCTCGACACTGACCAAAAAAAGATGTTATCCCATGTTGGATACTGAAACCTATGGAAATGAAACTTTCCCCGGAAATTTGCTAAAAATTGCACAATGACGGGGTGAAGCATATACACTGCAGACGGCATATTTACACTGCAAATAAGAAGAAAATGAGAGCCAAAATGGACATGATCTATGCAGAATCCATTCATGTCCCCGCACATTGGGATTCCGACTTAGAAGAGTCATCATTAATGGTGCAAATCTCACAAGTATCAGTAGAACCTTGTGAGCACCAATTGTCTGGGACACACAAGAAATGTGCGGACATGAACTTTCTGAATCTCTTCTTATACTCCTTTGGAGAGATGACAGTTGGTGACTGATTTTTAGGGACATAGAGCGAGGACTTAACCCATGTCTCCAACTGCTTGTCCCAGGTATACTGCCGAAGATAATCAATTATCCCACAAACAAGCTCTTGCTTCTGCTGATCGACTCCCACAAGCAATGAATAGTCCATCACATTAATCGACTGTACCACAGAAGGAAAGTGGAGTAAGATAACTGCCATTACAATCTCATTTCTACGCAGATGCACTAAAATTATGACTAAAGATCAAAGAATAGTGCATGTTCAACAGCAAACCCATGGCAAGTGCCATCACCACAATATAGTATGTAAAATGATTTCTTACTGATGCGATATATATAATAACATGACCAGAAAATACTTCAACTTACTACTTACATTGAGAAAACTTGTATCATTCCACACAGCCCGTTGCAGAAGATGCTTCGCTTTGTTACTCACGTACAATGGTGATGAGTTCATGTCATTGACAAAATTCTGATCCAAGAGAACATCTCCTGCTCCATCAGTAGCTGAAGTGAATCGAGCATGTAGAGCCCCTTTCAGATCGTACTGTCGAGTAATATTCCGACCAAAAGTAAGGTTCTCCATCACCATCAGATCATGCCTAGCTTCTTTTCCACTTTTATTTTGCCTTAAGGTCACCTACATAAGAAGTGGAAATGCTAAGAACGTACGATGTAAATGACGCAGAGGAAACGGTATGGTTCAAGAGACAAACCTGGTAGATTCCTAAAACTTTGGCAAGACAAGTCTGGTTCCCAGACTCAAATGACAGTTTCATGTACTTGAGATAATGGGGCGCAAACTTCTCAAAGGAATCAAATTCAGTCTTCTTAATTTCCTTGATAATGAACCTATCGTCCAAAGTCTTAGCAAAGACACATTTGCTCTTTCCACCTTTTGCATCCCAGTTCCTACACCGGCTTAATGAAGCAATAAAATCAACCTCGGACGGGCAACAATAGCTCCTGAGGTCACGGAACTCATTAGCGTACAAACAAACTACTGAGTATTTACCCTTCCCCAGTGACTTTGTTACTCCCAACGATACTTCTGCTTTAAAATTTTCCGATGGGAGAAAAGAATCCAACGAGCCCAACCCATCAAAGCTGGATAACCGTGACTCTTCTGAGAAAGTGCTTCTTGTTGAATGAATGCTATCCGAGTCCAACGAACCATTTGAAGACGAATAAGAAGTGCTTGAAGATACCCGAATCAGGTTCTGCATATTCTCAGCCACTTTAACAGCAGCCCAACTGTCTGAACGACCATCATCAGTAATAGGATCTGTCATTGCAGTCGGACCATTCAACACGGCCAAAGCACAAGCAATGATGCTCGAGACTTCACCCTCATAGTCCGACACAAAATAATTATCATTTGCAAGAGGAATGCGCAGCCTTGAGCCTTCCTCGGAAATTAACTGATGAGTTGTGACCAAGTACTCAGAAGTTTGGCTACTAACAAACTCAAATCGTGGCGTGTAGCCTCTTGTAAGTTTATTCACGTAGAACTCCTTAATCTCTGTAAACGGTTTCCAGAACCATCCATTCACACTTTGACATGTGTAGAAGCGTGAACTCTGCAAAGTAAGACCTTGACTTTCCCCAATGCTGACAATGGAACCCGGTTTCAGGAGACTCATGGAATTCTGATTGGTTCTATCTATATCAGAATGATCAGGAGATAATTGATTCTCTGCTTTGCCACAGTGATCATAAGATAAGACATCCGATCTTGAAAGGAGATTCTGGTCAGATGATATACTCGAACTTAAATTGTCAGCTGTTGCTCCGTGAAGATCCTCAGAAGCTGTGATTACTTTGGATGAATCATCCTGCTTATGTTCTCTGATGGGATTTTCAATAGGGATATCCTTGACTGAAAATTCTCTTTCAACCTCAGGAGGTTCCTTTATTGGAATCTCTCTAACAGAAAAGGCGTTTGCTCCCAAATCTGTCCCTTCATTTCCTCTACCTGCACCACCGTCCATAGTTGATTCAGGTTGTTGAGCTGCTTCTCCAGAAGAAACAGCAGCCACCTTTGGAGGATCAGCAGAGGAGAGATGATGGAGACGCCTATACCAAATGAATGATTCAAGTAAAAGCTCCCACAACAACCGGTTCAGAACAAGCAAATTATAAGCGTTCTGGCCTGGATTCTCATTCTCGACAGCATTCTGAATGCTCAACTGATCCCACCAAGAAAAGAGTGTCAGTCTGAGATAACAGCTCTTATAGTGTAGAGAAAAAGGGTAAGATTAAAAAGGAAAGTCAACTGTCCAATGAGACTCAGAATGCAGAGACATACTACATACTAAAGAGACCAGCATCCTCTTTCTAATGATCCTACAGAAGTAACCTGTGCAACACCAATGCAGGACCACCCTACTTGAACAAATGTTAAAAATATAAATCTACATCCAAGAAAACAGCAAGACAGACTAGGGGAAGTAATGCACCTACTCAGCACAGGCATACATTTGTAGCTTAAGAGGAGGTAATCTGTTGTCCTATTGAGGAAACATACCTAAACTAGGACAAGCCACAAGAACAAAACAAGTATAACATTCAGAAGCAATGATCTATAGATCCAGACATGCGGAGTAGTAAGAATAGGAAGACTGAAGATGGGCATGTCTAAAATGCTAAAACAAAATTTATGACATTAAAGAGAAAAACCTAGAACACTTCCTATGGAGCATTTCCATTAACAGGAAATGGCCATATATAGAAAACCTTTGAGTTTAGCTCCTCATGCATATATATCAGAAGAGCAAGAAGACTAACCTCAAAATCACGGCTTTCCTGCTTAAACATCTCTTCAATGTCAGAGAATACCTTCGGTGAATCCATTAGATGCAAAACAGATCCTGCAAATTGGGGCCCTATCTTCTTCAAGTTGCGCTCAACTTCTGCAAATAGCAGCCTCCTTTTCTTGGATACCTTAACGCAAAAGAAAGTGAAATTATTACTTTTGAGTCGGTATATGAAATAAGGACAAAAAGAGTGGCCAAGCATCACTGAAGTGAAGTGAAGTGTCCAGTGTTGGGGTGAACATGCACTTGCTTTGGAAACCCTGTGTACGCACAAGTGTGTGCACCTTCTTAACCATAGCAACTCATGATAACAGGTTAAGTAAGATACCGTACTTTGTCAATTTCTTTTGCAAACCAATCTGATCTGATTGAACTATTAAACTCCAGTTTCTGGGGTGGCATTGATATGGTGTATGTTGTGACCGGGGAGTATCTGAACATCGCAACAACTGGGCCTAATCTGCATCAGCATGAACAAGCCCATCAGTTTCCCACTTTAAAAGAAGAAAACCAACATAACTGAAAAAAGATGCAACAGAACTAAAATTGAACTGGACTCCCATGTTAACCCACTACACAGTCAAAAAGATAACTCTCTCAAATGCAAATAGCATTGTGCTTAAGACTGCAGTGTAGTTGCCAACTGCTTGGTAAGGCCCATCTAGGACATCAGCATATACTTTTTATGGCATAATCAAAACAAAATCTTATTAACTATCCCCAGCCAGGGCATCGCTTGTTCACCTATCTAATACTAGAATGTATAAAAGTAATGCTTTTCCAACCAAATAAGAGAATAGGATCATCACTGAGGCAATTTTGCATACCCAAAGAAGTAGAGGAAGTCTCTTTGAAGAGAATGCCCACAGTTTGCCAATCTCGCAAACGGTGAGTGGTGAGAAAAACTGAGCTCAAGGAACTTTCCAAATGACAGGCACCGGGCAGCAGTAGAAATTAAAACTCTTTTCGTTGATCTTGTAGAACCATTGAAAGGTTTACATTTACCACATCGACTCCACATCCAAAGCTTTCCTTCTCCTTCTCCCGGTAATTCCTTTTCTTTTGGAAGCCGCTTCACTTGGATGGTTAACTGCTCATTATGATGTGCATAGTAATAGAAATGAGCTTCTGGCAGTCCACCACATGTAGTGCACGGGCTTCCCTGCACCACCAGAAGCCTCTGTAAGTGCAATTTTAAAAGAACACTTCTTATGACTCATGTTAACAATGCAATTTTCCCAGCAAGTTTACTCTAATCTTAACAAAATAGGAAAAGCGGGGCAATGGTCTCTTCAAATTCAAAGCTATAGATAGTTTTTTTAATCAAAACTAATTAATTTCTCAGAAGCAGAAGATCATGATGAAATTCAGAGAGCATTTAACAGACTATCCAGGTAGACAGAACTACAATATACCTGATTGAGTATCTTATCTCGGAGAAACTTCCCTAGGGGAACATCAAAATTCTTGTAGAACGTAATACGAGAAAAATGGCTTTGCTCACACACATCTCCCCTAAAGGCATTACGACGTGACATCAGAACTAAAATACTCTGTGTATCAATAACTGTCGTCATGGCACTCTTGTTTTCTATTGAGTCATTTCCATGAGCATCTTCCACCGATTCCGGAAGGACCTCAGAGGAAGCTAATAAAGCCTGGGCTTCTCCTTCATCAGGTGACTTTGCATCATCAATACAATCTTTTATGGCCACTGCATCTGAGCTTACTGACAAGGAAGCAGGACTTTCATTATGACCATTTGGTTCCTTTCTAGTAAATCCAAAATAAGAAGAAGCGAGAGGAAATTTGTCCCCTATGACTTTCTTCAGTGACGCTGACAGGCTTGAGAATCCAGAAAAAACAACCGGATTATATGGCTCGTAAGAAAATGGTGACCTTGCCCCTAAGTCTGACATCACATGACACGAATCCCCACCATGGAATCCATTCGAAATGGGAACATCAATTGCACATGCGCTATGATCAGGAGTAGCCTCCCAAACACTGGGATCATGAATACCATTGGATACCGAGGTAGGGGATGATCGGTCATTTTGTGATGAATCTGCTATTCCAGCAAAAGGAATGGTCGAGAACATTGCTCTTTGATCAACAAGGAAAGCCGTCTCAAGGATCAGATGATAGGCCACACCAACAGAACACTGCACTATAGACTTGATCTTTTTCAGCTCGTCACTATGACTTCCTTTCAGCAAAATCTGCAACAAAGAATTGGTGCAAGGTCAAGCAGGAATTTATCCCCCACAACATGACAAAAGAAGTCAGCAAAAAGTAAACTGCCCAAAGGCATGAAGTGTTTACAATGTAGCAAGAGTAGAAAGGCACACGATCTCTCTGTAAGCAGCACTCAAAGGCGTATGTAGCTTACCTATGTTGAGAATGTATGATCCCTAAAACTGCATCCATAAAAGGTGCCCAAACTAAATAAATTGTGTAAGTATTCAGATATCTTTACCTTGAAAGCTAATCAAAACAACTTAACATAATCACAAAGAAACTTAATGTATAAGAGCATATCTGGCCAACCAACAACTAAATGAACTTGTGTCAATCATCCTAATGCAAGAAACGTAATTTAAACTAAAGATTGTAGGTATCACAAGTCACTTTTCATACTTCAACCGGGTAAGTCGATCAAGAAAAATCTCTTGTTCTTATTATCAGATTGTTATTGGATACACAGATGTCACCACTAATTTAGGCTGGCAGTATCTAATAGCATAGCTGTGTTTTATTTCATATAACAAAATGCATAAGATGTATGCATAAGATGTGGGCTTATTTCAAGTTGCAGACGAAACTTCTATGTCCCACTCATCAGAATAAAAGTACATGGACCTCCAAATGTATGCGTGTCCAGAGAATGGATCTACTCTCCAGTTAAAAGGGAGCCGGGCAGGTTTTTTCCACCGTCAGAGAAATTCTGATTACTGATTCCAATCATTATTGTCAACTAAATCCAAAGATATAAGAAGAAAGAAAGATTGCATTAAATAAATAAATAAAAGCTAAAAAGAAAAGACTTACCGTACAACCAAGTCTTGTTGGACAGCCCTCAAGAAACATCAAAGTTTTGCTTGGTTTCTTCCCTCCTTCAACAAAACCAGCATGCTCCTCCACAAACTTTTCAATACGGAAGGATTCACATTGTTTTAGCTTCTGAATTGCCAAAGTATCAGTTGAGACAATTGATGAGCCAGTGCATCGAGCTATTCTCTCCAAGCGATGGAGCTTCATATCGAAGACTAACGTCATTCCTTTTGCAAGAATAGATTCTTGAATATCACGAGAGACTGATTTTTCTACTAGAATTACATTCGGCTGGCATATTTCAATCATCTCAACAATGGGTTTGAGATAATCCTCCTGTAAACTTTGAATGTCAATAAAGACAGAAAATATCAATAAAATCTAATGTACAGATTGTTGGGCGTAACAGACATCCCGACATTTTACCTGCCGCATTGCATTAAATGATGACAAAACACTCAATGATTGTCCAAGCGTACCCGAATCAACAGCAACTTTGGATTCTTATAGCTCGTGGGCATGTGCTTGTGAGCAGCATGCTTTTTGAAAACAAGACCTCTAATTACTTGACTGCAAAACCAAAAGCGGCATTGTAAACATATGATATTTTAGTCGCAAGTATGCACACAAACATACATCAGTCTATGGTAAAATAATTGCAAGATGAAAACATATTTGAGCACGAATTAATTCTTTTCCAAGTTTGAGTCTCAGTTTGGAAATGTGTTATAAAGCAGAAGATACATGCAGCAAAACTGTAGTTTATCCATTTTGTTCATAGCAGATTGAATGAAAACACTTTATGATCATAAAAATAAGCAAGCTACCTAATGTAACTTAGAAAGTAACAGAACACTCACACATCCTTTGAATAAACAAGCAAATAGAAAATGCAGGCACCATTTGTCCCACAGGAAGAGCATACCCACCTCTGGTCGCGTGTACCAGTTGCTATGCATTTGATTTTTACACAGCCATCTGGACCAATTCCTTTTCCATCAACAGCATCAGGCTTCAAAAAGGAAGCAGCTTCCCATGATAATGAAGTTATTATGTCCGCCCAACTTTCACCACCCTCTACAGAAGGGGCAACACCAAAAGATCTAAGGAGTTGAGTGATAAAGGCCTCAAATTTTCCATTAATCACCTCATCCAGAGCTTTCTGCTTTTCCTCTTTAAATCTGTAGCTCCCACTACCTTCATCTCTGAAGTTACTCAGAGAACTTGAACTGCCCCATCTTGTGCCATCACCACATTCCTCATCTTCGTCGTCACTATAAGCCATACTACCCTGCATGTCATCCTCCGGGTCTTCTGCTTCTGGAGGATCCCAAATTTTGCTCTCTATCTCATCAAGAAAACCACTAGAATTTCCATTGCCTGTTACTCCATTAACAATTCTACTTTCATTTTCAACGCCAGTATTATTTACTTCCTGAAGATGGTTAGCATGCCTAATTTCAATATTGATGCTATTATGTTCATGACCCCTGTTGAACTCTTTAAAATTGTTCTCCATTGCCATATTGGATCCTCCAACTCCACTGCTAGTTGCTTCTGAAATAGAGTCCTTATGCTCCTCTGCTCTATAAAAAGAATCATCTCGACCACTGGGCATATTAGCTTCTTCTTGATTGATTCTGAAATTCGAAGTCCTCAATAATTAATTAACTCGGTAGCAGGTTTTTACATGCAAGAGAAAGGAGAGGCATACCTATCAGTGGGGTTCAGGTCCACTGAAAATTCACCTAAAACAAAAATATTGAAATTAGTGCTTATGTATTAGCCAAAAAGACTAAATTAATGGCTTTCTCAAATAAGTGAACACACACGGAGCAAACTTGACAGAGACCACAGAAAACTTACTGGAGCTTGAGACAGAGCTGTCATAGCTTGACAATGAAGTTGATGGACTAATTGTTGGCGTTTCATAAGGGCTCATAACATCCCTCTTTATAGAATCTCGTTCCTTCATCTTATCACAGAATTTACAGTGTGCCCCAACATTCAATTTCAAGATAATTTCATTTTGGTGATTCTTGTTCCCATTAGATACCTTTGATAGTTCCGAACCACAGACATGACACATAGTGCACATCTGATCCTTGTATGTCTCAGCAAGCACTTATTTTGCTGCTTCAACTTCAGTCACCTATTAGTTTCAACAAACAAATCCAACGGTTTATAAAGATTGCCAATTTCCTTCCACATGAAAAAGATAATAGTGCATCCGTAATGACTTGCGAAATACAACATCAATTTTATGAGTAATACCAAACAAACCGATATAAGCAAATCCATCAATGTACAACTAAATCAAGCGTCAATAGAATCCCTAGTATGCAATCACTGTCATCATAATTGACTGACGTGGTCAATTCACAAAGTCCATAATTACTACATACGTAACAGTTCATCCTACTTATTTTAGCACATAAACCTATTTAATATATCACATATTACACCTACTAACTGAATCTTAAGCAGGAAAGCTATTCACATCCTCTCATACATATTCCATAAGGATTGATATCAATAAAAAAATATAAAAGCTCGCCTGTCCATCTAAGGAAACAGTATAGGCGCATATACCAGCCAGTACAAATGTTTTATTGCCGCTAAAACCAAATGCATCATTTTGCTACAAAATTTGGGAGATGGATACTATGTAACTCAAGCGAATATGGAGTTGGGACAAAAGTGGGTCCTACCTACTAAACCAAGTCTTATTGTCTGTTTGGAATAGCTTATTTAAGTTACTTACTTAAAATTGTCCCAAATAAAAAATTAGTTGAAGTCATTGAAATATCAGGATTCAACATGATTTTAAATGTCAACTTCATGGTTTCTAAAAGTTAAGGCGTTTGATATGAAATTCCAAGTATCAGAAGTACAAAGTAAAGTATCTGAAAAGGGTATAAGCAACTCCAAACACATATATTAGTTAAGAAAATAACATCCATAACCAAACAAAAGATGACAAATTTACACGATGCATTAGTCTAGAGCTTATAGTATGGGATCATGCATAAACTCCAGTGGCAAGAGGAAAGTAGCAAGATAGAAGAAAAGTCAGCACTACAACTGGAGGAAAAGAAACCACATCAGATCTCTAAACTAATATGTCATTTTGAAGAAAATAAAGAACACGCTTGCTGTTTATAAGCACACCCCACAAAATCCTAATAAAAGATCCATTAGGGAGGACAAAAAGCCACATACATCCTGAAGCCGTTACATATGGAATTTGACATGACAAAATGCGCAACAATAAGCCAATAAGTGCACGACTCAAATAGGCCTATAGTGCAACAAACATATGCCGAACTTTACAAGTCCACCAAAAACAAGATTTCCGATCCTAGTACATATGTTTGGATTAACGCCTAAAACTAGAAGCCCATAAACTGATCAGCTAAATACTCAGATCCACCACGAAGAAATTGAACCCAAATTTTAATCCAAACAGATAAAATTTGAAATCAGATCAAACCTGATCCGGCACAAACTGCCCGCAAAACATTCAATTCTTCCACAAAAAAAGGAAAAGGAAAAAAAAAAAGAGAGAGAGAAATTGCCGAAAGTAATTCGTAGACGATAAATTGGAACCGTCAAGATTAAAGAATCAAGGAACAAAAGTACTGATCATTCACCTCTTTCGACGAAACTCATCAACAAAGTCAAAAAAAAAAAAAAAATAAAACTAGAACAGAATATTCTATTCACAACCCAAAAAAAAAAAAAAAAAAAAAGTCCACGCACGAACCAGGAAAAACGGCGGCCTCCTACGGCTTTTGCGATCAACTGATTAAAACGAATCAACCGATATTATCTTGAATCAATCCACGAATTCCGGGAGCGTCACTATTCAGTAAATCCAGAAACCCAATTTCCACATAAAAAAAAAAAGAAAAAGAAAAAGCCCGAGATTTAACCAGAAGGAATACCTTGGACGCAGTAAGCTAGCCGAGTTCACAAGAAATGGAGAATCCGAAAAACAAGGAAGAGAAAAAGGAAAAAGAAATGGAAGCGGAAGGAAAGGAATGACGTACTGCCGAAGCGATTGACGAACAGAGATTTGGTCGCGCGGCCACCTCCACCTCCTCCTCCTCCGATTCCGCGCACGAGCATGTCAGAGCGCGACGAAGGATCTCTCTCCCCCTCTCCGCCGCGGCACGGCGCCGCAAGGCAAATGGAAGCTTTGCCGCGCGCGACGCAAAGATCAGAAACCGGAAACCGGAAATCGGATTCGGATTCCGACGACCGAGAAAAGAGAGAGAAAGAGTCTTGAGTGAGAGAGGAAGAGAGTCTTGACGAAGTATATAGAAAAGAGAGAGAGAGAGGAAGACGATGGAGAGACGACAGGAGATGAAATGTATTTGAAAGCGAGCGACCACTTTGCATTGCGTTAGTCGCAAAGGATTTGTTTTTTATTATTATTTTTTTATTTTTTCGTATTTTAATTTTGTTTGTTCTTTTCTATTCTGCTCTATTTTATTTTATTTTATCTACCTTCGCGGTAAATAAATTCTGGTTGCGGAGCGTACAGTACCCCGGGTCGGTAGATTTCAGTAGATCCTGTCCTTGTACGGCCCCACCATGGCATCCCAGGAGTTCGCGTCGCGGAGGTGCTGAACTACTCCGATTTCACGGTCTGGCCCCGCGAAAAACGCCGGTTTGTTTCATTTACGTCCCTGCTTTAGTCGCCTTCGTCACGCCCAGGACCTTCAATTCCTTTCCCCCACTTTTTCTTGGCCCGCTTCGATTATTTCCACTAAAGCCCGACAACATCCACAGCCATTTTTTGACTAGAACCTATACCGCCCTCATTCGGGAAAAAAAAAAGAAAAGGGAAATTTGCATGTATGAATGGATTTTTCCTCTTTTATTTGACTTTTACTTTTTGGGTGTTCTAGATTATTCAAAATCGACTGTTTAAACTCGTTGAATTTCTTGTTGTCTAGAGTTTCAGAAACTCTTATTGTTGACTAGAGGATCCACGTGCCTCTAGTACAAAAATGGGATAATCAGGTGCTAATTGAGATAGATGTAAAGTTTTAAAAGAAAATGTAGTATTTAGTTGGAATCGCATTAAAATTTTCATTTTCATAAGAAAAAAAAGGCCGAATCTGTAACTCCAGTCCAACGACATTCATGAGAGAGACAAATCAATTTTCCTTCACAATTGCCATAAATTTAATACAATCCAACATCGCCCACAACATTAAAAGAATCCATCTATCAATGACGTTCCTAATAAAACCTGCAGATTCATGTATTGAGTCCTATGATCAAGCCTCTCAATTTTCCTCCACAGTTGTCATAAATTGAATACAATCCAACGTTGCCCACGAAATTGAAAAAATTCATCGACTGACGATGTTCCTAATAAAAACCCATGGATTCATGTATCGAGTCCTATGATCAAGCCTCTCAATTTTCCTCCACAATTGCTGTAAATCAAATACAATCCAACGTTGCCCACGAAATTAAAAAATTTCATCTATCGATGATGTTCCTAATAAAAACCCGCGGATTCATGTATCAAGTCCTATGATCGAGCTGGCTGGTCTTCACCAATTACCATCGCCTCAAAATGAACGAATGAACTGTCGGGGACCTCGCCCGGATGAAAACATGTCTCTTTTGCCAAGAGAGGAAAAGCGAAACAGGTAATTCATTGCTGTAAAGCATTGCATCTCTCGGCGTTAAAGTGCACGTACCATATTATGCATTAATTACGGATTAACTATCGATATGGTGATTAAAATTTGCCAATTTCTCTGCATACAGTTGTGTAGAAATTTCTAGACATGAATACAAAGAAACCCATCCATACATTTAATATTTTTTATTTACTTACTTTATCTTTAGTTTCATGAGTCCACGATAAGGGTTTTATTAGGGGTCACATCGCTCAACGATGACGCTAATTTAAAATTTGTACGCCTTTCGTCAGATCCTACGTCGAGCTCGAATCTACGCACGGAAGGCCACCAACAGCACTTTGAATTTCACCTCCACCACGCACGAATCTTTCTGGAAGAAGAGGTCGATCGAGAGCTTTTTAAACGAAAGGACCGACATGTTCTGTCGAGACATGAATCGTGGATGCATGCGAGTGCGTACCGAGGAATCGGTCTCCCGAAATTATAAACTTCAGATGTGACGATGAAAATACCCCAATAATTTATACGTAAATGGTATCGGGAGCTTACTAAATTGTGGTCATTATTATTAATTAATGAGTGCTTCCCCGGTCATTGGATGCGAGGGAATAGATATAAAGTAATAGCAAGAATCGTACCGTGCCTTATTCCTTTTTTTTAGACGGGATCGCCTTAAAAAAATGCTTTCCCCTCTCGAGATTTTTCGAGTACAGTTAAACGACCTTCAGTTGATGGTCTTTCGAGATTGCTTCTTATTGCCGGCCACATTCTGCTAAGGATGAGTGTGCTTTTATTAATGAGTGCTTACTAGAAAGATAACTAGTTCTCCCATGTGCTTGCCAATTGCTTTTCATATTAATGTTTAAGATACTTGCAATGCCAAAACTAGAGATGTATTCATCTCCCATGACATTACCGGCTTAAACTAACGATTAACTGAGCCCACATCGACCCCAAATAGTAACCGAGGAAGCTTGGAAAGGTATCACATGTGGATAGCGACAATTAACCTAACTTAACTTTTGGATTGGATGTAAACGCGAGTATAAATGTCAATCGATGTCGACTAACATGCATGAATCATGTGAGTGTTGCAAAGATCACCACAAAAGTAAAAGGACGGGAAATAAAATTGAAATTTGAGGTAGTGGAGACCATGCAAATTGCAATCAAGAATTGATAACTATAGAGGACACAAAATCCCACAAATGATAGGAAAATATGCTCATCAACTTAATTATGGTTGATTGAAGTACTTCATCAATTTATGGAGAGATAAAGAGGGAGCTGGCGGGCCCAATCCCTAACCTTTAGAAATCCCGGCATTTTTTAAAGTTGTGCACGGTCGTCCATAAACCTTGGCCCCACCAAAAATTTCAAATTTCTTCACATCTCTAACTTTAAGAAAAGATTAGCAATGAATCTCCTGTTTCTTCCTAAAAAATCAAAAGCTAGTGATGGAGGGAAAACATAGTTAAGAGCCATTATCAATCAAAAGGTTGAGTCACAATCTTACTCCAAGTCCACGCTTGACCACAATAAAACCAAGTACCGATGGATTTAAGCAAAAGAAGACCTCAAGATCAAGGAAAAACTATTCACTTAATTCTAAACATATCATATGAATTCAAATTCAAGCCATAAATTTATCAATTTTATAAATTTAGTCATAAACATTTTTGTAAAATTTCAATGTAGTCATTTTAGTTAATTTTCATTAGAAATTGTTGGATAGTGATCCAATCATCATTGAGTGTCTTACGTGGCACATCGTTGCGTCAGCGATTTCCGATGAAATTTGACTGGAAAAATTACATTGAGATTTTGAGTAAAGTTTTATGATTGAATTGACAAAATTAAAGAGTTTATGATTGAATCAACACTTATATATTAAGTTGATGACCGAACGAACAATTTCCATCCGGACCACCAATATTGATTTGGATCAGACCAGACATAACGTTGGAAACGCAGAGGAGTCGTTTTCTCCTTTCCCAGCACCGGTCATCACTTTACGGGATGGGCCACCAGTGCTCGAGTTCCATCTGGCTTCCGGGAGTCTACGGAGCGATCATTAGTGGAATGTATGTGACGACGAGGGAGAATTGATTCGCAATAAAGTAACATCCCATTGGGTTTTCCTATGGAAAAATCTAGCCATGCAGTGTTTCCAAAGCAAGAAGGAGGATATTCCCCTTGTATAAGAAAGAACCTGAAGGTGGCGATGCATGACCATTATCCCAACCATTTTTTTTAAAAAAAAAATTACTCCTAGAACGAATTAGTATTTCATAAAACACAACGAAACAATATATGTCTCAACGCTAGTGTTCATTTATATTTGGACAAGGTTTAATTTTTCTTCTTTAAGGATTCACTAGAATCACATGAGAAATTAGTCTAGTAACAACATTGACATGTCCAATAGATGCAACGACTACACAATAAAATTTAAAATAGACATTTCATACGATGGAGATTAGATTTCAAATATTTGAGTAATCCTCATAAGTATAAGTTTTCACTTGAATTACCGGAGGGAGCTATAAGGAACTTAGAAATATGGGGATGGAGAGAATTTATCCACCTTTCTAACCTTGCCCCTCCCTTAGAGGGTCGAATTAGCATCACGGAATTGGGTTCATGTGAATCCGATTTGCCAAAATAAATTACATCATTAGACCCTCGCATGATCACTCGATTTATTGAATTTAGTGAACCGCGTGCTGCACCAAACAAAAATGACCGAAACGATTTGTCCAGCCGCGACAGCTCTATCCACCCTTGATTATAGGTCTTTAATTAGTCATCTATTTAGCGTTGACATGGTGCGATTCTATTGGGTAAGGCTATAGGGTAAAAAGAGAGTTTGAACTTTTTGGGTCACTCGACTCGACTTACCTCTATAAAGATATTATGCAATATATAGGTGAGCCGACGCGACGCCCTTTTGACACTCGATGTACGACAATCATGGAAAATTCAATCGAGAGTTTAATCAGATCAACTTAGAAGGACCCACGTTTGAGAAAAAATTGATTTTGGAAGTCCTTTGAACTTGGTGTGAATGACTTAATTTTTCGCGTGCCTGGAATAATCACCAAGGCAGACCAAACAAAGAGAAATGAGAAGAAAAGTGAAACATAGAATAATTCCACCCAACTCGAGCATTCGGATTGGATAAGAACCTTCGTGGCAAGGCACGGCGGGCGGAAAAGGAGAGAAGTTGGAATCAAAACCGAATTCGATGCCAAAGGACTTCTGACGATTGGACCGCCCCCTCCCTTTGAAGCCAATTTCCACTTGGTCCGGGGTCAAACTGAGAATTATTTTGTTCCCATTTAATCAAGTGATGAGTTTTTCGAGCATAACGAATATGCGACTTCATCATACTCGCAAATACGTCAAAGTAGAGGGGCTGCTCTATAATTAAGAAAGAAATTGCAGCAGTATAATTTACCTTGTTTCAAAAACATCGTCCATATCTCCACAAGGCCTACATAGACGGCCTTTTGTCTTTTGCAATTTGTAAGGCATATGTAGCGATATAATTTATATATTACTAGAGAACGGGCATATTCTTCTTACTATTGTATAATCTGTTGACATCCTTAATTTTTTTTATTTTTTCTTAGAGGGAGCATGCGTTGCACACATTGCAAAGTTAGATAATATGTCAAAAAAAAAAAAAATTGATTTCGAGTTATTTGAAAAGATAAAAAGGATAGTCATTTATTGTGGAACGAGTGAGGTTAGTTATTATTTGCGTTGAATAAGTGAATCCTTTCAATTTTGCCATAAAACTTAATTCTTATTTTTCTTAAATTTTTTAAAGGAATGAAAAGTGAGTCAATTGAGTGGTCCAGCTTAAGACATATAAGATAATCATCAAATTCATTTTTGTTGCGTTGACAGGCCGCTCGTTTAGGATTTTATTGAATTTTCACTTTCCCATTATACCAGAAAAATATGAAATAAATTAAAATATCAGTCTAATTGTTGACATTTATGTCGTGAAAATATCGGATATCTTGAGTAAAATAAAGTCAAGAGTGTGTGAATCGCAAAAATTTTGGTTGAGCAAAATGTTTAAAGTGAAAAAATTCAAATCAAACACATTTAGATTGACTAGTCATGATAAGATTAAAAAAATTCACCAAAAAGATCTTCATTTTTTTTTTTTAGTACCCACTAGGAGGAATGATTTTCTTATAAAAGAATCACGAATGCTTTCATAATTTTCTCTTTGGCTCTCTCTCTCTCTCTCTTTTTTTTTTTTTGTTATTATTATTTTCCACTTTGATTTTGACGGCCTCTTTAGAAATTTATCCTCTTTCCAATTGGAGGCCGGAGATCTCCCCTCCTCCCCTCCGCCGTTCATCCGGCGCCAGCTAGTCCGACGGCATCTAGATCAGCCGCACAGTTCCCCCCCACCACGATACCGACGCGTGTCCAAGGCCAGGGACACCCGACACGTGGGCGAATCCCAGCGTCGCTCATGCCTATAATGAGGGGGGCGGGGGTGGAGATCTCCGACCCGATACTCAATGATGCAGGAGAGGAACCGGGGCGAGGCCATCGCGCTGCTTGCGCGCCACGTGGGAGATCGAGCGGCCAAGGGCGCCCGTCGCGTCGTTGCGCGAACCGGATGAAACACGCTCCGTTGTCGACGTGGCGAGCCGCGGTTGGCTCCGAGGGAAGGAAGGTCATCCGAGGAACGGGAACGGGGGTCCGTGGATCGAACGGAAAGCGGAAAGCAATGATTAAGCTCTTTATTGAAATCATGTGTCATCGAAATTCAAAAAATTGCTCGACAAGCCTCGTTTTCAATCATATTCTGGGCTGCTCATGTTTTCGTCGGGTTTTGTAATTTTTGAAAAGTTTTGGTCTTTTCTCAAGAGGGAGAGAAGGAAAGAGATCAATTGTTAAACTCAATTTCTACTTTGCATATTTTAATTTGGAAAAATTATCTAATGAAGAGGTTTTATGGCCAAGGAAAATGTTTTGACTTTGTCGAGGAGTTCCTGTTCATAAAGGTAGGCACAGTTTCAAAAACTTGTAAATTCAACAAAAGCGATTTGATTTCAAATGTAAGTCGGTTTGATTTCAACTTTCGGTCTAGACAAATTTAATTGATTTTGACATTCGTCGAAAAGGCAATGAATTCATAAAGTTTGATGACTTTGCAAGTCTATCATTCGCCATGGATAAAACTGAAATCCCAAGCTTGACATGCCTGATTAACATGGTGGGTAGAGAAAAGGGGTTATGTGTCCACATGAAGGTGCAAATAATACATGCGCAAGGGCAATTTCACGAGGGTAAATATTATAGGGCATATGACTTTTGCGTCTTTCTTTTTTTCTTTTGCTACAATCTGTTTTCGTTATAAGTCATGTCGAACAACTCTCCCGATTAATGGCGATAGATGTGGTTTTATGAAATTTTTCTTACTTAGAATTCTTCCCAAAAAGAAAACATCACCAACGGATTAACGCACTGCTCCTTATGTCCGTTTTTCTAATCACGTGCCGTCCCTTCTCTTCTCAGCGAGTGGCTAGAAAAAAACGCACACGCAAAGAACAGCAGAAGAGTGCGCTACTAAACCAAACCACCAAGCGAAAAGGCCCAAGCGACATTGGAAAAAGGAGATGGTGGCCTAGGATAATGGAGGCCCATCAAAACCAAAACCGAACGCAATTTAGAATGGGGGGTTTTCTCATTGGGAAAAAAGATGGAAAAAAGCTCGCTCCAAGTAATTTACATGGGCAAACGTTTTCTTGAGTCGCTTACGAGAGCAATTCTTAGCGAATCGAACGGAGCCGGAACTACCCGAACCCGAGAAAAAAGAAAGGGGACATGGAACTACGATTGTCTCGATGCCTCCCGCCCTGGCCCTTGATCAATGGGAAGGGACGTGGTAATACTTGCCCTTGCACATGCACCGGTAGACCACCGGGCACGACTCGATCGAGCACTTGTAGCTCACTATCACCCTCTTGCACGGCACGCACGGCCCGCATGCGTGCGAGCAGTCCGGCAAGCTCGACCCTGTCGGGAACAGCTCTGCCCCGGTTTCTCCCTTCCTCTTTGCCTGCACCGACAGACGTCGAACATCAGCTGCTCTGTAAGATTCCGCACCAAAACGCCATTTGTCTAATGAAATTTCAAATTAAGACCCGGTGTTTATGTAGATAATGCACCTTTAAGATGTCATCGATACGGTCTCCATTGGTGTCCGCCTGTCCCCGGGAGCTCGCTACAACGAATCGAATTGAGAAGGAAATGGTGAGACCGCTTTATAAATGAGGCGATTGCGACGTCGTCAGAAAACGAAACGCATTGCGATTTCAATCTAAGAAAGGGGCACTTGAACAACATGCTAAAACTTGGGTGAGACATGGTCGTGGGGTGCGTGCTGAAAGGACAAGCTTCATTCGTCTAAACCGTGAACGTCACGAAGGTATAAACTAGAACTGAAGGAGAGCATTGATAAATGCACTTACAAGGATGAGGATTCATCCGAAGCCCGTCGCAACCCAACACCGCCGCCGACAATAGGAGGAGAACGGTGAAAGCGAGGTGGGCTCCGAATGGAAAGATTTTCGTCATTCGATCCGGCTCTCGTTCTTCCTGCAGTACAGAGATCGAGGAAACTGGGGAAAGGGGGGGTTATTGCGCGCTGGGGTGATGCGTTAAAGGACGAGGTAGGGGTGACGTTATATACCGGGGGGCGGGAAGGGAGCGAGAGGGAAGGAGGGGTTATAAATGAGGAAGCAGAGGTAACACGTACACACCTGATGAAACTCACATGATCCACGGCCATCTTCTGAAGATCTAGATTGGGTCCGTGAGTCGCCCTGGAAATTTGAATTTTACCAATTTAATAAGAAGTTCAGATGAGTCTGCTTCCTTATGGCCCGAAGATGGTGCGAATTCCTCTGGTGTCATTTTATAATTGGTGCGCGCATTCATGGGAGATATAGACCGATCTAAAGAAGATCGAGTCGGGTGATGTCCTGTATTGCTCGGTCGTGTTTTCTTTCGGCCGATGGGGACGTAATTTGTGCCTTTGAAGACGGATATATGTGTTGAGGGGAATAAAATGACTTCTTCATGAGATATCCTCACATCAATTGATTTGATTTACTAATAATCTCGAAATTTCCTTTTTGATTACTCCCTTATTTCAAAAGAGAACTCTGTACAAACTTGTGCTACTCGAATCATTCTAAACGAGTAGAGGACACATTGACCATAATGTAGCCTAAGGACCTTTATAAGTTTCTCCCTATTATCTTTCTTTTTTTGGTTGAATGTTTCTCCCTATATCTACCGCACCCTTAAAAACCCAATTTTCAAAAGCGTGGTTAAAATGTTATTTCTTGAGCGCAATTCATTTGCAAAATGATGACACATGAAAATATTTTAAGCTGCAGAATCTCGATACCCTTTTAAGTTTCCATTAAGAACAAATTCTCAATGGATCGAAAAAGCAGGGAGAAAGTAATGTTATGCATTCATGATGCCAGGTGTCTCTAGTTAAGGTGATATGACCCATAAGACGACTAAGACATTATGACAATGTGATAACTAGATTTTTCAGCGCGTACAGGATAAGAGTTTTTGATATTTTGTAAGTGCAGCATGAAGCTATCCTAGATTGAGGTGAGGAGTGTTATAAATATGCTTTGGGATCCGCTTGTTTCGCTAAAATTGAATAATTTGGAAGTTCATACCATTATTTATTTATTTATTTTTAGAATTATTTTCTTTTTTTTTTGTTTCTATATATTTATTTTTATTATTTAATTATTTTTTATTAAATAAAATAGTAATAGAATATATTTATCGGGGGCAGGTATTATATAAATTAAATGGGCCAAGTAGGAATTTTAGGAAAAAGATCTTTTAGATCTCTTTCTTTTTTTTTTTTTTTTTTACAATTCCCTAAAATCAAAATATCATAATCTTTTTTCCTATTCCTGTAGATCGTATATACCTTATTTGTCTATTTTTATCTTGCCTAAGTAGATTATCTTGAGTTACACATACACTATCTTGGGCTAAACTAAAAATCAAGGAGCCTTGAGCCAATAAAGACTAAAAAGATTGACTCAAGAACAGGAGTAATTAATCGTGACACATTCACTAAAAAAAATCCTTTTGTGCGAATCATTTATTAAGAAAAATTGAGAAGCTTAACACAAAGGCGGAAAAAGAAATAATAATAACTTGGTCTCGGGCATCTACCATTATACCTACAATGATCGGCCATACTATTGCTATCCATAATGGAAGGGAACATTTACCTATTTATATAACATATCGTATGGTAGGTCATAAATTGGGAGAATTTTCACCTAGTATAAATTTCTGTGGACATGCGAAAAACGATAACATATCTCGTTGTTAACGTTAACAACATTAATAAGTTAATAAATAGATGATTAGGCGCGTTTGTTTGTGTTTCCGTTCAAAAAGTGTTACAGGGAACAGAAATAGAAAAAACTATTTCTGTTCTATTTCTGTTCCGGGGAACAATTTTTGATCAGAAAAATGCGTTTGGTAAACTTGTTCCAAGAATAAAAAATGAATAGAAACACGTTTGGTAAATTTATATTCTTTTTTTTGTTTCTTTTAATTTTTTAATATTTTTATTTTATTTTTCCTTTATTTTTTCTTATTTTTTCTTCTTTTGGCTGGTTGCCAGCCTCCAGCAACCGGCCGACGAGGGCCGGCATCATAGCCCAGCCACGGCAAGGCTCGCGGGCCCCTGGCGAGGCCGAGCCTTGCCGTGGTTGGGTGAGGCTCGGCCTCACCTTGGCCGGGCGAGCTCGGGCTCGCCTAGATCCGCGAGGCGGAGCGTCGCCGGCCCCCGAGCTAGCCCGGCCATGGCGAGGCCGAGCCTCGCCGGGGGTCGACGACGCTCCGGCGAGGTCACCGACCCTCAATGGCGTCCACCGGCCCTCGACAGCCCCGGTCGCCGGCCGTGGTCGAGGTTGGCGACCGGCCAAAGAAAAAAGAAGAAGAAAAGAAGAAGAAAAGAGAAGAAAAGAAAAGAGAGAAAAAATGTTCTTCAAAAGTGTTTCTAGAACAATTTTTTTTTTTGTTTCTCATTTTCGTTCCAATTTTGTTTCGGGAACAAAAAAACGGATTTTGGACAAAAATACAAACAAACGCGTTTCTGTTCTTTTTTGGTTCCCGGTTCATGAACAAAAAAATAGAAAATCATTAGTTCATGAACAACAAAAAACACAAACATGCAGGGCCCTTAGTGATCATTAGTAAGAGGTGAACCTTATGACAAAGAAGAGAAATAAGAACTCATATGGAGAAGTATATGCCTCGCTTATTCAAAGGGCTGATTATTTAACACCCTTTTTTCTCATAAAGACCAAAAATATCTGTTTACAATTCCAATTTTTTTTTTTTAACTTAACTTACTTAAGAGAAAAAAGACCTTTTTTTTTCATTGTACAACGAACAATATTAAAAATAATAATAGGATTACTTTTTTGTTTTTTCTTTTATTGATGAAAACTATTGATAAAAATAATTAGATATCATAGCTTCCCGAATATTTGGTTTGATAACCCGCTATTAATTCTTCCTCTGCTTCTAGTAAATCGAAAGGTAATCTCTCACATTCTGCTAGAGAAGAAATTAGAAAAATGAAAAACCCTATAGGTTGATGCCACAAATTCCATCCCTAAAAACCATATTTGGACTAGGCCTCAACTATATCAACTATACTTGAACTGTTAGATAATCATAGTCGATGATAACATCACTATTCCCATCGCTATTTCAGAACCGTACGTGAGATTTTCACCTCATACAGCGTAATATAATAATTTTTTTCTTTTTTAATTTAAATAATATTAATATTCTTTAAATAATTTGATATTCACTCTATTCTCAATTTCTATTAAAAAAATTCATTTTAAATATGAAAAAAATGAATATGAATTAATAGAAAATAGAATACAAGAAAGAACATAAAAAAAAGCAAAACTAAACGACGTATTATAAGCGTTTCTTATTTAAAGCGTTTCTTATAAGCGTTTCTCCCGAGAGGCCACAATTACCGCAAGCAAACATATTAATGATGAGGAACGCATTTTTGCAACATATATCTATGTTTGCTCACAAAGCACAAAGGTAATTGATTAGATTCATGGACGTAGCTCTCGTTTGATACCGGATAAAGCAAATCTTGGTTTTTGTTTCCCTTGTGATGGACCTGGAAGAGGGGGGACATGCCAAGTATCTGCTTGGGATCATGTCTTCTTAGGCCTCTTCTAGATGTACAATGCAATTTTGGTAGTCATATTTCATTTTGGTTGGAAAATGCAGTCAAATGTTTGGGGTAGTATAAGTGATCAAGGAGTGGTAACTTATATCATGGGAGGAAACTTTGTGCAGAGTTCCATCACTATTAATGGGTGGCTTCGCGATTTCTTATGGGCACAGGCATCCCAAGTAATTCAGTTTTATGGTTCTTCGTTATTTGCATATGTCCTTTTTTTCCTAGTGCTCATTTTGTATGGGCTTTTAGTTTAATGTTTCTATTCAGCGGGCGTGGTTATTGGCAAGAACTTATTGAATCCATCGTTTGGGCTCATAATAAATAAAAAGTTGCTCCTGCTACTCAGCCTAGAGCCTTGAGCATTGTACAAGGACGTGCTGTAGGAGTAACCCATTACCTTCTGGGTGGAATTGCCACAACATGGGCCTTCTTCTTCATGCTCATTCCAAGTTTGAAGTAACATTTGTACAAATAAGAATCCCCTTCGTTACATGATTTCTTCTTCATATAGATAGATATAGGATCTATGGGGCAATTACTTAGAAGTACATTTTGTGTACCAACCCTTTTGATCTGATAGAAAAGGATCCCATGATCCTGAACCAATCTTACCTGGGATCGCAAATCCCAAATTTGTCTATAAAGAGCAGATCTAATTGTATTAGTGTCTAGAATTGATTTCTTTTGTGTAATACTAATCGATAGGGCCTCATTGGTAAGTGCCACAAGATCTCGTAAATTGGAGCCCATGGTCACATTTTTTTTCATGAAATGGGTTGAATTGGTATTACTCTGGATACATCAAAATAATTCTATTTGATCGAATAAGTACATTCGATTGAATAGGTACCTTGTGTCAAAATTGAG
Organism: Eucalyptus leucophloia subsp. euroa; assembly: GCA_017140325.1. Taxonomy (NCBI): domain Eukaryota; kingdom Viridiplantae; phylum Streptophyta; class Magnoliopsida; order Myrtales; family Myrtaceae; genus Eucalyptus; species Eucalyptus leucophloia. Next base: position 35,240,250 of record CM029473.1, read on the forward strand.
AAATATTTTTTTTATATAAGCCTACCTATTATCTGGATATACCAAGACGGATGTACGGTCTAATGAGGCTACTATGAAATATTTACTCATGGGTGGGGCAAGCTCTTCTATTATGGTTCATGGTTTCTCTTGGCTGTATGGTTCATCCGGGGGAGAGATCGAGCTTCAAGAAATAGTGAATGGTCTTATCAATACACAAACATAAATCATGGATCAACTAAGCCCTCTTGGGGGCTTGCTTAAGAATAAGAAAGATGAATCTCATGTAAATATCATGGAATAAGGTTTGATCCTACTCATGGGGATTCCATAAATATTCCATTTCAAAAATAGAAAGTTCGAAACAATTGGATTTTTTTTGGAGATTGGATGCGGTTACTAATTCATGATTTGGCATGTACAGAATGAAAATCTCATTCTTGATTCTACGAGAATTTTTATGAAAGCCTTTCATTTGCTTCTCTTTGTTCGAAAATGCAGGTTATTACAATAAATCTAGTTCAATAATTGTGAAACGTTTAATTACTCGAATGTATCAACATAATCCTTTGATTTTTTCAGCTAATGATTCTATCCAAAATCAATTTTTTGGGCAAAACAAGAATTTTTATTCTCAAATTATCTCCGAAGGATTTGTAGTCATTGTGGAAATTCCATTTTCCCTAAGATTAGTATCTTCCATAGAAAGGAAAGAAATAGCAAAATCTCATAAATTACGAGCAATTCATTCCATATTTCCTTTTTTAGAGGACAAATTTTCACATTTAGATTATGTGTTGGACGTACTAATATTCTATCACATCCATCTAGAAATCTTGGAATCATGCAGTACCAGACACGAGATAGATCTTCCAAAGAACAAGGCTTTTTTCGAATAAGCTAATTCATTTGGGACCCCGTAGATCCACTCTTTTTCATATTCAAAGATCAGTCCTTTGTCTCTGTGTTTTCACATCGAGAATTTTTTGTAGATGAAGAGATGTCAAAGGGGCTTCTTACTTCCCAAACATATTCCCCTACATCTATAAATAAATGTTGGTTTATCAAGAATACGCAATAAAAGCACTTCGAATTGTTGATTCATCACCAGAGATGGCTTAGAACCAATAGTTCATTATCTAATGGATTTTTCCATTCTAATACTCCATCCGAGAGCTATCAATATTTGCGACAAGCCAAAGACTCGAAAGGATCACTAACGAAATACCGCATCTAGAAGCCCATTTACTCCACAATTTAGACAAAAATGGAATCGTGATGCTGGGATCTTGGGTAGAGGTGGACGATGTTTTAGTAGGTAAATTAACTCCCCAGACGGCGAAAGAATCATCGTATGCCCCAGAAGATAGATTATTATGAGCCATACTTAGCATTCAAGTATCCACTTCAAAGGAAACTTGTCTAAAATGTGCCTATAGGTGCTAGGGGTAGAGTTATTGATATGAGATGAACCTAGAAAAAGGGGGTTCGAATTATAATCCAGAAACTATTTGTGTCTATATTTTATAGAAACGTGAAATCAAAGTGGGTGATAAAGTAGCTGGAAGGCATAGAAATAAAGGTATCATTTCCAAAATTTTATCGAGTCACAAGTATCTAACATATTCATACATAACGATTTTCCACAAAGTGGTGACGAAAGGTTCTCCGAGAAAAGAAGTTCACAACCCGTGGGCCTTCTACCTCCATGTAGTATTGCTCCGTCAGGCTTTCGCCCATTGCCGAAAATTCCCCACTGCTGCCTCCCGTAGGAGTCTGGGCCGTGTCTCAGTCCCAGTGTGGCTGATCATCCTCTCGGATCAACTAGTTTCGGGTTCGAGTCTCGGGCAACCCATTTTATATAGAATATCGAAATTCTATATATCAGCATTATCTTTTTGTAACTCACTTCATTGATATTCATTCAGATTCAAAAAATTTGGATGAATCTCCATAGATAAGATGGGAGCTGGCAATGCCCAAAGTCGTTATTTTAACCGCAAGGAGGGGGATGTCGAAGGCAGGGCTAGTGACTGGAGTGAAGTCATAACAAGGTAGCCGTACTGGAAGGTGCGACTGGATCACCTCCTTTTCAAGGAGAACTAATGCTTGTTGGGTATTTTGGTTTAACATTGCTCCTTGTAAGGCTTGTTGGAAAACCCGTTGTTGGACTTGATTAATTGCTCTTTGCTGTTCAAAATGAATAGTTTCTTTTTTGTAATTTTCTAATTGTTCCAAGGGTTTGGAACAAGGAAATGGAAGAACAAAAGTCATATGGATTCACAAAAATCCGGTCGATAGGAACTAAAAAAGAGATATAAAAGTAGAGATCCATTCGAAGAACATGGGGACTAGTTGAAGTAATGAGCCGCCCAACATTGAGAGGCTCATTATTGGAGCAGATAGCAACAACCATTTCATCCAACATGCATAGTTTTGATTTTCCAATGGATTTACATATTTCATTAATGGAAATTTTTTGATGTAGTGAGTAATAGCTCTAGTTATTCGTTGTTCAAAAGTTCTTGTTTAGGCAGTTCATACCATCCATACATAGTATTTTGATCTAAGATTTTAATTCTTCCGTGTTTCAATAGTAGCATATTGTTATGTGGAGCTAAGGTCCAAAATAGGGAAGAAAGAGGTGTTTCCACAACTCTACCACTCGGTCAATTATGTTCCACTGGCCACATATATTTCCGACTAGGTAATGGGAAACCTTTCTACAAACACGTACTTCACAAGCAATGCATTTATCAAATTCAAAATGGATTTGGCCGCGGAAATGCTTAGATGTAATTAATTTTTCATGAAGATATTGAATAGTTACAGGGAAACGATTTGCGTGAGATAAGGTAATCATGAACCCTTGACCAATGTACCTTGTAGCTCGTATTGTTTGTTGACCGTAATTCATGAACCCAATTACCATAGGGAACATATCGTAAAGATCTATGAATAATTTTATATTTGTTTCTTTCTCTTGGATGATTCCATCATACATGATGGAGTTGCGAAGACTTCTGGATAGGTACCCTACATCTGAACTGAATTCTTTCTGGTTAAAGAATATCTTTCTAGTTGCTCGGGAAAAATTAGGAGATTCTCTAGAAGAAATACGGGGTTTTGCTTTTGGCGGCAACATGCTATGGGGTGGTGGTCCTGCTTATGGAGTCAAATCAATACGTTCTAAGAAGAAATATTGGAATATCAATCTCATTGATCTCATAAGTATCATACCAAATCTCATCCATCGAATCACTTCTTCAAAAAAGACGAGACATCTAAGTCATACAAGTAAATAGATCTATTCATTGATAAGAAAAAGGAAAAAATGTGAACGGTGATTGGATTGATGATAAAATAAAATCCTGGGTTGCAAACGGTGATTTGATTGATGATAAAGAAACAGAATTCTTGGTTCAGTTATCGGATCATATATGTATTAACACTAGGCATTACAATAAATAATACAATAAATAAAAAGAATAAAGAATGAGGATTTAACATATAAGTAGTTAAGGACCGCTTGTATTTGTACACAGAATTCCTAATTCCAATTGAAATCTACAATGATTCGGTAGATAAGATTTTTCTTTTCTTAAAACCGAAAAAGACGTCCCTTCGATGAGCATTCCCAAAAAATATTCCCTTTGTTAGTTGTTTTTTACGATGGGTTTCATATTCATGTGTATATAAGCCTTCTACTATTATTATATGTTACATGAGAATAAAAAAAAGAAATGGCAAGATAACTTGGGTATATCAATGGAGAAAATAAGGATTTTGAAAACAAGACAGGGATTCTATAAAGTGACACTGTAGACCAATTGAAAGGGATGTAGCGCAGCTTGGTAGCGCGTTTGTTTTGGGTACAAAATGTCACGGGTTTAAATCCTGTCATCCCTACCTATTACTTCTCATCTCAAGAAAGACATTAATATTTTGAATGATCTAAATAGAAACGCTCATAATACGTCGTTTAGTTTAGCTTGGCCGGCTGTTAAAATGAGGTTTTTCTATCTAGGACTCGATCTTGGTACTAGTCCATAATGATCAAAGTCGAATCGTGAGCCTATTAATAAAGCAAATTCAATGAAGCAACAACTGGTACCATAAAGAAGCGGCCATAAATTAGAGAGCCTCGACCAATTTGAAAGATCATTTAATGCAGTTGAAATAACTGAATTTTGGGTTGTTCGAGCAAGTAAGGGAAATTCTATGGAATTCATAACCATCTTAATGTTTTTTTTATTTACTTTTTTTATTGTCTAAATATTCATGAACTAAGACCATTCCAATGCTCCTTGTCGCCATGCATAAACTAAACCAACAATTAGGATAAGCACGAAAATTAAAGCTTCTATAAATACGGATGCCCCCAATACATCGAAACTCATTGCCCATGGATAAAGAAAAACCGTTTCAACATCAAAAACAACAAAAACTAGAGCAAACATATAATAACGGATTCGAAATTGTAACCAAGCATCGCCCATTGGTTCTATACCTGATTCATAACTCGCAAGTTTCTCTGGCCCTTTGCTAATCGGGTACCGAGGACTTAAAGACTCTCCCGAGTCTCTATAGAAAGTATCTTCAGCCCTTTCCACAACCATTAATTCGATTTTCCGTGGGACTATCCAATCTAATTCAGGACCCGATAATTAAACACTACATTAGTAGTGGAAGGCAATCAATAAATCTTTATATGAGAGCCCTTCCACCACTCATCTATCCTTGAATCCTAGAGGCAAGGATTTGGAGCACTTTAGCTTTTGAGAGCCAAACTTCCAGATGTTTCGAACCAAGCAAGCAAGTCTCAAGAGTCCTTTTACTTTGTTTTCTTTTGTCGATGAAAAATTCAGCGAGTTATATCAGCAAAACGAAATAAGAGATTTCGAGTTTTTTCTTGATCAGGTGACACCCGGATTTGAACTGGAGAAAAAGGATTTGCAGTCCCCTGCCGGCTCCAACTACCGTCCATGTACGATCCATACTAGATCTGACCAACTGTCCATCCTACCTCCTCTACGTTCTTGACAGTCCATCTTTGTCTCAGTAGAGTCTTTTAGTAGCATGTTTCGGTCCTCTTCTCCATTACTTAGAAAAAGTGAGCTATCGGTTCAGGTACAAGATACTATTATTACTGCCTGGACAATTAGACATCCAACCTGTAATCGCAACGACCCAATTACAAGAGTGGATTGATAACATTTCTATTGACAAATTATTTCAATTGATATAATCAATTATTTAGAATTTTTTTATTTATTCATTTTTTAAGAGAAAAATGCTTTAAGGTCCATTTGTTTAACAGAAAATGAATAATTTTAAAAATATCATCTTAAAATGATTTGGAAAAAATCTAATAAAAATGCACATAGGATGAGTCGATAAAACAAGTAACGCTTATATTGGATGTAAAAATAAATGAACAAAAAAAATTCTCATTCTTCATGAAGATATTTAAATATAAATTATTATTGATGATGAAAATATTTCTATTCATCAATTATTTTAAGTAGTAAAAGTAATTATTTTTTATTTTTTAAAAAAATTATTTATGTTTCGCAAAATGGAGGCACCTATGATGACGGCATTATGGGATGCGAATGAGGAGGTTCACGTGGATAAAGTTAAAAGGGGGACGAGACACGAGACGTGATCTGTCAAACAGCAATTGAAGGAGACAAAAACAGCAGCCAATGTCATAAACGTGAACATCAGTCTCCGACTTAAATGAACTGCGAGCTCTTCTCCCCTGCCCTTTTTTGGCGAGACATGCACAGTCGCCCTCCTTTTTTCAAACTACTTCAATCTACGCGTGTGATCTATTTTATGATCCAATGCACGTGCGTTCATGTTTTCTTAAGAGGGATAGCGATAGTGCCAATCTTTCCAGGGATACTTGAAGACTCATGAAACGCCTTGCCGCCACATGAACCGATTAAGTTTAGGGTTTTGGTTTGTACAAATAGCTTCGGCCTAGAATATTTTATATACGGTCGGTGTGGCATCTAATTTCTAAAATGGAAACTCCCTAACTCAATTAACCATGCATCTATATAAGGTTATATTTCGCTGAAAAATGCTAACAAAATACCTTTCGAAGTATGGAACGATGAGCGAATCAACAAATATGCAAAGGGTTCTTTTGTTGATTCTTAGACGGGAAACTCAAACAATGAGAACATTAATAATATCGAGATTGAAGACAATCATATCGAGTCATGTAACGGTGCTAAAATGTAAGGATGAATAGCGAGATAAAATTGAATGATTAGTGTTCTTTGTTTGATTGGCGTCTCTTTTTGTTAGCTACGATTCAAGTATTTATACCCATGATCGAATATTAACAATAGTTACAAAGTAAACATGAGCATTCTACATGGCTACTTTAATTTAATGAATCCTATTTAGATACGATTACACAACAATAAATCGATTCCACTACTCGACGGTTATGCCATCTCCTCTGCTTCAACGGTTGTGCCTCTTCCTCTTCTTGACAACCGCTACTAACAATTGCTCACGAACTTCTCGACTCCACTATTTAACGGTTGAGTTGAATTTTTCTTTCGTGAATGTTTCTCCAACAACTGCTTCTGAGGTTATCGAACTCCAACACCTGGATGGACACTTCATCCTTACTATGTCGACAATTATGTCAACCGGGGCCTTTTGTCACTTGAGTCGGCCTTCCTTCATCCACATTCTACTTCCTAGACTTGGCTATTTTCACTTATATCCTGTTGGTTAAAACCAGTATTTTTGTCTACTAACGGATTTGCTGACTAAGAGCTTTCGACACTAAGCCAATTCTCCTCTATCGCACCTTGCTCGGTCTCTTCCAGTCTAAGTCGACGGTCAAAGACTTTTTTTTTTTTTTTTTGGTCGGAAAGAGACGGTCAAAGACTTGAGCACCGGTTATAATGACAAGCATCTACTTGGAGCGGCTAGGAGGTTAACTATTTATCTGTTACTTCGTCAAATGCTGCAGCGTCTGAGTCGGTGATGACTAAACCTTTCAGTTTGAACCTTATTTGGCCGCTGGACTTCTTCAGAGCGCACGGTGGGAATCAAGCCCATGGCCGGTCCAGGTGGAAAGAGAGGTCTTTTTTAAGCGAAGTAGTTTTTATTATGTATATACTGATTATCATGCATAGCCGGCCGGTCAGGATCAACCTAACCTTGCTAAAAAACATATTTTGCTATTTAGTTTTCTGGTTCAACCTTGACCTTCTACGGAAATAATATATAAGTGAAGCTTGGTCGGATTTAATCATTCCACAATCAAATTTCATATCTAGAAACCAAAAATTGCAAAAATATCTATTTTGCGTGCCACGTTGGATGGCCTAGATCCACGTCAGGGATTTTCGATCAACATTGGCCGAAAGGACTATGTTAGCAAATCGTCAAAAGATTTAAGACTAAATTTGACTAAATTAAAAGTTTTATAACTGAGTTGACAGTCGTATAATAGGTTTAAGACATTCTTGGTAATTTGCCCTATTGATAGCATTTCTTATTACGAAAAAGCAATGGCACCTCACGTCCTTGAACTGATATTTCTTTTGATTTTGCATTTTTTTTAAATGAATATCAAGAAAACAAGAAATTTTTAGAAAATAGGAAAGATCAAGCTATTAGAGCATGTCTTTGTAAGTGGCCAAGTTGAAAGTTTAAGACTGAATTAGCCGTTGTACAATATGTTTAAGATAGTCTTGGTAATTTGCCCTATTGATAGCTTTTCTTATGATGGAAAAGAAATGGCACCTTTTGTCCTTAAACGGATATTTCTTTTGATTATGCATAATTTTTGGAAAGGAATATCACCAAAAACATGAAATTTTTAGGGAATAGGAAAGATGAAGCTATTAGAGCATGTCTTCGTGCGTGGTAAAACAATATTCTTGGCACGTTGGTTGATTAAATACGTCAACATTTTGGATCACTTAGTTTATATCATAATTCTTGGTATTTTGACGACTTGAACGCAAAGCCGAAAGTTTATCCTCCCTTGAAGCTTTCTGCAAGTGTTTCTTCTTCGTGAAGTTAATATATATCGTACGCTTGGATGAAGATTCCTTTTTCTCCTCGTTCTTCTTCCGTGCGTTCTTCTTAAGCATCTTCGAACGCCATCGATTTAATGTTACATCCAGTTTCAAATTATCATATAATTGAATGGTCGTATGAAATGCTTTTCAATCAGAAATTAGTTTTCTCTTCACTTGTATAGATTATAGTATCTTCAGAATCTTCGTGGTGATTATCGCACTAAGCAACCACACCGAAATGCTTGCTAATGGTGATTATTGCACTAAGCTCTAGAGAGGGTTAGGAAGAGAGTCTTTTTCCATTGTTTCAAGTATGCGATGATATAATCGAGCAGGAACCTCAAATTACAATCGTCAATCTCTTATTGATCTAATGATAAGGATTCCATTTCCTTTAATGTGCCTCAGAACATTCTACACTGTGCAAGAATATTCTAAACCTCCAAAAGTTTTCAAACACCCTAAAGTCATCTCGTCGATCTCCTCAGCTAATTGGGTCATGACTCCTTCACACCTGTAGTTGTACAAACTAGGGGTGTTAGAATTGAATTGAAATCGGAATTGATCCTACCCAAATCAAATTTTCGTACATTTTTTGTTTGGTTCAGATAATGAAAAATAACTGATATGTTTTCTACTAAATCCCTTTTTAATATTTCAAAAAGGAAAATTGGAAAACGAATCAAACTGAGTATTCAGTTCGAAGCACATGCACACCCAAACACTTGGGTTGGGATTGGGTTTCGCGAAAATTCAAACTAAACCGTTGACCCACCTAGTACAAATTGTATATCGAGTCTAGATTGGCTTTTGCTTTTATTTACGTTTTGCTTAACGATAAGTCGATGTCGCGTCGCTGGAAAGGAGAGGGGTCGGTAGGGAGGCGATTAGGACTTTATAGTGCAATGAGCAGAGGACGAATCTCCAATCAAATGGAGTTCTTAATTGGAGTATAGTTGGATCTTGGATCTACCAAAGACGAGGACTGATCCGACAGATCTCAGTTCCGGGTTCGTATTTCCCACTCGATAATATAAACAAGGCATTAGGTGGCATAAGGACAATCAGACAAGGTCGAGGATGACATATGACTGATGGTCCGACCACGTTGAACCACTAGTCAACGGTTCCTAAACAGATCACCGAAACAATGGCAAGCGCAATGACGCTTGAACCCCCAGTGACCAAAGTTACATCGTTTGGGCATTCAAATAATAAAAAAAAAATCACGCAAAAAGAAAAAAAAAACACAAATTATATTGACCGTGACACATCTATTTTAATTTTTTTTTGTGACATCAAAATTCTTAAATTTACACTCGTATCACGCGTTTGCCCTTCGTCAAGGAGCATGATTAAAAATTTGCCTACATAGACAAATGTCAAATGGTATCAACAGGATGTAAGTGTAAAACAATATTGTTTTTGTTGGAAAATCTTTTGACAAAACCTTAAAATAAGGTAAATGTGTCATGGGGATATATCATATGAAAAAGTTTAGTATAAATATATCACAATGAATATAATTTAGGGTTTTTGGTGGTTTTTCCCTCAAAAAATATGCCTGCGCATCTATACAAATGAATACTTGCAATATTTATTAAATATATTTAATAGGGAACATTTCGATTTTGAATGCGTTGATTAGATATAATACAAGAAAAATAGCATATGAGAAATTACAAAACTTATTTTAAATATTTCTCACATAATATATATGAGAATAATTAGTGAATCGGTCATAAACTTATTGTACAAGTATTATTTCAGTTATAAATTTTTTAATTTTTCTAATGTAGTGTTAAACCTCCATGCAGAGTTCTAATCTAGTCCTTCCCTAGAAATTTGCTAACGTTGAGTCAAGTCATCGTCAGCCGTTTATGTAGCATGCTGTTGTGAATGACCTACAACGTCTCACATGAATCGCCATACCAGCAATTTCCAACGCCATTTGGCTAGGAGGACTAGATTGGAACTTTGCACAAATGTTAAGGACTAGACTGTTAGAATTTAATTAGGTCTGATTTGGTAACTAGGATGGACACTTGCAAGGGGAGGGCAGAGAAAAATGGTATATTTCCCCCCTCTACGGGCGGTGGACGCGATCAAATTACTGGTTTGGTCGTGAAGAGAGGGGGCATGACGGTCTGTTCACAACGAAGAACACCACGTGACTTGGTGAACTCTCTCTCTCTCTCCTGGCACAATTTGGACTCCTTTTCGTGTCGACGGGAATTGGGGAAGACCGCTCTACCTGCTTTCAATTACATCAGAAGGAACCACAGTCCATTTATGACACAGGAAAGACACGTCCCTAAGATTCCACTACCAATTCAATTCAACTCACCTACTCCTACCATCACTGAAACATTGCATTGCAACATACGGAGAGAGAGACAGACAGAGAGACAGAGAAAGAGAGAGAGATGGAGGAGAGTGGAGGAACACCCGCACACGCTCCGTTGCATCCGTGGGTTCTTGTTCAAGAAGCTGTGAAGGCCATACTCAGGTGCTTAGGTCTAGAAACAACACATGATCATGCTGATGTTCCTCCATTAAAGCCACAAGATTCTTCTCCTTCTCCTTCCACCGTAGAAGCTGATGATCCGCCATCATCCACTGCGGCCGAACTGGATCCACCATCGAAACCGTCGGACCCTGTCGGAGATGATGATCCGCCAACTACAGCAGAAGTGGTCTCTCTCTCTCTCTCTCTCTCTCTCTTACTATCATAAATATGTCGTTGGCATCATCAGGCTCGTGAACCGATTTCGAGTTACCACTACTTGATTTTTAATGAGTAAATAGTCCACCAGTTAATAATGGCCTTAGGTTATCGCGTCCTCAACTACAGTCTACAGTCAACTATGTCCACTGATCCTATACCTCATAACCAACGAAAATAAAATCATCGCATGGTGCATTTCCAATCCGTTCATACGAGTTTCGATAATTAAAAGTCAAAGCATTTTTTAGCATTTGCAATTTGATATCATTTTTTAAGCTTCTTTCCCCCTCTGACCACCCAGCAAAAGCCAACTTCATGTTTGGCAGAGAAACTTACTCAAGTAACCCTTTTCTCTCGAAGATGATTCAAGAAAACCGGTCTATACAATGCTAAACCTAAACTGGTCAGTACCGTATTGCTTAGTAGTTGGTTTTGGAATGCTCGCGCGTCACTTGTCGAGCCAAAAACCAAATGATGGCGACCGGGCTATATGTTGTTGGTTCTGTAACTTGTTCATCGTAAACACAGCTTCGCTTATCATAAGCCTTGACGAGGATCGCTTTTGCACGCAGGGCGACAGTCCGGACACATTTGCACAATCCGAGGTTTCCAGGCCACCGATAAACACGGGATCGGGTGCTCAAACTAATTAAACTTCATCCATAGTGGGTGAATAAGCTCCTTTTTAGTGTTTTCTTTTTCGGAGTCAGCTGTTTTTCTATCTGTTGAATCTAAATCCAACTGCCAATTCTTAATTTATTGCTTCGCTTGTGTGTTATGTGTGTGCATGACCAGATAGTTACCGACCCTGTAGACATGCTTCCTCTCTGCAGAACATCACTTTGTTGGAACGTGATTTGTATTGATAATTATGAGTTTCTTAATGTGAATTTGATGCTATAGCTTCTTTCTTTACCTGGTCATGTAGATACTTTGAATTTTCGACCTCGGTGATGAGATTGTTAGCAAAATTCCTGGATTTCGTCTTGCCGAATTACGCGGTTGGAGCTAACTTTGTTTCCCCAGCCTACTCCACCCATTTCCAGTTAATTCATATTATAAATATAGACTAGATACACATCGCTTGTCAATGTCGGTTGAGTATTTGGATGCAGGATGATTTTTTTAGGCCTACCCATTTGTACTTTGGGCCTGAGCGGCCTTAAAATTCCAACGACCCATCTAGTCAGTTCCGTTTCTATTTTTCTTTCGATTGGGCCAGCCCCTGGGTCTTCATTATGCGGCCCGATAACTCTCTCTCTCTCTCTCTCTCTGAGTTCTGAACCTAAAACTATAAATTTTAACCCCATCGACCTATGACTTATATGGACTAAAAGACTCAAGAGGTGCCATCTCACCTAAATATTTCAATGGTTGGATGAACCTAGAAATTGAATCAATAATTGAGTCATATGCTGGTATTTTTTCAAATTGGTAAAACTAGGTAGGGAAGTTACCAAATTAGTTCCTCAAGTTCCATCCATGGAACGAATTTTAGGTGACCCTAATGATAGTCGGATAGGTCTGCGTCTATAATCTTGTGAGTCGGCCGTTAGAGATAATGAGCGTGACATAACTTGGTAACAAGTTTGGGGTCACGATAATAATACGATGATATCATCTTCTTTTGTTATAGTAGGAAGCAATGCTTGGAAATAGCTGATCCTAATAGTAAGTATTGATTAAGCTAACTCTTGATCACCATTGATTGACACTTACCTAATCCTACTTAGCGTAGGAAATTAGGAATCACTAAAGCACATTGCATTCAACTGTTGCGATCAAGACAATTTCCCATTATGATGGGCTGCCTCATTCATCGAACTTTAGCAACTTTTCCATTTTTGGCGGCACTCCTTTTCTTCTTCTTAAGGTACTTAACCAAGTATATAGGATCTCATCAACTGAAGGACAGCAATGGCCTGGAGCAAAGCCTGACGATCCACATATTGGCGACATTGATGTCGCAGCGGTCGATGGTCACTTCAGAAGGACGCGCGATATCGACGAAGCTCTGTTCTATGATGTGTTCGTCTGTTACTTTTGAAAGGGAGTCGTGTTCAAATACCTAATCGACCTATGCATGACGTCGAAAGAGGAGATAAGGAGGTGCCGAATGGCGACCTACCAGATCATGTCCTTTCAAGTGCTTTTGTAATTTCTCTTTTGGACAATGGCAGGGATTAGGATCCCGGTGGGAAAGGGAGAAGCCATCTCTCTGTCGGTCTCAATTTCAAATAGATTTCTCTAGAAAAGACTTTCTTCGAGAGTACACGCATGTAACTAAGCCGCTACGATCTTTCCAAATCTTGCGAATTACGTTTTTCAGAGTTCTCTGGTTATATCATTTAATTCCCACATGAAAGTCGCTCGACGCACTACAGTCATGTGGGACCACGTTCAGTTTGTTCTTATTGCCTTCCTGCAGTGACGACAAAATTGCAACGCGAAAATAATTAAATTCTAGCGCTTTCTACGTTATAGGAAGCAGACAAGTATACAAATTCACTAATGGCGATGACAGATTATGTTGATCCTTCGCCCTCCAAGTCCCACGTCGATCATTTACTTTTGACAGAACAATTTTTTTCTGTACGCAGGAAATATCTTTCATTATGGATGCAATAATTCATGAGCTTTCGAAATGATTTTTTTTGGGTCCTGGAGAATCTGCCAATAGTTCCTCCAGGACCCCGTGAAGATTGCGAGAATCCATCTTTATCTTTCGTGTCTCGTACTTACACACACACACTTATTGAACGCCGTGTGTTCCGTGTCCTTTTTCATGGCTAATCAATCTGCTTTGATACACTTTTTTACATTTTCCAATCCACTAATTAACCCACCTTTTGACCGGGATTGAATTATCTTCTTCAGCCTGTCGTCTGCGCTTCCTCAAACCTACATTTTAAAGAGAATAACCAATACATGGACCCAAATAGCTGGTGCAGGAAAAATTTACTCGGCTTCTGGTTTTATAGAAGTAGATAATCTCAAACCTTAACCTCATATATCCTTCTTCTCGAGCGAAACCGAAAAGCAAGTTAATGAGCCGGATCATTCAGAAGAGCCACCGCTCTACCTGGTCGCGTGAAACTGGCATGCATCCTGGCTGCCGGGACCCTTTCACCCCCTAAGATCAGACACAACGCAAATAGGTTTCGTTACTTGGAAAAAATCGTTAGAAATGAAGGGTTCGCGTCCATACTCGAGTTAATATAATTTAATGTCCGGAACAACGACCATGAATGGAAGACTTTCATCGGGGGCCCCACTCTTGGCATAAACTAAGCAGCACTGAATAGAATAATCAACATAGGATCTTGTGGATCCCGATGGCCGATGAACTTAGAAGTCGGACGATGCTGCTCTTGGATTCTGATTAAATAAAAAAAATAAATAAATAAGATCACAAGGGGCTTATCGATGATGTGGGTGCATGTCATCCGAGCTTAGTGAAGTACACAATGTACTTCAGAAGCTCCTTGTTTCTTGTACTACTAATATCTCTTGAACACACACACACACACACACACAAGATATAAGATGAGTGCTTCCTTTGATGCCTCCTCAAGTTGAAGCTTCTCTTCTTCCCAAAACCCTTCTTTTAAATCCCATGAAATATTCATCGAAGGATTCACCGGAATTGTTTAGCTACTTGAATCGGGTTCAGGTAGTCCTCTTTTAACTCATCATTCTCTACTTGCTCGCCAATGGGGTCTCTTGCTTTCTGTCGAAAAATTACGAAAAAACTTTCTTTACACCGACAATTTTCATTTTCCGGTCTTCAAAATTGACACTTTTTTTTTTTTCTGAAAGTAAGAGCTCGGTCCTTGACCGCCTTAATAAGGTGATTCTTTAAATCCGAGATCGCGAAGGATTCAAAATCGACACTTTGTACCGTGAAATTTCAGAAAACGCACACCTTGCACCTTGGAGTCCATGAAATTATAGAAATTAGAGGGTCTAAAGTACATCTATATTTTGAACCGACACTTTACCAAATGCAAGATGTCAGTAGATGTCTCAATTTTCATGATTTTGAGAGACTTTCACCTAGTGTCGAATTTCTTTCATCATCGAAGGGAACCTTGCTACGAAACTAGATGGCTTACCCACTGTCTTTGCTATTTATCTATCGTAGGGTTTCTTCTTTCGGCAAATATCGATTATCATTGATTTAAAAACGAATAGAATGGAGTAGCAAATGTGCTTTGGTTTGCCGTGGGGTGAACTAGCCTATGCACCAATATGCTTTTCAAATTAAATGATGAAATAGCAAAAAAAAAAAAAAAAAGCATTTCAGTTTATCCATTTCAGCACGCGTGTCATGCTTGTACGTTCCGGTAATTATTGAGGTTGTCGCTATGCACAAATTGATTATTTATCTATCTACCTGTATCTATTTTATTGGAGAAATGAATTGACCGACACAGGCTGAGGGTACTACAAAAGCCAACCGCATTCAAGAATTGCAATGACAAATCCTGTCAATTATTAGACAACAGCTGAGCTGCTTTGTCCTTTCAAAGGAGCATTGCATTATTATCTGTCTCGATTATTTCAAAAGGTTTTCTGTTCCCCCCTTTTTCCGTGCAAAATGAATTATTCTTCTTTTAATAAAAAGGACTCTCGTTGAGTTTAATTGATTAGTTGGATGTGATCTTATTATGATAAAGATTTGATAAGTCGATGTGAAAGTATACGAGTCTCAGTGTCTCATTTGTTGCGATATTTAGTCAGAGTCATTTTATTAACAATGTTTGTTAGCGAGAGAATTTTTCTTTGAAGTTGAAAAATTCTAAGAATATATATTCTTTTTTCCAAAATTTTTGAATTATTGTTCCGGGACAATAATTAAGTGACTAATCAATAAAACATCAAAGTTTGCAATGCTTAACTGTTTTTCAGTAAAGTTTGCACAATATGCTATAATCAATGTTCGGTGGCATTTGTAGAATATATTTACATGTCTGCAACATTTGAGGGATTTTTTTTTTTGTCACTTGTGATGATTGATGAGTGTAATGATGAGAGGAGTCTGTTGAAAGAAACAAAACAATTTGCTCTTAGAGAAAGACCGAAATCTAAGCCAACAAATATTGATATAAACAAATCACGAAAAGTATGATTAAAATATGGATGGAAGAAAAGAAAATAAGTCACTGCAAAATTTAAACCTTAAGACTTTTCAAAAGTAGTGATTTACTAAAAAAAATAGTAAAATGTAAGATCTACGCATAGCACGCATCTGCTACTTTTTATTAACTATACAATTTGGCAAAGTAATGCATATGATACTTTTATTTATTATACAATTTAGCAAAGTGGTTTTGTTAACAAACATCAGTTGTTTTTTGGGACCACTGAAATAATCTAAAAAAACGATTATTTCCTCCTCTCTCTCTCTCTCTCTCTCTCTGTGAATAATCATGTTTTGTTTTCATTAATTAATTAATTTGATGATTCTAGGATATCATCAAGTCTGGCATGTCCTAATCACCAGATAGAAGAAAGCTGCAAAGAACACGATGTGGCCTTTTATCATAGACTGAGGCCTTTTATGTTAAGACGTCGAGTGCTAAATTGTCAATTACCTATAAAGAAGATGGACAGAACCATACTTCTAGGGCAACGTTAATTTCCTTGAATTTCGTAATTATATGAAATCACGTAAAACGATGGGCGATGAAAAAGAACGAGAGCACTATTGAATCTCGATTCCATCAAACGGGATAAATAATCCAGACGCCCTCGCCTCGCATGAGATAATCCACTAACATATAATATGCTCAATACATGATTCAATTATTATTTAGCCTATGTCTCCGACATGCCTAATCATACGAGAGGTGAGGCAGAGCCTAGCCACTTTAAGGCCTCCGCTGAGTGCTAGGGTCACTGGTCACCATCACCTTTGGCGAGAGGAGAATAAATTTGAATAAAAAAAAGTTAAGAAGAGACTTAATTGCACTAAAAAGGGGGAAAAATGAATGAACCGAACCGCACAAATAACAACCGTTAAACCCTAAAAAATTATTTGGCTTGTTAATGGAAAGAAAGAGGTTCTTTTAACCCCTAAAAATTATAATTGTGTTTTGAAATATATATTTGATGCATGTGTTGAATCGCTCGGTATGATTTAAGAATTCTTTAATACACTTCAAGAGTGGTGGGTATGCCACCAACGCATGGAATTAAAAAGTTGATCATTTTGACAATTGCAACTTGAGTACTATGATATACGAGTTTGGATGGAGTGATTAATAGGGATATATATAGAATGAGGAAGCCGAACTTCCGAAATTGAGGAAAAGATCAATGAAATTAACAATTTAAATTCCTTTAAACAATGTTTTTCTCGGATTGCAGATTCACGGCAGAAAACGCGTTGCCACAATTTTCTTGTGTGCCAACATGAATGATCTTCTTGAATTGTTCATTCCTTCAACGTTTGATCTCTCCTTGGCCTCTGTTCATGGGTTTCATAAAATCCCTAATTAACTCACAGTAACAAAAATGAAGGGAAAAAAGAGAGGGAATGTTAAGTCTACCGAAGAGTCTAAAAATTTAAAAAACAAAGACGAAAGATAAGAGAGGAGTACAAATACATTAGTTGATTCTTCGAATCTCTTTCCCTACAAGTGTCAAGTGATACAAATCTCTGAAACTCAGTTTTGTTTCTGGTTATCTTGTTCTAAGTCAATACTAAGAGGGAGACTTCAAATGAAAATCTCTAATAAAGGCCTCAGACCTATCAATGATTGTCCTGGGAATGGTTGCTCGATCCTTATACGAACATGTCACGATAGATGGAGAATTGCTCACTTGGAATTTTGTCACTTAAAGGATCCAAAGGGGGGAAAGTATGTTTAATCAATTAACGTGATGGCTACATTTAATATGCGCATCAAAGTGGCATATTCTCAAAGAGACTCGCTTGTATTTTCTTTCCTAAATTAAAGCCACTACAAGAGTCCTAAAATCTTTCACTTAGGTACTTGTCTATTTTCTAATGACATGACTAACGATTTTTTAGGAAAATTGTAGTAAGGATCCCGAACAATTGGACTAATGTGCAAGCGTATCTTGAATGTTTGAAAGAATGTAATCAAGTCCTGATCACTTTAAAATAAGTACATTCAAGTGATTTTGGCAGTTGCTCAGCCAATTTTGCAAATGTGACCTATTAAAAATTCGATGTAGCTCTTTAAATTTTTGCTGGATTGACATGACACCACGTAGATAAAGTTGAATTTATATATAAAAGAAAATTTTAAAAATTAAAAGAATTGGAAAAAGAAAAAACCAAAAAAGGGGAAAAAAGTCAAAAAGAAATAATTTTTAAAAAAGTCGGGGGTAGAGAAAGAGGGCCCCGTGAGGGCGGGCTTCGAAGTTGCCGATACGCGACCAGCGGCGGCAGTGCGCCACTCCTGCTAGCAGTGCTGCCCAATCTTCAACCATTCCGCTCTCTCTCCCTCCCTCTCTCTCTCTCTCTCTCTCTCTCTGGGGTAGCTGGCTTTTCTTTTTTCTTTTTTGCCCTTTTTGGACTTATTTTGTACCACATCGGTGCCATCTTTAGTGTCCCATCAGTTATATGTTAACATAAAAATAAAAATATAAAGCAGGCATGCCATGTCAGCGAATTGAATGAACAATTGCATCGGATTCATAATATTTACAACTTAATTTCACTTTTTTAAACCCTAGAATTAAAAAACGTTTCGTCCTGTTCGGGTAATTTTTCCTAATCATTGCATTCGAGACTTGAGTAAGTATTTAGTCATTTAATGTATGCATCCCACTTACCTCAACTTTCATCTAGAAATCTATCATTTATATTATATATGAAGTCGACTTTCAAATTTTGTATCCTCTTTTCGAATGATCAAAATGCCATCATTTTCCAGTTTCCAACATAACAAAAACATAGAGCCAATTGGATATCGTTAATGAAATTTCGATATCTCCAAAAAGTATCTAATAATTCTTTTACTGTTATGTAGTATATACCTTGCATTCAAAATCGATATTCTTATTTTCTTACTTAAAACTGCCAACATGCATTTGTAGTTTGGCATGCGCAGGGCGTGTGTGAATAGCCTAATAATGAAAATCTCTAGTTGTCTTGTTCTAAGTCAATACTACGAGGGAGACTTCGAATGAAAATCTCTAATGAAGGCCTCAGACCTATCAATGATTGCCCTGGGAATGGTTGCTCGATCCTTATACGAACATGTCACGATAGATGGAGAATTGCTTACTTGGAATTTTGTCACTTAAAGGATCCAAAGGGGGAAAAAGTATGCTTTAATCAATTAACGTGACAGCTACACTTAATATTCGCATCAAAGTGGTATATTCTCAAAGGGACTCGCTTGTATTTTCTTTCCTAAATTAAAGCCACTACAAGAGTCCTAAAATCTTTCACTTAGGTACTTGTCTATTTTCTAATGACATGACTAACGATTTTTTAGGAAAATTATACTAAGGATCCCGAACAATTAGACTGATGTGCAAGTGTATCCTAAATGTTTGAAAGAATGTAATCAAGTCCTAATCACTTTAAAATAAGTACATTCAAGTGATTTTGGCAGTTGCTCAGCCAATTTTGCAAATGTGACCTATTAAAAATTCGATGTAGCTCTTTAAATTTTTGCTGAATTGACATGACACCACGTAGATAAAGTTGAATATATATATATATATATATATCATAAAAATTAAAAACTGAAAGAATTGGAAAAAGAAAAAACCAAAAAAGGGGAAAAAAGTCAAAAAGAAATAATTTTTAAAAAAGTCGGGGGTAGAGAAAGAGGGCCCCGTGAGGGCGGGCTTTGAAGTTGCCAATACGCGACCACCGACAGCAATGCGCCACTCCTGCTAGTAGTGCTGCCCAATCTTCAACCACTCCATGCTCTCTCCCTCTCTCTCTCTCTCTCTCTCTCTCTCAGGGGTAGCTGGATTTTCTTTTTGCCCTTTTTGCCCTTTTTGGACTTATTTTGTACCACATCGGTGCCATCTTTAGGCGCATTTGGTAATGATTACATTCGGGAGTAGATTCGATCGGAACCGATTCTTTTGATTACATTCCCGGAACGATTCTAAGCATTTTAAGCCGTTTGGTAATTGTCCAAAATTTCTAATTACGGAATAGAATTGCGTTTGGTACCGTGTTCATTAATTACATTCCAAATCAATTTCTTTTAATTTTTAAATAAATTTTTTACTTTTTTACTTTTTTACTTTTTCAATTTTTTCATTTTTTTCTTTTCATTTTCCTTTTTTTTCTTTTTCTTTTTCTTCCTTTTTTCTCATCATCTTCTTTTTCTTCTTCGTCGGCGACCTCACCGAGCGTCGCCGGCCCTCGCGAGGCCGGCCCTCGTCGGCCGAGCCTCGCCGGCAGGGGCGAGGCTTGCCTAGCCCGTCAAGCCCGCGTGGTGGCCGGCCGGCCTCGTCGGGGTTGGGCGAGGCTGCCCGGAGCCACCGGCGAGGCTCGGCGAGCCTCGTCGGTGGCCGGGCGAGCCTCACCCGGCCACCGGTGGGGTTGGGCGTCGCGAGGCTTGCCTAGCCCCGCCCAACCACGGCGAGGCCTCGCCCGGCCCGGCGAGGCACGCCGGCCACCGCGAGCTCGGCCTCGCCGTGGCCGGGCAAGCCTCCGGTGAGCTCGCGGTCGGCCGGGCTTGCCTCCCGGCGAGCTCGGCTGGACCTCGCCCTGTGCACGCGGCGACGGTGGACGGCGGCTTGGGCGGCGGATGCGGCGGCGGTGGCGGTGGACGCGGTGGTGGACGGCGGTCGCGAGATGGCCGAAGGAATAAAAAATTTCTTGATTTTGATTCTCAAATTCGTTCCGGAACAAGAATCAACTTTTTTTTTTTTGTTTTTGATTCTATTCCCAATCTGTTCCCGGAACAAAAATTTTACCAAACGCGTTTTTAGGCCGAAACTAATTCCGGGAACAAAGAATCGGGAATTTGGCCTGTTTGGATAGTTACCAAACGGGGCCTTAGTGTCCCATTAGTTATATGTTAAAATAAAAATAAAAATAAAAATATAAAGCGGGCATGCCATGTCAGCAATCCGATCCATGATATTTATAACTTAATTTCACTTTAAACCTTAGAAATTGATTGCATATTAAAAAACATTTCGTCCTGTTCGGGTAATTTTCCCTAATCATTTCATTCGAGGCTTGAGTAAGTATTTAGTCATTTAATGTATGCATCCCACTTACCTCAACTTTCATTGAGAATCTATCATTTATACTATATCGCAGTTTCCGTCAAGACCCTCTTTTTCAACTTGTTTCTTTCCAAATCTGCTATATCGCAGTAATTCCAGTGATGAATCCTCTCTACCCCTTGATAATTGACCCATTCCAATCGGCGATGAGGGCTTCAGTTAACTGTAACCCCCTTTCTTCCAGTTTTCTGAGCGAGTTTTCCCGACGTTGATGTTATCCAGTGGTCGCTGGGGGTTCGTGCGCGTTTTGGCTTTCTCTGCTTCAAGAACCACTCGGCATCTGCTCTTCTGGCCATGGATTTCAATTGGTCTCCTTGCTGCATGTCCCCGATGTTGCGATTTCAGGTGGTCCTAGTCAAGTGATGGGGTTTTCTTCTGTTTCATTTCATCGGAGCTTTGCATGTGGACTTCTCCGCCATCTCTAGACAGTTTCCATTATGACTACATCTCACCCTTCGGACGATGCTCACCTTGCTGCCGTATGTAATCGACTTGGCCGACTCTGGTCGGAAGAAGATGTGGATGTCTGGGATGATGAAATACCGCCGGAAACGCTGCAAGAGTGCAAGGCAACCTTAGTGGGTAAAATTCTCTCAGACCCATCAGTTAATTTTCAAGCTTTGCAGAGTACATTAACAAGAGTCTGGCGAAATGACCGTGTGCAAATTTCTCAACCCGAAGAAGGTCGGTATGTCTTTAAATTTAATTCTGATACTGAACGTCAAAGAATCTTACATAGTGGCCATTGGCTGTTTGGGCACCATCTTCTGATACTAAAACCTTGGCTTCCTAATACGCCTCTTCACTGCTATGATTTCACCACATGCGACTTCTGGGTGCAAATCTTAGGA
The DNA here is from genome assembly GCA_017140325.1 of Eucalyptus leucophloia subsp. euroa. Classification (NCBI taxonomy): domain Eukaryota; kingdom Viridiplantae; phylum Streptophyta; class Magnoliopsida; order Myrtales; family Myrtaceae; genus Eucalyptus; species Eucalyptus leucophloia. Next base: position 35,262,113 of record CM029473.1, read on the forward strand.
CTCCCTCTGGAAAGATGCACAGCGAGTATGTTTGCCAAGGCTGCTAGACATCTTGGTCAAGTTCAGGAAGTGAGCATAGCAACAAAAGAAAACTCAGCGGTTAAAACAGGGTGGGTACGAGTGAATATTAATCTTAATGAACCATTGAAATCTGGCAAGCTACTCAGATTGGAGGGACAGCATATTTGGATTGATTTCAAATATGAGCGCCTATCTAATTATTGCTACTCATGTGGTATATTGGGCCATTATGCAACACAATGTCAAAATATTCCCTTTGATGAGGCTAAGATGGAAGGGAAAGATAAGCTATCCTATGGCCCCTGGCTGAGGGCCGAGGTCAAAGAGTATAGTCCATTCTGGAAAGCTTTCTATGAGAAACAATCAAATCAGGATGAAGTTGAAGAAATTATACCAGAAAATCCATTGCAATCCCCTTTATTACTTCCTGCAGCACCTTCAAGTACAAAGGCTCAAACTCCATCAGAGGAGCTTCATACCACCAAGAACCCTCATTGCAGTCCCTCACCTACCCTGCAAATTTCTTCTGTTACCGAACCGATATTGACAGAAACTGTGGTGAACAGCAAGAAAATTAAAAACCCCATAATGGTGGTTAAGGCCGTCCCCATAAAAAATCAAAGCGTTACAACCCTTATGGGATTCTCTCTAATGCTCAAGTACCTCTGGATGATTCACTCCTTATGGATACCCCAATCTTTGTAGCTGAAGGGGTAGGCACAAGGGCTGTGGTGGCTTGCCCAAAACAGCCACCGCCAGAACAATGAAAATTATAAGTTGGAATTGTCAGGGGCTAGGCAACCCCCTGACAATTCAAGCTCTTAAGGACCTAGTGGTCCATGATCGGCCCGATATTATTTTTTTGATGGAAACCAAAAACCAGGAACCAGTCATCAAGCGTTTGCAGCGAACTCTTCATTATGAAAACCTTTTTGTGATCAATCCCTTAGGTTTGGCTTGTGGTTTGGTTCTTTTTTGGAATGATCAGGTCAATCTATCTATCCACTCTCATGACCAGCATCATATTGATACTATCTGCTCAGATGTTCTTAAAAGGAAAACCATGGGTATAACTTTTCTGCATGCTCCAGCCGTATTTCAACAGAGGCAACAACTATGGACAACTTTGCGTCAGCTCAGCCATCTACATACCCTACCTTGGATGTGCATCGGCGACTTTAATGAAATTCTGAATCACTGGGAGAAAGTTGGTAAACGCTCACCTCAGCAATATAAGTTGCAATCTTTTAGAGATTTATTAGACCACTGTGCCTTGATGGACCTTGAAACCAAGGGATGTACCTACACATGGGTGAACAATAGGAATGGTGAAGAAGCTGTAAAGGAGCGAATAGATAGGGCTGTGTGTACAATGGAATGGCGATTAAACTATCCGGAAGATGAAGTTTATGCTTTACCTGCTATGGGCTCCGACCATTGTCCTCTTCTTTTAAATACAGAAGTCAAATCAAAAAGGAGACAAACGAGGTTTACCTTCGAGTCTTTTTGGCTTCAAGATGATGAATGTCACAGGGTGGTATCGGATGTATGGTCAACAGCCTTAAATCATCCATTTAGCATCTCCAAAAAATTACAGCTGACAACTACAGCTTTGGCAAATTGAAGTAGAAAGAAGTTTACTGCTGCTCATCATCAGCTAGATCTCTTAAAGCAACAGCTCCAGTATCACATCAATCAACCTGCTAGCAGTCATAATAACAATTGGGTTAAATCGCTGCAGGACCAGATTCACAAAATATGGATACAGGAGGAACATTACTGGGCAATGCGATCCCGCATTAACTGGTTGAGGGGGGAGGATCGAAACACAAAATTTTTTCATGCTACTACGATTCAACGACGGAAGAGAAATAGAATCAGCATGCTCAAAGATATCAACGAGGAGTGGATTCGGGACACAGAACAGGTGAAGTACATGACCAACTGTTTTTTTCAGAACCTTTATTCTACTGCTGGTCATAGAGTTTATAGCCCTACTTTACTGCAATGTCCAAAGATTGTTACAGATGAAATGAATAATCATTTAATAGCGGAAGTCACAAGAGAGGAAGTACAGCTAGCTACTTTCCAGTTGGGAGCAACGAAAGCTCCAGGACCTGATGGTTTTAATGGCCTCTTTTACCATAGTCATTGGGACATTCTACAGGATGATGTGTTTACTACAGTGCAGAATTTTTTAACCACTGGAGTGTTGCCTGCTGCTATAAACAAACTTCTATATGTCTCGATTCCCAAAGTACCGAATCCGGAGAGGTTAGATCAATTTCGCCCCATCGCTTTATGTAATTTTCTATACAAAATTATTTCCAAAGTCCTAGCAAATCGATTAAAATGCTATCTACCAGATTTGATTGCCACGCAACGAGTGCCTTTGTGTCAGGCAGACAGATACATGATAACATTCTAATCGTTCGGAAGTCTTACATCAGTTTAGAATTCGACAGAGAAAGAAGAAATTTCAAGCAATCCTAAAACTGGATATGCAGAAAGCTTATGATAGGGTTGAGTGGGACTTCTTGGAGGACTATATGCGCGATTGGGTTTCATGATCGATGGGTGGTTTGGCTGATGCAATGTGTTAAAACTACCTCACTCAGTGTCAAAGTCAATGGCGAAGATCTACCTTAATTTACACCAACCAGGGGAATTAGGCAGGGAGATCCTCTTTCACCCTACCTCTTTATACTTGTGGCTAACATGTTATCAACTCTAATTCAGAATGCTATAAACATGGGTCATCTCCGAGGACTGAAATTTAACAAACACTGTCCTGTTTTATCACATTTATTCTTTGCCGATGATGCAATCTTTTTTCTGGATGGTAAAACGATAGAATGTCAAAATTTTGCGAGCATTTTAAACCAATATTGTATTGCAACAGGACAGCAGATAAACAGAAATAAATCAGGCATATTTGCAAGCAAAAACTGTCCTATGTCCCTCAAGTTAAATATGGCTGGAGTACTAAGAGTGCCTATCCTTGATAAAACTGGAAAGTATCTCGGTATTCCCTCAGATTGGGGGTCCTCAAAGAGAGAAATGTTTGCTTGGATTCATACAAGGGTGAATGCTAAATTGGCTGGGTGGAAAGAACAGTTGATCTCTAAAGGAGGAAAGGAGATTCTGTTAAAAGCTGTGATTCAAGCTCTACCACAGTACGTAATGTCCATATTTAAGATTCCTGTCTCTATATGCAAGTCTGTTGAACAAAAGATGGCTAAGTTTTGGTGGCAACACTCTAGCACTAAGTCTGGAATTCACTGGAAGTGCTGGGATACTTTAAAAGACAGGAAAAGTACGGTGGGGATTGGCTTTCGAGACTTATTATCTTTTAATAAAGCCCTTCTGGGAAAGCGAGCATGGAGACTTTTTCAAAATCCTGAATCTTTGTGGTGCAATCTATTCAAAGCTTTATATTTTCCATCTACAGATTTTTGGCATGCGAACGGGATCCCGACCCTCTTGGGGTTGGCGAAGTCTTCTACCGGGCCGAAATTCAATTATTCCTAAGCTGAGTTGGTCGTTGGCAATGGCCGAGAATCAATGTGAGACACGATAAATGGCTACCTATGGGAACATTATGTGGACCTCCTAATAGGGATGAACCAAGAGCAGTCGCAGCCTACATCAACACAATACAAAATGAATGGAATATTCAACTTCTCAAACATACATTTGATGAGCACATAGTGAAAGAAGTTCTGGCAATCAGATTATGGCCAGCATCTACTGAAGATAAAATTGTGTGGACAGCAAATTTAGATGGACAATACTCAGTAAAAAGTGCGTATCATTTCATACAGCAATTAGAGGCTAAACAGTCAGATTCTCGCCCATCCTCATCTTATATTACCCCCAGTCACTTATGGAAACAAATCTGGAAAACCACGACGGCCCCTAAAATTCGCATCTTTCTTTGGTCTATCAGCCATAATGCAGTTCCTACAAAGCACAATCTGTTCCGTCGCCGAATCACCACCGATCCATTTTGTGTTCTATGTTCTACCCGCTCCCCCGAAACAACAGAACATTTATTTCTGCAGTGCCCTTGGACACAACAGATTTGGAATCATCCTAAAGTACAAATCACAGTCACAGATTTTGCAAATCATCGCATTGACGCTTGGCTTGCAGATCTATTACAACAGCATGGAAACGTACCGGAGTTTGAGACTATAGCAGCTCTTTTATGGCAAATATGGAAGGCCAGAAACCATGTCATCTTTCGCCACCAATTCACGCACCCGGACCAGATCGTGGAATCAGCTCTAGCGCTCACTCACCTGCAAATTACAGTTCAGAAACACCACTTGAAGCAACCACAGAAGACAGGAAAGAGTTCGTCGAACCCTAACACTACCTGGATCCCACCGGTACAGGGTATGGTGAAGGTCAATATAGATGGTGCCTTTCCCATTGCAGAAAACCTGGGTGCGATTTCCAGTATCTATCGGGATCACACAGGCAGATTGATCGGTGGTTTCACCAAAAGCGTTCCAGCATCCTCCGCCCTTGAAACAGAGATTCAAGCTCTCTTATATACACTGAAAGACATTCTTCAACAAGGGAAGCATAATTCTCACCTGATCATTGAAACCGACTGCCTAATTTTGGTTGAAGTGATGCATCGTGAGCGTCTCCCACCGTGGGACTGCCGTGCTCTTCTCGCCGAATGCGCAGACATCTTGCCCTCTTTTTCCAATCTGCAAGTGACTCATTGCAGAAGATCAGCAAATGCCCTAGCCGACTGGGCTGCGAAAGCCCACGGTCGAGGTTCCTTCCCCAACTTGGGCTTCGTTACCTGTTCCTCCGATGTTAGATCTGATTTGTAATGAAGCCCTTCTTGCGGGTTGTACTAATTTCCCTACTTAATGAGTAAATAGTTCTTTTCGTCCAAAAAAAAAAATACTATATATAAAGTCGACTTTCAAATTTTGTTTTCTCTTTTTGAATGATCAAAATGCCATCATTTTCTAGTTTTCAACGTAACAAAAACATAGAGCCAATTGGATATCGTTAATGAAATTTCGATATCTCCAAAAAGTATCAAACAATTCTTTTACTATTATGTAGTATATACCTTGCATTCAAAATCAATATTCTTATTTTCTTACTTAAAACTGCCAACACGCATTTGCAGTTTGGCATATGTAGGGCGTGTGTGAATAGCCTAATATTATTTCTTCTAATCTCAATTCCAATTTCTTTTTTGATTATCGTGGCAATAAAATGAATTGAAATTACATCGGGATTAGAAGGAAAGAGAAGGACGACCTCTACCCTAAAATCAACTCTATGGCTTTCGTTTGTTTGATGCTGGAAATATCATAACAAATATAAATAGTCAAAACTGGTGACGATACAGAAAGATAGAGCCTTGTGTTTTCCTCATCATTACATATTATCTTCTCTCTGGCTTTGAGGGGTCAGCTTGATTTTACATGCTATCAATGTTATCCTTCACTTAATGCATTAGGACCAACAATTGCCAGGTTAAATGAGGGATCGGTAGACAAGTACGATTGAGGGTTCATCCCTTTTGGTTAGCCGCTTAAAAATATTGGAGTCATTACATTCCAAGAATCACATCACTACCCACTAATCATTATCATCCAAACCGTATGTTATTGTTGGTTTTTTTTTTTAATTAATTCAAGAAAATGGACGTGAAACCCCGATTATATAAAAACCCGTAAAAGTATCTTGCAAGTTCAATGAACCGGCAAAATTTAGACCTTTGGCTCTCAAGTGACTTGGGTGGAGAGTAATTTGCCGTTATGATCCATGGATTGTAATCATATCATAATAAAGTTCACATCAACTTATAACAGAATATCTAAATATGTTTGAAGTGACCTGTTATTTGGATTCTTACTCATTTTGGTTTTACGGCTCTTACGATTTGAACTTTATTTAATTTGGAAACACTTGAAACATTCTAAAACATACAAATATTGCTATATACGCATAAATGTATATGATAGTTCATAATACATATTTTTATTTTAAACATTTTCTAATTATTATCTTGTTTAAGGGAAACTCCTTTTTAAAAGCATAGATGAACACACCATTGAAAAAATTTATGGTGTGGTGTCCATGTGATTGTCACAATTTGAATTTATTAGGAGATATACTCCGTTTAGCTCTCTAAACTTCAAAAGGGGGCATGTCACCAACTAACTTTTTAGGTCCGGCAGCTTTACATCCTAAAATTATAAAAAAATTAAGATGCCACTATGATGAACAACTAAGCAAGGGTTTACATCTGCTGATGCGAAGACCCTTATTCATATACGCAATCGTTCCAACTTTTTAAAAAATTGTATTTATTCTACAAAGTTCTGTTTTGCATTTCAGGAATATTGTTACAATATAGTTCGACAACATTATTCAGCCAATCGGACCTTAGCCAATCGTTCCGGCAGTCAATCGCACGAAGTTGAAGTGGCCAAGAGTCCGGACTTCCATTGACGCTTGCGCAGAAATTTAAAAAAGAAAAAGGTTGAATTGGTGCAATTGGCGAAGAAGTGCTCCATTTGGTGCTCCACTTGAGCGATCATGGTGCCCCCATTACACGAAAGATGAACTCAGCTATTGGTGACTTGCCCGTTGGCTGCAACTATGCCCGTCGTTGTTCATGAGTTCTACCTGCCACCGCTGAAAATAACAAGGCCAGAATAGTGCTCCGGTAGAAGACTGCCCTACTGATCAGTGCAGCACCATCTTGCTCCTCGAACACTACCGCTGGTCGTATGAAGAAGAAATGGTTGCATGGTCTCCACGTTTCCCCATTCTCTCTAATACTGAAAAAAACCTTAGCGACCGCGACCTAATTTTAGGAGATAAAGACGAAGTTTACACGAAAGAGATTTCGAAAAGTGAGCCATTTTACCATTTCTTCATGTCCGGCATCACAAATATTCAATGTCCATTCTTGCTCGGTCGGCTTTGCAAGCAAATCAATAATGTTATTCATTCTTCATATGGGCCTTGCATGACGGTGTCGTAGCATTATCGAGTGCAGCTTATTCATGAACATCGTCATTTATTACATAAATCTTACCATTCTCTCACCTTATGATTTAGGCTTCTAATTGAAATTGATCATGCAAAGAAAGGAGGATCGATTGGATTGAGCCAACATTGGGTGAGAGAGTATCTGAGCAAAGGGACGGTCTCCATCCTTAGAAAGATCTTTCCCATCTACTTAAGTGGGGATTTCGATGCCCTCCACTTCTCGAAATGAAAGAAAAGGAAGTGAGAAAATCAAGACATGCTATTTTGGGCCATTATTGGGAAGAACTAGTGCATCCTTCGCAGAAAAAATACGTTTATAGTGGGGAAATGTTGGACCATTTCCAGCTTCGTCTATATTAGTCCCAAAGGACCATTTCCAGCTTCCTCTATATAAGTCCCAAACTCGAAGCACTCCTATCATCCCCTACCAAATTATTTGGTTAGAGAAATAGCTGGTAGATTTTATTTATTTATTTATTTATTTTTTAAACAAGCTTTCCATTCATTAAGCTCGGGCCAGCAACATAAAGTGGACGTGGGGGGTTTGAAACCTAGTTTTGGTGGAGGATTATTCCATGAACGTGCCTTGAGCACGTAATCATATGGCTAGAGGCACTGAGGACTGTAGTGGATGTGGTCCCACATTTGCTTTTAGGCAATATGAAGCTACTTTACTTAGGAGAAAAAAAATCACAAGTTTACTACAAATTTATACTTATATTTTGTCGTTAAGGGGAAGAATATCCACTACACCTGTATGTCTCTTCTCGCTCCCTCAGCAGAGGGCGTTAGGCAATATTGTAATCTCTTAGGTCTCATATTAGGTGAGAGAAATCATGTAAAAATTTCGTAAGTCAATATTGAGCCTCAAATTGTCTTAATTTTATGTAATTACTCTAAGATTGGACCCCTTGCCAAAAGGAGAATCAGATTAATTGTACAATGTGATGACCACTTAGGGATATGCTTGTTTATTAATCACTAAATATGGTCTTGCCCATCTCATAGAGGATTTGTGATGTCACAAACTTTAACATAAAGAATTGATATCCTTGTTAGTAATGCTCCATATGGCCAGCCTAGAAGCCTGCTGGGAGTGGGAGTTACACATTTGGTTGGGTGTTTTTTGACCTAACAATCGCTCTCCTCACTAATTGAATCTAGAATAGGCCTAGATCCAACCCTGAGCCACACACCCCCCTGCCCATTCGCGACAAATTGACCCAATCTACTTCAGCCATGTTGTATAGAAGTATTTTGAATAACCACATAAGATAATGATCATTTGGGAATGGGTGTAAACTTATGAATTACTTAACAGGGTCTCTTCTAATTGATGTGGAACTTGAAATGTCAAAGATGAATTATGGCTTTTTGGCAAAGGTCAAGATATAGAGGAGAAATAAGGAAAAAAAAAATAGAAAAGGCGCAAAAAAAAAAAAGGTATCAGCATGCACTTTCAAACTATTGAAACTAAATGAGATGTGTTTTTCTTTCTAAAGGAGTAGATATTGGATGTGCATTTAAGCATAGTAAGGATTCTAAGTAGATTAATTTACAATATGATTTTTTGTAAATAAGGAGAAATTTATCAAAGAATCTTAAATCATATGAATATTTATTTAATTCTAAACTTTCCAATTGGTTAATGTAGTCCTTACCTTTTTAATGATTTTTCAATATAGTCATACTTGGCACGACTGATGGTTGACATGGAAGAAACGAATTGAAATGACGTCGTTTTGCTAATTCTTGTTAACTCTCCTAATCTTTTCATTTTCGTTTTCTGTTCTTTTCTTTTGCACACCACTGCTCATGTTCTTTGTCGGTCACAGGCGTGGGCTGCACGCCTTCACTGGCCACGGGCGAGGCAATCACTGAGAGATTTTTCCTGTAGCTCCTCTCTTGACGCGGAAGTCCCATGTAAACTTGCCATATAATCAACACAACTCCCGACTTAACCTCACTACCAACACGAGTCACCGCAGAAATGGGAAACACCAAAAATGGAGATTCTGAAAGCAAAAATCACTAGCGGAGCCTCTCATCCTCCGACTCCAATCGCGACTCCGATTCCCGTTGTTCCTGCTCATCCTCGGTTTGCGGCCCTTGCCATTGGCGGTGGTGTGGAAAAGAAAATTTAAAAAAAAAGAAGAGAAAAAGAAAAAAATTCACAAAAACATTTTTTAACAAAATTGTGAAATGGAGTTGTTTCTTCCATGTTAGTTGTTGGTCATCTGATCATGTCACGTACGACGAACCGATGTTGATTAGACTGTCATATCAGCAATTTCCAATCTATATTATTTGGATGGACTAAACTGAAAAATCGTTTAAAGGTTTAAAATTTCACTGACCAAATTAAAAGTTTAGGACCAAATTAGTGTCCGTATAATAGGACAATGGCTTTTGGGTAATTTTTCCCCCCAAAAAAGATAAAACTAAAAAATGGAGGTCATTCATAATGTTAATGTATCGCATATTGTTTGGCTATTGGGTTTTAATTGGCTTTATATGCAAAGAGTCCCTACGTCTATTAACTAAGTTTTTGGGTTTGACATCTTAATGGCATCGGAGTCAGGTTTTGCTTAAATTTATTTTATCTGCTTGACTTTTTTCGATTTCACATGTGATTCATAGTATTTTACATTCATTTAATCTCCTTTCACCTATTAACTTAAATTTTTAGTGGGGACTTTTTAGCATATAATAGTAATAAACTCAAAGCCAATGGGTGGTGCTTAAAACAACTAGACCAATTAAAAGCAAGGGAATGTGTTTTGTCATTTTAATGCTTGAGAAGGAAAAATTATATTATCGATGGATTGACAATGATGGGTTAATCTTTACCAAAAAAAAAAGACAATGATGGGTTAATGATTCGTGATTTCACTTCTAAATTTTTAATTTAAGGACTTTTCCTGAACTTGACAATGATTTTAACCCTAAAAAGGGTGTATTTTCAAATTGATCAGCGGCACTTGATGGAACATTTTGCATTATAATAACAAAATAAAACATAGTAAACTGGGACAAAAAGTTAGCCGCTACAACCTTCGACGACCAAAAGTTTTGGTTGCCAAAGACAACTGGGACTTCGGCCCAAAAAAAGGACAACTGGGACATTCCTTTTTATCCTTTCTAACTATTAAATGTTATAAAAGGTCATTTGTTTCACGAAAATAAATAATTTAAAAAATATATATTTTTTTAAAAATGATTGTTTGTATTATTTGAAATAATTAGTTAATTAAAAGTATGTTAATTTTCCTATAACAATTTACTACTATATATTTTCTTAGACAATAATTTTTTTATTAATTTATTTTTTTTAGAAAAATATTTTCAAGATTATCCTTTGGACTTGATGTTACAGTTACAAACAACTCCCTGTCAAGAGAGCTATTGCATCATATGGCAGTAATGTGTTTGGTCTGGACCGAGCACCAAAGCAAGTGACAGGGATAGCGCACTTGTCCAGAGCTTGCTCGCTGGATTTATGCTCGTGTCAATTGCTCTAAAAAAAGTAGCCTTCAGCATCCGCCTCCACGACTGAAGATATCTAATAAGATGACCATGACGTAAATTTCTGTAGTTCTCTTTTAATTTCTATAGAAGATAATACCATAAATTGTTTTGTGGATATGATATTTGTTCAGGAGGTTCTCTGAAGTTCAATTTTAGGTAGACCATGCGTGTGCTACAAAAGGGGAAAAAAATCAACTCCAAAATTCATGTGATAATCTCTCTAGTGGTGTGCCCAAAAACAACGAACGACCGCATTGACGATCCGAGCTGTGGGTCGCATGGACCACTGCCGAATAGCCAATACAAGGGACAAGGAAATCAAACACTTTCCCCACTTGTTCAAGCCCCTCCTCGGTGCGTGTTTTCCGATTTCCTTTTTAGGATAGGTTGGTGTTTCTTGGCCATGCTTCTTGGCAAGTGTTCCATCAGACGACTAGAGAGACTAGGACACTTCTTATCGTTCCGGTCCTCGTAAGGAAAATAAAAAAGTGATGTACCCATGATTCCGGCGTCTGAAAATCCAATCTCGAAATCGATGCTCCTCAGATTATGAATAAACCGATGTTAGTCATTCATTTAGGAACTTTAGTTGTGAAGACGAGCTTAATTGAAGTATCGTTTGTAGATCCTCATTCATAAAGCGCAATGAAATGCCTTCCCCTTGGCCGAATTAAAGTAATGTTTGATGAGATGAGTACTGGCGCGTTATCACCGGTTCGATTCCAATGTGTTTCGTTTGAACTAATGGAGAAGAGGGACAGGCGAACGATGAAAAGTAGTGACACAGGAGAACCTGCGGGACGCCAATGTCCAAGTGCTAGGGGCTTTCCGCGTGGGACCCTATCCCTCTTTCGTGCCAAGGAGTGAAACATGGCACTATAAATAAGAAGGCCAAACCATCTTCTTTCCATCACAAGACACGAGAGGTGAAACACCAGACAAAGAGATCGGCCTTGGAAAAGCAGAGAAGAAGATGAGAACAGGGGGGACTGGCAACAAGATGGCCTTGATCGCTGCTCTTCTGGGCTTCGTCTTCTTGGAATACGGCTCTCTTCTCTGCATGGCTCGAGGCAATGTCCATCACTACGATTTCGTGGTAAGTGTGCTCCTGCCGACACAGACGGCGTCTGTGTCTCAAGGCACTTTTGAGTTGCTCACGCATGCTTACATAACAAGAAATGCGTGGGACGATGAGGGTTTCTCTTCTGTTGTTTGTCGCTGCTGCAGCTGAAGGAAACCAACTTCACGAGGTTGTGCACGACCAAGAGCATGCTGGTGGTGAACGAGAGCTGGCCCGGGCCGGTGATTCGGGTTCACAAGGGCGATACCGTCTTCGTCACCGTCCACAACAACGGCACCTACGGCGTCACCGTCCACTGGTAAAAAACCCCTCCCTCTCTTTCTCGCGTTGACATAATGTCCTACACGGTAAACTCGCGGCTCGTTATTACGCGATAATCAAATCGAAACAAAATGCGATAAAACGCTCCTCGGCGATAATATGCACGTTTGTCGTCTCTCGGACTTCATAATTGATTTGCAAAACACTCGAATCTTCATCCACAAAGAAGGACATGTGTTGTAGAGCATGTTGCCCTGATGCTCGAGGACAAAAGCAGAAGGACCCCTCCCATCTTCCCCCTCTTCTTTAGAGTTGGAGTCTCAATTTGGTGCTCTCTTTCTGCTTCACTGAAAAAGACAGTTCCGTAGCACAGAGCCCTCATGTCCTTCCATAAATTCGCAAAATAATAATTACCATAGCTTTTACCGACCCCCCCCCCCCCCCCCCCCCAAAAAAAAAAAAAAAAAAAAAAAAACCCTAGCTTTCCTCTTACTTTTCTCTTCTTGCGGAAATTATTGTACTGCATGTCTGCTAGCCGAAGTCCATAAGATTCCCATAGCTTCATTACATGACCTAGGTCTTGCGTTATCTTGGACCAATGACTGCATCAAAAGCAGGGAAAATTCATCTGCACATGTTGTTCCCCACCACAATGTAAACATATAGCTAGTTGTGGCTATTTTTCTTTTGTTTCCTCCAATGGCTGCAATCCGCATAAAGAATATATTCCCATGATAAAAGGAGACTAATCGTCAGTCCTTCCCAGCAATATTCAACTGGCGGCCTCTGGTTCACACCTTTAGCGCTCTCGTCCACCCTACTAATTTATTCATTTGATCATGATAAATCAAAATCGACCTCTTCCCAAAAGTTCAAATCGTCAATACTCCCTGACCTTGCGATTGATACATGTGAAATTGGCCATGACAAGCGTAACCACATCAAACGAGCGACAGGACGCTAAAGCGTAGAAGGTTAAATAATTAGAGAATGAATTAATCCACCTGCGAGCATGAGATTGTGTGAGCAAGCGTGATGCTTGATGATGAAAGTACTTTTAATCTACAGGCACGGAGTCAAGCAGCCTAGGAACCCATGGCCGGATGGTCCCGAGAACATTACACAGTGCCCAATCCCGGCCGGTACGAGCTTCATTCAAGAACTTTCCTTTTCCGACGAAGAAGGGACGCTCTGGTGGCATGCCCATAGTGACTGGTCACGTGCCACGGTCCACGGTGCCATCATCATATATCCGAAACCTGGAACCACCTACCCTTACCCCATGCCGTACAGGGAAGAGCTACTTGTTCTTGGTATGTTCACACTATACTCCCATGGGAATGTCACATGAGCCGCTGCATCTTTTCCTTCTTTTCCGTCTTGACTACAAATGTTAGCGTTTGTTAATCTTGGATAGAATGACGACGGGGACTTGTCTGCTTCTCTTTATGCTAGGCGAATGGTATAACGGAGATGTGATGGCCATAATCGATGAGGCACTTGAAACTGGCGGTGATCCGAACGTGTCGGATGCATTCGCCATCAATGGTCAACCGGGAGATCTATATGACTGCTCTAATGGTACTAATTCAATTTTATATGACTTTCCTCTGATTTGTTGCAAAATTAAATATTTAGTTTTACTGAATCATCGGTCGACAAGGTACTATATTCAATAGTTCCATTCCTTTGAAGTGTTGTTGGTTACATATACACAGATTTACATTCATATTGGTTTTAACCTAGGTAAAGTGGATTTTATTTTTAGAAATTTAATCAAACTCTCTTTCCTGTATAAGGATAAATATTTCACAAGACTGATGAAAAATATGATAGAAATTATATAGCTACCCATCACACTAATATCTTTCTTTATGGCCTATATTTGCAATCGCCATATTCAGAAACCATGCATATGTAAAAATTGTTTCATGCTTTTATATGACGACAATAAATTCAGAGTCACTATTTTTGACGGCGATGTCAAGACAAAGCATGATTTTTTTTGAAGCACTTCCATTTTCTGCTTGTTCTTATGCGGATAAAGGAAATTTTTTTTGGCTTCTCGCAGCATCAACGTACCGCCTATTGGTCAATTATGGGAAGACGTACCTTCTCCGCATTGTCAATGCCGTGATGAACGAAGAAATTTTCTTCGGCATCGCGAAACACAACCTTACGGTGGTTGGAATGGATGGAGCGTATCTAAAACCCATCAATACCGATTACATAATGATAACTCCTGGACAAACCATGGACGTTTTGGTCACAGCGAACCAATCTCCTAGCCACTACTACATTATGGGAAGCCCTTTCGCAGATACAACTGCTCCATTCGACAACACTAGCACGACAGCGATCTTTCAGTATAGTGGCAACTACACTCCGCCGTCGACCCCGTACTCTCCATCTCTCCCAGCTTATGATGACAAGGATGCCGCAGGCAATTTCACGGTCCGTTTGAAGAGTTTAGCAAGCAAACAGCATCCCATTAGGGTCCCATTGAAAATCACGGAGCGGATCTTCATGACAGTTTCCGTCAATCAAATATATTGCGCGAACGAGTCTTGTGATGGCCCGGACGGAAATAGGCTATCGGCCAGCCTGAACAACATCAGTTTCGTGACTCCCACGATTGACATTTTACAAGCATATTACAGGTAATGCACAAAAGACATCGTGATCTAGATTTCTAGTGATAAATATCATTATATGATGGATGATATGACACGGTACAAAATGAATCTCTAAATACAAATCATGTTGATTTAAAGTCGAGGACAAATCATGATGGACTAATGCCAATCGGACGATTCTTATTTTCAACAGGCATATTCATGGAGTGTATAACAGTACTTTTCCGAGCATACCACCTTATTTTTTCAACTTCACCGGCGACGTGGGCAACAATACGTTATACCCTAGCCAAGGAACAAAAGCGAAGATGATCAAATACGGGTCGGTTGTCGAAATAGTTTTCCAAGGAACCAACGTTGGCGCTGCGGAGAACCATCCGATGCATCTGCACGGTTACAGCTTCTACGTGGTGGGAATGGGCAACGGAAATTTCGACAACAAGACTAGTCCAAAGACATACAACTTGGTCGATCCACCCTTGGTCAACACGATCGGACTTCCCAAGAACGGTTGGACGACAATCAGATTCGTCGCAGATAATCCAGGTACTTCACTTGTCAAGCTCACAAAATCAAAGAGTCGTTACGCATCGTGTCTGACATAATTCAGTAGTAAAGCCTATGCATGCTGGCTTCATTATGTTGCGGTTTTTTTTTTCCTTTCAGGAGTATGGTTTATGCACTGTCACTTGGAGCGACATGCTAGCTGGGGCATGGACACGGTTCTCATCGTCATGGACGGTCCGGCTAACACGAACAAAATGCGCGGGCAGCCCGCTTATATGCCTCCTTGTGCCAAGTCCTAAGGCAAAGAATGAATTTGCAGCTTACTTTTGAGCTTGATAAGCGTGCTTGTTCTTGATTTTGAATAAAAAGTCGACATGACCAAAGGATTGGGAGCCTGTGTGAGAAATGTTTTGGCTACAAAACTGCAGTGTATGCAATATATCGAATTCTCTCTCTCTCTCTCTCTCTCTCTCTCTCAAGAAAGCACAAGGAAAGGAACTTTGAGTAAGAAGATGCCATGTACCCCTGCGTGAAAAAGTAAAGAGATTATTTATGTCTAATTGTTTCGTTTTGATAATATATTTGCGAAATTTCTATGGCTTAACTTATCTTGATCTTCCACGTACTAATCGATACTACCTAGATTTTCAAAGAATAAAGAAAAAGGAACATCAAAGCTTGATGTGATGTAATCGATACTAACCCTGAATTTGTGATTACCATAATGTGATGAGATACATTAGCTTTTTATTTTCTTTCCAAGTAACTGCACTGACCACCATCTCCTAAAAAGATGGTCTTGGAAGTCCAACTTCACTAATCAAGAAGGAAATCCTGCCTGATTCGAATGTTGATTTTTCATAGAGCACATAATAATGATTTTGGAAAGATGGCTCTTCAGATGCTTTGAGTCAACTTTCTTTTTTGGATTTTCTTCTACTAAACGGTAAATGAAAAAAGCATAACACAAATTAGGTTCAAGCGTTAATATATATACTTTTAAATTTTAGTAAACAAACTCATTATTTTTCATAAATGAGGGTTTCTATTTCATGACTACTTATGTAAAAATAACAATTCGCAAGTACCCTATGTCGGTCTTCTTGTTTTGTAATGAAATTGTTGTTGATCTTCTTTCTTGGATGATCAAAACGGATTATAGCTTCTTCAAAACCTTCGTGAAGTCCTATCATAGAACCTAGTGAATGGTTCTTTTCCAAAGGTCCTATCAATGAGGCGTGAGCCGCCCAATGCGGCTTTACCTAATATTCGTGCTCATGGGACCATGGATCACGAATCTACATTGCACATTCACCCTGTCTTTTAGAATGGAATTTAGCTTATAAAAAGCAGACAACAAAAAGTTGGATGCCCTAATTAATGTACATTTTAAATATCCCCAATTGGTGAAAGTATTATATTGTCGTGCCGCTAGTTATCTTCTAGCACTGATCTGGTGGATAGTGACGTGAATTATTGCTCCATTTTCACGTGGGCGTCTAATGTCTTCTCCATTCCCTAATAATGTTTAATAACGCCTTGCGTGTATTATCTCCTAATCACTAATCATCATTATATGGGTTTTTGAGTAATTTTTTATCTGAGTGGTACGCTAATCAATCCTTCCCCAAAGGAGATGTCATAACCACAGAATGCTATTGTTCTATGCAAAAAATAAATGCCTTTTTTTTTTCTGCGTTTGTAAAATTTAATAAGTATCAATAAATGATAAAAATTATTAATATAAAAAGACTGGTGACATTTTTTTTTTAAATTACTTGTTGGAAACTTACTGATATTTTATGAAATTACCAACTTCTTTAGTAGTTTGCAAATCATAAACTTTTGTTCTCGCTTACCTATTTTTATTTGCATCACTTTCTAATGCTCTAGATTTACTAACTATCACATGAAATAACCAATGTAAAGTAGAGCGACTTACTAACTTTTCTCATTTAGGGTTTACCAACTTTCATTTGAGTTACTTGCTACTATTTTTTGGCTATTTAAAGATTCAAATAAACGTTGATGATTAATTCAAATAAGAATTGATGTTGCAAAACTAGTTGGTAGTCACTTTAATTAAGGTCGGTAATTTCTAAGAGAAATTTTAATGGGTTGTTAAGTAAGGTAAATAAAAGTTAAAGACTGAATGAAAACATTCATAAGTGTGAAAACAAAAATTCAGATAAAAATTTTAAGCAACTTGAATGAGAGTTGATTAACCTAAACTAGTGGGTAACGTAATGGAAGAAAAGCTGATAAGTCACATAAATAAAGATTGGTAAATTTATATAAAAGTTGAGTAAAATTAGGGCGCTTGTAGGAATAATAAATAAAAGTTGTAAAAAACAACAACTGAATAATTATAAAAAAAGTTAATAAGTAAGTTAATAAAGATGGGTAAATTCATATAAGAGTTGACAAACATGAGGTGTTGATAAGAAAACCAAACAAAAATTGGTAAACTATAAGAAAAGTTGGAAATTTCACAAATTGTCAAAAAGAGTTGGTAATGTCAATATGTGAATAAGTTACTTGAAAATAAGGAGGTAGATAATTCTTGTACCAACATTATAGAAAAAAAAATCATTTTTTTTTCCAGAGTAGAACATGGTAATTGTCCATAATATCCAGGTTTGGAGATATATCCTGTTTATAGACATTTTTTTTTTTTGGAGAAGTGCAATAGAAGTCCTAAGACTTGTAACGAAAATGTAATTGAGTCCTAAATCTTGTAAAAAGTGCAATCAAGTCATAAAATTTGTTAAATTGTTTCAATCGAGTCTTAAAGTTAACATCGTCAACATTTTTTAACGGAAAATATTGACGTGGCGCGGACGTGATATTTAAAATGAATTTTCATTTCCACATGGCTTTTTTTAATTTTTTTTAAAATTAAATTTAAAAACTAGAAAAGAAAAGTTAAAATTTATTATAAAAACAAAACAGTTTCAAAAAAAAAAAAAAAAAAATGGTTGCCCCCTATCATTGGAGGGGCTGACGACTATTGCCAGCCTTGGGTGGGGGTGGCCGGCGATGGGCGGTAGCCATTTTTTTCCTTTTTTTTTTTAAATTTTTAAAAAAATAAAATTTAGCTTTTTTTTAGCTTTTAAAACTAATTTTTTTAAAAAAATTAAATAAAATTTAATTAAAAAAGCCATGTGAAAAATGAAAAATTATTTAAAATGTCACATCTGCGCCACGTCGCATTTTCTCGTTAGTAAATTTGACAGTGTTAACTTTAGGACTTGATTGAAATAATTTAATAAGTTTTAGGATCGATTGCACTTTTTGCAAGTTTTAGGATTCAACTGCATTTTCATAATAAGTTTGAGGACTTCTTTTACACTTATCCTTTTTTTTTTTTTTTTTTCCGGTTGAGAAAGCAATTTGTCAAACACGTGAAACAAGTCTTCAATTTGAGTTTTTAGTCCCAAAATTTTCATGTCTAGTAATCGTATTATTCAACCTGTTTTCCCCTCCCTCAATTAACTTGTCAATGATCGACCCAAAAAAGGTAAAAAAACTTGTCAAAGTCCTTGTAGTCACATTGTGCGTTCCAAAGTGTTAGGTCTGACTTATAATGATACTGCAAGTCTTAGGTAATTTGTGCTATTTACATTAACAACGTTTGCAATTTTTTTCCTCGAAGGATGAAGAGAGTCATACCTAATCCGCATTTGTCCTCTAGCATCATCTCTCAATGTCAACGCCGGCCAGCTTAATGCTTTCATAATCGCTGTGCTCTTTGGTCTCTACGCATTTCACTGCTTCACTAGAAATTTCTTTGGCCCCTACCATACTCCAAATTAATAGTCTTGACCGCCTGTCTTGCATTCAATCCTGGCATTTGACGGTGGATTTTTTTTATATTTTTGTAGCTTGGAACCTATTAAAGTACATTATTACTTTGCTCTCTATTGCTTCGATAAGAGCTATAAACTCTACCTTAGGTTAGAGAGTTCTTTTTCAACTCTTAGAATTTTTTCAAAATTTCAAAGCTCATTAACAATTGACATATGAATATATATGCCAACATTTGTAATATTGTGAAAAATTCCGGGTACTCTGAATTAAGAAAAGATCAAAGTACATCCACTGCAAAATTTATTTATAAACAAAAAGCAAAAGATAAAAGCATACTCATACATGCTAGTTTGCTTTATCGTGCTCCAATTGAAAGTGTCGTTGACTTGTTAGAACATATAGCATTCCTTCTGGGATTTTTCGAAATTTCAAAGCTCCCATCAAGTCCGCTTTTGGTCATTTGATATAAAATTTGTGCGATTTAATCTTCTAATTTAAGCAACACGCTAACACCGTACCTCCACACGCAACTAAAATGTATATATATTTTTTTAATTTTATGTCAAGGGTTGTCGTGGTCAAAATTTAAAATAATTCTTGCTGGGAGTGGTAGAGGAAATTACCAAGTAAAAGCCGTGTTTACGGGGATTAGCCAGAAGTAGACTAGAGCAAGAAATCTTCCCGTCCTTAACACTTTGTGGACAAAATTAACGGTTTGATTTGATTTGATTGGGAGTTGCTGTCGGTGTTAGCTTAGAAGATACAACCATGCCTAATTCTCAATGCCCACTCCAAAAGCAAATATCTTAATCACGGGAATTTTATATGTTGTCCAAATACGGTTGAAATCTCTCATCATTTTCTCTCATTCATACACATGTGCATCATTCATGGAAAAGAATAGAGTCGGAAGCACCATGAATCTTAGCATCTATTGTCTTCATCGGGTTAGAAAGACAGAAAAATCAAACGTTTCCACGTTATTTTTCCAAAAAGCAACTCTCTAACGCGTAAGAACTAGGTCCTTGTAAAATTATTCTGGTTAGTCCATTTGTTATTTATTTACTGCGAAACGAAAGATTTGAGAAAGCATCATGATTTACCTTGCTCATCTAGAGAAAGAACAAAGGTTATTGCCATTAAAAATCTCAAACTGATTACCCATGGTATATTTATCCCATGACGCATTTTCCCAAATTAGTTTCTATCTTACAAAAAAAAAAAAAAAAATCCAAATGGGTGCTTCTAAATCAAATCTATGAGCGCAAGGACAGAATTGGCCACATCAGGTATGTCATGTTAGTGTTTTTGGGTCAAAATTGGTTAGAAGTACTACATTGGTAAATCATCGAGAGGTTTATAACTGAATTGGTACAATTGAAAAGTTTATGATTGAACTGGCCACATTATTTTGCTCTTATTTATATGGTAATATCCCTATAGGGTTGGAAACTTTCCCCAACATTGAATGATTTGGCATATTGAGAATTTTATCGTTGAAAAGTTTAGATCCGGATGTGATAAATTAAACTCTGCTACATATGCACGTATTCCTAAAAAAAAAACATATCAGAATTTGGGAAAATATATGTATTTGAACAAATTAAATAATGATGCGATACCTTCTTACCTTAAAGTTTTGTCCTATCAATTTGTCGTCAAGAATTAATGAATTTGCACTCGTGTAGGTTCGTCCTACGCACTTTCGTTTCGAATTTTGGGCCTGGGCTCACCTATGGGTTTGTTCTAGTCTCTTGGTTAGATCAGTTCTTTAAGTTTTGGGCCTTTGATAGGGCGAGTCCCAAAAAATGGGTAATTCGGAAAAAGGTTTATTAGAAATAAATTTGGTAATTTTGGGAACGACCAAACCAGCATCAGTTAGTGGCTCAAATGGCGGTCGATGGCCTAAAATTAGCTGGTAATTTAATTGGAAAAAAGTGGTAAGTAATTTAGATAATTTTTTTTTACCTACTGGAGTTTGCCCCGGTGGCCACCCTTCCAACATGAAAGGGGGAGGTGGGGGGTTTGAATCCCCACATTCCAGGTGGGGTTGGGGTGGGAAAGATTTAGTTTCAAGTATGGGTTTCGACTCACATGCTTTATATTGAGGCGTGACAAAAGTCTAAGAGTGAGAGTTAAAGTATAAATAGAATATGACCGAAAAAAAATTAGATAAAGTTTTTGATTAGATATAAGAGTCGGTGACATAAGTAAGAGTCGGTTCGAATGGCTCAAATGAGAATTTGTAACGTAAATACTAGTGGGTAACTTTATCATAGAGAAGTAGTAGCTCATCACCCTAAAGGTTGGTAATTTCATGTAAGATGTAGTAATTTCCATAAAAGATTGTAACATATTAGAAAAAGTTGGGAAGTTATTAGAAAAATCAGAATCGATGTACTGAAAGTTTGTGAGATATTAGAAATGTAGGTAAATTAGTAGAAAACTTGGTAACTTGAAATCCATCTAATAAAAAACTGGTAAGTAGCTCAAATAAGAGTTTATAACCTAAAACTAGTTGGTAATTTAATCATTTTTGTATTTGATTCAAATAAAGGTTGGCAATTTCTCATAAGAGATGGTGATGTCAATGAAAATTTGTAAGATATTAGAAAAGTTGGTAACTGGGAATCGATTAAATAAGTAAATGGCCAAAATAATAGTTTTTAAACACAAAATTAGCTGGTCATTTTATCGTAAAAAAGTTGTATCTCACTCGTATAAAGGTTGACAATTTCTTATAAGGGATGATAATATCAATAAAAGCTTGTGACATATTAGGCAGGTTGGTAGTTTTTATAAAAATTAATAAATTTGAAGGGATTTAATAAATGTTTAAAAGTTATTTAAGTAAGAGTTGGTGACTTCATCGTATTAAAGTCGGTAGCTCATTCAAATTTAGTGCGGTAATTTTGCATGTTTGGTAACTTACATCAGTAAATTATAGTAAGAATAGTATTAATCTGTACGATAATTTATAAGTTATTTATAAACAATTCCATAAAAAGTAGTAATTTACTATGAGAGTTGGCAGCTCACTAATGAACTACCAGATGAGCAGTTTATTGATCATTTTTTTCACCAACAGTATATTTGATATTTGTCAACGTAATTACACATTTATCAAATTGCAATAATTTTATGGCAATTTGATGTTCAGAGCACATCAAAAGTCTTTTTATTCGAACACATACTGACTTTTCTAAATTAATTCGAACACATGTTGTCATTCATTAGAAATAAACAAGAAATTCGTGCATGTGCACCGGCCGCACAAAACTACTTTAGAAGAAATCCAAATGGGGTGCAGAGTCGACGCCACCATGCGAAAATTGTAAAACTAAGTTGTCTCACATTTGAATAGTCCTCATGTAAGGAATCCGATCCGAAGGTTGGGGGGTCATTTGGTCATGAAATTTCAACGATAAGTCAATGCCCAAGAATACATTACGCCTAAGCTGCTTGGAGAATGATCCTGAGTTGGATCCGTATTTCTCCGGTGATGGATTTCGAGTTCTGTGAAGGAAGAGGTCCAAAGCTATTCGGGCCGGAAAATGCATGGACCGATTAGGAGAAGCGCAGGGAAGGCATTACTGAAGACTGCGGTGTTGATGTAGTAGCAAGGACCCTGCATGTGCTTCAAAACAAGCTCGACCATTGCAGTAAAGTTCTTCTCAAGTGGGTGCAAGAAGAGCGGTCCTCACAGCAGGAAGGAGATTAACAGCATAGAAAGAGAACATGCTTTCAGAGGAGAGACAGCGAAGAAATTCTAAGACTAAAGATTGATCTGTACAGATGGGTTGAAAGAGAAGATGATGGTACTGTCTGATTTCAAAAGTTTCATGATGAGTTGTTTCAATCAGGTTGGGAATCAGGATGGGACAGAGAATAGATTATAGAGTGACCCTGCCGATCAGATTCCTGACTTGATCTTCCCTGGATACGCATGCTATTTAAATTCTTCAGATCTCCGGAATACTTGGTGACAGGCTTAATCATTTTCTCCCCTAAATCTCTACTCCTTATCAAAGTGCATTCTCTGAAAGTAGCCTTAATCATGATATCACCGTGGCCCAGGAAGTGTTTCATCACATGAAACCAAGGAAAGAAGTAAATTGGGGTAACGTGTAAGGGTGTACAATGGGAACTGTCCAAACCGGACTCACTCAAACTAGACTGGACCGGCCAGTTTTGGATGATTCCCAGAAAGGCCGGTCTAATTCTCAGTTCTCATTCCTAGAATCGGTGGCTGATAAGGTGGGAACTGGACTGATTGGACTGACCAAATCGGATCAGTTGATATAAAAAAGAAAAAGAAAAAGAAAAAGAAAAAGAAAAGCTTAAAAAATACCATCCTGCCATTTTTACGTTTTACTTACTGCTTTCCCCACCTTCCTTTGCAATTGTGCTGCAGTTTATGAATTGACAACAAGGCCATGCAGCCACTAAACGAAATTCTTTCTGGATGATTTATAGAAAAAGACATAGCTATCAACAAAACGATTGACTCCTATTAGCTCGTCGATCAGACGGGGTCACTACAAAAGGACCGATCTAACTGAAACAACCACTTATCTCCTCATCCTTTACTGCACACTCGGAACATCCTCAAGTCGTGAGCACCAACTCATCTAACACGATGACAAACAAACAACAAATTATTGGTTCCATTGGACCAGACTGGACCGGACTGGTCAGTTGGTCTGATTTTGATTCTAGGTTTAGTCGGTCCGATTCTCAATTCTAGAACTTGGGAACTAGTCCTCCCAGTTTGGTTCCTGGCCACATTGGACCAAGAACTGATTAGTCCTAGTAACGTGCTCTCAAATTAAAATATAAATAAATTTTACAACCATATTGAGTGGGATTTCTTAAAATTCACAATAATTAAAATGGGATCTAATGTAGGGTGGATAAATTGGATTATCGGTCGTGCAAGAGCTGTCACTTATGAGGTTTTAATCTGTGGCCTTATTCCTTCAACGGTTACATCTATTGTGGTTTTTTGGTTACTTAGTCGATCTCCGTTTGTCGACATTCCACTCCAAGGCTTGATTACTTTCGCTCATATTCTTTGTCGGACAAAATTAATTTCCTTGTCGACCAATTGAGTTTGCCCACTAAAAGCCTTCAATAGTTAGCAACTTTTGCCTCTATTGCATCTAGCTCGGTCTCTGCCGACCGAGTCACCAGACTAAAGATTTGGAACGCTCTTGATCCAGCGAACATTCCCTCCATAAGATCTGGTCATTAGCTAAGTCAAAAGCCAAGTTTCATATCCTGCTGTTCTCTGAAGTTTTACAAGGGATGTAATTTATTAAAAAGACTATGCTAGTTCTATAGGGTTTTAACTTATTCTGATAAATATTGAGATTTTGACATATCATTCGGTATAAAAATTTCGCCACATATGATAAGGTTTGGAAATTACTTTTTACCGAGAATCTTCTATGAGAAGCCACTGCATAACATCACTGACAAAATATGAAATGACAAATGTAAAATATCGAGCCTATATTTAAAAGGTAATAGAAAGATTTTGACAAATGCATGACGTTACTAAAAAAATAAATAAATTCAAAACCACCGCATCGACACAGTACATAAACAAACAAATAAGATGAAAATCCTTTAATGGTGAACATATAAACACATATATAATTAGGACTTTAGCAGGACGCATGGTGCGGCTTCTTTTTCTTTCTTTTTTGACCATACTTGGTGCCCTCCGGTCATTATCACTATACCTAAGTAAAATGTATTTTCTGTGTTTTCCCATCAAAATTCAAAATACTATTTAAACATAAAAAAATAAGAAAAATTGTACGTGGATATATGTCGCGAAAGTTTGAAAAGCCTAGGGTTTGCAAAAATTTGAAGAGCGGGACTAAATTTTAATTAAGGGAAAAAATAAGAAATAAAAAGCAAAGTCAATCCAAACAAGTTAAAATAAGAAAATTACAAAAGCCGTCTGCACTTTTTCTCAAGTTGCATTTTGCATCCTCTACCTTCAAGATTTTATGGTTTTTATCCTCTCGAGAATGTATGAACATAAAAGTATTCGATATTATATTAAGAAATCTGAATATAGAATATAGGGAATTATTTTCGCCAATGCGATTACAAGCGTTACGACATGGGGGTTGGCCGTTTGTGTAACAATACCCGCCACACCGATGCTTCGTGGTGGCCCCTTGATTGAAATATTCAACAATTGGTTAGGTAAGAATATATTAAATTCATCTTATTTGTCTCTTTCCTTCAACATGTGCAAAAGTTTATTACATAAATAATCCAAAGTGTTACCATGGGCCAGACTATCGTGAAGTCAATTTGCAGATGCACGCCATCCATGAGTTCAAAAGAGGAAATTGTGGAGATTACTTTTTTAACTTATCTCGATTTTAATTTTGCAGTGCACCGACAATATTGGTCGGCTTTTCATTCGAGACCCCTGAAACTTTGATAATATATAACTGGTGACGTATAAATTCTCGTATAATCTTTCTTTCATAGTTGTTCTAAATTTTAAATATCGAACTCGGCAAAAAAAGAAATAAAGTAGTTTCTTTAAATATGCTTAGTGCCAAGCAGACAAGCCAGGAACACGAGACACAATATGTTACTATTTCACTTGCCGGATCACAGGAAGTTTCTTGCCCCAGTTTGACGTAGAGTGCACAAAATCATCAGGCATCACGGGGAAAAACGCAATATGTGATGAATCGAGGGTTTAAATAGTTCAAGACTCGGTAGAACAATAGAACTCTCAAGTGAGACTGTTGTTCCATTTAAAAAAAAAAAAAAAAAAAACGTGGAACCGGTGAAAACAGTAGCTTTGGCAATATTCGAAAGTTGAAAGCGTGATTCCTAGTGAAATTGGGGTAGAATGAAATATTCGATAGAGGCAGGATCAAAAGTTGATTTTAATTGAAAATGTGGTCATGGTATGATAATGGGATTGTGGGTGTTTTTGGCGCACGCAATTCAATATTTCACAACTTTTGAGATCAAATATTCCATATAGTTCTTGCACTTTTGGGAATAGGCTGAATAAATACTAAAAATTATTCAAAGTTACTTTCAGATGCGATGAGACCTAGTGTCCTAATCCCACTTATCTTTTAATTATTATATATATTCAACTTGTAAAGGAGCCGAATATAACTCCACAGCCGGGAGTTTTTGGGGTGGATATAACTCCAACTTCTTAGTATCCTAACAGTAAGGTCACTAACTAGATTGAGAAAAATGATAATTTCTATGTAAAATATTTTATTACGGAATCTTCCATCAGACTCTCTAAATTGTTGTCCTGTGTACTCGTGATATTTGAGGATAACATCTATATGATTCGAGAGACTACCAATCCTTACTTATGGGGAGTTTTAGGTGCAAATTTTTATACGTGTTAATTCCTTTGTAATTCATAAGTTTCATGCAAAAACACGATTCTTTAAGCGGACAAAAGTTTTGTAATATCTTGAATTGATAACTTTAGTTAGTAAATTATTATATTTTTCTTTTATTTTGACGTGCCATTTAACTTAATTCATGTATCACGAATATATATTATCCTTAAACTTTTCGAGTGGCCTTTTTTCCTTTCATTCTCACCCGTAAAAAAGGCCCGCTATAAACAATTTCACATGCTGGTCCATCGAATTTAATTTTGATCTCTTCGTACGACTGAATTGTTCCCATCCTTAGTAGATCAAGATCTCAGATTTTATTGTTCTTTTGGTCCGCAATCAAGATGACTTCCCACGTCATGTGGAACGAACCATCATGGAAAAATGCCTCGGTGACCCCGAAAAAGGAGTTAGAAGATCACAGGAGATCCAATCGCATGCTTTCTCTATCATTGCGCCCCTCACGAATTTAAAATGATAATTAGCAAAAGAAAACAAAACCTTCGTGGGAAAAATCAAAGCCCGCACGATTCAGTACGTGGGGCTGCGCTGTCCGAAGACCAGAAGCCTACCAGAAGTTCTCGAGTCACCCGTAGTTCCTGGGGCTCGACTGTCTGGTGCGCATGTGAACTCCCCACGTACCCGCGCGGTCGCCTCTCTCTTCCCTCTTCCCTTTTAATACGCGACCGCGTTCTCGCTCGATCTAAACGCAAGAAAAACAGAGAGAAGAGAAAAATTTGTGTGCGCGCTGATGAATCGCGTGAAGATGGCGATCCGACCGCCTTTCTCCGCCACCATTTCTCCCCATGCTGCAATTTTCTTTCTTCTTGCGAACGTCCTTCTCGGGGCTCAAGCCAGCGTTCATTACCATGACTTCGTTGTGAGTGCTTTTGTTCGTCCATTGCATGGTGTAACGTGCTCTTTGTGCGAAGTTTTGCGTCGACAATCCTAAAACCTATGCACGCAGGAGAGTTTCCTATAATTTCTTGTGGATCGAGGTTTCGTTATTCTTGTGGGGTCGTTTCGTTAGCAAAGGGCCCGCAACTGCAAGTGACATGTTTTATATGAGCAAAAATTTAATGAAATGGGTAGGGTCGAGTGGTAAGCAAAGCCTCTTTCTTTTGCAAATGACGTCCGTCGTTGCGCTTCAGTAAGAAAAGAGGAAAAAAATTAGTATTTGGGCAATTGCCTTCGGTAGATTGCGAAAGGTCACCTTTCATTTTCGACTGTTCAAGACCTTCTACGGACTTCTCGACCGCGATGCATGCATGCACCGGGACTGTTTTATTGTGGAAAAATGTAATGTTTTTGTCGGTCTCTCGACTGAAGTCAGAAAGTGCTCGTGGTTGTTTTCTTTTACTTCTTTATCTCACTACGTCTATTTTTTGAATAATCTCTTTTTTGCTGCAGCTGAGGGAAACAAACATTACGAGGAACTGTACTACCATGTCCCTTTTAACAGTCAATGGCAGTTTTCCGGGGCCCGTGATTCGTGTTCATAAAGGTGACCTCGTTTTCGTGAACGTCCATAATCAAGGAGATTACGGCATCACGCTTCACTGGTAATTTCATTTTGTCGAATATCTTTTCATCTCTTTACGCTCTCTGTGTTCCCTTGGTGTGCACTCGTTACTCGTACTGGCGGTATATATTTTTCTTTTCATGTTTCACTGAAATGGCAACGTGAATGAGAAAACAACAAAAGACGGCACTTGTAACGAGATCGTTGGAGGCGGAATTTGGTCTGGTGCATATTGATTAATTGAATATTCTGGGAAGGGGAGAATGAAAAACCGTACTACACATAATAATCTGGCAAGAGTAATCCAGAAATAGAGAACAGTTTACTAATCCGATTGTGGTGGTTGGGTCTTGGTCCATTCAAAGGGCTGAACCGATCGACAACATTCAATAAGTTGAATGCCTCACTTGATTGTAAGTCCCAATTGAGGTCGGAGAATATTTTTCAGCTTAGGGTTTAGGATTGACTCTTTCAAATCTTTTCATTGAAACAATATAAATGCGAAAGCGGAAGTGAACCCGGAGAAAAGGGAAATGTTTGAGAATATAGATAGGTAAAAAGAATCTGATCTTGTATTTGATTCTCCTTGAAAATTAAAAGTGATAAATCACAAATATAATTTTGAAAAAGTCTTTTCTTCTTAATAAAGAAAAGACTTGCCACCTTTGGGATTTGATGTAAGGCCTCCTTTCGCGAGCCCAAGCCATCAGCGAGATACATAACAACACAAAAAGAAGAAAATAAAGCTAACTTGCGGATGGTCAATATGATTGTAAGACTTTTCCTAGAAAACTTCCTGGGCAAGATCTGAGGACTCTCGCTCGAAGATTGGAAAGGCGGGTTCGGAGTCAGATCTGGGGTGGGGTAGAAGCTAATCTTCATATCGAAGGGTTCCCTTTCTTGATAGCACAGGAAAGAGGCTAGCACTAGCAGTGCGTATTCCATCAAGAGCTGCTCAATCTATGCAACTTGGGATCTTATGGCTTCTTCCTCTATCGTTTTTGGGGAGCTCGGGTCTCAAGGACCCCGTTCCTCACTGTATACTAGAGTCAACTTCCTATGTTCAAATTTAATCTTTTTAAAAATACGCGAGTGATGAGGCATTTCCTAACAGATCTTCCACAAAAGAAGACTCCGTCAAAGAAGCTTTTCCTCTGATAGGATCGGATCCCTTTGCACAAGTCCTCCGATCCCATTTTTTTTTTTTATTTGAATAGTAAAATAAGCTTTTATTTTTCATGACGACAAACCAGGAAGGACTCCTGCTATAGGTCTGCTTGGTTGAATCATATATGTTTGCAAGGAATAACCGGTGCAGATCCTCAGTACTTCTAAATTGGTCAAATCCTAGTTATTTACGTAGGATGAAAAGCGAAGGTTCTGGCAAAGGGGACCCCACGAATGGGGTATGACATCCGAAACAGTATAAGGATGGAGGATTTTCCGTCGAGACAGGCGCAAGTGAGACAGTATCCTATGAAATGATGGGCAGTGCCCCCGCAGGTGCCCATCCATTTCTACTTAAATTGAATTATTGATATCGCGAATATATCACCTCGAGGCAAATATCAATGATGAGCTTTCTCCGAGTTAAAACACCCAAAAACGGAAAATATACACCCCCCCTTCCCCGGGGCGGCGGGGGCGGCGGGTAAAAATAAAAATGATGAGGCCACAGGAGACCAATCTTCATAAACTAAAATATGTGGAACTTCATAGATATATAGCTAAATGATAAAATTGATGTATTTCGATTTTCAAATCACGTGATTATGTCACGTTAATCTTTAGTGATAAAAGTCAACTTTCGGATTGTGGCAATTCATTGGGCTTTGGTGGGTTTCCAATTGATGAATTGCGTGTCAGTTATTTGGTCAAAAATACATGTGCAGGCCATTGGCTGGAACTTAATCATTGATGAGGTTTGTAGGGTGTTTTACGGTGAAATGGCCGAATCTTTTTCCTCCCGATGGAATTCCTTTCTTTTCTCAAAGTCAAGACGTTCTTGTCTCGCCTACCAGTATATATATTCCCATGAGGAGCGAACTACCGGTCTGTATGTCCTCGTAGTGCTTCCTGCGTGTGCCTCTGTCCACCATTCTTATTATCTACTTTCAAGTCTTTGTTAATATTTGATTCTATCTGTCCCGTGTTAGTAATTGACGCAGACATCTCCATAATTGAGCTCACTTATAGAAAGTTTGCAACTTCCACAAGTCGTGAATCCAGTAGGATCGCCTGGCCCACCCGCCCTGTCCTCTCACTATAAGGATTTTTTTGGGTTCGGATGAGTGGTTGAGGATAATAAAATATGTTAAACCATCACGCTTTGGTTTAATAACTTCGACTTTTAGACGTGGAAAACATCCAACCTTTCCAACCTTTCCACACCCTTGGCCACACCTCCGTGGAACTTGGTTCATAAAAGCCCCATTAGCATCTTGACTAATATCAGATCAAGACGTTCCGATGGTTTAGAAATGATCATCGCCGATGTTTTCGTAGCTTCAAGAGACCGAGGATCACTCGGTCCAGCTTTCATTGCTCCCGTCCCGCCGAATATGTCGTGCAGGACGGAGATGCAAATCCCTAAACAGATTGTCGTCTCCTATATATTTTGTATAGATGATAAACAATGGACAGGAATTTTATTAATTAGCCCTCCTGATGCTTGTCTATTTTTTGGTATACTTGCGTGGGAGATTTTTTTATGCATATCAAGAAAAGAGATTCTATATTTTATTATATTTTAAAATGTCGTTTTGTGAGGTCGTTTAGCTTATAATATATTTTGTGCATCTGGTTTCATGTGTGGACGAATAAGAAAACGAAGATATTGATTCTACCCCTCTACTTTTGGGGTTACGTTAAACCCTGAATTTTAAAAAAGTTATATTTTATTCCCTCCCCCTCTACTTGCATTTTGGTGCACTCATTTTTCTCGTTAAGGTTTTTTATTGGTTCCAGTGTAATTGATTCCAGTGTAATTGATCTTCAATTTAATATCCAATATCCCATTTGCCCTCTATTCACAGTCATAACGAGTAAAATATATAAAAAGTTTGAAATTGCCGCCACTAAATCTAAATTTTACTGTTTAATCTGTTTAGTTAATAAAAAAATAAAGAGAAGATAAAAGTACTTGTTTAATATGAAAATTTAAGCTGTTAAAAAAAATAAATGAAAATTTAAGATAAGAACTACCTTAAGTGACAATCAAGAAAAGACGAAAAATTTTATGGGACTTGAAATTGATACATAAGTATGCGATTGATTTGAAATGATACGATTTGGAAAAGTTAGCATCTTCTAATTGTGTTTAGTTGCACAGGCTTCTCTAACAGCACAGCACTTTTCTAGATTTAAACGTGTCTCCCTTAGGCTCTTTTAGTTCATATCCCAAATATTTTCCTATCTTTAAAGAATTTCCCATATCTTTCATATTTTTTCTTCAATTTCTGCACAATAAATTAGTAAATCATATGGTTTAGCAATGATAATGAGCTAAATCAAACGATCAACAACTTTTTCAAACGGTTTAGAAATCTTCCAGTTTTTTTTAGTCAATAGTCAATAATATTTTCATAATTAATTATTTATCTGTTTATTTTCTATTTATCCATTTAAAGTTTCATTTTATTTCCTAATTAAATGTATAGTAATTTTTTAGTGTTACTGCTGTTAATTTCCTCTAACAATATATTCTTGAACTTTGAAGCTCCTCTACGGGGAGCTCGGTGGGCCCTAGTGGGCCACTTGGGATAACTCCATAAATACATAAACTCTTCCATCCAGAGGAAGGAAGTTTTAAACTCTCCATGTACTTATTTTTCTGTGAGAATAATGGCCACTGGGTCAACTCTCCAATGATTAAATTCAACCTTTTAAAATGCAGGATTCAACGTCATCAATCTCAAAGTTTGGGAGTTATGTGAAATTTTCCCTAAAAGGGGACGGCACAAGTCATATAAATGCATTTGGAAATATTCTTTTCTTGTATTGAAAGTAGGGAAGTCCATGTTTACTTCTCTAGCATTAGTCGTTTCCCTTGAACATCTATAATAAGAGACCAAGATACTCAGTCATAGGGCCAACAAGTGTACTCAAACGTTAGACAATATCAAATAGATTTTCCTTATTATATTGCAAGGCAATCAATAATGACATGACGTGTCCTTTAACTTTTATTTAATCTTTAATTTAGTCCTTGAGCTTTGTTTAATCTAGTCTTTGAACTTTTAAAAATGCAATTAATATAGTCTTTGATCCGGTAAAATTTTTAACACCGTTAACTGACGCAACCATAATTTCTATTAACATGTTGTCAAATTGGTATGTTGACATCCATGTGGCTTTTTGTTAACTGACATAGTTGGTTGAAATCTCTCCTCCAGCGAAGGAAGTCAAGGGTTCGAAACCCTACATTGTTAGTGATTAAAGGGGGGCCTTGGCGGTGGGTTGTTGGGTCAGTTTTCCCCGAGGTATCGTCGCTATTGAGCCTCCACCATGGAGGCCCGTGAGACCCCAAATTAGCATAAGCCAATAAGGGTAGGCTCCAACGGATCCTCGGTCACCAAAAAAAAAAAAGAAGAAAGAACTATGCATCAAGTTGATATATGAAACTTCACTAATTCAATTGAACATGAAAATGGTTAAGGGATCACATTAAACATTGAAAAAAGAAAAGTTCAAGAACCATGTGTATTATTAGCCCTTATTACAATACCAACCAATTTTATTTCGATTATTTCTTGGTATGTTGCTTCTATCTTGAAATGGTGTTTTTTCTTTGAGCTGCTAAGCATCCAATTACAGATACATATCTAGTTCTGAAGCAAAACATGTTTAACTTAAGAGGGGTGTGATTAATTGGAAAACTGGGTTTACATTTCAGGCATGGGGTGAAACAACCAAGAAATCCATGGTCAGATGGACCTGAATACATTACTCAATGTCCAATCGAACCACAAACAAATTTCACATATGAAGTGAATTTCACAGACGAGGAAGGAACTCTTTGGTGGCATGCTCATAGTGATTGGACGAGAGCCACAGTTCACGGTGCAATAGTCATCCTTCCGAGCGAAGGATCGAGCTTCCCTTTTCCTGAGCCAGATGGAGAAGACATCATCGTGCTCGGTATGTACTTCAGAAATTTTATTTGTTAAAAAATATACTAACTATGGTCCCCATATCAAACAGCCTAACTTTTTTGAACGATTTGTCCCCTACACGCCAACTTCGGAAGCATTCAACTAGAGATGTGGATCTTCACTACCAATAGAAAAGGCAGTAGGTGAACGAAACTGTGATAAACTAGATATGGAGAAAAATGTTGACTTTGTGGGTTGTTGGTTTCTTTATATATTTTATTCCGTTTCGAAGTTTTCTGCTTTGGCCGACGAGAAGAAAATAACTCGAATAAAGATAGTCGAAGACATTCGAACAGAAATAAAAAAAGTCGGAGACATTGACTATTTAGATTTTATTTTCGAGAAGGATAGTACAAGTTTTAGAAAAGAGCAAAGGTGATTCAGTTTGACTGATATTTTTTAATTTCCAAAGGAAGGCAAGGGGTTACAGGTTTGTAATTGTAAGGCTTGGGAGTCTCATCAAGGTATGTAAAATAAAAAAAGCAAAGCAATGATCTCGCTCCGAAAGATAGGATGGGAGGTTCTTCCTGTAATTAATTCTTGTTTGGATCATAGCATTCTTAGACTTTTCATAGAAGGGGGAATTATTCTATATGGTAAACATGATTGTGCAACATAATTAATGAAAATTATGTTTTTCCGCTATTTTGTCGAAAGGTTACCATATAAAGGGGAATCATTCTCCTTTGTGGTTAGTGAATGTGTTAGTTTATGATCAAATACTTTCTTAGAGATTACTAATTTAAATTAGCTGAACTTCCCCTATCAAATTACTACATATTAATGGAATATCAACTTTTGCGTTAGTTACTGAACAATATATATATATATATATATGTTTTTTTTTTTTAATTTGTCGATCTTTCTTATCATTTACAAACTTATATTAGCATTTCTCCACAACCATTTAAATTTTACCAAGCCTTTCAAAAAAATTAATTACCAACTTCTTATGTTTTAACACGTTTTATTTACCTTTTTTAACCATACCGTTAACTTATCAACTCATATATGAATTTGCTAACCATTGAGTTAGTTACCAATGTCTATTTGGTTCTTTTTACAAACGTCTTGACTGGGTCACTTAATGGAAAAAAATGGTAAGTCAACCCAAATAAATGTTAATATTTACCGTTATTATAGTTGATACTTTAAGGTGTTGGTAAGAAAGGTAACTGAAAAATGAGAGAAGCTTTTTTTTTTTTTTTTTTTATTAGAGATAAGAAAAATTGATAATTTAAAAAGAATGAAATAAATGTGGTAATTGACTTAAGAGTTAGTAATGCCTAACTAGTTGGTAACTCAATACAGTTTGAAAGTAAGGCGAAGAAAAGTGGTAACTCGATTGTTTTTTTTTGGTCCAACCTTATTCTATATTTATTTTATAAACTACCGTGTGTGTTATGTATTGTACACAGTTTGTAATTTGTAATATCCTGCTTTCTCACTCACGCGTCCTACATCGGCCATCCTACGTGACACGATTAGTGATAATATGAATATTTAACTTAATTTCTATTTTTTTAAATTTGTTTAATTATATTCTTTTCGTTTTTCCTCTCTTTGCCCTTCCATTTTTTTTTTCTTGCCTATCTCTTCCCTCCACCAATTGCCCATCTATGGCTAGGGAAGTCACCAGTCGCTGAGGAGGGCAAGGGTTAGGATGCCCTCCTCGACCTTTGGCGAGGGTTGGACAAGGCCGCCCCTTGTCTGCCCTTGCCCAAGGCTGGTAACGTCCCTTGCCATCGCTGGAGGTTGGTGATTTTTTTTTTTACCTACTTTTATGAATAAGTTATTGAGAAATTGATGGACTATTAATTTTCTACCCACAATTTTTTGATATATATGAGCTTTCTAAAAAATCTTCCACTATGGAAAAAAAAAATCCTTTCGAGATCTGAAATAGTAGAATCATCCTACATATGAACTAGAGGAATTGTTTAGGATGAAGAGGTGGTATAAAAATTTCAATTGGGCATAGGCCCGCAACTTGTTGCATGGAACTTTTCAAGGACTAGCATTGTTACCTAAACTAACCACGTGAATCACTCGTATTTGGATTTACTGTATGCATTGATTTCTTATTGGGATCGTTCATTGAAGCTTGCATACTAGTTGGAAACGCATTTGTTCAAACTGAAAAGAGGGCCATACGTACAATCCACCCTGTTAGGATGCACCATTTTCAAGTGGGATTGCACTAATTACAAAGGGTTAAATTTCACTTAAGCTGCATTACTTGAACCATCAATCTTGTGATGGTTCGTAGGTTCTTGGTACGAAGAAGAAAAACTCAACGAAGTATTGAATGAGGATTTAGCGGCAGGCAGCGATGTACCCCGAGCAACTGGCTATATGATTAATGGACAGTTTGGAGATTTCGTTCCGTGCTCCAAAGGTATATTTCTGGTTCCTTCATGGATTCGTGATTTCAATAGTATAGTGGGATACAATCTTCATTAAGATAGTATTGGTTTCATAGAAACAACATACCATTTGTTCGTCGACTATGGCAAGACCTATCTCCTTCGAATAGTGAATGCGGCGGTCAGCGCGGAGCACTTTTTCTCCATTGCCAAGCACAACATGACGGTTGTCGGCATGGACGGAGCATACACAAAGCCGGTGGTAACTTCGTACATAACAATCGGTCCTGGACAAACAATGGACGTCTTGCTAACAACCGATCAGTCCCTCGGAAGATATTACATGGCCGCTCGACGGTATTCAAGCGAAGACACATCAGTCACGGCCTTCTCCCACATCAATGTTACTGCCATTCTCCAATACAAGGGAAACTACAGTCTCACATCACCACCAATTTTCCCAAGCGACACCCTTCCAGGCTTTTATGACTATTTTGCGGCAGCTAATTTCCTAGCCCAGCTTAAAAGTTTAGCAAATGAGGAGTATCCCATAAGTGTCCCTCTGAACATTAGTACGAGGATGTTCATAACAGCTTCCTTGAACGAGCTGTTATGCGCAAACGATTCGTGCGCATCGGGCGATAGCAAAATCGCCACAAGTTTGAGTAACATAAGTTGGGTGAATCCTTCAATCGATGTGTTGCTTGCCTACTACAGGTACCCTAAATTTCTTTGTGCTTGATATTACATTCCAAATCGGGTGGTGGCAAGGGCCGTTGATTCTCAGATTTGCATCTGGATATGAAATTATATCTTTAGATTATACATCTGAGGAATTTCCATGTCCTAGATTAAGATGTTTTGTCTTGCTAATGCTTGATTACGGGTA
The DNA here is from genome assembly GCA_017140325.1 of Eucalyptus leucophloia subsp. euroa. Taxonomy (NCBI): domain Eukaryota; kingdom Viridiplantae; phylum Streptophyta; class Magnoliopsida; order Myrtales; family Myrtaceae; genus Eucalyptus; species Eucalyptus leucophloia. The sequence continues at coordinate 35,298,340 of CM029473.1, forward strand.
CTCGTTTCATTTTGAAAGAATATAAACTCCCTAAAAGTAATGAATAACAACTCAGAGGTACATATGCAGGAACATCAGCGGTGTATACACCTCAGACTTTCCGGATTTGCCTCCGATGTGGTACAACTTTACAGGTGATGATTTATCGACCAGTCTTGCGGTGGCTGCTGAAGGGACAAAGGTGAAAGTTTTGAATTTCAACGAAACCGTGGAGATAATATTTCAAGGGACAAATCTGCTGACAGGTTCAGAAACCCATCCTATGCATTTGCACGGACATAGTTTCTATGTTGTTGGATCCGGCTTCAAAAACTTCGACAACGAGAGCGATCCTCAAGGGTACAACCTGATTGACCCCCCTAAAGTCAATACGTTTTCGGTGCCCAAAAAGGGATGGATTACGATCAGATTCACAGCAAATAACCCAGGTATAAATACACCTTGTCATGCTTTTTCCCTATGTCATTATCTAATGATTCGATATCCTTACCTAATGTATCCGGTGGATTAATTGATCACAGGCGTATGGTTTTGGCATTGCCATATAGATCGACATATGAGTTGGGGTATGGACACTGCTTTCATAGTACTAAATGGTGGTACTGAGGAGACCAGTATGCGACCGCCCCCTTCCTACATGCCTCCTTGCACGGATGCGTCCAAGATTGCCCTGAAAGAAACCGCCAGTTTCTTTGGTGACGTAAACCAAATTTGACAGCAGATGGCGGTAAATTATTTACGTGGTAATGCAAAATCATCAAGTTAGTCGTTAAAATGCACTAAATCAATGCCAACATGATTCCTTTTTGTGTCCATGAGAGTCATTGAGCAGATCAGTCTGCGTAGTCATTACAGCAGTGGAATTATTAAATGTGCTAGTAAGCTCGTGGTTAAGTGCATTCATTTGCAATATCCTTGCGTTCCGAATTAGGTGATCAAGCCAGCATATTGAAAAAATGTAAAGGGGATATAAACCAGAGCCATCACCTGGACACAGATTAACTAAACAGTCATTCGTTTTACCAATTTACTTCCACATATCAACCGTTCATAGAGGCATGGTGATATTTTAGTAATTTAACTTATTAACAAAGTTGGTTTGATGGTTACTCGTACTTGAGCTCCCTCTTAATGGTCTTGCCATATTAAGGTATCGGGTTTCTACTATGCCTTCTAACAAAAAGACTTTCCACGAGAGGACTTTTCTTGACAATTGGTTTGATGGTTATGACTACAAGAGCTGGATAACATTGTTGTTTGGATCTTCCTCACATTGAGAGTTTTATAGCCCATCGCTATCTTTATGACAATGATTACCGATATTTGATGGGGACGGATGACTATATATCTTATTCATTTCAAAAGACTACATATCTTAAACAATAAATACAACAGAGATATCTAAAAGATATATGTCAAAAAGTGAATTATTTTTTTTTTGCAATATAATTTCATAACACATTTTCGCGGAAGTAATATGCGAAAAAAGGATACTTCTTTAGGAAATGCGCGAGTATACGACCAATGCTGGCTCATAAGCTCCTTTAGAACCCTTGGCTTTGAGCTGAATTCGAAGATGGGGAATAGCTTCTGGTCTAAGACTTCTGCAACAACACGTGAGCTGACACTTAATGGGGAGCTTCAGAGAACACAAGGCCTCTCTCATCTGATTGTCGATAATCTCAATGTAAGATCTTAAGGTTTGTAATAGTAGAATATCATCCACAACCCCCACTTTCGATTCCCGAATTTAGCCTAATTTGTCGTAGGAAGGATATTCCTCCCCTTTTCAGTCATGTAGTCATCGTTCATAATCAAGATAGACTTTTAAAACGCGTAAGCATCGATTTTAATAGAATCAAGGAAAGATGAAGTCACACGGTTAGCTTTGAAATGAAGAGAAGGGACACTTAAGAGGAACCAAAAATGCAAAAAATAGTAAATTGAATCTACTATAGACCCTGTTCAAAAAAAAAAATCTAGTATAGACCAAAAAAAAAAAAATACTAAAGTTGGGTAGCTACCTTTAGTCTCAATCATGCCGGCCTAGCTTTGAAAACTTAATGAGCAAGACTTTCTTCTATAGACGGCTCTGGATAAATACTTTTAGGTCTGGTTTGAGACTTTCTAGATCTTGTCCATTTGGAGAAAAAAATACTAAAGTTGCGTAGCTACCTTTAGTCTCAATCATGCCGGCCTAGCTTTGAAAACTTAATGAGCGAGACTTTCTTCTATAGACGGCTCCGGATAAATACTTTTAGGTCTGGTTTGAGACTTTCTAGATCTTGTCCATGTGGAGCGCATTCACTAATTCCCTTGTTAACAAAGCTGTCAGTGTGGCATGTGGAGCAGCACAATGATGATGTTGGATAATTCTCTACACCGCCACCTACAAGTGATCTCTTGTGTGAGTTGCAGTAAGTGTGTTTTTCTTTTTTTTAACCTCGGGATTTTCGATATAAGTTTGCGAAATCATTAATGATGATTTTAAATGCTTATTGCCTTTATAAATTTAAATATTTGGTATTGTCAGATAAAGTACAACTGTGATTCTAAATATTCGAAGTTAAAGATGGTCACGTTGAGCACCGGTGTAAATAAGCTGGCAAATTTCGGACAGAGCAACATAAAATTGTAAATTTCACCTTAATTCCAAATACATACCTCTATTTTGAAAATTGTGAATTTCATATGTCAGTCCCACTACAAGGACCAAAATACTCTCACAAAAAACCCTATTCATCCACCCGTCTAAGTCCATCCTTGCCGTCGGCGTCCGTTCCCCATCGCCTCCTATCGCTCCGTCGACGCCACTCTCGCCGCGTCTGATTGCTCCAGCAACACTGTCCTCTCTCTCCCCCTTAACTCACTCTCTCTCCGTCCTCCCTGCTTCCAACAACAAACTCTCTCTGTCTCTCTTGCTCTCTGTGACAGCGGCCGTTGCGACCTCGACAGCCTCTGTGAGGACCACCGTGGTCGCCGTGACCCTAGATCGATTTGAAGCGGCCTACGACGGCCTCAACGAGGTCGCCCATGGTGCATACGGCTCAACCAGAGTCGGAGCGAGGCCGTTTAGGCGGTGGAGTGCTGCTGTTAGAGAGAGAGAGAGAGAGAGAGAGTCGGGTAGGGGAGTCATAGAAAGGGGACGAACTCTCTTGGTGGGATTTTCAGGGCCATTCGCGAAGGGGGTCGTGTTCCTCCGTGTGGCGATAATTGCGGTAGGCCGAGCGTTCGGTTGGTCACGGTGATCAGAGGCGATCTTTGGCGGCTGATCTTAGGTGACGACCCTTTAATTTTTGTGGTAAGTATTTCTATGTTTGGTGAGGTGTATTGTACATATAAAGCTCCATTTGTTTAGCGAAAACAATATTTTCTAAACTTTTTGAATTCGTTTCATGAAAAATAAATTGATTAGGGAAATATTTTTACCAAGAGGAAAAAAAAACTTCTAAAATATGAGAAGATATTTTTCACCTTTTAAATAAGGGAAAATATTTTCCTCATTCACTCTTTTATTTCACACCTTTGTTAGTCTCCTCTTCTTTCTTATTTTAAAATAAAAGTTTCAACTATTTTTATTTTTTAAAAATTTTCTAAATTTTAATTATTTTTGTTTTTGTTTTTATAAAAAATCAAAATTTTAATTATTTTTTAAAATCCAAATTTAATTATTTTTTCTTTTTTTCTCTTTTTTTTTTTTCCTTTATTCTCGATCAATTGATAGCCACAATTGACAACCGACCACAAGTGAGGGACGAGCTCGCTGGCCTCAAGTGAAGCTCGAGCCTCATCGATTTGGTGAGACTCAAGCTTGCCGGCCTTGCTAGATTGGTGAGCCTTTTCAAGGCCAGTGAGCCTGAGCTCACCTTTAGCCGGTTGCTGTGGTTGACAATTGACTGAAGAAGAGAAGGTGGAAAAGAAAAAATAAAATAGAAAAAGAAAGAAGTACAAAGAAAATTAAAAATTCAATTTTTGAAAAAGATAATAAAAGGAATGCATGGAGGAATAACAAATTGAATTTTTCATATTGAATGGCGGAAAATATTTTCTAGTTTATTTTCAAGTTTCAGCCGAATATCGGAAAATATGATTATTTATTTGGAAAATGGCTTACTAAGAAACGGCACATTTTCTACGGAATAAATGTAGCTTTAAAATAGAGGAATATTTTTTGTATCATGATAAAATCTTAGTTATGATTTTGGTATTTTCCCTAAAAGTATTTTAGGCGTGAATACAAATTTATCATGGTGTAACCAGCCAATATTTTCTTGTAAATTGATCACATGAATGTCGTAATAACTATTAAATCAATTTTTGTATTGAATAGGATGTACACACGCACTTTGATTGATCGCACATATGTAGTGCGACTGTTGAATGGGAGAATCATCCTAATGTAAAACATCATTATAAGGTGATCAATTAATTGTTTCATGAGTGTAATAAATATGCTAAATTGAATCTACTATAGGCGAAAATAAAAATTACAATCACAACACAAACACACAGAGGAGTAAATTCTAAATTTCTAATCTCCCAGCGATGGTTGTCCAAGACAAGCCTTTGATGACGTACTTAATATGCCCTAGACTGAACCGCGCACTAAAAGGGCACCAACCATTCAAATTGGTATTACTTACCTGGTCTTCAGTGTCTTTCTAATTTCATGAACTTTTGAAAGGCCATTAAATTGCTGGGGTATCATGATTATAATAATTAGCTAGCCTAGGCACCGGTCACCTTGTTTCACGGGATCCTCAGTAGTGCCTCTTCGATCGGGAGAGACACGAGAATGCGAATCTCATTTGTGGCTTATGGAAGATCTAGCTTAGACTAGGTATTATTATTAAAAAACTTGATATCACCCTTTTGATATAAGCATTTTAAAAACATGATAACACGACAAAGTAGACCGCATTAAATGTATTTGCCAATAGAAATATTCCAACATTCTGACTAATGAAGAAGGTGGACTTCATGTGAGCCCGCGTAATCGAGCCGTGTTCATTTTGAGTCATTACTTAATTCGTGGAATGATTCCACCTCCAAGAAATGCCAATCTACCGTACTTAATTACGTGAAACAATTGAAAATGTTCATCCGAAGGTTGCGCGGTTGTTGTCTAACCGTAGGCGGCGTTCACGAGATGACTGTCTGCTCACTCGTCGGATGTGCCGTCCATTGCTTGTGCTTTGGAAAGGAGAGCCCATACCGGCTCAAGAACGGCAAGTGGAAAGAGAAAGGGAAAAGAAGAAGAACTAAAAGGGTGTTGAAATGGTCATGGAAAATGGTCAAATCATTGTCCAATGCCTCGTCGCGGTTCTACATTTTTTAAGGAAAGGTGCTAATAATGTCCACCACTCCGACGATAGTCGAAACATGCAGATGAAGAGAAGAGAGAGTCCATCCATATGACCATCCCTTATTATTTCTCGTGAAGTAAGGCAACGACAATCCTGCACTCGCAATCACATGGGGGTGCGCCGTATTTCCTGGATAAATAAGTAAAACGGAAATTTCGTCGGCGAGGCATCATTCATCTACTCTGGACCCCAGCTGCCGAGGTTGTCTTCCTCGAGATGAGAAATGAGAGAAAGAGAATCGATCGGGCCATTGTGCGCAGAACTACAGGGAAAAAAAAAAAATCTTAAATGCCTTCAGAATATGTGAACCCAATTCATATACACTGTTAGGTGAGGAGGGACAAGCAGAGAATCTGCAGTACAATCGAGTTCTTCTCTTCCTTCTTATCTTTCTCGGATGTGGACCATCGACTAGGTAAATCGTGAATGTTAACAAAATATGATTTTGGGAACCACGTAGAGGGACCGGCCATCCTCTCGTCTATACATAGTACATGATAATTGTTCGGTTTTCCGCATGTCGAAATTTGAGTGGTCGGTCACATGTTTTTTTTGGTCGGGGTCGGTAACATGTTACACAACGTTTTTTTCCCGGCAGCTGAGAGAAATCAATGTCACAAGGACTTGCACTACCACGACCATTTTAGTGGTGAATTGACAGTCTTCCCGGGCCAATCATTCGCGTTCAAAAAGGTAATTTTGTGTATGTGAAGGTTCATAATCAGAGACTTTACAAAGACACTCGTCACTTGTATTTTATCATGTCCATCTTGTTCTAAATCTTTATTGCTCTCTTATTGCTAGTTTGAGATGCAATAGACAAATAAAACGAAATAAGTGCGCGGCCTAATTCAAAAAGGACGTTGGAAATGCAAGATAGAACTAAACTAGAATCTATCTTTTCTACATATTTCATTTTTGGTATATTTTCATGCTATTAATTTGACAAAAACAACCCATCGCTTGTTTGTTGATTATCTAAAATCTATCTTCTCCACATGCGGGGGCCAGTTTAGATATGTTCTTCCCTATAGCTAATCACAACAAGGCGCTAGTTAGAGTGATATCTAAATATAGAACCTAAACAAACGATTGGATATATTAGTTACTACAAATCAATCTCGACAACGGTATTACATGGCAGTTCAATGGTTTCTGAGTGAAGACATGGATTTTTCTAAATTTTACCATTTTGTTACCACGGCGCTCCTCTAGTATAAAGAAAATTACAGTCTGACGTCACCCCCAAGTTACCCAAATGATACCCTGCCAGTTTATCATGACTCTAGTGCTGCTTTGAGTTTCACACACTAAGAATTGTAACAACTGAAGAACATCCAGTGATGTCCCTCGCAGCGTGACGACAAGGATGTTCATTATAACTTCCTTCAACGGTGTGTCATGCCCGGATGATTTGTGTTTCTTCGGTGATATCAAATTCGCTACAACTCTATATGACATTAATTGGGTGGACTCATTTACCGATGTGCCACAAGCTTATTACAAGTTCATCTCCCTTCCTTATAATTTGATATTGTCACGTTAATAATACATGAAAAGTTGCGAGGAACACATATTTGCCATTAATATGCAGAAATATCAGTAAAGGATACACCATTATTTTCCCTATCTTCCTTCAGTTATGTATAATTTCTTGGGAGAAGATTTGTCGAGCAGTCTTGACGAGGTTGCCGAACGGTCAGCCGTCAAAGTGCTGAATTACAATGAAACTGTAGGGATAGTTTTTCAAGGGACTAATTTGTTGGAGGGATCAGCAAATTATTCAATGCATGGATATAGCTTCGTGTCTACGGGCTCGGCTTAGGAAATTTCAACAACGAGACAAAACCTGAGGTCTGCAATTTGGTGGGTCCACCTAAAGTCAAGTCAGTAAGGAACCTAAGTATGTCCTAAAACAATTTCATCCAAACTCTGGGACATAAAATTCGAAGGTATTCTCAGGAGTAAGAAAAGAAATTTTCTCTCCAATTGGAGAGATAAGAAGTGTAGGCACTAGCACATTAAAATAAGAAATGCATCTAGATTGAGCGCTGGGTTACTAGACTACTATTGGAAGCCCCAGTCGGAAGCTTGCTTCCTGCTGATTTTTGCACAGTGTCTAAAGCCAGCATGTCTAATCAGTACCTCCTGGCTCTTTCTAGACACTATGCACATTTGGAGTTCTTAAAAGAGGATGGATTGCAATTAGATTCTGGGCAAATAATCTAGGTATTTCCCATGCCTTTTTCCTTCTTTTTTTTAAAAAAAAAGTAGTTGGACCAAATTACAATTTTTGTGTTAAAAGAAGAATTCGATGACTAACATTTGAACATCATATGTGGCAAGTGTGAGGTATTGACATCGTCATATAGATTGACAGATGATTTGTGGAATGAGTGCCGCTTTTATAATGAAAAATGGGGATACGGAAGATGCAAGTATGAGGCCACCTCCTTCCTATGTGCCTCCTTGCATTACATTGGAGGATAAGTGAATTCTGATCTAATATTGTAGATGTTTTCAATGCCACGAGGTAAGTCCTCCTGCAATTTATTCACTGCTTTATCTGGGTGTTAAATCGGTGGTTTGCATAATCGCATGATCATCTCATATGTTAAGGAGATAAATTAAAATCAATTCAAGTTGTTTGCAAAATAATTTTTTTTTTTTCGAAATAAGAAAAGAAATGTATCGAAAGGGCATTAGAGAAATCTAACATAACCAAATCCCTAAACTCACAATTTCTGGTTCGTAGGAGTAAAGTAAATCTCCCGTTATTTTACTTGAGTTTTTAATCGATCCACCAAAATTAGATTAGTGGTGGCTTCTAACTGAAAAATCATTTGCATGTTAAGAACTTCAACTTAAGTCGCGAATTGATATGAGCTTGGAAGAGCTTGAGCTAAGTTTAGGTTTAGTAATTCATTAGCCAAACCCTAGGTGGTTTGCTTGAAATTTTGGTCTCGACACTCGATGCCGGCGAGGGCAGCCCTTGTTGGACACCGGCTTCCCTCCGCTGGCTCTGCCATGGCTGGCGAGGGAAGAGAAAAGAAAAGAAAAAAAAATTAAAAAGTAAAAGGACAAAAATGTCATATAGTTTAGGGTAAATGTGTCACGGATAAAAGTTTAGAGTTTTTTTGTATCATGAAAAAAAATTTGAGGTAAATGTGTTACGGTTGGCAAAGTTTGGAATTTTTCATGTCACAAAAAAAAAGTTTGGGGTAAATTTATCACTTTAAGTAAAATTTAAAGTTTTTGTGGTCTTTTTCTTAAAAAGTAATAGAAAGATTTTGATAAATGCATGACGTTACTAAAAAAATAAATAAATTCAAAACCACCGCATCGTACATAAACAAACAAATAAGATGAAAATCCTTTATTGGTGAACAACTGAACATATAAACATAGAAAAATATTTATATTTATATAATGAGGACGTTGCGGCTACTTTTTCTTTCTTTTTCGACCATACTTGGTGCCCTCCGGTCATTACCACTATAACTAAGTAAAATGTATTTTCTGTGTTTTCCCATCAAAATTCAAAATACTATTTAAACATCAGAAAAATAAGATAAATTGTACGTGGATATATGTCGCGAAAGTTTGAAAAGCCTAGGGTTTGCAAAAATTTGAAGAGCGGGACTAAATTTTAATTAAGGAAAAAAAAAAGAAATAAATGTAAAGTCAATCCAAACAGGTTAAAATAAGAAAATTACAAAAGCCGTCTACACTTTTTCTTAAGTCAAGATTTTACGGTTTTTATTCTCTCGAGAATGTATGAACATAGAAGTACTCGATATTATATTAAGAAAGCTGAATATAGAACATAGGGAATTATTTTCGCCAATGCGATTACAAGCGTTACGACATGGGGTCGGCTGTTTGTGTAACAGTACTTGCCACACCGATGCTTCATGGTGGCCCCTTGATTGAAACATTCAACAGCCGCTTATGTAAGAATATATTAGGCTCCGTACGTTTCACGAAAAATAATTTCAGAAAAAACATTTTCCGAATTTTCCGGCATTCATTTCACGGAAAATGAATTCATTGGGAAAAATACTTTTCATCAAAGGAAAAAAGTCTTCTAAAGTAAGGGAAAATGTTTTCCACTTTTGAAAAGTGGAAAACATTTTCCTCACTTGATCTCTCTTACCTTACACCTCTATAAATCCTTACTTCCTCCTCCTATTTCTTCTTCTTCTTTTCTTTTTTTATTAGAATTATTTTTTAAATTACTTTTTATTTCCTTTTTCTTTTCTTTTTATTTCTTTTTATTTCGTTTTTTCTTTTTGTTTCCCATCTTCTTCTTTCTTGGCTAGTCGTTGGACGGGTGAACCTGAAGCTCGTTGATCTCAAACTCATGCTCGTCGATCTGGCAAGCCTCGAGCTTGACGCTTGCGCTCGCCAATTTGGGGAGCGGAAATTTTTTCCTTACCAAACACCGGAAAATATTTTCCGAAACATTTTCAGATTTTAGCCAAACACCAGAAAATATTATCATTTTCCTGGAAAATGACTTATGGGAAAATAATTTCCAGAAATTGTTCATTTTCCGCGAAACGAACGACCCTTAAATTCATCTTATTTGTCTCTTTCCTTCAACATGTGCAAAAGTTTATTATACAAATAATTCAAAGTGTTACCATGGGCCAGACTATCGTGAAATCATTTGCAGTTGCACGCCATCCATGAGTTCAAAAAAGCAAATTGTGGAGATCACCTTTTAAACTTATCTTGATTAAAATTTTGCAGTGCACCCACAATGTTAGTCGGCTTTTCGTTCGAGACCCCTGAAACTTTGATAATATGTAAATGGTAATGTATAAATTCTCTTATAATCTTTTTTTCCTAGTTGTTCTAAATTTCAAATATCAAACTCAACCAAAAAAAGAAATAAAGTAGTTTCTTTAAATATGCTTAGTGCTAAGCAGAAAAGCCAGGAACACGAGACACAATATATTACTATTTCACTTGCCGGATGCAGGAAGTTTCTTGCCTCAGTTTGAAGTAGAGTGCACAAATCATCAGGCATCACAAGGAAAAACACGATATGTGATGAATCGAGGGTTTAAATAGTTCAAGACTCGGTAAAAACAATAGAACTCTCAAGTGAGACTTGTGTTTCATAAAAAAAAAACGCGGAACCCGTGAAAACAATAACTTTGGCAATATTCGAAAGTTGAAAGTGTGATTCCCGGTGAATTTGGGGGTGGAATAGCATATTTGATAGAGGCAGGGTTAAAAGTTGATTTTGATTGAAAATGGGGTCACAGTGTGATAATGGGATTGTGGGTGTTTTTGGCGCATGCAATTAACTTTTTCACAACTTTTGAGATTAAATATTCCATATAGTTCTTGCTTTTTTGGGAATAGGCTAAATAAATACTAAAAATTATTTCAAAGTTACTTTCAGATGCGATGAGACCTAGTGTCCTAATCCCATTTTTCTTTTAATTATTATATATATTCAACTTGTAAAGGGGCCGAATATAACTCCACAGCCGAGAGTTTTTGGTGTGGATATAACTCCAACTTCTTAGTATCCTAACAGTAAATAGAGAGGGAGAGGCCCATGTCAAAAAACGTTTAGATAGAGCCTTATGTACAATGGAATGGAGAATTACCTTCCTATTGCTGAAGTACAGGCGCTACCAGCAATCGGCTCGGACCATAGCCCTCTCCTCTTGGTGTTGCATCCTGAAAATAAGAGAAAAAAAGAGAGATTTCAGATTTGAACCTACTGGCTAGAAGATCCAGACTATGAAGCGATCATACAGAGAACATGGAACAAAACGCCACTGAGCCAGACAAGTTTCTCAAAGAAGGTACACAATATTTCTAAGGAGCTTGCCAAGTGGAGTAAGGAAAAATTCGCCAACGCGCCACGTCATATCAAGGAGCTTAACAGAGAACTAACAGAGATAACAAACAAGAACTCTGTAAATTCCAGCAAGCATGAAGCACAGCATGTTATTGATGAGATAGAAAAACTTTGGCAACAAGAGGAAAAATATTGGGGAATGAGAGCACGCATCAACTGGTTGCTATGGGGAGATAAAAATACGAAGTTCTTCCATGCTACCACGGTACAAAGAAGACAAAAAAACAGAATCACAATGCTGCAAATGGAAGATCAAAGTTGGTGCAGGGATCCGGCACTCAAACAACACATAGGGACCTTCTACCGAAACTTATACAATTCGGTGGGCCCTAGGAACTATCAGCCAATACTTAACCGAGGTATCCAGATCGGTGAGGGATGAAATGAATGAAAAATTGATGGCAACGATCACATTGGAAGAGGTGGAAAAGGCGGTATTTCAGATGGGTTCTTTAAAGGCTCCGGGGCACGATAGGCTAAATGGGCTTTTTTATCAACAATCTTGGGAGAATGTTCAACGGGATCTGTTCCAGCTAGTGCACGACTTCTATGAAACAAAAAGTTACTTTGATCCTCTCCTAAACAGACGCATATCTCCTTGATACCAAAAGTGAAAAACCCAGAAAATATAGGCCAATTTAGACCTATCGGTCTCGCAATGTCGGTTACAAAGTAATCTCAAAAGTTATGGCAAACAGACTAAAGGTTTGGCTTCCGAGAGATCATAAAACCTGAACAGAGCGCCTTTGTTCAAGGAAGGCAAATTCAAGACAATATTTTAATAGTTCAGGAAGTATTGCATCAATTGAGAATAGCTAGAAGGAAGAAAAAGTTCCAGGCGATACTAAAACTAGATATGCAGAAAGCCTATGACAGAATCGAATGGGATTTCTTGAGGGATTGTATGCTGAAAATGGGCTTTTGTGAGCGGTGGGTATCCCTTATCATGAAATGCGTGTCAACGGTGTCTCTAAGTGTGAAGATAAATGGGGAGCCTACTCCATATTTCACACCTTCAAGAGGTCTATGACAAGGCGACCCTCTCTCCCCATATTTATTCATCATAATGGCAAATGTGTTGATTGGGATGATGAACAAAGCCCTCGAAGATGGAAGCATTAAGGGCATAAAGCTAAACAGGTTTTGCCCTACACTATCCCATTTACTCTTTGCTGATGATGCCATCTTTTTCTTGAACGGACTATTGTGGAATGCCAAAATCTAGCCAATATTCTGAACCAATCTGTTTTGCATCGGGCCAAGCAATTAATTTAAACAAATCGGGGGTATGTTTCAGTAGCAATTGTCCATCTTCTCTGAAAAGAAACCTAGCACAGCAACTCAGGGTCCCAATTATAGAAAAAACAGGGAAATATCTTGGCATACCAACAGAGTGGGGTCAATCCAAAAAGGAGATGTTCGCTTGGATCCTAGCAAGAGTTAACTCGAAGTTAGAAGGATGGAAAGAAAAATTACTCTCAAAAGCAGGAAAGGAGGTTCTAATAAAAAGCGTTGTGCAAGCCCTCCCGCACTATGCAATGTCTGTTTTTAAATTGCCCATATCTATTTGCAAAGCTATAGAAAAGAGAATTGCTTCTTTTTGGTGGCAGAAAAGTGATTTGAAGAGGGAAGTGCATTGGAAGAACTGGGAAACACTGAAAACCAGAAAAGATGAGGGAGGTTTAGGGTTCAAAGATTTGAGAAATTTCAACCGAGCAATGCTCGGCAAGCAAGCTTGGCGATCTAAAAAAACACCCTCGGCGTTGTGGAGCAGAGTAATGAAAGGCATTTATTTTCCAAATGGTACTTTATGGAAGGCAAGGAAAGGGCAGCGACCATCTTGGGGATGGCAAAGTATTTTAACGGGAAGAGAAGCCATAGAATTAGAGGTTAAATGGTCTGTCGGGGACGGCAAATCTATCAACATCAGAGAAGACAAATGGCTGAAATTTGGAGTTCTCGGAGGCCCTATTAACCAAAGTGAACCAGTGATGGTGGCTGAACTCATCCATGAAGATTTGCGGGTATGGAAGGATGATTTAATTCTGAATTTATTCGAAGAACAAGTAGCGAACGAGATACTTGCAACACCTATCAGCTCGATTCCGAAAGAAGACAGTTTAGTGTGGATTGGTAATAAATCAGGGACATACACTGTGAAGAGCGGGTACAACACAAACCATCCAAAGGCCACAAAAACAGAACAAAACCAAGCTACTTGCTCTTTTAAGCCGCCGAGATCCCTCTGGACAAGGATATGGGGATTAGATATTCCCCCAAAATTGAGAACTTTTCTATGGAGCCTATGTCAAGAAGCCTTACCGACAAGAGAGAACCTGCATAAAAGGAAAATGCTACCCAATCCCTATTGCACTCTCTGCGCCAAACACATGGAAACAACTGAACATCTCTTCCTTCTTTGCAAATGGACTAAAAAAATTTGGACAGACCCTCGAATCCAAATCCACATCGATCCAAGCAACATCACAAGATTTGATAAGTGGCTACTGGAAGTTTTCGAAAGGAGTGATATCTTACTTGAAAAAGAACAAATCGCTGCAGTGCTATGGGGCATATGGAAAGCACGGAATGACTCGATATTTCGCGGCAAGACTCCACAACCGACAGCCATAGTAGATATGGCACTAGCGCAGCAAGTAAAATTCAGCAGATGGCAGTCTAAGAAAGGCCAGAAACCCACTACTCGAAACATATCCACAAGCTGGAAACCACCTGAACAGAAGAAGATGAAGCTGAATATCGACGACTCGTGGTCCCCTTTCTCAGGATCGGCCGCTGGGATATTGCGTGACTCGTCGGGGATGGTGGCCGACGGCTTTGCAGAGCAGATCCGGGCGCTTTCCCCCAACACGCGGAAGCCCTAGCTCTGTTACAGGGGTTGAGTTTCGTGAGTAGAAGTGCAGCTTCGCACGTGGAACAGAGCTTCGGCCAAAGCAGAGGGTGGATAATTGAAAGTGACAGTTCCAACACCGTGGAAGCTATCATGGGCTGGGCCGAACCATCCTGGGACACAAAAGATACTATCGAACTGTGCAAAGAAGAGCTTCACTTCCTTCAATCTGTTAGAGGCGTTGAAGTCACAGTAGAGAAATGTCTTCGTGAAGCAAACCGAGCTGCCGATTGGCTTGCAAACTCCCACCGGTCCAACAATCTACCTCCAAATTGGGTGAATTATCCTCCTCTTTACCTTATGGAAATTCTCTGTTCAGAATTTTACCCATCGTCGACTTGTAAGGCTCGTTTAGTATCATGAATGAATGCAAATCCGTTTTTTCGACCAAAAAAAAAAAAACAGTAAGGTCACTAACTAGATTGAGAAAAATGATAATTTCTATGTAAAATATTTTATTACAGAATCTTCCACCAGACTCTCTAAATTGTTGTCCTGTGTACTCGTGATAATTGAGGATAACATCTATATGGTTCGAGATACAATCAATCCTTACTTTTGGGGAGTTTTAGGTGCAAAATTTTATATGTGTTAATTCCTTTGTAATTCATAAGTTTATGCAAAAACAGGATTCTTTAAGCAGACAAAAGTTTCATAATATCTTGAATTCATAACTTTAGTTAGTAAATTATTATATTTTTCTTTTATTTTGACATGCTGTTTAACTTAATCTGTGTATTACGGGAATATATTATCCTTAAACTTTTCGAGTGGCTTTTTTCCTTTCATTCTGGCCTGCAAAAAAGGCCCACTAAAAACAATTTCACATGCTGGTCCATCGAATTTAATTTTGATCTCTTCGTACGACTGAATTGTTCCCATCCTTAGTAGATCAAGATCGCAGATTTTGTTGGTGTTTTGGTCCGCAATCAACATCACCTCCCACGTCATGTGGAACGAACCATCATGGAAAAATACCTCGGTGACCCCGAAAAAAGACGTTAGAAGATCACAGGAGATCCAAGTGCATGCTTTCTCTATCATGGCGGCCCACGCGAATTTAAAATGATAATTAGCAAAAGAAAACAAAACCTTCGTGGGAAAAATCAAAACCCGCACGTTTCATGACGCGAGGCTGCGCTGTCCGAAGGCCAGTAGCCTAGCTGAAGTTCTGGAGTCACCCGTAGCTCCTGGGGCTCGACTGTCTGGTGCGCATGTGAACTCACCTCGTACCCGCGCGGTCGCCTCTCTCTTCCCTCTTCCCTCTTCCCTTTTAATAGGCGACCGCGGTCCCGCTCGATCTAAACGCAAGAAAAACCGAGAGAAGAGAAAAATTTGTGCGCGCGCTGAGGTCTGCAATTTGGTGGGTCCACCTAAAGTCAAGTCAGTAAAGAACCTAAGTATGCCCTAAATCAGTTTCGTCCAAACTTGGGGACGTAAAATTTGAAGGTATTCTCATGAGCAAGGGAAGACATTTTCTCTCCAATTGGGGGATAAAGAGTGTAGCTACTAGCACATTAAAATAAGAAACTGAGCGCTGGGTTACTAGACTATTGTTGGAAGCTTGCTTCTTATTGATTTTTGCATAGTGTCTAGAGCTAGCACGTCTAATTAGTACCTCCCGGCTCTTTCTAGACACTATGCACATTTGGAGTTCTTAAAAGAGGATGGATTGCAATTAGATTCTGGGCAAATAATCTAGGTTTTTCCCATGCCTTTTTCCTTCTTTTTTTTTTTTGTGTAATTTAACATATCTGGACCAAATTACAATTTTTGTATTAAAAAAAGAATTCGATGACTAACATTTGAACAGTGTATGTGGCAGGTGTATAGTATTGACATTGTCATATAGACTGACAGATGATTTGTGGAATGAGTGTTGCTTTTATAATGAAAAATGGGGATACAGAAGATGCAAGTATGAGGCCACCTCCTTCCTATGTGCCTCCTTGCATTGCATTGGAGGATAAATTCTTGGGAAAATTGTCCGAAAAATCTTAAAGTTATTATATTTTTGTCAGTTCAGTTATAAACCTATCAATTTTGTCAATCCAGTCATAAATCTTCTCACTTCTTACAAATTGGGTTAATCTAACCAATTTTGACTAGAAATTACTAATATAAACGGTCAGCTCTAACGTGAAACTTTTAAAATAACATTTTAATAACGTTTTGAATTTTTTAATGGTTTTTCCTTTCTTTTTTTTTTTTTGCTTTTTTATTTTTTTTATTTTTCAAATTTTTTGAATGGGAAGGATTGGCCAACAAGGGTTGGCCAACCAACTATTGCCGGTGACAAGCAAGGGCTGACTATCCCTTATTGGCTTTGGGCGAGGATTGCAAGCCCTTGCCTGTGGCTTGGGAGAGTCGTTGGCTCGTGAGGGTCACTAGCCCTTGCCTGTGGCCGGTGAGAGTTGGTTGACAACCTTTGTCAGCCCTATCTAAATCCCCTCCCCCCCCCCCCCCGGGAAAGAAAAGCAAAAAAAATTCAAAAATTCAAAAATTCAAATTATTATTAAAAAAGTACCACGTCAGTATTGGTTGTTCACATTAATAATTTCCGGCTAAAATTAGTGAGATTGGTTCAATTGGCAAGAAATGAAAATGTTTATGATTAAATTGTTAAAATTGAAAGTTTTATGACTAAATTTGACAAAAGTGCAATATGTTTATGAGTTTTTGGACATTTTTTCCCAAATTCTTCGATGAAACATATCAGAATCTAAAAAGTGACATATGAGATACTAAGATCAGGTAGAATTATAGGCACCGGTTGACAAGTGCATGTTCATATAGTGTCCCAATTATTTCAACCGTCGATCCAAGCGACAGTGTGTTTGCTTCTAAAATTTATAACGAAACACATCAACAAATTGAGATAGTTAAAACCCTCCCGGAATAGTACTAGAGAGTTCCCCCATATGCGAACATCATTATGAGAGGATCAGTTAATCATTACATGGGTGCAATTATTATACCAACCTGTATCTTGTGTAGGCAAAAAAATAAAAAATAAAATGCAATCACGACACAAATACACAGCGGAGTAACTTGTCATTTCAAGCCATAGTTGTCCAAAAGTGAGTCGTTGATGATGTACTGGAGATGCCTTAGATTGAACCACGCACCAACAAGCGCGCAAACCATTCAGATTGGTACGACTTGCGTGGCCCTTAGTGTCTTCCAGTCTAAGTCTCAGGAACGTGCGGAGAATGACGGTCGCGTTGCAAATGTTATCTTGTTTCACGCGAAACTGACTAATACCTCATCCTTCGAGAGAGCGTGAAAATTGCAAATGTTATCTGTAAGTCCTTGAAGATTGGGTTTGACTATTTACTATTGCAGCACTTAATATCACCATTTTAGTTGGGAAGGACCGTAAAAACTCAGTACCTTCGCTTTGGAGAAGATTGCTAGGAGGGAGATTAAGTCTAAATCTATCAACATATTCAATTAGACTCATATTTACTCAAAAGTTTAGTCAATGAATTATAGACCAATTATAATATATTAACTATTTCATACTATACAAATTCTCCAATGTGGGATTTTCAAACACAATTCACTCATCCATCTCAACCATCTCCTCCTCACATGTGAACTTAATGTTAAGTTTGGATCCCCTTAATTCAAGAATCATTCTGCATCAATTATGTCTTAATTAGAATATTGTCGCAACCAATTTTTCGAGGGTGAACCACCTAGAATTTGGCTAATAGGTTGTTAAGTCTAGACTTAACTCAGGCTTTCCTAAGCCCATATCAATTCACGACTTATGTTTAAATTCTTAACATGCAAATGATTTTCAATCAGGAGTCGCCACTAATCTATTTTTTGGTGGGTCGATTAGAAATACAAATAAAGTAACGGGAGATTTACTTTATTCCTACGAACCAGAGATTTTTGAGTTCGGGGAATTGATTACGTTAGATTTCTCTAATGCCCTTTCGGTACATTTCTCTTTTATTTTGAAAAATGTTTGGCAAACAGTTTGAATCAATTTTAATTTACTTTCCTAACATGTGATGTAACCATGCAGGTGCGCAAACCACCAATTTAACACCCAAGAAAGCAATTAAATAATGCAGAACTTACCTCAAAACAACGAAAGCATCTGCAGTGTTAAATTAAAATCTACATCAACAACCCTAGATTTGGTTTCTAATTAACAAACAATTACTCAATTTTTGTTTACTCTTTTCCAACGAAAATGTAGTCCATATGTAATGCAATGCTTCTAATCTAATATGAAATGATATGGCATGACAATATGTCCTAAACTATATAAATGAGTAAAAAAAACTAATGATTTCTTAATGAACATGCAATAATTAAATATGCAATATAAATTAACCATAATGACTTAATTCTAAAGACATGTGATGCAATGCAATGACGTACAAAATTATTTTAACTAAAATGACATGCAATATGCAATTTAATATGCGAGCTATATGTCACGCGACATTTATTAAATGACCTAACCTAATGACATGCAATTTCTAATTAAATGAATCTAACAACAGTCAATAAATAACGTGCATTTCATGAACTTAATTCTATATGACATGGGCATTTTTATTTTCCTAACAAAACATGCAATTTATCTAGGAGAGATTATCTACCTATAATTGATAAACATGCAATCCTAACATGCAATGACGTGCAAAGAATGCCCTAATTCAACATAATATATGCACGATGATTTTTTTTTTTGTGTTTTTATATTAATTTCGAAATTAAAATTTCACATGCAATTTAAATAATGATCAAACTAACATCCTAAATGAATGTGTTTTTTTTTTTTTGGTTTTCTTTTCCATGATTCAAAATAAAGTTCTTATTCTAAATATAAAAGATAAAAACCTAATCCTAATTCAACATTTTTTAGATTTTCTTGTTTAAAATTCAAAATAAGATTGCAATTTTAACCCTAGCACATGAAATATTCTAAAGCAAATCTAATCCTAACTCAAATATTTTTTGGGTTTTTCTTTTAAAAATTTAATTAACTCAACCAACTTGACGACATCAAATCAAACAAGATAAGATTGATATCCAAAAATTGACGAACCATATCTCGCGCATGAAATCGGATTGGTCGATTTTAAATTAAATCGCGAATCGAATATCGGACTTGAGATTGGATTGTCGATTTTTGTAAGAGATTGCGAGTCGAATTTTGAAAATCAGACTGTCAATTCCTAGCTTGAGACTTTTTCATGTCGGAATATCAATCATACATTTAAGGAACAACTTCACTAAAAAAAAAAACAAGTTATAGAAAAAAAAACCAAACAAAAAATAAATAAATAAAAAGACTACCTAATCCTATTTTTCTCTTTTTTTTTAGTTTTTTCTTTTTCCCAAAAGTGGGCCTGCTCGTGCGGCTAGTCTCCGGGGCAACAGGTTGTCAGTCCAGCAAGGAAGCTCCGGCAAGGGTGAACCGGCGGCGGGCGAGCGGCGAGGAGGTGAACTGGTGGTGGCTTCGCGGACAGGGGCACTGCAAGGGCGTCGGGTCAGACAGCGGTCCGGCTCGGGTCCGGCTGTTGGGCGACGGGCGGCGCTCAGGCTTGGCTGCAGGAGCGGTGAGTCGCGGCGAGCTCGCGGGTACAGAGGCGCAGCGGCGTCGGTTGCTGCAGAAGGTGTGGATCGGGTGGCACTCCGGCGCGGTGGTGAGCGAGCAGGGGGTCGCGGGTCACAATGGGCTGCAACAGAGGGCAGATCGGCTCGGCGGTACGGCTGATTCGGGGCTCTGGTGGCGTCGGGTCGCGATTGGGGAAAGAGACACGGCAAGGTCGCCGCGAGGCTAACCGAAGCGCGAGACTGGCGACTCGCAAGTTGCTGGTGTCTCGACGGTGGTGGTGCCGTGAGGCGGCGCCGGGGGCGGTCTGAGATGCGGTCGCTGGATGCTGGTTGCGGCGGTGCTCACAGCTGCGGAGGCGCGACGGATCGGGCGGCGAGGGAGTCCGAGCAGCTTGCGGTTTGATGGCGTCGGAGCAGCGCGGGCGCGGTTGAAGGGAAGCCGGCGACCGGGGCAGCGGATGGGGGCAGCGAACGTGGGGAAGACGATGAACAGTAAATGTCCAATCACCTCCCCCACTCTGCTGCTTCTGCTTTTTACCTTTCACTTTTCTTCATTTTTTCTTTTCTTTTCAGTCGACCAAAAGAAACCCTTAAAAAGCCCCCACCTCTTTACCGTACACGGCCCTTTTATAAGCAAGAAACATGTAATCTTCGTGGGATATTTCGAAGATTTCTATAATCTCTTAATCACAAAAATCTTTTTATTCTTCTTATCTCCTAAATATTTTCTATTAATTTTTGAAGATAAGATCACAATCCGATTTTCTTAAATTCCAAAAATCCTCATTTTAAATCTCAATTTCAGAAAATGAGCTCTGGTCAATTTATACTCTTCGTGAGCTTAGTTCGACCTGTTAACTCAAAACCACTAATTTGATCCATCCGCCACAAGTTTAGTAAATAAATGTAAAAAATGCAAATTAAAAACAAATGCATCTAAATTTATATGCTTTGCAATTAATTTTTTCAGAGATAAAATTACCCTATAATTTTTTAATGTGATAAATGACTAAATGGGTCGCTAAAATTTAAGTGTCAATAAATATCCACTTCGTTGTGACCACATTGCTATACCAAACACCCACCTTCAACTCATCTCTTTGGCTTCGTTGCATGTGCCGATCACAACAACAACACCCACATTTATCTCTAGTCTCTTTCTCTAGACTGAACTTATAAAGCCTACCATTAGGACCAGATTGTTACACCACAACTCCTACCTTCAATCGGTCTTTTGTACCAGACTGATGAAAATTGCCCGGAAATTGAGTTGCTTATGAGGTTTCTTCCTTTCATATATTTGCCAAATACCGTTATACATTGGGATGAGCTACTGATCAATCATCGGCTCTAATACTATTTCTTGGGAGCTCCCAGGAGAAGCCCAATATCTTTGCTTGTAGAGGACGCCATAAGGGAGCCCAAGTTTGAGTCCATCAATAATACTAGTTAAACCAACATTTACTGAAAAGTTTAAGTTAATGAGCTATAAACCAACTATGATATAGTAAATACTCTATAATACCAATTCTTCTATGTAGGAAATTCTAACACAACATATCCATGCATCTCAACAATTTATATTAAATTTTTTTTTTGGTAAGGTCAATTCATATTAAATTTTAGAACTTGATAAACATGACAAAGTAGACCTTATTAAGCGTATATCTAGGAGAGATATTCCAACATTTCGTCTAATAAAAATGATGAATCCATGAGTTGCCCATGTCCAAATCCACGGTTTACGTTCATTTTGAATCATTGCTCCATTTACTGAATAATGCCACCTCCAAGTTAGAGATATCAGAAGTCCTAATCTGAGGTAAGTCTAGTACAAGTGCCAATACTTTCGTAGGATACTTGCTTAAGTGTTAATTTTTTTTTTTGGCTCACTTAAGTGCCATTTCTGGCTAAACGTCCTACATGGATTTTTGTGTCTTTTTCCATTAGGGCTGGTGAGAATCATTGGCGACCCTCATCAACGCTAAAGAAAAAAGAAAAAAAAAAATTAAAACGGCCACAGGCGAGGGACCCCACAGCCTTGCCCACTGCTGGTGAGGCCCTAAAGCTGTCTCCTAAGGCCTTCACAATGAGAGCAAGGTGGCAAGGGCCCTCATTGGCTTTAGGCAGCCATAGGCGAGGGTCCTCGCAACCTCAGTCGTTGCTGGTGAGGCCCCAACGCCGTCACCCAAGGCCTTCATGGCAAGAACAAGGCGGTGAGGGCCCTCACTAGCTTTGGGCGGTTGCAGGTGAGGGTCCTCATGGCCTTGCCCACTATCGGAAAGGCCTCGACAGCCTCGCCCAGGGGCCTTCGTGGCCAAGGGCGAGGTGGTCCTCGCTCAATTTGGGTGAAGATTTTTCGATCAACAAAGGTCGCTAGTGATCCTCGCCGGCCTTAGAGAAAAGAAAAAGCAAAAAGAAAAGCAAAATATAAATAAAAAATATAAATCCAAAATTATAGTAATTATAATTATTATTAAAAATATTAAAATAATATTTTTCGATAGTCATGTTAGCTTGTTCGGCGGGATAAATTGGAAGCGACATTTAAATAATTAATTTTTCAAATTTGTGGCACTTAAGTGAGTGAAAAAAAAATATTTTGGCATTAAAGTGAGTGTTGCATGAAAGTATTGATATTTATGTTGTACTAACCACTCCTAATCTCATTCGAGGAAGGTTGTTCGAACATGTGGTATATCTACCCCCAAACCTCACATTGTTTTTTTTTTTTTTGGGTCGAAAACCTAACATGTTTGAAAATCAGTGGAACCAATCAATCAAAACGTCGAAATCAATGGAGCACGTCCACTGAAACGCTCATCCGAAGTTCTGATATCGTTTTATACCCGCGAGTGGCATTTACGAGTTGACTCGTAGATACACCGAACGATGTTCCTCCACCAGCTCGTTCCTTATAAGAGGAGAACTCATGCCCGCCCAAGACCAGTAAATGGAAAGAGAGAGAGAAAAGAAGAAGTGTACGATCATCGGCAACATGGCCAACTCATCGTCGCCTACCTCATACATTTACTTCGTCGCCATCTCACTGTTTCTGGGGAATTTGGTCCTCGGAGCTCAAGCTAGAACCGTCCACTACTACGATTTCGTGGTAAGTAATCCAAAGCATATTATCTGCAGTGGTCCAAGTACGGTTCCCGTCTTGTTATTGAAATCCATATTGTTTTTGCTGGCATATTCCAATCGAAGTACAAATACAACTCTCACTTTCCAGAATATACAAAACTACCGATGCTTACACATTTATATGATAGCGACTAATTATTCTCGAATCTTTTTTCTCCTTTTCTCATGTTTAAAAATTGTCTCGAATCATTGGTAAGTTTTTATTTTTTTATTTTTTTTCAGTTAACACCCTGAAAAATTTCAAATTGGTACACTTGTAATAAATTTATCCCAAACTATTTTTTTGACCATGAAAAACCCTAAAGTGGTATACATGTGACAAATTTGCTCCGACTGACCATAAAAAAACCATAAACTAGTACATTTATAACAAATTTATCCCAAACTAATTTATTTGACCGCAAAAAAGTAAAAACTGATAAATTTGTGACAAATATACTTTTCGCTAAATTGGATTAATATCACAAAAAAATCACAAAAATTATAAATTCTAACAAACGGAGCGTAAAATCCCAAATTGGTATACCAGTCTACTATCACGTGTCATTTAACTTAATAATTTGACATTAAAAATTAATGAAAATTAATAGAGGGTAAATTTATTACAAGTGTACCGGTTTTGGGTAAATTTGTTAAAGTTATACTAGTTTGAGGTTTTTGGTAGTAAAAAAAAATAGTTTTGGGTAAATTTGTCATAAGTGTATCAGTTTGAGATTTTTCAGAGTATTAACCATTTTTTTTTAGGTGCTAGAAATACTTTCCCATCAATGAGATCCAAATAGCATGTACTTCGACAATCCGATACTTTTTTTTGGTTGAAACAATCTGATACCTTATGCAGTCATTTTCTTTTATACGGACGGTTCAATTTGGGGTACTGATCCCTCCTTACATGAAGTCCATCCTTTCTTTGTTTCGAAGCTGAGAGAAATCAACGTTACGAGGAATTGCACGACCACGACGATCCTGGTGGTGAACGATAGTCTTCCTGGGCCAACCATTCGCGTTCAAAAAGGTGATCTTGTGTACGTGAAGGTTCATAATCAAGGATTATATGGGGTCACTCTTCATTGGTATTTCATTCTATCCATCTTGTTTAATATTTGATTGTTCTCCTACGTTAGCTTGTGATGTGATAGATAACTCTTAACGAAAAGAAGCTATATGCTAACGCATAACCTTATCAGCAAGGTATGAGCTTAGGTACCTCTAGGTATCTGGGGAGTGCTCGTTCATGGGATTTATGCCGCTTGGTTTTCTGAGTTTACTTTAGTTAAAACAAGATTGGTTTATATATGTGTACAAATTAACCGAAGAACCTGAAAATCAAACAATTCAATATTTCATCACAAAACTATATTTCATCTTTAAAATGTAAAAAAAAAAAAAAGGACATTAAATTTAGTTTATTAAATGCAAATAGCAATTGTCTAGCTCGTGGAGTCCATCCATGCATGATGAAATTCATTGATTTGTAGGCATGGGGTGAAGCAACCGCGAAATCCATGGTCAGATGGTCCAGAGTATATTACACAATGTGCTATTCTACCGGGAACAAATTTCACTTATGAAGTGAATTTAACTGTAGAAGAAGGAACTGTTTGGTGGCATGCCCATAATGAGTGGACAAGATCTACAGTGCATGGTGCTATTGTTGTTTTGCCACGTGAAGGATCAAGTTTCCCATTCCCCACGCCAGATGGAGAGCTTGTAATTGTGCTTGGTATGTGCTCTAAAGATTTCTTATGGGACTCTGTTGGAACTTCTAGGGCTATGAAGTGGATTAGAAATTCAAAATCCATAACTCAGTTATGAAAGAAAAATAGATTTCCGATATTCGTATGATAATAAAAATTTGTCCATTTTATTCCATCTCAATGACTTAATCTTTTGGCTTCTAACCCTTCGCCTAACTTTGCCTTTCAACCAATGACGGACTGCTCGCCTAATAGATCAAAACGTACCTTTTCCTAGAAGCATGTAAAGTGACTGATGATCGGTTGTTGTTATCTATTTGAAATCATTGAAAAAGTTTGTATTATAGTGAAGATCAAATTCTCTTACTAGAATATTGATATCATACCACTGTTTCATTTGGAGATTGTGGTTTGATGGCCTGGGCTTCTTCGATGGAACTCCTCCATCATGATCTCTATTTTCCAATGCATCTATCTTGCCCTAAAGAAAAGGAATAAATAAATTTAACTCATGTAAAAGTAATAAAATAATAATTATTATTATTATGAGACGACTATGCACTTCATTGAAATATACATTTGCGTTTGAATGGTAAAAGCAAATGGTAGTATAAAGTCATTTTCCTTTCATAATTTGCAGGTTCTTGGTATAATGAAGGAACTTCTCTAAATAAAGCCTTAGAGATGGAAATGTCCATCGGCAGTCCCAACATACCTCGTGCAACTGGTTACCTGATCAATGGACAATATGGAGATTTTGTTCCATGCTCCAATGGTACATTCATACTCTCATTTATTTTATTCTTTCTTATTAAGTTGTTCTTTGGACATTATGAGTATGAGTACAGTAATGCAGACCAAGACGTAAAAGCAACTTCCTTGAAATGTTTACTCTGAGTTATTGTAGATATATGATTTTCTTTTACAAAAATATACTGCAAGGTGGGTGCTTTCAGTACAGTGTATGTAGTAAATCTAACTTGAATTTAAATTACATGGACGTGTATGAATAAGCATTGAATTATCTTAGATTGAAGGTATTATGCTTTTTTCAGATGTCTCATATTTTGCTGTATCCAATGTTCTGATATATTATTTCTTCATGCTATCAATTTTACAGAAACGACGCCTCACTTTTTTTTTTGATTACGGTAAGACTTATCTCCTCCGTATAGTTAGCGCAGTGGTCGGTACAGAAATGTTCTTCTCTATCGCTGATCACAACATGACTGTAGTTGGAATGGATGGAGCATACACAAAACCGATTGTTGTTTCATATCTAATGATAGAACCTGGACAAACAATGGACATATTAGTTACTACAAATCAATCTCCAGGAAGGTATTACATGGCAGCTCAACGGTTTGCGACCGAATACCTGGCTTTCACTAAATTTTCCCACGTTGTTGCTACTGCGATTATCCAGTACAAAGGGAATTACAGTCTGACATCACCACCAAGTTTTCCAATTGATACCCTCCCATTTTATCACGACTATAGTGCCGCAGCGAGTTTCACACATCAACTGAGAAGTTTAGCAACTGAAGAATATCCCGTGGACGTCCCTTACAACGTGACGACAAGGATGTTTATCACAGCTTCCCTGAATAGCTTGCCATGCCCAGACGATTCGTGTTATATGGGTGATTCCAAACTCGCCGCAAGTCTAAATAACATAAGTTGGAAGGACCCATCTGTCGATGTGCTGCAAGCTTATTACGGGTTCATCTCTCCTCCTAGTAACTTGATCTTTTCTTCCTACGGCTTTTTATCACTATAGGCTAGGAACATCTATTTTGACGTTATGAATACCCGGAAACTAAGAGTAACACATCTTTGCTATTAATATGCAGAAACATCAGTGGAGTATACACCGCAGATTTTCCCGATTTTCCTCCAGAAATGTTTAATTTCACGGGAGATGATTTGCCGAGCAGTCTTGCGGAGGCTTCTGTAGGGACAGCCGTAAAAGTTCTGAATTACAACGAAACGGTAGAGATAGTTTTCCAAGGGACTAATTTGTTGGAGGGATCAGAATATCATCCGATGCATATGCATGGATACAGCTTTTACATCGTTGGGCTCGGCTCAGGAAATTTCAACAACGAGACCGATCCTCTAGCATACAATTTGGTCGATCCACCCAAAGTCAATACATTTGGAGTTCCTAGAAGTGGATGGGTTGCAATCAGATTCAGGGCAGATAATCCAGGTATTTCTCATACTCTTCTCTTACTTCTTCTCGTGTAATTCAACGTCTAAGAAACATGGAGACATTACTTGATTGGTTTTTGTCCATAGGTCAAAATGCCATTTTGTATACATAAAGAGTTATGGGAAAAATATCAAAAATCATTTTCGCTATTTGGAGCAAAATACCATTTTGTATTTGGAAAGGAGTTCCACGAGCTAACATTTTAATTTCATATGCGGCAGGGGTATGGTTTTGGCATTGTCATATAGACCGACATATGAGCTGGGGAATGGATTATGTTTTCATAGTGAAAAATGGGGATACGGAAGAGACAAGTATGAGGCCACCTCCTCCCTATATGCCTCCTTGCGTTGCCTCGAAGAAGGACAAACTCTTTGGTGAACAAGATCGGAATTTAAAAAGTGACATATAATTACTAAGATTAGGCGTATTTATAGGCATCGCGTAGGTGCATGTTCGCATTATTAATATGTAATTTATATGTATATGGAGGCATTTCTTAATTATGTTCCTATCTATATCCTAAATGTAATTAGGGTTTGTTAGTTAAAAAGTGTTGCTGTTCTCCACAACAAAATTTTTTGTTCCGAGAACAAAAAAAGAACAGAAATGTGTTTGGTAAAACTTTTATTCTCGGGAACAGATTTGGAACAAAAACAAGAAGTAGAAAAAAGTAGCTTATTGTTCCCGAGAACAATTCTGAGAATCAATTTTTCTCTCTTCTTCTTTCTTCTCTTTTATCTTCTTCTCTTTTCTTTCCTCCTTCTTCCTTTTTTGGCTAGTCTCCTACCTCGGCCATGGTCGGCGATCAGTTGACGAGGGTTGGCGACCTCGTCGCCGGAGCGTCGCCTGTTGGTGCGAGGTTGAGCCTCGCCGGTGGCCTGGTGAGGCTTCGGCAAGCTCGTCGGACCTCGTCTAATTGGTTGCTGGTTGCCGCCATGGCTGGCGACCGACCACAAATGAGAAAGAAGGAAAAAAAAAAGGAAAAAAATATAATAAAAATATTGAAAAATTAAAAACAATTAGACAAGTTTACCAAACACATTTCTATTCCTGAAATATAAATTTTTTGCAATCACCAAGTGTATTCTTATATTCAGAAATTGTTCCTCGGAAAAAAAAAATATTTCTATTCAAAAATTGTTCTTCGGAACAAAATAGTTACCAAACACGCCCTTAATCATTTTTATAAATGCATATTATGCAACTCTAATTAGGCGTAAGCCACCGTGAACATTTGTCATTATATGCTTTTGACTCTAAAAATTAACTTGTTACTAAAGCAAGAAAACACATCAAATTCTTCAACATCTTAGGGCGCGCATGACAACCATTCTGTTCCAAAAATAGTTTCTGGAACAGAAATAAATTTTTCTATTTCTATTTCTAGAAGAGTTTCTAAGCAAAAATAACCGTTTGATAACGACACAAAATTTTTACTCTAAAAATAGAAATTCGTTTGATAACGACACAATATTTCTTCCTTTTGAACAAATGCGACGGCAATAACGACCTTTAATATAAAAAATAAAAATAAAAATGATTTAGTAACAAAAAAATAATGAATAAAATAAAATAAAATAAATCATAAAAAATAAAATTAAAATGTCATTTTATTTTAAAATAAAAATATAAAAATAAATTTATTTTATTTATTCTATTTTATTTTATTTTACGAATAAATTTATTTTAAAATGAATAAAATAAAAAATAAAAATAATTTTATTTGGAAAACACTCAAGGCAAATAAAAATAAATTTATTAAATTTATTTTTAATAAATGTATTTTTAATAAAATTAATTTATTTTTATTTATCATAAATAAATTATTTTAAATAAATTAAATACATTTAATTTTAATAAACTAAAAATAAAATGATAAATAAAAATAATTATTTATTTTAATAAATTTATTTTTATTTTTAAATGAATACAATGAATATATTTATTTTTATTTATTTTTATTTTTAATAAAATGAGAAGAAGCGGAGGAAGAGGAGGAGGCAAAGACGTAGAGGAGATGAGGGAGGACTCACCGAAATTAGAGTTTGGTGAGAGAAATTATTTCGATTTCTCTTCCAAATCGAAATAGAAAATTTTAGTTTCGATTTCTCTTCAAAACCTATTTCTGGAATAAAATCTATTACGAAATAAAAAAACTAAATAAGTTTATCAAACGAATTTCTCTTCCGTAAACAGTGCTGGAAGAAAAACTATTTACGGAATAGAAATTTTGGGTTGTCATGCACCCCTTAGCCCAACTCAGCACTTCCTTTGGTCCTATTTTAAGATGCGGACCCCGAGTGCCATAACTTGGCAAAAAGAACACTTAAGTGCCATAACTTACGAAAGGTATACTTAAGTGTCAAGTCGGAGCAAAATGGATCACTTGAGTGCCAATTTGGCCAAAATCCGACCAAATTGCATACGTGGCCTTTTTTTAACGAAGCGGCCCAAAACGATGCCGTTTTGCATGCTGACGTAGCAAAATAATGCAAAAACAATATTGCTTTGGACCGACGTGATAAAAATAATATAAAAATTAATTAAATTAAATTTAGTTAAAATATTTAAAATTAATCATTTTAAAATTAATAAAATTTTTAAAAAAATGGGGGGAGGCGGTTGAGGGCCACCGTCGCCGCCTCCCCGCCGTCGCCGGAAGGGTCGGTGACGGAGGGGGGGGAGGGCCTCGGGCTGGGGTTGCCGGGCCACGGCGAGGGCCGACGACCTTGCCAACCCGGGGTGAGGGCTCGTGAGCCCTCGCCCAAATCCGGTGAGGGTTGGCGCCCTCGCCTAGCCGGCCAAGGGCCACCGCTTGCTCAAGCGACCCTTAGCGGGCGGCGGCCTTGGCCCGACCGAGCGAGGGCCGCCGACCCTTGCCCGCATTTAGTAAGAGGGGATAAGGGGAGGGGAGGAGGAGGAAGAAAAGGGGGGGGGGAAGGAGGAGGAGGAGGAGGGAGCTAGGCGGCGGCGAGGGCCGGGACCATCGAGCCCTAGTCGAGGGCCGGTGGCCCTAGCCGACGCGGCGAGGGCTGCGTGCCCTCGCCCCTTGCCCGGGCTCGGTGGCCCTAGTTGACCCTCCCCACCTTTTGGCGATGGTGGGGAGGTGGCGGCCATGAAGGCTCGGCCCTCGGCCCGCTGGTTGCCTTCCTCCTCATCCATTTCCCTTTTTTTTTAATAAATATAAATTATATTATTATTTTGTTTTAAATTTAATTTAATTAATTTTTATATTATATTAAAATTCAAATTATGCTAAAACGACGTCGTTTCGGCCGATTTAATGGTTCTATTTTGGCCAACACCCGAAATGACGTTGTTTTGGGTGAATTAAAGCTAACTCAGCTCTCCGGCGAGCCACCTCAGCGAGAAATATTAATATTTAAATGTCACGTATGATTTCTGGTTGGCTTCGTCGGAGGTAGCACTCGGGTGTCCCACTTTTATTCAAATGTGGCACTTAAGTATACATTTCGTAAGTTATGGCACTTAAGTGTCCCTTTATGCCAAGTTATGGCACTTGTAGTGTTCTTTTCTCCTCCTATTTCTATCTCAACAAAATCTGACGCATTTCTGGTTTTTTTTTTTCTCTACCATCTCTTTATTCAATGTCTTCCATTTCCATTAATCCTAATTTCCAAGTCATCTCTCTACAACATTGTGCCTACTTTCACCTCTCTTTCCCTCTTCTCTGCTACTCCAATTTCTACTTTTGCTCAAATGACACTAGTACACTCAACCCCGCCACCTTTTGTTCCTTCCAACATGGCAAGTCTCTTCACCATCAAGCTTGATCCAAACAATTATCTTATGTAGAATTTGGACTAAAGCATATTCCAACATGCACCAATCTACTAGGCTATGTGGATGAGCCTTTGCCATATCTGGCAAACATTTAAATGTACAAACAAGATGGTTAAATATGAAGCTTGTATCCTAGGATTAAGGGCGGCCTTGAGCATAAAGATTGAAGACCTTTTAGTATTCGGGGATTCGGACTTGATCATACACCAGGTTAAAGGGGATTGGCAGACCTGCACCATCGTCACTCGGTCCACTTGAGCTAGATGTTCAACACCTCTTCTCAAGATTGATTGTGGGAGCAAATCAATCATCCAAGTTTGGCTATGAAAATGACTTAAACATCCATTTGTAAAAATGACTAATTTGAAAAATATTTGTCATGCCTTAAACCTCGAGCTTGCGAACATCCCTCGGCGGTCGATTATATTGCAACATCTCAAAACATGTCGCAAACCCATTCTTTTTATCTTTCGATTAAACACATGCGAAAGTAACTCAAATAAACAACACCCAATCAATAATCATAATAGGGATAGTAAAACACATTGAATGTTTCCAAAGGCACAACCTTTATTAATTACTTGTTAACCCTAGGAAGTTTAACAATTATAAGCCCATCCAAAAGGGGCAACTTCCTACTAACCAACTCAAAAACTTATTGGAGTCAGGGTTAACATAAACTTCACTAACGGCAAAACTAGCCAAAAAGTGTCGCATCTCATGTCCATCACAACTATACCTAGTAGTTCTTCATGCTACGGTCCCGAAAATAATTAATAATAGCGGGATGAGATAAATATCTCAGCGAGTCAACTTCCTAAATCTCGATTGGGAAGCTAATTCACCTCGGAGGCAGCCTAAACATGCAACGACATACAATCTTACTTTGTCTTGGCATTTCCCTGCATATTAGTACAACTCACATAAATAATAATTAGAACATGTTCGAAATATTCTAAGCACATTACCAACACATGTTTTCCAATTATTACGACCCCTCGGGCCATAACCAACACAAGAGTCTACATGGTCCTACCCCATCGGGCACGGCATCATCTATAATCGTTACCTAGACGACATTCTGTAAAGGAGTATTGATGCGGCCTTAATTGCGACTTGGCATCCAGACCCCTGCTAGGCATCCGATAAAAATCGGGTATTGCCCCTAAACTCCTGTTGGGTGACAGGTTTGATTAAATGACAACTCAAGTATACCAACAATCAAATCAATTCTTATTGCCATTAATTAGCCAATAACAAAAGAGTTTGTTTTTAAATATTTAACTTTGACAATTTTTCACATTTAAAAACCTTAGTAAAATATTCGTACATGGTCACGTATTTGAAATCAACTCATCAAACTTTGCACACTTCTATTTTAAAACTCCATTATTTTCATTAGTACGTAAAACTTTGCGTCCAAACCCAACACCTCAAAATTCTCTATTTTCTTGCCTATAAACCCTTTTTTTAATAAATAAAATCTATAATTGGGCAATCAATAATATAGCATTACACGTGCAAATTGTTAGAATTATGCATAAACTCATCCAGAAAAAACAGCATAAAATTCTACTTAACGACTAATCCATCATTAATTACACTAATCACGATTAATTAAGCTAATTACGATCAATTAGTTTAATTACGCGTAATTAGCTTAATTACAATTAATTAAACAAAACTCGATTAATTCACCTAACTATACTTAATTAAAATTAATCGTCGTTAACTAAAATAATTACGATTAAATAAATAAATAAATTATGATTAATTAAAATAAACTCAATTAATTAATCTAACCATGATTAATTAATCTGATCGTAATTATTTAAACTAATCGCACTTAAATTTACTCTAAAACGTCCTTAATTGCAATTAAGGCTAAACCAAAATTAACTAATATTAAACGTAATTATCCCTAAACTAATTTACCCCATAAACGTAATTAACATCCTAATACATGATTAGGAAGTTATGGGTTTCCGGTGACGACGAGCTTGTGACGAAGGCGGTACGGCGGCGTTGAGAACTCAGGTCTCACGGCACCCATGGTAGTGTGAATGGCATGGCGAAGGTGGTGGTGGCTCCTCAAGCTCACGGCTAGCTTACTTGAGGTTTTGGTGGTGGTCCGGTGGTGGGTGCTTGAAAATGGTGGTGACTCGATGGTTGCTTGCAGCGGTTTGAGGAATAGGCGGCTCAAGTGCCAGTGACTCAAGAGCTCGGCGGCGAAGATGATGATACGGGTGCGATGGTGCCGGTGATGGTGAACGGTGTTGAGAGATGGCGGATGATGGTGGGGATGGTGGACGGTGGTGGTGGTGGTGGTGGTGAGGTGGTGTGGTGGTGGCGATGGGGTGGTGTGGCGGTGAGATGGTCGGATGATTATGGTGGGTCAGGGGCGGCAACAAACGAAAGGGGGAAGTGAAAAATGGAGAGGAAGGTGGGGAAGAGAAGAAGAAAGAGGAAGATGTGGGGGCGGGGGGAATGGGGTGGTCTGCGTAGCCAAGGGGAAATGGCGTGGGGTTGGGGGAAAGAAGGAAAGGGAAAGAGAGAAGAGGAAGAAGAAAGAGGGAAAAAGAAAAAGGAAAATAAAAAGAAAAGGGGGTGGCAGAAGGTGGCGTGAAAGGGGGAGAGAGAGAGAGAGAGAAAAATGGAGGGGAGGGTTGTTCTGGAGTGGGGTGGTGTGAAGTAGGGGTGAGCATTGTTTCAAGGTAGAACCTACAACATGAGAATCGGACCAATGGGAATCTGTAGGTTCCAGGTTCCAAGGTATGTAGGGTGAGCTTCAAGTTTCAAAAAATAAGGAACTTGTTGCAATGGGTAGGTTTTAAGTTCTTAATTGGAGGAACTTGGAACCTGAAACCTGAAACCTGGAATCTAAAATCTGTAACCTAAAACTTGCAACAAGTTTTAATGTTTTTCTTGGTTAGTGTCTCCATGAGATCCTCCGATATTCCATATCGTTCAATGATGAGTGTATAATTAAGAAGTATTAATCCGAGTTTCCATTTTATGGTTAAGATTTTTACTTTATTTATGTTCATATTTTTTGTGTATCTAGATATAAGTTATGGTTAGTGAATTGAAATCGTTCAAATAATAATATAGGTGAAACTGTGGTAGATCCCAGAACTTGTGACAGGATAAGTTCCAGGGTTTAGGGTATGTAAGATAGGTTTTAGGTTCTAAAAAATAAAGAACATGTTCCAACGAGTAGGTTCCAAGGTTAAATCTATACGGAACTTGAAATTGCTTACCATTCTTTTATCTAGTTAAATTTCTTGCCAATGATTCCTTTTCCCCTATTAATAATTTTGTCCATTTTGTATTCTCTTTGATGAATGATAAGATTATTTATTATTGTTGCGATAATTTTTGTTTTGTTTAACTAAAAATAATATATGTATAAAAAAGATCTTGTTGGACCCGAAACTTGTAACATGGTAGGTTCTAGATTTCAGATTCTAATGGGTAAGTTCTAGGTTCCAAAAAATAAGGAACCTGTACCCAAGGGTAGGTTCCAAGTTCTTTGGAACCGCTTACACTGTCATCAAGAGTAGGGGTGAGCGGTTCTAGGTTCCTTATAGGTTTCGCTTGGAATCTGGAACCTACCCTCAGATACAGGTTTCTCATTTTGTGGAACCTAGAACCTACCCGTCGGAATCTGAAACCTGGAACCTACCCTATCACAGGTTCCAGGGTCGGTTCCGGGGTCCAACAGGTTCCTTTTTTTTTTTTTCATTTTCAATTAAGCAAAACGAAAATGAACGCAACAATAATAAACAAGCTTGTCATTTATGAGAGAGAATACAAAACAAATAAAACTGAACAGCGACACGTGGGACTTTTTTCCATGGCAGCTCGTCGACACGCAGGCTGCTCGTCATCGAAGTTCGAACAACAGCAGCATTGTCGACGGCAAAACAACGATGGCAAAACAACAAGGTCCAGAAAAAGCACTAACAAAAATTTGACATTCAAAAACACTAATCTCAAGTTCAGAGCATTTTTGTGGAATAATATCAAGGCATCCTCTAAAATCAGCCAACTCATCATCGGCCTACTTTGGAAATGTGACAAAACTTATTAAAAAGCTTCCACAAAGAGACACCAATCTATGGAGAGACTAAATATAGACATGGCATTCATGTTTCTGTATTCCAGATCCACACTATACAGTAGAAATCCTAAGAATTCAGCTCTACAGAAGCAATGGCAACAAAAATAAAAGAGGTCTCTAACCTGCAATGCTAAGTCCCGAATAGGTAAAACCACCAATGCACGTAGACATCGGGAGTGTCATTCTCTGGATTTCTATCTACCTGAAAGAATGCCTCGAGAAGGTTGTGTCCTATCCCAGATGTAGCTACAAAAGCAGCAACAATAGTCCCAGCAGAAGACTTTATCCTAGCAACACCAAAAAGTGCTCTGCCAAAAAATCTTGATAACATTGATCTTGACCAGATGGCTGCATAAGGGAGCACATAAAAAAGTAGTTATGCAATTATAATAAACCAAATGGGAGCACATAAAAAAGTAGTTATACAATTATAATAAACCAAATGGCTACAAAAAAATAGAACTAAATACCAATTCAAGAAAGAGAAACAAAGTGAAACATTTTCAAATAATTTCATAATCAAAGAACTCAGAGAGACAACTAAAAGACTACAATTTTGCCAAATCGATCAAAGTGTTCTTTTTTTCCTTTAAACTTTACCTCTTCAAGGAAGGTACTTCATGAGAACATTGCAAGATCTTGCCCCTCCATTAGAGAAATCAAGTTAACAATTGTTAAGTTGTATCTAATTTTCCACATTGAAAATTAATTCGGAAGCACAACCGGGTCAAGATCAAAGGGATTTCATAAACTTCCACCATAATGTAAAGCATGTTTTACTTCATTGGTAAACATACTCGACCAAACTCAAAGAATCAGTCAGCTCCAAGTCACCGGTCCTTAAAGCAGTCATCTTTAATAAGAAATGAGTAGATTAAGAATCATCAGTCTAATTTCTCTTAGCTCCATGCCTATTACAAGCACGAAAACAGCAAGACACCAAGTAACTGAGGGGGCAGTGACTCAAATAATTAGAATATTTCAGAATAAACACCAGCAAATCTAATTAAGGTCTCAAAGGACAGGAGTAGAATACCATATGTAAGAGGTGGAGGTGGAGGCGGAGGCGAAGGGGTGTGGAGTTAAGGCTGATTGAGGGGCTGGGCGAGCGGCAAGCTGCGTCGGGGCGGCTGGGCAAGCGAGCAGCCTCCACCGGCGGGACAAGCGGTGTCCAACGATGGCGTCGATGGCAAGCAGCTAAGCGGCAAGGCGAGCGAGGGGTTATGGCGTCTAGCGGCGATGTCGAGGGAGGTCCGGTGACGAAGACACGAGTCTCACGACACCAACGGCGGCACGGATGGCGTGGCGAAGATAGCGGCGATCATGGCTCAACCCACGACCAAGTGGAGAAGAGCTCAATTCTGGCGGAGGCGGTGGCGATTCGAAGCAACGATGGCCCAGACGACCGAGTGAGCGGTGGCAAGAGGTGGTGACGGTGGCTTGGGGATAGCGGCGGTGGCTCATGGTAGCGAGGGGTAGCACGGACGGTGCGACAGCTCGTCGGGCTCAACGGCGAGACGGCTCGTCGGACGATCAATGGGTGGTGGTGGTTCGGTGGCCAAGAGGTGGTGGTAAGTAGGGCGTGGGGCGGCGGTGTGGTGGTGGGTGAAGCAGCAACCAGCAAGAGAAAGGAAGAAGAAGAAGAAGAAGAAGAAGAAGAAGAAGAAGAAGAAGAATGGGGGTTTCGGCCGAGAGAGGGGAAAGAGGAGAGAGAGAAGAAAAGAAAAAAGTAGGGGTAGGGGGCAAGATGTGACGTGTGAGAAGGAAAAAGAAGAGAAAAGAAAGAGAGAGAGAAAAAAAAAAAAGGGGAAGGAGGGAAAATAGAGGGGTAAATCACGTGGGGGGAAGGGGAGAAGGGGAGGTTTAGGGTTTTTTTTTTTTTTTTTTGAATTTGACCGGTTCCGGTTCCGGTTCCGATTCTTATTTCGAACCGAAACCGGAATCGAGAACCGCCGGTTCCTAGAAAAAAGGAACCGGGAACCGGAACCGGCCACTTTAGAATCGGGAACCGGAACTGGACCCTCCTTTGGTTCTTGGTTCTACCCGGAACCACGCTCACCCCTAGTCAAAGGTAAGAGAGAGAGAGAGAGAGAGAGAGAGAGAGAGAGAGGATCTTATGATGATTTTTTCTTCAAAAATCTATCATTTTCCTCACACCAGCTCCCCCTAAATCCCTCCTCACCAAGTCTCTTGCCCCCCTCTATTTCTTTTAATTTCTAATTTCTTAAAACAAGTTTTTTGGTCCAAATTTTTTTTTTTGCCACTTGATCTGATTTTTTTTTTAGTCTCTAGTTTTTCGTTCAATTATTCCTTTTTCCTAAAATTTCGGACTTGCCGATAATTTGATGGATGATGAGATGACGTTCAATAATTAAATCTCGAAACTCTCGAAAGTTCGATAATTAAAATCAAAATCAAATTTCATGGTTAAAATTGATTGAACGTGAATTTAGTACGATTTAAGCTATCAGGTAGCTTTTAGTAGGGGTGATTAGGTCTAGAGTGCGTATGATCTAGACCTAAACTCTGTACTCGACCATGTTATAACCGTTTTTTTTTTGGATCCCGTACCCAACCATATTTGCATTAGACCTTATACCCGACCTACCTTGTTTTTCCGGTCCGGTTCCAAGATCAATCATGTTTCCATTGGAACCTGTTTTGCAATCTACTGATATTCTATATGACTTTGAATTTTATATTAATACCTGAGAAAATAACGTAATTATCCTAATTTATATCGAAATATTAAGCACTTGTAATAAATAAATATAAGAACTTTTTGACTAAACAAAAAATTAAGGATCCACATGATTAATTATAATAAAAAT
Source organism: Eucalyptus leucophloia subsp. euroa (assembly GCA_017140325.1). Classification (NCBI taxonomy): domain Eukaryota; kingdom Viridiplantae; phylum Streptophyta; class Magnoliopsida; order Myrtales; family Myrtaceae; genus Eucalyptus; species Eucalyptus leucophloia. The sequence continues at coordinate 35,335,907 of CM029473.1, forward strand.
CATAAGGCAAAGAAT